>ML677372.1:18745428-18806982 GCA_007922305.1 Dermatemys mawii
AGCCCCCTCTCACGCTCTGCACCCCTCCTGCACCTCACTCCCTGCCCTGAGCCCCCTCCCACATACTACACCCCTCCTACACCCCACCCCCCTGCCCTGAGCCCCCTCCCACACTCTGCACCCCTCCTGCACTCCACCCCCCTGCCCTGAGTCCCCTCCTGCACCCCAACCCTTTGTCCTGAGCCCCCTCCTACACTCTGCACCCCTCCCTGCACCTCACCTCCCTACCCTGAGCCCCCTCCCACACTCTGCACCCGTCCCTGCACCCCACCCCCACCCCCAGCCTTGACCTGCACTCCACACCCCAACCGCCTGCCCCAGCCCTATATTCATGGCCCTGCATGCAATTTCCCCACCCAGATGTAGCCCTTGGGCCCAAAAGTTTGCCCACCCCGATCTATAATCTAGGGATTCATCCCATTGAATTCACTGGGGCTACTGATGCAGGGAGGTTCCACTCAGCATGATTAAGGTGAATCTGGAATCTGACCTTTGATGATGCAAGTGAATCCTTTAAGATATTAGCGATGAGTGTTCCCAGTAGCCATCAGATGGATTTACAATGCGTAACTTAAAAACCACAGCCTTGACATAGACGGAAGAATTAAAATTCACTCTTTCCACAAGTCCTCCCTTGTGGTGAAATAACATCGTGGCTGAAGGAAGTTAAACTCCCACTCTGGGGATAAAAAGTCAGATTTCAGTTTTGCTCCCAACCATCTTGAGCTATTCCGATGTAAGTTTGAGTTTGCTCAGAGGTTAATGTGAACACATACAAATGAAAAAGCCCAGCTACAACTGTTAAGTCACATAAATGTTTGCTCACATAATATTCCCTTCCCAGCCCTTTATTAAGCAAGTTAAGCAAGTCACTGCCCCCTTATAATAAGGGGTGAGAGGTTTTAACTTGCAAGCTCTCTCTGCCCTAGGTGAAAAGCTAGGTGTCTGCTATTTACTGCTGCAGCATATGACATAATGAATCATGCTTTATGTAGAAAAGCATTTTTGGAGTCTTGGGCCTGTGTAACTTGCTTGCGTCAGCAGAATACAGACAGAAAGCCTGAGCGTAGTCAGATGAAAGAGTGTTACCACTTAAGCCTGTGATTGCTAGAGTTATTTGCCCATGTTTCAAGAGAAGTACATTTCGTGCACTTTGCTCAGTTGGTTTTTGAACTTCTCAATATAAACTATGGTAATTTATTGTTAATTGACCCACTGGCATCACAGAGGCTAGTGAATTCAGATCTGCAGAGAGACACTTGGTTGCAAAACTCACCAGACTGTTAAGCACCTGATTTTATTTAAATCACGTGTTCCCGCTGTATATACAAGTAACTTACTACTTTACCAAACATGTGAGGGATAAAGTATAGGATTCGCAGGGCAGCAGAAACCTCATCATCCAGGTACATAAGCTTCTCTTCTGAATTCTTCATGTGTTCCATCCCTGCATTATCTAGGACCAATTCTTGGCAATGGAAACTTTTGTCACTGACCACAATGAGACTAGAATTTGGCCCTCAGTGGATGTAGCAAAGGTTTAAATCGTGTACCTCTATTTCCCCCTCAGCAAACCATGGATGATAATCTACTGTACCCTACAGAAGGCCTCACCCATGGAGCTCAGTAAGAGTCTTTCCAATGACTTCAGTGGGCACTGGACCAAGAGAAGAAGCTGAACTAATTAATGTCTGAGATCCTCAGTGAAGACAGGGTAGAAATCCCATTTGCCACTGTGCAGAACAGGCCCAACGCAAAGGCCTGTTCCATGTAAGCCCTAAAAATAATTTTTCGTGGATGATGTTCTGGCCCTCTGCAAAGGGGTGAATTTCACCAATAATGAAGACGTTAGTTCTTAACTGGGCAGCTCAGTTTAGTTGAGAAATTCAAACCAACTGCAAATGGAAACAGTTCTTCCAGGTTCATTTTTATGTACCCATGAAGCATTGAAGAAAATTGCTCTGCTCTCTTCTCTGGGTCTAAGCCTTTCTTTCTTCTTTCAGAAAAGGAAAAGATAAGTGAGTGGACTAGATCTTTCTTTTCTTTCCATATTTTGTCCTGCCTTGGAATGAATGCAGGAAAAATATCTACTCCTTTTTTATAATAGTAAAGGTGCATGGAAATCCCACCTCAGATCATCAGCTCTTGGCAGGCAAACCAGTGATGATTTCAGTGTAAAATTCCCAGTGGAGACAAATTTGTATGACCCATGCCTAGGTAGCCTTCCATTTTCACTGTGTAAATCATGCATCCCCATGCTGCCTTGCTAGTTAAATACTCTAGCCCTAGAAATAATGCATGTTGCCATCAGAAGAATATTTTTTTTTATCAATTGGCCCATAAAAGTTCACCAAGGAATTACCCGTAGCTCTCTCGCATCCTTCTGAAGATGATAGCATCTATTTGGTAGGGATGAAATTGAATTTTAATTTGCTCTCTCTTACACAGTTTTATTTTCCAGGTGTGTGTATGGGGCTATGTAATAATTAAAAAAAGATAAAAAGCTTTCTGGGATTTTGGTGACATAGGTCGCTGCATTTCATGGATTGGTCAGATTGGTATTGTTACTGGCCTTACACTGTATAGTATACCTCCATTTAGCGCCCTTTGAAGTCTCTCCAATTTTACTGTGTCTTGTAACAGTAGGTGAACCAAGTCTCCAAGGTCATTGGCAAAACAGGGTTCATACAGCTGAGGACCACAGAGCTAGGGAATGAGATCAAGACCCACCCAGAGGTTTTTGGAGGCCCCCTGAGGGGAGAGGGGAGATGTATGTAGAGGGTGAGTCTGTCCCACACTGTATCAGTGGCTCCTGTCCCACGAGGCTGGCCCTGGCTCCCTATTCTAGGATTAACTCCTGCTGGAGGCACCATACAAACTCAGTTTCAGGGACTTCCTGCAGGACAATACCGGATCACTGGCATTCCCCTGCCACATGGACACTTACCTTTTCTAGCCAGGACTGTCCACTGGGCCTCTGTGACCCCCTTACCCTTTCCAATGGACGGAAGGACACGGTCACTTTGAAACTTCTTTCTCTGCCAGACTTTCCACCATGTGGACCCTCCAATAAGTTGAACACTGGTATGTTCAGCAGTTAATACACACACACAGATCCTAGGGTTTCCCGTAGGACCTCCCTCTGACTTCTTCCTGGCCAGAAGGTCATGTTCATCTCTGTTGTCGTTGAGGTTAACAAACCACACCTGCCCCACTAATGCAGCAGAACCCACGGAGTAGCTGTGTGCAGGATTCTTACTTTTGCTAAGGGTCGGTTAAGAGAAGGACTCTGCCTCCCTGTGGGGAATGGTTAGACCTTTGCCAGCTTTCCAGTTCGGGTTAGGATATAGTGGTGGTGCCAGATTTCAGCAGGATCTGATAGAGATCTTGCCAGATCCACTGCACTGCTCTCTTGAGGTTTCTGCCAAATTGTGTGTATTAGGGCTGAAGGGGGCATCTTTCTTATTTAATACACAGTTTGTGTGTCAGGGACAAAGGGGGGGCTCAGATGTCATGGTGAACGGGGTGAAATATGCTGCTGAATAGGAGAGAATAGAATAGAATTCTTAGCCAAAACCTAGAGAGAATATCTTGCAAAAAATAGGTGTGACCCTAATTCTGATTCAGCCTTGAATCCCAATCTCTAGTCTAAATGCCAATCCAGATCCCAACCTGGTCTGGATCCAAACACTGTTTCCTCTGCCTGTCTGATGCCTGTGTCTGTCAGTGTGAGTAACCCCCTTCCTCCCAGTGGGCTGCCTGAACTAAGACATTTATAACTGAACTGAATTAACTCCTTTTGTAAATGAAGCGACTGCTTTTTCCCCTCCGCTGGTGAGAACACATCAAGAAACTTGAGAAAAGACACAGATGTTGTGCTCGCTTGAACTGGCTCCCAGAGCTAAATTGTGCGACAATTGGAAAGGGCCAAAGAGAGGTTAGGCATAATGGCGATGAGAGGACAGGATGATTTATCCCAGTCAGTGCTGGGCAGGAGGAGATCTTTATCACTGCAGGGCCCCACAGCTGGCCGATAGAACCCAGCTCTTGTTCTCTTGATAAGCATGCACGCTGAGTATATAATTCTTCCGGAGGTTTCCTTCTAGGCTAACTAGTGATTTCTGCACACTTAATGCATTTGTCAGACTAAAGACAATGAGACTCCATACATTTCCTGGCTGAGGTTCCTTGCTAAACTTTCGATTGCTTCCAAAATCCTCTTCTGTAACCTTCCCAATAGAAACAGATAAAAGGTCTTAATTCTCTTATCACAGACAACACCCATGGAAAGCGAGTCCAGTCTTTCTCTTCCCACCCTCCTTTAGGGATTTCTTTGCAGATCATAACCAAGAACAGCTTTGGTGCTTGGGGGTCTAATGCTGGATGGGGAAGTGGAAGGAATTGGTACAAGTAAATATATCTATATCAATAGGTAGCTATCGCGAGAAATCAAAGAATGAGGCATGCATTTAAAGTAGAGGCTCTTAGCCTGATGTCAGAATAATGTATATTATTTATCATTGGCTAATATTGAATTCAGTGGTGTGAAGCCTGTTTACACCAGCTGAGAATCTGGCCCTTATGAAGTAGGGCTTTACAGAATTTGTATGAAAGAACAGATCTCTGCACTCAGTAACCATAGACTCTACTAGCCTTTGTGGCTTAAACATATTTTAAGCTGATGATTTTCAGTTTTAGCCAACCCCACATTGGTGTATCCGTGCTGCGTTTATCTCCACAGCTTCCTGTTGGATCTGTGGATACGAAAGCGTTGTCTTGGCAGAGGGCAGAGACCTGGTTTCCTTTGAATGAAGGCCTGATTCTGACAGTCTTATTCCAGCAGGGTAGCACTATACTCCCCAGTCAGTCCACTGAAGTCAGTGAAGGTGGAGGAGAAAGGGCGTGGGGAGGGTGGCTGGCACATGTGATGTAACTTGGTGGAAGCTAAAAGTAGTTCAGATGGAACACGCTGGACAAGCCCCCTGCCGGGTGGCTACTTTCTGGTACTCGTCCAAGCAAAACTCCAAATTGACTTTGGCTGGAATTTCGCTCAAATAAGCATGGCTGAATTTCTCACCGTGCGCGTCAGGCTGTCTAATGGCTGCCAATAGTGTAATAGCTGAGCATACAACAGTCTAATGCATTTAATCCTCTGGGGCATAGGGAAGTGCGGTTATTCCTACTTTACAGCTGGAGAGCTGCGGTCCAGAGAGACACAGGGTACATCTACACTGGAGTAACAGACCCACAGCAGGCTGCGGCTGGCCGAGATCAGCTGACTCGGGCTGCAGGCTAAAAATGGTCGTGGAGCCATTCAGGCTCTGGAACCCCCATCTTGCCAGGGCCTAGAATTCAGGAGCCAGCCTGAGCCCAAATGTCTGCACAGCACTGACAGCCTCGAGCTCCATGAGCCTGAGTCAGGCGTGGTGTGAGGTTATGTCTACATAGCAATTGAAATGTTGGCCCAGACCACAAAAGCTTGAATGCAGCTAGCCCAGATAACGGCAATAGTGAAGATGGCCCAGGTGGTTCAGGCCTAGCATTGACCCAGGATACCTGCTTGGCTCGTTAGCCCCAGGGCTGTCTTCACTGCTATTCTTACCCACCCTCGCAGCATTGTAGGTACTCAGCTTACAGGGGATGGCCAGGCCATAAGCGACTTGCCCAAGCATGTGAGAGCTGGGAATGGAACCCAAGTGTCCTGAGTCCCAGGCAAGGGCCCGACCCCTGGCCCATGTTTTGAATAACGTTGTGGCCCAGTCAATTCAGAGCAGGGGTGGAAGCCCCATCCCTTGGGTTGTGTAGGACTAGTGTGGCCCCAGGGATTGTAGGACTATTGTGGCCCCAGGGATTGACAACATGCTATGAATAGAAGGGGTGTATTGGCTGAGCAATAGTCTGAGGCCTGGTCTACATTTACAATTTAGGTCAGCATAGCTGCGGTGTGAAAAATCCACATCCCTGAGTGCTGTAGCTATCCTGACCTAACTCCCGTGTAGATGCAACTAGGTCAATGGAAGGATGCTTCCAATTGATCTAGCAAACCTTTGCCCTGTGTGAGCAAAGCTCTTCTGTCAGACTGTAGTCTGCCTCTACTCTACAGGGCGACAACGGCATAGTTATGTAATGATGCTGCCATATTACCCATAGTTCAGATGTGGCCTACCTCACCTAACAGGCTCTCTTTCATCTCCTTTCTACTGTGTCATGCAAGCAAAAGAATTTCCGCTTAAAACCAATATGAAGGTTACTAGTGTTTGCTTCATCTACGGACTGGCAGGTAGAATCGGCTTTTCCAGCAACATTGCAACGAAGCTGTTCAAGTGCCAGAATATCACCGAATGACTATTGATTTTTCTAGCAGGGTCTCTGAGTTATAGGCAAGAGAATTGCTCTTTAGCCTGGCTGCATGTTGTGAGTAAGAGACAGGCAGCAAAGTGTAATTAAAGACACCAGGGCACCTCACAGAACCAGTGTGTGTTGTGCATTTACAGGGCCTGTCTGTCTTGCTCCTGTGTGCATCGGTATGTCTCTGTATTGTTTCTATAGAACAGTGATTTGCGGCTTTGGGGTATAAATGAGATCAGGAGACACAAGGGTTTGCATTTGCTTATGCATAGAAATGGGCTTGAGGGATTTGGTGCTAAGCAGGAAGATAGCGCTAAAATCAAACAAACAGAGGAAGGTCTGTTACCTCAGATCAGTTACCCCAGATAGGTATGTTAAAACAAAAGGCTTTCTCCATTCCTCAAAGCAATTTTCCCCTCACCCATTTCCACTTTTTTTTGTCATCTCTTCTGATCACTCTTCGTTCAGTGCATTCCACTTCTTAACGTGAAGCTGATTGTTATATAACTGTCTCACATAAACAAAAGTACCTGTTGCTATAACTACATTGCTCATAAATTCAGCCTTGACTTCCACATGTGTCTTTTATGGAGCTCTCTCAGAGTAGAGAGGCTACAGAAGGGTTTATTGTAATAGAAGTGATATCAACTATGGAGAGATTGCATCTTGGTACCAAATTCTGTTAGGTTTATTTCTGTATCCCAAGAGAAGTCAGTGAGACACTGACTTCTCTTGGGATACAGAAATAAACCTATTCAGTGAGACACTGAATCCTAATTTTCTGTTATTGCATTCATATGAAAATCCCTGGAAATTCATAAAAGCTGGGCTTGCATCTCTGCATCTGTATTGATCTTCCAAACTTCTCCAGCACTCAAAGTACTTAAATTGGTTTTACCCCAGAATGTGACCAGTCGTGTTCATCCTACATTATAGTTATAGGTTATTTCTAACATCTTGTCTTTCTTATTCTAAGATGCTCAGTCAAACCAGCTGGATCAGATGAGATGGAGGCATTTGGATGAGTGTCACTAAGTCTACTGAAGACACAGGTCTCCCTTAACAACCTCATACATGCTTTGAACAGAAGGGCTGTCAACTTGGAACCTGTGGCCCCTTCCATGGTGGGGCAGAAAAGCAATTAGTCCATGCTGTTCTGTGGGATCTGTTGGCTAGAAAAAAGGTCAACATCAATCAAAGATAACTCCATCAGCCCCAGCTAGCCACTGAAAATGTATCCAGAAAGCCTTTGACCTCACCAGAGGCACTTAAGCAAAGCAAGTAGTCATGGGATAGGAAGGACGGTCCTCTCATGAATCAGGTAACTGGTTAAAAGGTAAACAAAGAGTAGGAATAAATGGTCAGCTCTCCCAATGGAGAAAGGTAAATAGCCCCCAGGATCTGTACGGAGACCAGTGCTGTTCAACACATTTATAAATGATCTGGAAAAAGGGGTAAACAGTGAGGTGGCAAAATTTGCAGATGAGAGTTACTTAAGGTAAGTTCAAAGCTGATTGTGAAGCGTTTTAAAAGTATCTCACTAAACCTGGCAACTGGGTGACTGATTTGCATGTGACATTTTATGTGAAAGGAAGAAAGCAATGTACATTGGAAAAATAATCCCAACTATACCTAAAATTGTGTTCTAAATTAGCTGTTACCACCCAAGAAAGATCTTCTTCAGTCAGCCTGGATAGTTCTCTGAAAATATCTGCTCCATGCACACTGACTGTCAAAAAAGCTAACAACGTTAGGAACCATTAGGAAAGGGATAGATAATAAGACAGAAAATATCATCATGCCACTGCACAAATCCATGATACGCCCACACCTGGAATACTGTGTGCAGAGCCGATCGCCCCATATATTATAATTGGAAAAGGTTCAGAGAAGGGCAACAAAAATGATTAGTGGTATGGAACAGCTTCCATCTGAGGAAAGATCAAACAGACTGGGACTGTTCAGCTTGGAAAAGAGATAATTAAGCAGGGATATGATTGAGGTCTATAAAACCAAGAATGGAGCAGAGAAAGAGAATTAGGGAAGTGTTATTTACCCTGTCACATAATACAAGAACAAGGGGGTCACCTATTAAATTAATAGGCAGCAGGTTTGAAACAAACATAAGGAAGTATTTCTTCACACAATGCCCAGTCAATCTGAGGAAATCATTGCCGCTGGATGTGGCGAAGGCCAAAAGTAGATCTGGATTCAAAAAAGAATTCGATAAGCTCGTGGAGGATAGGTCCATCAAGGTTAGCCAAGAATGGTAAGAGATGCAGTCTCATGCTCTTGGTGTCCCTAAATCTCTAGATGCTAGAAACTGTGACTGGACAACAGGGGATGGATCACAGCAAATAGCCCAGTTCTGTTCATTCCCTCTGAAGCATCCAGCACTGGTCACTGACAGAGACAGGATACTGGGCTAGGTGGGCCATGCGTCTGACACAGTACAGCCGTTCTTATGTTCTTATTTTATCCACAGAGCAGCAGGGAAATTCCTCAGCTGGGAGGAAAGAACTTGATTTCTCTCCCAAGTGAAGGCAGGCCAGTCAGGCAAGCTATCTCCCGCCTGCTGGCCTGGCACTGGTGGAGGTGAGCAACAATTGCCCAGAACTGGCATCGGGCATCTCCTTCCCTTTCACTTCCTTTGTCCCAGGCACAGTCTTTGAGCCACAGTGACCTGGGAAGGGGAGACAAGTGGCTTAGAGGAGTTGCTAGATGGACAGGGAAAGAGAAACGTTTATTAGAACATCCCATCAGATTATTGATAGCGAGGTCTGTTGAGTGGATAGAGGTTAAAAGAGTCCTTCAGAGCATAAAGCCTTCTGAAAATAGAGTCCTCCTTGGAAGGTTGGCCACTGAAGTCCACTGTGCATGGCCGTGCAAGTTTGGAGCAGTTCCTGACCCAAAAACAGTTCCATGCTTGGCCCTGAATGTTTTATTAGATGCTGTTTAGAATCATCTCATTGTTCCCTTGTACTCGCTCCTCTGTTGCTTGTATCTACCTGTCGTTTCCTATCACATACTTATGCTAGAAGATCTTTGAGGCAAGGACCATCTTTGTGTTTTGGGTGTGTACAGCACCTACCACAGTGGGGCCCTGATCCTTGACGAGACTTTCTAGGTGCTACCCCGATACTAATCATACATAATTATTAGTAGTTATTGAGGGGTAAAGAAGCAGAGCTCTAGGAGGAATTACTGACACAATCTCACTTTGCTACAAGCATACTCGGAGAAAACTGGCTTCTACGGGGTGATCCATGGTTATGATCAAAACAACAACTGTGATGGATATTTTCTCAGGTATCGAATTCTAAGACTAATCATGTAGGCCCTACCTGAGCATGGATTAAGAGGCCTCCCAAGGTAGGTAAAGGCTCGTGATGGGCCAGTTTCATAGCTGGAATAAGTCAGCATAATACCGTTGAATTCAATGGGGCTATGCTGATTTATTCCAGCTGAAGATCTGGTCCTTTGTTTTTAAATGGCTAAAGCCTGAGCTTCCCTAACTTAGCAATAGCTTAACTATCAATACGTACAAAGGCATTTTAGCTCTGTTCCTGCATAAGCCTTGAAGTGATTCCTTTGGAAAAGGCTTTGCTCTGTGTAAACGCTGAATCTGGGAACTTCTAAGGGCCTTTCAAAGACAGTGTCAAATGTGGGCTGCCAATAACTAAGGCACAAGCAGATGTAAAAGGCATATGGGTTTGCCTTTGCATAACTTGAGGGCATGTGCACTGGGTATTGATGCTCACTGCTTATGGGATCCTGCATCATTATTTTCTTCATGCTCCCTGGCAAAGGTTTCTGAGTTGGGAGTGGGGGAAGTACAACTATACTTTTCCAGTACACTTTGAACTCCGCATGAGAACTGCTGGGTAATTAATTTGTGGTGAATTAGGATGCTAGTTACTGTGCAGCTGTTTACCATACATTAGTAGAACTGATCATTTTTGCAGTACTGTACGTCTGTGTGGTGCAACAAAAAAGTAGAAGCAGGTCCCTGCCTCAAGGAGTTTACAGTCCAAGGGCTAGGGGAGCAGTGCTGCCTGGTGGATAGAGCACAGGTTGGATACTTGGTTCTAGTCCCAGCTTTGTTGCATGGAGACCTTGGGCAAGTCGTGTCCCTGCTCTGTGCCTCAGTTTCCCCAGCTGTAAAATGGGACTGATGACACTTCCCTCATTAGAGATCTACTGCAGAAAAGTGCTGAGAGCTGGGTGGTAGTGTTCTCCTGTGACCCTGACTCGCGCAAGGCCTCAGTGGGTCTAATCGTGGAAGCCCAGTTGTGCAGGACTGGGCTCTGAATGCAATAGATGCTGCACATCCTGTGATTACCAGGTGTTGGGGGAAGTTAGCGAGCTGAGGGGGCCAGTGCGGATTGATTAGGAGAGAGGTCTTGTTGTGCACAGTGACTGTCTTGAAGGGTCCTCTATCTCTTGAGAAGGAGGAGTTGACTCATTCCTCTGCCCCAGATACCAATGCCATGGCTCTCTGTCCAAGAGGGACAGTGTGTGTGGAGTGCTGGATACAGGATGAAAGCTTCACCAGGTGTAGGGCTGGCACAGTGTATGCCCCATCACTTGAGAGATGGGGGAACTAAGAGTCAGACTGTGGCTGAATCACACATGGACCTTGGACCAAAGCCATGATGGAGCCCCAAAGTTCTCTGGGGCAAGACACGTGTCTTTACTTGGGTCGTCAGGTGCTTAGCTCATTAGTGGATGCGCTAAACATAATAAAATAGTGATCATGCTTATGACGCTGGAGAAAACAACTGTCAGGAATAAACAGCATCTGCAGTTATCAAATGTCTCTTCTATGGGGGCTTGGCTGGTGTTTAACCCTTTACATGCTGTAAGCCAGATAAATGCTTGGGAGATTTTGTACATACATCCACAACACCCAGAAGGTTGGTTGACTATAATATTATTGTATTGCTTTTAAAGCACAGATATTGCCTTATTTCTCCACTTTTATGGGAGATGCACAGAGGAGCCGTATCGCTGTCAGACACTGTATGGGCGGTTTAAAACAAAATAGTTCAAAGTGCTAGCACAGAAACTGGAAGTCTGTGTTTTAAGATCAGAGGGGTAGCTGTGTTAGTCTGGATCTGCAAAAACGACAAAGAGTCTTGTAGCACCTTATAGACTAACAGATCTTAGGGATCATGCGCTTTCGTGGGCTAAGACCCACTCCATCAGATGAATGTTGTGGAAATCTCCAGAGGCAGGTATAAATATGCAGGCAAGAAAGCAAGGTAAATTCAATCGGGGGGGGGTGAGGCCCACTTCCAGCAGCTGATCTGGAGGTGTGAACACCCACAGAGGAGAAACTGTCTTTGTAACTGGTGAGCCATTCGCAGTCTATGTTAAGTCCAGAGCTGATGGAGCTGAATTTGCAGATGAACTGGAGCTCAGCAGTTTCTCTTTGAAGTCTGGTCTTGAAGTTTTTTTGCTGCAGTATGGCTCTCTTTAAATCTGCTACTGTATGTCCAGGCAGGTTGAAGTGTTCTCCTACAGGAAGATTTACTGCAAAACTTTTTCTAATCCCAGATTTAATACCTGACATCTCTGTCAGCATCAAGTCTTCTGCATAAGTAGGGAGGTGTGTACAAGGGGAGCTGAGCTGCAGATGTGTTGATGAATACAAAATAGTTATTTAGCAAACCACCAGAACTGGAAGCAAACTGATGTTAAATGGAGCAGCTGTTAGCTTTTATTTCACTCTAGCAGCTTATCAGAGATCATCGCTTCAATCAAAGGCACTTAAAACATCTTTGACAATCAATTCATATTCTACTGTGAGCTGGGGATAAAAGAATCACTAATAAGAGACTTCACATGATTGCCTTTGTAATTTTCTTTCTATACGATAAGTTTAGCTCCCAATTCGTAGAGCACAACACACAGGACATAAAGTTGTTGTTTTATGCAGAAAAACATAGAATAGGCTGCTAGCCCATAAAGGATTCAATTTTGTGATTCATTAAACTTTTATGCCACGTCTCTCTATCCCACCCTTCAAATACATAATTCCAGACAGACATGACTGGTAAAAGGGTTTTCCTATTTTCAGCATGGAGCTATGCCTATCCCTTTGAAATCAATGAGGGTTTTGCCATTTTTGTCAATGGGAATAGGGTCCAATCCAAAGGGCCATTAAAATGTTGAAACGTGTTAGGAAAACCCTACTCAGAGGAAGCTGGAGCATTTGGAAGGATTCAGGGCAGCAATGCCCCAGAAGAAATTTAACCTCACTTTCGTCAGAAGGTTGCTGACCCCAAGACTCTGCGGATTATTCAGAGTTCTTAAGAATAAAGCCATGAGCTTGATTCTCTATCGCCTGGCACCTTGTGTCATTGGTTATACCAAGGCAAAGTGGGTATGAACATCTGCTGTTCCACTCTGATAGAGCTCCATACCCTCTTGGCACTGCCAGGCCTTATATCTGCTATTTTTCATTTTTTCAGTCTTTGGATGTAAGTCTCTTAAACAGACGACAGCTTCGCCTGAGGAGGGCATCCTACGTAGGAAATGCTCTTCATGCATGTCTCAGTGTTTTGTGGCTGGGATGCAGTGATCTTGATATTCTGGTTTTCTTTTCTTTTTTCTTTTTTTTTTCTTTTTTCTTTTTCCTTTTTCTTTTCTGTCCTGTCCTTTCAAATTATAAAGAGTTAGTAGAAAGCAGACATTTATTCCCTTGAGTCACTAGGAGCAGAGACCACCACTGCCTGTGAAATACATTGGTTTTATGCAGCTGAAGATATTTGTTGTCCTAGTCACCAAGGCTCAGATCCCCAAAGGTATTTAGGCATCTAGCTCCCATTGATTTCAATAGGAGGTAGATGCTTAAATATCTTTTGAGGATCTGGGTCCAAGAAGTCATCAGAACAGAGGAAGAAAATTAATGGTGGTGGTAGAGAGAGGAGGAAATAACTAATTCCACATATTTCTCTGGGGTAAATTGGGATTATATTGGCTGAGCTGCAGTTTAATGCTCCCACAGACAGTCTTACCTATCACTGCACACCAGAAGGTATAGTTGTCAGGAGGGTAATTAAAGCTGGGTTGACTGAACTGGGTAATCAACAGGAACTTCATGCAAGGGTTCCTGGTAGAATACCGGCTGTTCCTTTGAATCTCTTATGTTCTGGTTTGCATGTGTATTCCAAGAGCTTAGTTTCAGTAGAGCCCAGGAAGTGTGGTGAGGACATCTCTGTGAGTAGGGTTTTTGGGGTGGGGCTATATTGGTCCGATTTGTGAAGTTGCAGTAAAACATCCTCCTGTATTTACTCAGCATTGATTGTATGCAATCCATGTGTGTAGGAGCAAATGATTGACGTGTCACGTTTTAAAACCAACCGCTCACTCTTGACCGTGCCAACCCAGGCAGCATGTGAGTTGACAAGGCCACAGGACACTGCCACCCTCGGAGTGCACGAGGCAGAATGAGGCGCCCGCTGGCTCTGAAGCTGTTTTCCAGGACTGTGGCATGCCTGGGCAGCCTTTGTGCCGCTTTCTTGGCGGCTGACCAAACCCTGCTTGCCTCTGCTTTGTTCGGGAAGAGTCCCTGCCAGCTACGCTGCTTTTGGCCCAATCCTGCCTGCCCCTCCGCCCCCCCCAATTGAACTCAATGACCAAACCCTTACTGACTTCAATGGGGACAGACTGGGCTCTTTTATGTGTGATCTGAATTTCTGAGAGCACAGGTCAAGTGAAAGGTCGCAGGGCAAAGGTCAAGGGAGAGACTGAGGGGCACATTGTACGCTCATTCCACAAATAGCACGGCCTGCTTGCAGCCAGGGTGTAGCCAGAGCACTGAAATCTCCCCCAAGTACAATGCTCTCACAAGCTCGAGACCGGTTACAACGTGCTCTATTCTGAGAACATCCTGTTGCATTTAAAAGGGTGAGTCACATATGGGGGATATGATAGATAAAATCATGAGTGATAAGGAGAAAGAGACTAAAAAAGTATTATTTACCCCTAGACATAACGCAAGAACCAGGGGTCACCCAATGAAATTAATAAGCACCACATTTAAAACAAACAAAAGGATGCAGTTTTGCACAAAACACTCACCGTTAACTTGTGGAACTCATTGCCAGGGGATGTTGTGAAGACCAAAAGTATAACTGGGTTCTAAAATGAATTAGGTAAGTTTATGCAGGATAGGTCCATCAATGGCTATTAGCCAAGATAACCAGGGACATGACTTAATGCTCCTGGTGTCCCTAAGCCTCTGACTGCCAGATGTTGGGTGACAGGGAATGGATCATGTGATAATTACCCTGTTCCATTTCTTTCCTCTGGAACTGCCCATTGTCGGAAGACAGGATACTGGGCTAGATGGACCACTAGTCTGTCCCAGTATGGCCATTCTTATGTTCCAGAATTCCTCTAAACTGGGAGAGCTCTCCAGTGGATAGATTCACTGGTTTTAAGGTCATTTTTTAGTGCCAGATCAGGGCAAAGCAGGCAAGTGTACTGGAGGAGCTGAGCCAGCAACGCCACGTTTGCCTGGCTCTCCCCTCTGATCCTGACCTCCCCACTGACCCTGATAAAGCCACAAAACTTGACAGCACCAACTTTTGGCTTCTGTCTGAGGGCTATACATGAACTGGAGCTGCTTATTTCTCCTGATTTATGGTTTGAATGAAAACAGCATGTTGACATTAGTGTGGTTGAGCGCTATCTAATGCATCCATCCATCTAGGAAGGTTCATATACCCCACTCAGAAGGACCAGGATATTTGAACACTGTGAAGTATTATTTGAAGCCCTGGTAACTGGGCAGCGTCCTGTAGTGAGAGAGGACCATGTGGAGGGCCAGAAGGGAAAAATAAACAAATGCAGGTGTGCAACTGCTTTTGGTTGTGAGCTTTGGACAGCTTTGTGACTTTCTTTCCCAATCCATAACGGTTAACTGAGTGCAGTGTTGCCTAGGACTTAGAGAAGGAGATTGGGAAACTGACTGTTGGGTTGTATTTCCAACTCTGCTCGTAACTCTCTTAATGCCACCGTGCCTCAGTTTACCCACTTGTAATGACTGGTAATGGAGCTAATTATATGTGCCTATGTCACTGAGGTTTAGGGGGGGTCTTAATTCTTTATTGTTTATGAAGTGCTTTGAGCGGCTAGATGAAAGGTGTTACCTAAGCGCGAAGTGTTGTTGTTGCTGTTGTTCGATCTTCTACACTGCTGTGCTTCCAGGTGGTCAATCTGCCAAATGACTGTGGCTGACTACAGCCCCATACTCTTCGCTCAAATGGGCTGAGCCACAAGCTTTGAGGAGTGGAGCTGTACTCTGCCCTCAGAACTAGTAGTCTGCACAGCACAGGGGCTGCTGGGATCTCTCTAAGCATGGGAGCCAGCGGCATTACACCTTATAAATCTTCTCCTGGACACTCAGGACCTTTTGCTAGAACAAATTGGAAAAGTTTTCGACTTTGAATAACCAGCCACAGAGGGTAAAATCCTGGTCCCAGTGATATCAATGGGACGTGACTTCAACCAGGTCAGGATTTCACCTGCAATATCTATGAACTGAGCTACCTTAAATATGAGACCAAACCAAAATCCCATATCCCAAGACTCTCAGAACTTGGGGAAGGCTGGCCAGAGATTCAACCATCATAGTGTTTTCTGAATCTATATGAGGAAACCTTACGTTAGTGGTTCTGAGGCAGCTTTATTGTTTAATTTGTAATTTTTATAGATATAGATATATAGATATATATTTAAATCTCCCCTACACACACACACACACACCACCTTCATTTTAATGGCATTTGTGGCTTTTCCTTAACATCAGCTGATTTTTCGGTGGAAACTCAACCAGACCTGAAATTAACCAGCTGAAGAGGAGCTGCAGACAGAAGACCCAGTAATTCACTACCCCATCTCTCAGATCATATTGGGATCTGATAGTTATTCTGTTAGCTGGAAATTAACATGAGTCATCAAAGCAGCAGCATGTGGGTGTGCACTGATCTTGAGGCAACAGGTGTGAGAACAATTCTCTGTATACGGAGAATACACGGGTTCGTGTCTGACCTTTATCTTCCTGAGTAAGGCGAATGATAACTCATTGGCAACAGAGCCGCAAGTGACTTATTTGGTCTCTCTCCACGAGTTACGATAAAGGTTGATTCATAACTGAGCTCAGTCAATATGTTCTCCACATGGACATGAAACAGTGCTCCTGTGTTCGCCAGATGCAAAAGCAGGTCTTTTAACATTTTAAACTGACATCGAGTTAAACAGCAGGCGTTAAAAAATAGCTCCTGGTGTAAGAAGAAATGATGTTTAACATTAAGTTAAACTGACTTCCCCCGGGTCAGCAAGTCACTTAAGCACATGCTTAACTTTAAGCATGTGAGTAATCTCTTCCCTATTCAAGTGTTTAAGCCTGTGCCTAACTTCCATTGAACTTAATGGGATTTAAGCATATTCTAAAGTGCTTTGCTAAATAGGGAATAGTATTATTCAAGGGAAGTCTGGGCTTAAGAGCTTTGCTGAATTGAGGCCTACAGATATTGACCTTAAATTAAATTAAAGAAAGTGAGCTATTTATAGCAAAGGTATGTTACTGTCTGACAACAGGGCGGTGATGCTAACTTTAAAACAGCATTTGAGGCTAAAGAATAGCATAGGTATACATTATACATGATAGAAATTTCTCTTTAGAGCTGAACGCTTATCTAGTCTCTGCTGCAGGCAAGTTAATATTGACATGGCCTGTACTATGCCATACTTAAGGGCACTGCTTGTTTAAACAGTGCTATTTAGCATAGCAAATAACGATATACTGTGTATCAGAGTTTGTGGTTCACAGATCTCACCTATCTGAGGGAGGTTTGTTCCCACTGAATTTGCTCAGGGTGAAATGCCCCCCGACACGGGGCCTGTGCATCATTTGACAGGTTAAATGACTTGCCTGAGGTCACACAGGAAGCGTGTGACAGTGCTGGGAACAGAATCATCTCCTGACTCTCAGTGCTCGGCTCAAACCACAAGATTATTCATTACTTGGAATTCAGCTCAGGTTCGGTGGAAGGTCTGCAAATACGCCAAGTAGTGTCAAGTGAAGTTCTTCTAGTGCGTGACGTCAGGACAGAAAAATGGGCCGGATCCAGAGAGGGACTGAGCACTTGAAAACCAATATGAGCTATTGAAACTCGTATTATGGTGGGGCCTAAATGAGCTTGCCAAGGTCAGGGCCCTGTTGTGCTAGGCCCTGCACAAACACACAATGAGAGACAGTGGCTGCCCTGAAGAGCTTACCACACAAAATAAACAAAGGGTCAGAAGGAAAACAGAGGCACAGAGACTTGCCCAAGGCCCCCAGTCAGATCAGTGGCGGAGTTAAAAACAGAGCCAACGTGTCATGACTCCCAGTTCAGTGTCCTACCCAATTCAACTCATTCAGCAACTCAGGCTATCTGGAAACAAAGCCCCTGAGTCAGGACTGCATTTAACCATGTGCTTAACTTTCCTCTTCAGCTCAAGTCTCACTGATGTAAAGGTAAGCAGGTATCTGAGTGCTTTGCTGAACCAGGGCCAGAGAGCATGCACTGCTGTGTTCAAGCCAAACAGCGGCTATTTCCCTTGGTAGGGCCACATGCTCAGCTGAAAGCAGCGGCGGAAGGCAGTCGTAATCCTTCAGGTCCAAAACCTGCCTCCGTCGCTCCATCCAAAGGCCCCTTGGGTGCCGGGGGAGGCCGGGGGTGCGGGATCTAGCTCCAAGGAGCTGTGCTCTGACTTCAGAAGGCAAACAAGAAGAAGGTGCCTGTGTTCAGAGCAGAGCGCTGCTGGGAACGGCTCTCAAGCTGCAGTTGTTACCATGGCAAATTTTGCTTGTTGACTGCACACCAAATGATAAAATAATCTGAAGTAAGGCTGTGCGGAGCCGCCGCAGAGCAGCCTTGTGCAGCACTGCTCTAAGGCCGAGGAAAAGGGTCCGAATCTTGCTGTTGTGCCTCAGACTCGCAGCAACTTGTCTGAGTAATTGGCGTTTCTTCTCTGGGCTGATTCTCTTTCAGCCTGTTGGGGGTTTGCAGCTGGGGGTGGGGGTGGGTGAAGAAAGCAAATGGTTCACGCTCCTCAGGGAGAGTTGATAGTTCGAAGCCGGGGAACTGGTGGAATCTGTGTGTCCTGTGGAAAAGCAGTGGGCTTGTCAAACGAGTTCTTAGTCCTATATCAAAGGTGAAGGGTGGATTAACATGCATGAGGGTGGGAGCTGGGGGCTTACAGGGTCTGTTTACACTGCAAAGAAAACCCCCTGGTTGGTTTCGAGTTGCAGAGCCCAGGTCAGCTGAGGGGGACCTGGGCTGTGGGGCTACAAATAGTGACGTAGAGGTTGAAAGCCCAGGCTCTGAAACTTGGCAAGGGGGGAGAGTCTCAGACCTTGGTCTCCAGCCTGACCAGGAATGTCTGCGCTGCTGCCCTGTGAGCCTGCTGCAGGTTTTTCTTTGCTGTGTAGACATATCCAAAGCTGCCTTAAATGGGCAGAGTCCTCAGCAGGCATAAAGCTGATGTCACCAGCCACCCCCCACCCCTGACAATGGGCATGTCAGGAGAAGGGACGAGGCATCTCAGGGTGGAAGGAGACATTCTCGGGTCAGAGGAACAGTTCCTAAGGGACCATTCCAGCTGGCACATCTTAGAGGAGTACTGTGGGTCGCTCCAATAAGGCAAGGCCAGTGCTTGGATCAGCATGGAAGAGGGTGAGTTCTAATCCTGCCCTCTGCCACTAACGTGCCGCGAGACCTTGGCCAAGTGACTTTGCCTTGCTGGGCCAACATTTCCCCAGGAGTAAAATAGGGCTAACCATACTCATCTGCCTCCCAGGAGCGAAGTGGGGATTAATTGCTGTTGTAAAGTGTTCTATAAGTGCTATGCACTAGCAAGTACTATCCTACTCAACAGTAACACTCCAATACCTGGGATGTGGGGTAGAATATGGATGTATTTCTACAAGGGTGTGAACGATAGTGCAATTCCACATCAACCAAGTCAGGAACTCTTTTCTGTAAACATGCATTTTTTTAATGAAATACTACAAAATATAATGCTGCTCTCTGTCCATTGGTGTCCATCAAATGTAGAAGAGAATTTAATAGTTCTTTTGAAAGATATCACAGGGAGGTCCGATTTGAAATGAAAATGTCAATGGCGTGAACAATCCTCACCGATATTTCTCATTCCCCTCTTGGGACCCATGTGACGAAGTGTCATCTTCTGCCTTCTCACTCACCTAAACATAACCTGGTTGAGAAAATGCCTGCTTTCACCTCAGCCACAAAACACCAGTACGTTAGACTGGGGACCATGCAGGGTTAGAAAAATGGAATTCATTTCTCTCTCCCTTATTGAGCTTGAAAGGTGATGGGACTTTCACAATCATTTGCATTAATGTAACTCGGCTTCCTAAATACAATGGCTTAGCCAATGCTCTCCTGAAAGGTGGTGCAAGTGAAGGTGGAGTTTGATTGTCTCCTTAGCAGAGGCACAAGGCAGTAAATCCAGGACTCAAAGGGCTTGGAAATATCTCCAACTGCCAGGAATGCTTTTGTTCAGATATTATATTTGGATCCAGGATGTTTTGTAAACCTGGATTTAATATACCGTTCTGTCTGCTTTCCTGTGTTCTCATAGGAGTTTGCATCTTACAGTGTGTAGCGTCCAACTCTTCCTCGCTGTGGCTGAACCCATGGCAAGGGACTCTCGGGAAGGGCACCTCGAACAATTCTAACAACTCAGAACAAAATAATTAAACAGGCCGGGTTTGAATTCTTCCTGATGGAATCAGAACTTCCTGATGTTTTGTTACTGGGCCATTGCCACATCTTTCAGAGTCAAGGTTGATTTTATTTTCAGGGTACAAAAGTTCTTGGTGCAAACATTTGTGAAGCCAAGTAGTAGAACTTCTTTCATGTTTTAGAGCAACACTACCAGGGGAATTACTTCTGCAACAGGGGAGGAAGCCCACTCATGTTATGTTGATAGCCACCCTGTAGGCTCCTGATTATGAAGATTCCACTGGGTATTGTGCAAATTGTATTAATCTTATCAGGGTTCTTCCTGGTGATCAGGCTCCTGGGTAGCCTTTTAGTTGTAAGGTGAAATGGAGGGAGATTGCTGTGAACAATGAAAAGAGGCAAGGCTTTGCCATGGCTATCAGTGGTGTCTGGTGCTGGTGTAGACTGAGAAAGAGACCATGTGCTCCTGGGACATGGAAACTAAGTATTGCTTCTCCCCCTTCTTAAAGTATTTTAGCAGAACGAACACCCCTGCAAGGAGGAACAGCACCCTCAGCTTTTGAGGACTATCATGGAGCCGAAAGATAGGTCAGGGGCCTGGAGGCAACTTCATCCATAAGAGAGTCCAAAGAAAACCTGAACCCTCTGGTATTGACCACCTTGGCTGGACCTCTCTATGTGACCAAGAGAGAAAACCCTCGCCAAGGGCTGTGGCCTACACAAGCTGATGGAACAAATGCTCGTGGATCCGGTAGCATCAGAACCAGCAATTACTAAACTAGGAGGAATGTCCCCTGCAACAGATACTCAGATCAAAGTGGATTTAATGTACTTGCAAAAACATTGTGGGTGGAAGCCTGGCCCCACTGCAGTCAGTTGTGAAACTCCCACTGACTTGCATAGGACCAAGATTTCACCCTGCAGGGAAAATTTGTCTTGGTACAGAGGAAGCTCGTCTGGGTCACTCTTTCGATAAGCTGAGGCATATGTTTATGCAATACTAGCTTTAGCTTTACCTGCGTTGAACTCTGAAATAAATAATGCACATGAGAAGTATGCTAACGCTTTGTGGCACTGAAGCACTGGAGATGGCTGAATAAATAAATAAAAGCTCCCATTCTTTTGTAAGTGGCTTATGTCCTTGCTTATTGAGTCGTGGACCAGGTAACCCGAAGGAAAGTGCGGGATAGGAGGAGGGCAGAAAGGGGATGAGAGGACTCTGGCGCTACTGTGCACAGTGGTGAATCCCTCAACCTCTCCAAGAAATCTGCCACATTCTGGCAGATTTGCCAGCAGGATTGCCAGCAAACTTTGGAAGTCCTGAGGCTCACTTAACTCTCTCCATTTTCTCCAGTGCGGAAGTCAAGAGGCTTATTGCCAGTTTCCAAGCCCAGTGGACATGTAAATGAAAACCAAAAGATGGGAAGGAGAGAGAACGGCTGGGCTGGCAGGTGAGAGGCAATGTAAGAGATGAAGTGTTTCCGTTTGGCTCCCACCACTGACAGAGCCTGGGAGAACGGCAAAGACAAGGTTCTCCATTCCCAGGTGGGGAGGTGTCTCATGTTGCTCTCTAGTGACCCCTTCTCGCCAGGTGAAGGAGCAGTCGCGGCAGGTTCTGGTGAAATCTTATGCCCCTTGCGGGAGGAATAGAAACGTCAATGTCTAGGGTCTTTGTGGGATGAAGTGAATGGCCCAGTATTCCCTAGGAACAGGGGAGACGGGAGAAAGCAAAAACAACAGGCTCTGGAGTGAAAAAGAGGGGAAGAGAAGAAGAGAGGCACATAGTGATGTATAGGCTAGAGCAGTGATAGTCAGACTGAGGCTCACTGGCCTCTGGATCTTTGCAGCACATGATATTACAACACTGTGCGATTTAATTAACCACTCCGGGTGCTTTTACTATGTTAGTAACCAATGAAGTTATCAATTTGCACTAAGTTATTAACTTATTTGCTGTGAGAAGAACATATATAATCTGTGTGAAATGTATAGTAAATGCAACAATGAATTCTCACTACGGTGACTCTTTTGGGTACTGCTGGTCACTAATTTGGCTTCTGAACCACTGAGGCCTGAGTCTCCTGGGCTAGAGAAAAGATGTGAAGAGTGGATTGGAGGAGAGCTGCTGGGAAGTAATAAAGACCTGGGGATGGGCCGGAAGCCCAGTGTGGACGTAACTACAGCTCCAGACTTCTCCAAGGTCTGGGGTTGTTCAGATCCAGAGTTTTGGTTCCAGCCCACCTCTAGAAATGTCAAGGGCTGGGGCATGAGGGGAGGTTTAGGGAAGGGGAAAGAAATGGAGAAAACATGCCTGTGGTTCCTGCTTTGGCTTCCTGTGAGGGGAACTGGCTTGGAGATGTTCAGTCCTCTGACGCTGGCAGGCAGGCCAAGCCAGGGATGGCCTTCCCAGATGGAACGCGTTGAGGAGGAAATGCTTCTGTTCCCCACGGACCTGCCTGACACTGCACCCTCGCTCCTGGAAGCGCTGTCAGGAAACAGTACACAGAGCTGAGGTGTGTTACAGGAAGGGTGGTAGGAAGCGAAATAACAGGCTGTCAAAAATCCCCAGCTCTGCTCGCTTGCGCTTTGCTACGCTTGTTTGGCTGCTCACGGAGAGTTGTGCCAAAATGGAACTCATTTAAATGAGGTCTGTGGGGTGTCCGGGGTTAAGCGATCACCCCTTTGTCACTACGTCTTCTTGTGTTATGCCAGGTGTCTGAAATGTGGCCAAGTTGTTTCGGTGCTGGGTTGAGTGGCAGCCGTATTGTCACCTGGGTCACACAGCCACGGCTGGAAATGGGGAAGGAACAATATACTCCCAGTGTAACAAAAAACCCAACCCAAACCAAAAAGAAAAAACAACAACCGCCGCGCAGCTGCTTAGCAACTCTTTCGTGCATGTTCCCTCTGAGCAAAGGAGCAGGCAGGAGCTGGGGAATAAAAAGCCTGGTGGGAGAGCGAGGAACAATGGAATCTGATAAATGCTCACAAGCAAGTGTGTGTGTGAAAGTTAGTGAAATTCTGAACAAAGATTGTCCCGCTTGTCCATTGAGCTGGGTCACAAACACCCACTCATTAGCTGCTACCCAACAGTGTTTCCAGAAAGGCTCGAATATACCGAGCGTAGATCGATTAGACAGTGGCTCAGATTCCCATTTGTGCAAAAGGGGGTTAATTTGGGCTGTAAGTCACCAGCTGAGGCTATCCCTGGTGGAGAGAAACTCCCAGCTGGGGTAACAGGGAGCTGGATTTTGCATCTGCTACCTCCCCCTATTTTGATATAGGGTGTGTTCTGAGGAACAAGTGGGTACCAGTCTGCTAAGCCGACCTCCCCCGCGCACCACAGGGAGGACCTCAGGACAGTAGCTTTACCTCGTGCTGGGGCCAAGCTGGTACAGAATTGGAGAGCTGCTACCCCTACACAGGGGAGAACTGGGAAAAGTCCTGGGCCAGTTGCTCCAGTTGCAATCACTCTTACCGATGTGAGGAAGGGCTGCCTGATGAAGCTGAAGGTGCACCAGAAAGGAAGGGGGGCAGGAATAGTGTGTGTACAGGGCCTGACACAATGGAGTTGTGCTACTTCAGTACAGATCATCAATAAGGACCCAGGGTCCTCCACTGCAATCGCAAGGAATTAATTAGATAGTGGGTACCCAGCGCATCCTGACAGCGGCTCCCCATTCATTGCACTGGGAGAATGGCCGCACATCCCACTATGCCCAGGGAGGGAGTTTCCAAGCAGCCTTTAAAATTGCCCTTTGGTGTGTGAGTGGGGCCAATTGCCCTGTACACAGGCAGAAGAACTGCCTAATTCAGCCCCTCATCCCATCCACCCAGCAGGCCCAGGCCTTCTGTGTCATCATCTGAATTCCTAATAAGGTCGCTGCTGCTGTCGGTCCGACGCCAGGGATTCACCCAATGTGTTTGGCATTTGCGATGAGCTGATTGGTGCTGGGCAGAGAATGAATGACAGGCAGGGCACTGTTCATGTTACCCAGGCGGCCAGATTTTCTGCTGCCTTCCAATCACTCTGGCAGCGCACCCGGGCTGGAGAGCAGCTGGATCTGCCCAGCTGAGAATTCCCTCCCTGCTCGGAGCAGCTCTCTGCTGGCACGGAGCTCATGTTCCCCGTTTGGCTGCCATCTCTCCCTGCTGTGCTGTCATAGAAAGAGTGGCCGGGGCACGCCGTGCTCTGCCTCTCCCCAGCTGACATCCAGTCCCTTGGCGACTGTTGCCAGCTGGCACCGGTTAGCATTGCCTAAAACTGCAGTAATCAGGGCCAGGGCTGGTTCACGGCCACCCTGAGACTCAGGGATTCATGTCATCTCCCCTCTCCTCTCTCCGCTGCGCCAGTCAGAGACTTGGCTGAGCAGGAGAACCTGGCCCACGGCTGGCTTTCCGCAGCTGGCAGGCAGTTTGCTCCGCTCCATCCTCTTCTCGCTGGCGGAGGGGCTGGGGTTGCTGTACCTGCTGTGGATTTCTTCTGCTGGGTGTCGGGCTGCACGCTTGGTTTGTCTGCCCCTAGCTCTGCCTTCCAGACGGCAGCAGAGGATGCTCTCTAGTCTCTAGTCTAGAGCCCCTTTGCTTCAGGCTCCTCGGAGGCCTGACCCCTCACCTCCGCACCCGCAATAGACCACTCCACGCCCCTACGTACTATTCCGCAAGGGACCAGGGGCAGGGCTGCTCTCTTTCTTTTCCAGCAGCCCTTGATAACAAGCCCAAGGAGGGGCCGGAGAGGAGCAGGGAAGGCTGGAGCACTCGTGACGAGGGGCTTCTAGCTTCCCCAACCCAGCTAGAGCACTGCACTGCTCCCAGAAGAAATAAGCTGGACACCCCAGGAGCGCAGGAGAAAAGCTCGGGGCTGGCTTGTTACTGCCGGGGCAGGGAGGAAGGGGGCATTTTTCCAGGAGCAGCCTGGCTGAGGTTTTACCCACAGCAGTAGAATCACGTTTGCAGATCGAAGGGGATGAAGCATCTCGTCTTCTTCCCCTCCCCCCCACAGACCCATCTTTTCGCACCTTACAAATCAGCCCATTCCCTAGGAGCCTCCCCATCCAAATAGAAATGGAGAGAAAGGTGCTATTAACAACAACAACAACAACAACAAAAGCCTTTTGCAGCAGGTTCCTGGTGCAGAGCGATTAGCGGGAATTACATTCCAGCTCCCTCACAGCCTTCAATTAAGCCTCTTGGTTCCACATGAAAAATCTGCTTTATTAAAAATTGCCCACACACCATTTACAACATACATCGGAGTTGGGCATGCAGGGGGCTTTTCAATCCATTTGACTCCTTCCCCCAACCCCCAAAGGGAAGCAAGCACTCTTGTTAAGTGAGGGTAGGCTACCTCCCAGGATCAAAATACACCTGTGGGTCATGAGCAACATTTATGCCTAGGGAGGGGGCAAACCAGGAGCTAAAAATATCAGGGGACGTGTGAGGCTGTAACGATGATTGGGCACGTAAGAGGTGCCTGTCTGTCACATGACCCATGTGAGTGGGTTATAAAAGGAAAGGAGTGGCTACCAGAGGGGAAGGGGCATGGTCTCTCTCCTCCCAGCTGGCTGAAGCTGGGAAGGCCTTGGGTGGTTTGAGTTGATCTGCTCTGGTTCTGAGTGTTGCTCTTGGAAATGAAGCAAGCCCTGAGGACAGGGATGTGAAGTGACTTGTATCCTTCCCTACCCGGTGAGTCTGTACACTAGTGTGCAGAGTTCTTCCGCACGTCCTGCACGAACAAGCTCCAACTGCCGGAGAGGCTAAAATGTCCCTCAGCCTGGAGTGTACAGCTTTTCCTTGTCTCTCTGCTTTCTTCCACGCTTTGATCAGCAGTGAAATAGCTTACAAGGGTGATACTTCAATCAGCTTCTGGCATCTGAGTTAACACCTCTCCCTCCCCTTCTGCCTCCCCACCCACCTCCATGGATAGAAATAGTTAAAACCTCTCAGAGGTGTTGTTTCAGGCTCTCTACAAACTCAGTGCTTGTCTGTATTAGAAAAATTGCCCTGGATGAACTAAAGTGATTTTAATGTGGTCTAGTTAAACTGATGTAAGCCCCTCATGGAGACAAAAGCTAGTTTAATCTCTGCTTAAACCATTTTGGCTTGTGTTAGGAAGGGGCCGCTCGTTTGGGTAGGATTATCAGTTTAACTTCTGCAATTAGTGTTCCTTGTTGAACGAGGCGATAGGTTTTTCCATTGGCCAGAGCCAGTAGCTGATGTGTATTGGGTGCAGAACATCATGGGATGAAATCTAGAATGGATGTATTAGGGCAGGGGTTCGCAAACTGCGGGCTGTGACCCCTCAGGGGGTTGTGAAGTTATTACATGGGGGTGGGGGGTGAGCTGTCAGCCTCCACCCCCCAAACCCCCACTTTGCCTCCAGCATTTATAATAGTGTTAAACATAAAAAAAGTTTTTAATTTATGGGGGGGGGGGTCGCACTCCGAGGTTTACTGTGTGAAAGGGGTGAGAACCACTGTACGAGGGTAACCCTCATCTTTTCTATGCATGTGTTCTACACCACTTGTCTGAAGGGCCTGGAAGTGGACAGATGAAGGTCACTGTGCCCTATTCACGTGTGACTGAAAGCTCCCACTGGAGGCTGTTTCCAGGCCTGACCTAATGATCAGATGTTACACCCCCAAACCCACCCTAGATAACGCTAGAGAGGGGTGCATACGCCGAGCAAACTGATGCAGCAGCCGCTGTACACACATGGAGACTGCCCAGATTCATCCCACTAGTAAGTCCTTTGACTTCAGTGCACTTACCCGAGGGCTGAATCTGGTCCTCCAGCATGTGTAGCCTGGGATATTAACTCAGGTCTCGGAACAGAACAGTCGTGCCCTTCCTAGCTTTCTGCCGAGATCTGCTTGTAAAGTGGAGCCAGGAGTAGCAGGAATCTGAAACATCTTCCCCCCACACTTGCCACCTCCCCCCCTGCTGACTGTGCAGAGTTAGGCTCTTTGTCAGGCAGGCAGGGAAAAGACTGGAAGCAAGAGCTGTGCTCTGTGCATTAAACTCTGCATATGGGGGCCTGATATGATGCAGTGGGGAACAATGGGCCAAAGGTGGAGCTACTGGAGCTGGGACAGGCTGAATAAAGTAGCAGAATGATGCTTAGTAAGGGGTCTGTACGGGGTGAGGGTGTTCCTTAACTTACTCCTATGCTTTCTCCACCCAGACGCTTTCCAGGAGCCCTCTGCTTGCGGCAAAAAGCCATTCTGGCTACCAGAACTAAAAAGGCACTGCCCAGCTGTTCTACAGCAAGATGAGACTTCAGTTTAAAGAATGAGTTGGCATGGTAAGTCCTATCGCTCGACCTCCTGCAAGTCCATAGCTGAATCTGAGCACTCGGCAGTGAGTCTGCCCACAGAGAGCATGACTGGTCACTTGCTTGTATTCATACGTGCGTGTTTAGTTAATTATTGTTGCTATATTTGCTAAGCACTGTTGATGGGCTTGGTGCTGGACGCGACTCAAAAGGAAGACAATCGCTGCTCACGGCAGCCAAGCAGGGCAGTGCCAGGCGACTATGCATGTGTGCTGTGGGGAACGCCAACCCCAAGCACTGAACATCAGGAGTCAGCCTCCAAAATCATGAAATTTAAAAAACAAACAAAAATGTCAAGGCTCATTTTATTGGCTTGCTGGGTTCTGACTATTTAAGATACACTTGGGTCAGGAATTTAAGCTTTCGTCTTCTCCCCTTCGTGTCTAAATGAAAGTTCAGGGTCTCGCTTAATCACATGAATCCAGGAGCTGGAGCTTTTAACAAAGTCAAATGTTGTTAGATTTGCAATAAAATCCTGACAGCTGGTACCACAAGCATCCTGTGAGCGTATGACGAAGTTAGCTAGAACCACAGTTTGTTTGGAAATTGAGAACATCACCTCCCCAATCCAGTTTCCTTAGCATGGCTGTGTCAGATCCTGTGGTTACTCTGGGATGCAGGCTCTGAACGGTACTTACCTCAAGCTGCTCCCAGAAGCAGTGGCATGTCCCTTCTCCAGCTCTTTTTTGGAGGTGCGGCCAGGAGGCTCTGCGTGCGGCCTCGTCAACAGGCACCACCTCTGCAGCTCCCATTGGAGCACCCCAGGGGACCATTGGAGTCCATAGGAGCCAGAGGAGACCATGCCATGGCTTCTGGGATCCACTTGGTATGGCCCTGACCCAGCATCCTGGCCAGAGCGTCGGAGTGGAGCCGAGCTGCGTGGTCTGACCCCCAACCCAGCACCCTGGCTGAAGCTCCAGAGCAGGGCTGAGCCCCCTGGTGCGGCCCCCAAACCCGCTCCCCAGTGAGAGCTCATGGAGCGGCTTAAAATGGCTCGCAGGCCAGGATTGTAGTTTGCCCACCCCTGTGCTAGCCCCTGCTGCTGTGACTTCACTGCTGCTTTTATTGGAGCTAACTAGATCAGAGCTAGCTCAGGTGTGTCTACATGTGCTGCAGTCGCACTTCTGGCACGTCACTGGGCATCTCTATGCTGCTGTGTAAGCCTAGCCCCCCTTTCGAGCATGGGTAAGAGAAGGGTTAAAATACAATGTAGCTGCTCAAGCCCAGGGTTCCCTAACACGGGTCAGCTGACTCGAGTCCCACTAACCCTGGGCGTACATGGCAATGTAGACGTACTCTAACCATTCACAGACATTTTACTCAATTGGTAAGAAGGGCCCTATTCTGCATGCTTTATTCAGGCAAAACACCCTCTGGCCATGAGGAGATTAAAAGATGAGGCGAACCTTCCAATCTGGGTGCATTTTGTACGCTGAATGGACTGGCTGTTTGGGCACCTCCCTGCCCCCCTGGAATGTGCACCCAGCGCTCCATTGTACTGGGTCATAAGCAGCAGGAAAGGGCCTGACCCAGCTCCTGTTCCTGACAGCAGGAGATTGTCCAGCCACCTGAGTGAAGTGTAATCCCGACACCGAGCCCCGTCATTGCTCTGGTGCTTTACAGATCGTGGGCCAGGCACTCCAGAGGGGCACAGGGATGCAGCGGCCCATCAATTCTCCCACTGCAGAGGTAACAGAGGGCTAGTTGTGTGCTACCCATCACCATTCCCAGTGTGACTTTGGCATAAGAAGGTCCCAAGGGCAGGACCAGTGGTGGAAGGGGAGTGGCTGAAGCACTCAGTGCTCTGGCAATTCCCAAATCTACTGCACTCTGTAGGCAGCAGGGGGAAGCTACCGCCTGTTAGAGCAGCCTCTGGGGCTGCTCTAATTTAAATAGAGGCTAAAGTGAACCCAAATCAAGGAGCGACTAGGGTGGTTTCAAGCTGCCTCTTCCCTCCCATCCCTTTCAGAGAAGCACAGCATGGAACCTGGTCCCAACCCCAATGTGAGGCAGGTGAACAAGGATTAGTGAACTTGTCCAAAAGGACAAACTGAGCCACGGGGTTAGTCTAAGAACAGTGTCAGAGCTCGGATTAACCCTCTGGAGCTGCTGGGGCCCAGTCATGTGCTCTGTCCACCAGGCCATGCTCTTTTTCCTCTTTGCTTTTTGTTGCTTGGCTGAACTTCATTTAGACAGAGGCTTGATCTTACTGAGAGGCTCCCACAGTACTATGTAATTTCTGACTCTGCAGCCCTCCTTATGGGGCAGGAATGTCTGAATGACTTTTCTTTAGAACCCTTTTAAAACTCCGTACACACACTATTCCCCTTCAGCAAATGATGATTTGACAGGTTTCCTGATACACTAATTGGGAATGTTCATGCCGAAATCCTGCGCTGAAATATGTTGTAGGATTCAGGCTCAAGAAGTGCAGGTCTACCATGGACAATGGATTCTTTAAGAAATAATTTCTCACACCTAAATAATGACGTTTTCCATCATGTTACATCCATTAGCTATAGCTTGACAGTTGCATCCATCATAATATGCTAGTTCAGAGAAATAAATGAGTGCATTTTTCTCTTTAAGAACCAAGGCAAAATATGTAGCTAGTGAACTGTTCAGCAGGCTTATATAGGTAGATGCTGTATAAAATATTACCCTAATGTTTAGTGAAACTCGGACAATGAACATACAGTACCAATTAGACAATTTGCTTTCTTTAAAATAACCCAGTAGCCAAAGACCTAACTGTATTCCAAGTTACTTCACATTAAATTCACTTTTAAAAAATACAAGTAACTTTCAAACAGTGTTAAAGAATTTTGTGACTCTTCCAAAACCACCCTTGTTTGGTGTATAGCTTCTCTCAAGAGTAAAAGCTCTTCTCCGTGATCTCCGTGTGGATGGTGTCTGCTTTGCACTTGCAGTTGTTTCTTTAGCTTTTTTACAGGCTTTTAGTTATTTTTCCTAAATCCTTAGTTTTTTATTCTGTTTTAACTGTTTTCGTCTTGCAGCTACAGGACTGGGAATCCTGAGAGTGTAATTCAGATAGAAAAGTGACCAAAATCCAGCCTCCAAAACACATGCACAATTCTTATGGTAGTCCAGCAGTGTTCCTCCAGCATCATTTCTGCATTGCATTGGGATGGGACTGTTGTGCTCTGGAGGAATTAGCAAAGGTTGGCTGGGTTGTGATCCCAGCTCTCCAAAGCAAGCCACTTGACACCTGTCTCAATCTCTCCATCTGTTAAAATGGTGATAATGCAATTTAACCGACACCTCACAGGAGTGATGTGAAGATTAGCAAGTAGTTTTCACAGCATTTTGAGCATGTAAAGCAATACATAAATATTAAGAGGTTGTCTACACTTAAAATGCTATAGCGGTAACTGAAGCACAGGGATCGGCAACCTTTCAGAAGTGGTGTGCCGAGTCTTCATTTATTCAGTCTAATTTAAGGTTTTGTGTGCCAGTCATACATTTTAACGTTTTTAGAAGGTCTCTTTCTATGTCTTTAATATATAACAAAACTATTGTTGTATGTAAAGTAAATAAGGTTTTTAAACTGTTTAAGAAGCTTCATTTAAAATTAAATTAAAATGCAGCGACCCCCTGGACCCAGGCAGCGTGAGTGCCACTGAAAATCAACTTGTGTGCCGCCTTTGGCACGCGTGCCATAGGTTGCCTACCCCTGCTCTAGCACTTCTATGGGCTTGGCTACACTTGTGATTTATATGGCAATAAAGACTCCCAGAGTGGTCTCCCTTACTCCCTGTCCACACTGGCAAGGCATGTAGAAACTCCCTGGCTGGAGTGCTCCTGGTACTCTACCTCCCTGAGAGGATTAATGGCTGTTGTGTATTGGGATTGGATGAGACACTTCGGGGTCAATGTGGACGAGGAGTTAAGTTATTGCGCTCTGATTGACCTCTGAAATCACCCCATAATCCCCTTAAGTCAAGTGGTCTCTCTTTCCTTTGTTGTAAAATAGCTGCAGGAATGTGGAAGTGCCTTTTCAAAGCTCCCTTTCAGACAGAGGCTGCTTATCTGTTACCGTGCAAAGCAAACATTTACTGAGTGAGTGAGTGAGAGGCAGGGGGTTCTGAATTTACAAGACACCATACTGACACACTCCCAGCACTCCAATCTCCCCTTCTCTCCCCCCACATACACACAACACGCTCCACCCCACCCCCCTCAGTTGAAAAGCCCGTCGCGGCCACGTGAAAGCTGGGATAGCTGCCCATGATGCACCACGCCCAATGTCGCTGCAATGCACATGTGACCATGCCAGTGCGCTTGCCGCGATCAGTGTGGACAGACTGCAGCGCTTTCCCTACTGCGCTCTCCGAAGGCTGGTTTAACCCAAAGCACTCTACAGCTGCAAGTGTAGCCAAGCCCTTAGTAGACATTATATACGCCAATGGGAGGGAGTCTCCCATTGATGTAAGTAATTCACCTCCCCAAGAGACGGCAGCTAGGTCAACAGAAGAATTCTTCTGTCTTAGCACTGTCTGCACAGGGATTTAGGGCATCTTAACTATGCCACTTAGTGGTGTCGATTTTTCACACCCTTGAATTATGTAGTGATGCCAATCTAATCTTCTAGTGTAGACCAGGCCTACATGGTGTTCTCACTGATCTAGTGCCCACTGAAATCATTGGGAGTTGGATTGGTCCTTTACATACCAAGCGGAGCTGTACCTTAATACTACTTAGACTGAAGGGATGGAGGAGAGTCTCTAGATTTACACTGTTATAAGTGAGAGCAGAATCTGGCCCAGTTTGTGTTTTAAGAGGTGGGCACATCCAGGGTACGTCTATGATACCCGCCAGATCAGCGGGTAATGATCGATGTACCAGGGATCGATTTATTGTGTCTCGTCTAGACGCAATACATCGATCCTCAAATCCACGCCTGTACTCCACCTCGGCAGGAGGAGTAAGCGGAGTCGACGGGGGAGCCTCCATGGTTGACTAACCGCTGTGAGGACGGCCAGGTAAGTCAAACTAAGATACTTCGACTTCAGCTACACGAATAGCATAGCTGAAGTTGCGTATGTTAATTCGAACCACTCCCGCAGTGTAGCCCAAGCCTCAGATTTGTCTTTAGGCCTGACAAATATGAACCCATTCTACATGAAAGAACAGGGTGTTGGCCATGTTGCTTAATGCCCTGTTGGAAGGCACTCAAGTGTTATGGTAATGAGCACAATATAGGAACCTACATAGATTAGAACCTAGCTATAGCACTTCCTATTTCCCATAACATGCCTAAACGATCACTATTTTTGTGACATAACTAAAAAGTTTGTCCGGTGCTTGGTACTAAGTGAACAATGAGGAATGAAGTCTCCTTCATACTTTGTTTGGCAAGTGCTGTTGAAAATGATTCCTTGACTCAGATTATTATTCACCAGTGCTCTGTGATAAACAAAAACAAAAAAACCCCAAGCCATGACATTTGGAATTCCAGGAGGAACATAATTTTCTATTGCTGGAGGACTGATGTTCAGGTGAGGCTGTTGGGAAATGGATGTATTAGAGGTCAAGAAACACATGGGTTGATAAATACTTGCAGGCAGCGGAGAATTTGGTGCCAGTTAAAGAGTTTCAGTGAACTAATTGCAGGATATTTAAAAAGCCTGGTTTTCAACCCGAACAATCAAAGGGAAGATCCAGAACTTCAGCTATGCAGTGAGACCCCATGTTTTAATAATACAAGTGCTAATCTCAGGAACTTTAAGGAGCACAAGAGGAAACAGTGTTTCTGGGACAGAGAGAGTAGAAGCTGCTTAAAGAGACAGTAAGGCCCTGTCAACACTGGCAGCAGCATGTAGGGTATGTGTGGCTACACACCTCGGTGAGAGATAGGCTGTGTCCACACACTGCAGTGTGTGGCTATACATGGCAGTGAATGGCTTGGACAGGGGGAAGACAATGCAGTGTAGCCAGAACTTTTCCCCACGGCTTGCCCCTCCCAGAGCCTTTTCCCCACTGTGGCAGGGAAAGGTTCCAGGAGTGGAAGACTAAGACTATACTGCTAAGAACAGCTGTGTCGATGCGGGAGGAGCTGCTTGTAAAGAGACATGCCGGGTACATACCCTAGGGCAGTGGTGTCCAATAAAAATTCAATGCTAGCCACACTCCTAGCCACACTTGTGGTTTTGAATTTTTCTTATGAGCCACATTATAAGAAAGCCACATGCATTAGCCACAATTCAGTAGCCTATTACCCACATGTGGCTAGTGGCGAACGTATTGGACACTGCTGCCCTCTTAGGGGCTCAAGCAGGGTTTTACTCTCCTAAGCTGTGCCTCTCCATCTACACTGCTATTCATACCCATGCCAGGAGAGCAGGCAGTGTCTGTATGTTACATGCTGCCATAAGTGTAGACATAGCCTAAGAGAGAGAACCAAGCACACTCCATAATTAACATGCATGCAGTTTCATGTACATTAACACAGGATCACAGAACTAGGAGATGGAAAATACCATTGAGGGCCGGATGCTGCCCCCAATGGCAAATTCCCACTGATTTCAATGGCAGCAGGATTGAGCCCTTAGGTTTTATGAATCCTTATGGTATAGACAGTTTTATGGATTATATTTACCAAAATTTTTAATGAGAGAAATTAGTACATGAGCTAATGAACAGATTGAATCCAGAATATTCTCTCTCTGCAATCTTTTCCTCACCATCACCAGTGATTATCTGCAATAAACACATTCCAGCTCAGCATTCTCAATCAGCCGGCAAGCAAAAGCCAGACAATTATCAATTCTCCATCATAAACTTTACAGCAAGGTTTAAAGTGAAGTATTGTCAGAATAGGTACCTAGCATATGAACATCTTTATGCCTCTCACAGTAACTTCCTGGGTGAGGCTGGGAAAATAAATTAATAAGGATCCAAACCATATGCATCAGCAGAGAATGACAGTTCATCTCACACTTCTTTTCACCAGAAGAGACATCTTACAATTACCTTAGGTGACCCTGTCAGTTTCCTGCACTGGAGAGATACAACGAAGTTATTAAGCAAATATGATTAATGAATAAAAGAACCTCTGGCATGCTGGAAATGAGGTTTGGAGGCCTGCAAGGTGGTAGGAGAATTCTCCAGCCTGCGCTTTGGGAAATGTGTCAGCTTTCCACAGTAATATGATTTACATGCTGCATAATGGGCCAAATTCATCCCAGGTGCCCCTTCATTTACGTCAATGGAAGGACACCTGGGATGAGTTTGGCCCATTATGGTTCAAGTATTTCTTCCGTAGTCTCGAAAGTGCTTATAATTGCAGTATAATCCAGCAGCGGGGCTGAGAAGGAGGTGGCTCACTGGTGCTGTTGGGAAAAGGAGTGTGGGATTGAATAAAGGACTAGAAAGCTGGATGGGATTTCTAGGGTCCTATACTGCACATCTCACTGCAGTATCTGAGCACTGCCACCAGTAGTATCGGAGGAAAGAGGAAGCAAAGAGAGCAGCAAACCATCCTCGCTCTAAGCTGTTTTCCCAGCCTCTGGGAACATGAGAAGGGACTGCAGGGTTGGAGAAAATCTTCCGTGAACATGCAGTATTTATATTATCTTGTCATGTGGCTTTATCTTTATGGAAGCTCTGCAGACCAGTCGCGTACAAGGCCATGGGCCTCGTCCATATCCTTGTCGGCCAGGCCACTGCTATTGTCCTCTGCTGTGGATAACGAAAAGCTGCCTACTCACTGGACAGGAAGAGTGGAAAGAATTAGAAGCACCTCTTTGTTTTTTTCCTTCTGTAGAGCAGCTGGGGATAGATGAGAGATGCAGCTCTTGTGTGGAAGGTGTATATGCCTTGTGCTCTGTAAACTCACTGTGTTTCTCTCCCCCTTCGTCCCCTTGATGCCGATAGTCATAACTACAGGGCATAAAATCTTCAGAATCACAGTGTAAAGAGCAAGAGGGTGAAGGAGGCGGAACAGGGTAAAGGACCTGCAGCCGGAACTTGAATGGGTTGGTTTCTGTTTCTTTGTGCACTTATTCTATATCTTCATAGAATCATAGAATATCAGGGTTGGAAGTGACCTCAGGAGGTCATCTAGTCCAACCCCCTGCTCGAAGCAGGACAAATCCCCAACTAAATCATCCCAGCCAAGGCTTTGTCAAGCCTGACCTTAAAAACCTCTAAGGAAGGAGATTCCATCACCTCCCTAAGTAACCCATTCCAATGCTTCACCACCCTCCTAGTGAAAAAGCTTTTCCTAATATCCAACCTAAACCTTCCCCACAGCAACTTGTGACCATTGCTCCTTGTTCTGTCACCTGGTACCACTGAGAACAGTCTAGATCCATCCTCTTTAGAACCCCCTTTCAGGTAGTTGAAAGCAGCTATCAAATCTCCCCTCAGTCTTCTCTTCTGTAGACTAAATAATACCAGTTCTCTCAGCCTCTCATCATAAGTCATGTGGTCCATGCCCTTAATCATTTTTGTTGCCCTTCTCTGGATTCTTTCCCATTTTTCCACATCCTTCTTGTAGTGTGGGCTCCAGAACTGGACACAGTACTCCAGATGCGGCCTTACCAATGTTGAATAGAGAGGAACAATCACGTCCCTCAATCTGCTGGCAATGCCCCTACTTATACAGCCCAAAATGCTGTTAGCCTTCTTGGCAACAAGGGCATACTGTTGACTCATATCCAGCTTCTCATCCACTGTAACCCCTAGGTCCTTTTCTGCAGAACTGCTGCCTAGCCATTCAGTCCCTGATCTGTAGCAGTGCATGGGATTCTTCTGTCCTAAGTGCAGGACTCTGCACTTCTCCTTGCTGAACCTCATCAAATTTCTTTTGGCCCAATTCTCCAATTTGTCTAGGTCCCTCTGTATCCTGTCCCTACCCTCCAGCGTATCTACCACTCCTCCCAGTTTAGTGTCATCTGCAAACTTGCTGAGGGTGCAGCCCACGCCATCCTCCAGATCATTGATAAAGATATTGAATAAAACCGGCCCCAGGACCGACCCTTGGGGCATCCGCTTGATACCAGCTGCCAACTAGACATGGAGCCATTGATCACAACCCGTTGAGCCCTACGATCCAGCCAGCTTTCTATCCATCGTATGGTCCATTCATCCAGCCCATACTACTTTAACTTGCTGGCAAGAGTACTGTGTGAGACCGTATCAAAAGCTTTGCTAAAGTCAAGGAATAACACATTCACTGCTTGCCCCTCATCCACAGAGCCAGTTATCATGTCGTAGAAAGCAATTAGGTTAGTCAGGCATGACTTGCCCTTGGTGAATCCATGCTGACTGTTCCTGATCACTTTCCCCTCCTCTAAGTGCTTCAGAATTGATTCCTTGAGGACCTGCTCCATGATTTTTCCAGGGACTGAGGTGAGGCTGACTGGCCTGTAGTTCCCCGGATCCTCCTCCTTCCCTTTTTCAAAGACGGGTACTACATTAGCCTTTTTCCAGCATCCGGGACCTCCCCCGATCACCATGAGTTTTCAAAGATAATGGCCAATGGCTCTGCAGTCGCCTCCGCCAACTTCTTTAGCACCCTCAGATGCAGCGCATCCAGCCCCATAGGCTTGTGCTTGTTCAGTTTTTCTAAATAGTCCTGAACCACTTCTTTCTCCACGGAGGGCTGGTCACCTCCTCCCCATGCTGTGCTGCGCAGTGCAGTAGTCTGGGAGCTGACCTTGTTCGTGAAGACAGAGGAAAAAAAAGCACTGAGTGCACCTGACATGGCAACAGCTGCTGCCTCCTCTTATTTCCCCTCCACTAGCCTACAGTTGGTTGGTTGGTACAGAGGGATTTCCTGTGTCTGCTGGAGGACGAATAGGGCATTAAATAAGGGTATCTCTGTGTGTCTGACGGGCACTCCCATATATGCTTGAAAGAAAGAACATTATGAGGCCCACTTTTGGTTAAGGCCACCACCAGGAGTTCCACATTTCTGTAAAAGAACTTCTCTGCCTTGAAACAGGAGTTGAAGAACTCTATGGAACATCAAGAGGCACTGACTGAGTTTTTACACCGAGAGAGGAACCTCTTCCAACAAAACCTGTACAAAGGAAGCACTAAATTAGACACGTTCTCTTCTGCCAGGTAGACTTGCCTGAAATGGATGCTAGAATGAGAAATCTAAACAGCTCGTTATGAGCCATAAAAAGGACTTCATTGGCATTAGACTCTATCGTGAATTCTCTCTTCCTACTGTGGATGACTTAGAAAAAGGTATCTTCTTTGAGAATGTTGCACAGGATGGGTTTGTGAACAAAGATGGTTGATATTCACCTCTCTTTACACTGAATGGCAGAGATATCATGGACCTCCTATCAAATGGAGATGTGAATTTGCATATTTAACAGGAACCACTCAGACATTTTATGGACCATCCCAATGAAGTCTCCACGAATTTCTGCAGATGGCAGTTTGAGACTTTTTCTTATAGGCCATGTTTAAGTAGGAGGTAATAGTGCCAAGTCGGATTCAGTAAATATGGGCACTCTTAGCAAGAAGAGAAAGGTGAGAGAGTTTTTACATACACTAAAGAAAACACAAGAATTTAATCTTTACTTTAAAAAAAAATGAGAAGTCCTTGTGGCACCTTAGAGACTAAAGCATTTATTTGGGCATAAGCTTTTGTGGGCTACAGCCCACTTCATCAGATGCACGGAGTGGAAAATACTGTGGCAGGTATAAATACACTGTACATGAAAAGATGGGAGTTGCCTTATGAAGTGAGGGGTCAGGCTAACAAGACAATTCAATGAACAGTAGAATATCAAGGGAGGAAAAATCACTTTTGTATGGTGGTGAGGGTGGCCCATTTCAAACAGTTCACAAGAAGGTGTGAGTAATAGTATGGGGAAATTAGTTTTTGTAATGACCCATCCACTCCCAGTCTTTATTCAGACCTAATTTTGATGGTGTCCAGTTTGCAAATTAATTCCAGTTCCGCAGTTTCTCATTGGAGTCTGTTTTTGAAGTTTTGATGTTGAAGAATTGCCACTTTTAAGCCTGTTATTGAGTGACCTGGGAGATTGAAGTGTTCTTCTGTTTTTTTAATGTTATAATTCCTGATGTCAGATTTGTGTCCATTTATTCTTTTGCACAGAGACTGTCTGGTTTGGCCAATGTACATGGCAAAGGGGCATTGCTGGCACATGATGGCATATATCACATTGGTAGATGTGCAACTAAACAAGCCTCTGATGGTGTGGATGATGTGGTTATGTCCTATGATGATGTCCCTTGAATAGTTATGTGAACAGAGTTTGCACCAGGGTTTGTTGCAGGGATTGGCTCCTGGGTTAGTGTTTTTGTTGTGTGGTGTGTGGTTGCTGGTGAGTATTTGCTTCAGATTGGGGAGCTGTCTGTAAGCAAGGACTGGCCTGTCTCCCCAGGTCTGTGAGAGTGAGTGATTGTCCTTCAGGATAGGTTGTAGATCCTCGATGATGTGCTGGAGAGGTTTTAGTTGGGGGCTTAAGTGATAGCTAGTGGTGTTCCGTTACTTTCTTTGATGGGCTTGTCTCGTAGAAACATCTTTCTGCCCCAGTAATATTACCTGGTGTGAAAAAGCTGTAGCTCAAGGCCTAGACTGTTGGATATATCTCTATTGCACACTTAGTCTTCATCTTAGTCCTGTGCAATGAAGCTGTCTCAGACATATATTCAATCCTGCATTCATGTCAATTGTGATATAAGGCCATGTCTGCACTAGAGAGATGATAGTGGCACAGCTGTACTGATGCAGGCACAGTGCTAGACGCTTACTCTGTGCTGACGGGAGAGAGCTCTCCTGTTGACATCATAGAGCCACCTCCACAAGTGGCGGTAGCTGTATTGGCAGGAGAAGCTCTCCCGCCGACATAGCACTGTGCACGCTACCACTGATGCTGGCGAAACTTACGTTGCTCTGGGGCAGGCCTGCACAACATGCGGCCCGGGGGCCACATTCGGCCCACACGGGCTCACTGTGCGACCCGCGGGAGGTCAGTAGGGGAGGGGCAAGCCAAGCAGTGGGGTGGGGGGAAGCGGATGGGGGCAGGGTGAGGGCGGGGCTTTTCGGCCCACAGCTGGGTTTTTTGCAGTAATATGGCCCTTGCTGCTTTCCGAGTTGTGCAGGCCTGCTCTGGGGTGTGGTTTTCCCGAAAAAAGTGGTAGTGCAGACATGGACTTAGTCTATCAATATTTCTTTGATACTGGTATATGTAGCTACTCATGTAGCTGCCGTACTTTCTTTGATACATCAGAGACAGATGGATTATTCAGGTAAGGCCTCAATATTTACACTGCCCATAAATGTGGGTCTATGCTTAGAAGTGAGATAGTCCCTGATATTACTTTCTCTATATGTTGCCCGTTGTTTTCTGCTATTGTCCATCACCTTCCTTTGCAGTTTTGAATATTATTTTAATTAACTGCTGATCACTAGGAATCCAGCTAGCTAGAGTAACTGGATGGAAAATCATTAATCTCAACCAGGCCTTTATAAAATCATGTCACCACACTAATTCTCTACACTTATCAAACCCCACTATGCTGCGGAAAATTGATATTTCTACTCCGGAGTGTCAACACATGGCCTGTGCTCCATTCTGTGATTTACTGTCCATGGGGGTTCAAACTGAGATGCTGAGCTAGAAAATACTGCTTGGTTCTGAGCTCTCAAAATGAACTAGCTGCCCTCCAGGCCCTGGAGTACCAAGCATAACAGGCAGATTAGCTGCTCTCTGTTAGCTGATTAACCTTCACCAGTTGAAGTAAGTGGCCTGAATCCCAAGATTCTTACTCAGCCTTTATTCAGGCAAACTCATTGATCCAAGTGAAAACAGAATCCGGACCTCTGGTGCCTGCACCAGTGTATAAAATCTTCCCGTTAGTTGTGATCTGTGGCCATCCCACGTCACGCTGTGATTTCATTCTGTCTCACAGACGTAGGCTAATCAGGGTTGGGCTTGGTTAGTGCTTAAACTGCAGCTGTCTAAGGAAAGCAGAGATGCTGCAAGATATATTTCCATAGGTGACGTGCTCTCTTTTAATTCAGTAATGCCTCAATATTGTAGGCAACATCTTTCTGGAGAAACTATCTGACGCCTGCATCCCAGGCAAGGGGAAAATATTCATAGAGAAGGGTTGCAGACTAAGTGAGATGAGTAAGCATCTCAAAGAGGTGATTAAGAGAAAGCTGAAAGCCTACAAGAAATAGAAGATGGGAGGGATCAGCAAGGAAAGTTACCTCTTGGAGGCCAGAAATTGTAGGAAGAAAGCGAGAACTGCTAAAAGCCAAGCAAAGTTGGACCTTGCAAAGGGAATTAAAACCAATAGTAAAAGATTCTATAGCCATGAAAAGAAGAAGTAGGACTGCTAAGCACTGCGAGTCAGGTGGAGATTAAAGATGATCTAGGCACGGGCCCAAAACCTAAACAAATACTTAGCCCCAGTTTTTAATGAGACTAACAAATTGCTTAGGACAGATGTGGGCAAATTTTTTGGCCTGAGGGCCACATTGGGGTTCTAAAATTGTATGGGGGGTCAGGTAGGCTATTTGGTGAGGGACAGCCCTCCCTATCTGCCCCCTCCCATTTCCCACCCCCTGACTGCCCCCCTCAGAACTTCCGACCCAGCCAACCCCCCTGCTCTTTGTCCCTTGACCCCCCTCGGAACCCCACCCGCTATCCAACCCCACCTGCTCCCTGTCCCCTGACTCCCTGACCCCTATCCACCCCCCCACCCCTGGACTCCCCCGCCTATTCAACCTCCCCTGTCCCCTGACCATCCCATCCCACCCCAGAACCTCCGCTCCATCTACCCCGCCCTCCCCGCACCCTGTCCCCTGACTGCCCCCTGGGACTCCCTGCCCCTTATCGAACCCCCCCTCTCCCCCACCTTACCTATCTTATGAAAGGAGACTCAAAGACTTGTCTTGTTTAGCTGAACCAAAAGGCGGCTCAGGGGAGATATGATTATTTTCTATAAATACATCAGAGGAATAAATACCAGGGAGGGAGAGGAGTTATTTAAGTTAAGCACCAATGTGGACATGAGAACAAATGGATATAAACTGCCTGTCAACAAGTTTAGGCTTGAAAACTAGGCAAAGGTTTCTAACCATCAGTGGAGTGAAGTTGTGGAGCAGCCTTCCAAGGGGAGCAGTGATGGCAAAACACTTAACTGGCTTCAAAGACCGAGCTTGATAAATGTATAGAGGGGATTTTATGATGAGACTACCTACAATGGCATGTAGCTGATCTGCGACTGGTAGCAGTAAGTATCTCCAATGGCCAGTGATGGGACAGTAGATGTGGGAGGGCTCTGTTCTCTCTCTCTCTCTGTCTCGTGTCCTGCTCCTTGCACTTTGTGTGTCTCACAGACACAAAAACAGCTCCATCAATCCAAGCCCCCTAGCCACTGCCTTTCAAACCCTTTGAACCACATGGTTCAGCTTCTACTCAAGCTTTCTCACGTGCGTGTGTTTTGGATGCTGCTGCTATTGTGTGGAACGTGCAGTGCTATTATCTACAAGTGTTTGCATGTGTCAGCAAAGGAAATATTGCCATGCAGCCTGTCCAGGCCAACCCTTCGTTGTAGTTTTATTGAGCCTGAATTCTGAATGTTCATTGGCACAAGGTGATGTAATGAAGATAAATTTGAGGTGGGAATTCCTTTTTAATTAAACTTTTAATAATTTAACAAGCATCCTGGAGGACGACAACCAAGGTAAATATATATGGAGACCCAGGGAGTTGTTGAACTGTTAAAGAAATCAATATAAATCAGGAAGTAACCTTGACCTTGTATCTTTCTTATCACCTCTGAGGCTCTACCTGCCTTTGTCTAACAACAATCTCAGTTAATTAGGTAATTAATCTAATTACTAATTAGGTGGAATTGTTATTGCTAATTAGGCCAGTTCTCTCTCTTTTGTCTACCCCTCCACCTTATCCCGTGATTGAAACCAGACAGTGACAGAGTTCATTGCTCTTTGATGCTTTAACCAAAACCACCTGGAAACACATTTCCACTCAGGCTTTCTTTGAATGAAAGCAAGGCAGACAGTTGGAAAGTAGAAAGGGAGGCTCTCAGCACCAGATTAATTGTTAGCTCTCAATGCTGCAACCTGTTAGTTTTTAATTCATCTTCTTGCTCTAAGATTAATTTTAGCTCTGAATGCTGCAATCTGTTATGTTTGACTTGATTCTAAGGAGCCTAAAGAAAAAATCCACTAACTTTTTTGTCTGGACAAGTTTAACTAAATCATGGCTTCAACCTCCAAAGTAGATTCTTCTTCTAAAGACAGGGTGACCAGATGTCCAGATTATATAAGGACAGTGCTGATTTTTGGGTCTTTTTCTTATATAGGCTCCTATTACCCCCCACTCCCTGTCCCAACTTTTCACATTTGCTGTCTGGTCACCCTATCTAAAGAGGAAAGTATTACTGTCTGATTGTGACTATCCAGTCAGCTGTGTGGAATAATTGTGTGTAGCTGCACCACCGCAGAAGCGGACCAGAGACTGGACTATGACTCAGAGTCAGACTTCCTCTCCTGCTCCCCCAGCTAGTTCACCCCTTTCTGTGGAGTGTTTCACTCCTTCCTGTGCCCCCGGCCGGGGGATTAAGAGCTACAGCAGTAGGGAGTTTCGTGCTCTCAGTTTCCACACATCTCCACGCCTGTCATTTCCAATTGCTTGCAGCAGAGTACCAGGCCAGGGGCCCTGCTCTCCCCATCACAGCCAGTCACTCCCAGACTGAGCAGGGCTGGTGGGGGGCAGCAAGTGATGTGATGTTCTAGTGTTTTCAAATGAGCCCCTTTGTAATTGGTGTTTGAAAATGGGTGTGGGATTTGTGAACCCAATGTGCATGTTTAAGGAAAACTTCTAGCCACCAAAGAAAATGAATAGAAGTAAAGGCTAAAGTAAAGATTTTCTTTTCAGGAATTCTGTCTCTTGGGGCTTTGGAAAAGGTGCTGCACTCCGTCCATAAATCGATTATTTTCTGCCTTGTGATCGCTGCGGGACTCCACGACTCTTAGGTAAGCCTCTGCCCAGGCATGTTGGCCACCTCGGACTTTGTTGCCATGGTGGTGCTGTGATCCCAGGGCCTGTGGAATCACTGCGGATGGCTCAGCAGAGATCGTTATCCCTTCAGGATATGAGGAAGGCAACTGCCATGCCTTGGATAGGCGTATTTTAAAAGGTGCCTCTTTGGGACTCTAGGGTGCCTTTGACGTGAGTTTCAAACCCAAACAAACTAGCAGCTATCCCCACAACAGGCAATACAATTTGACCACCCAGGAATTCCTCACCTCCCGCACAAATCTGAGTCCCCATCAAACCCCACCCTCTTCAAAGGTCCAGATAAACAGAGAAGCCCTGCCCCAACATGCCTTGAAGGCCAACAACGCTGGGCTATTTCAAATCAAAGCGGTGAATTGATTCCAAAGCTGAGGGCCCCTCAAGGGGAATGCTTTGCCACCAGCCATCTCTTTTAACTCACAGGCCATCTGGTTCCAGTGCCTCCACTGATCACTGCTGTGGTACACTGTAACTGTTGTTGTGCTAGAGGAAGTTAGGTACTGCACCCCAGAAATCTGCATTACCTGCCATAGAATCCATGGAGCTGGCCGCAAGAACAGACTTTAAAATGCTGTGGAAGCCGGTTGTAGTTCACAGAAAGCAAAATCCCTGCTCATGCCAGGGCCCACTTGCAGATCAGGACCGCAGCCGACAGATGAATCTCATGGTGTTTTGTAGATTCCCTTTTTTCTTCTCTCTCTCTTTTTTTTTTAAACCAAAGGGCTGTAAAACAACCCCTAGGCTTACTTGATGATTTTCCTCTGTGAAAAATACATTTGTTTTGGGGTGGTTTTTTGAGGGGAGGGGGCTGCTGGGAGCAAAGTTTTCTCAGCGTTTTCATTTTAAACCTCCATATTGAGGTGTTTATTACTCCATCCTGAAAATTTCACATGGAGCTGAAACTTGGCAGACGTTCTCTAGCTTGGAGCTTTCTTTTTGAAAAGAATTTACTACTAAAAATGTTTAAATTGCATTCATTTAAAAACACATACACCCCTTTGGAATGGGGCTCGGAAACAGTGGGCCAGAGCCTCAGCTAGCATCAATGGAAAATGATGTCAATCAAACGTTCTGGAATGACACCCTCTCATACCAGCTGAGGAGCTGCATGCTAGGGAAGGGGGTCAGAGGGAAAAAATGACTCACTGAAAACATGAAGTCCTAGCCAGCTGCTCTCACTTCAGATGCTACTGATATCAATGATGGCAGGTGTACAGAGCTCATCCAGCTGTCCTTTCCCAAGGCTGGGCCTTTACTATATCCCAGAGCAAGATGGGCTTGCAGCACCTGGAACAAAGATTTGAAATCTCTGCATCATCCCATGCAACAGACTTGTTATTCAGCTTTGATGTAATGTTGCTGCAACTCCATTGGACTAAATGCAGCTACACCTGGTCTCAGGTATTTCCAGATTTACTCTGCATTACCTTTCAGGCTGATTTGATTTTTTTTTGCTGGTACTGAGACCCAACTTTTCAAACTTGGGGACCTAAAGGTAGGCAACTCAGTCCAAATAAAAGGGGTCTGATTTTCACAGTTGTGCATGTCCAGCAACTCTGAAAATCAGGGTTACGTAGTAGCTGCTTCCATGTGGACTTAGGTTCCTCACTTTAAGCTTCCAATTTGAAAACCATTAACCTAGGTTTTTTATACTGGATGAATGGCTTTTTTGTATGTGTGTGTCTTAAGGCATCTGGCCTGGCATAATTGTTATAGTGCCCTGCACTGCCAGGCAAAACACCTGGATTTGACTATTGGTCTTGGTGTCTTGAATTGAATTGAATTGAGGCCATTTAATTCTGAATAAGAGCATCCACACAGGGGTTTAATGAATGCACTAAAGTGAATTTGGATTAATTTTCCTGGGTGTCCCCATATAGATAAGCCCTGTTGTTTCTGATGCAGCAGTGAAGTGCCTCCATTCCTCTGAGGCAGCAGAAACTTTATCTGCAAAGATCATGTGCTCAAACTCTAGTGCCAGGAGAAGCTTCACTTTAGATTTTCAGAGCCCTGCCTGGGGCACTCCCATTAAAGTCAGTAGGAGTTGAGTGCATGAGGCTCCTGAAGGAATATTGTTCCATTGCTCTTGTTTTCAGGGCAGCAGGGACTGAATGTACTGCAGGAAACGGGCATTAGACCTGGTCTGTGCTTACAGTTCACACCCCTGAACAGTGTTGTTAAGCCAACATATCCCCAGTGTACATGGGGTCAGGTCGATGGAAGAATACTTCCCTCAACCTAAATACCACCACTCAGGGAGGTGGATCACCTACACCAGGCCTGCACAACTCGGAAAGCAGCGAGGGCCATATTACTGCAAAAAAACCAGCTGTGAGTCGAAAAGCCCCGCCCCAATCCACTTCTCCCCACCCCACCACTTGGTTTGCTCCACCCCTACTCACCCCCCACGGGCCACACAGTGAGCCCAAGCGGGCCTCATGTGGCCCCCGGGCCACATGTTGTGCAGGCCTGACCTACACCAATGGAAAAACCCCTTCTATCGATGCAGGAAGCGTTCATGCTATTGTGCTATAGTGGCATAGCTGCAGTAGCACTTGTAGTGTAGACATAGCCTCAGCCTTTGGTTAGAGAGAGAGGTCTTATGTTACACAGCGGCAGCTCCTTGAGCCAATTATTAAGGCTCAACTTTCTTCAGCCTGAAAGATTGTGCCATTGACATGGGACTTAATAGGGTTGCCAGCTCTCCAACAGAAATAATAAGAGCATCAGTAGTGCCAACTCCAAGCATTCAAAAATCCTGAGTTTGGCTTAAATTCTGAGATTTTTTTTTCTTTTAATGTCTGAGGTTCTTTTTATTTGCCATTTGGTTTTTGAGCTTCGGTTCACGGTTTCAAACTCTGCAACCTTGAGGGCTAGGAACTTATTTTTATTTTTTTTTAAATTAGGGCTGCCAAATTTGGTTGGACATATTGCTGGAAGTTTCATCACATGACATAATCATTAATTAAAGATTCATCTTTAATTCCTGGAGGCTCGAGGACAATCCTGGACAGTTGGTACCCTTATCTCAGATTCTCACCTAGTAATAAGATTCCAAGAGCGGAGGCTTTGAGACCACCAAATATAGTGAGAGTCATGCTAAAATCATGAGCGTTCGCAATACCAGGGCAGGTTGTAGAATTCAAGTGCAAGGTGCTAAATGTAAATGAACAGTGGTACGATCCAAATCCCCACCCCTCTCGAATTCCACTGCCTTCCCTGCCTTAACTTCAAAATGTAAAGCCCGCTAACATTTGCAAAAACACATACAAGACTCAACACAGCTCTTTGCAGTTTGGTTTTATGCTCATGCACAGGCATCGCTTTGGCTAGGACCTGATGCTACTTTCTCAGGGGATTGTTTCATATGCCTATTAGTCACAGGACACTAGTGCTGACTGGGTCTGGCAATACGCAAATTGGTTCCAAGAAAGCCAGACCTCTACTTCCATTGCAGACCTTTTCTAGACCTGCACACCAATGAAATCTTTTGGTAAGATTCTGAAACCCCGGGACAGGGCTTTTTCACTTCCACTTCTGGTCACAGCTAGAAATCTTGAGCTCATCAGTCTTCACAAGCTCAAACTCACACACACAGGAAGTTTTGATTGTTCAGATAAGCGTCCGTCATTCTGGTTGCTTTTCTGAACTAAACCTGAACCCCGGTGCTCTATCGCACAGACCTTTGCGGAGATAGATTCCCCCTTTAGATTGAGATCCATTTTCAAGGGGGTTTCTGGCTCTCGGTTAGAAAGCTGAGGCCAAATCCTACTGGCTTCAGTGCCACTGCGGATAAGAGTACTGTAGAACGAGGGCTGGTGCAACTACTAGCCGAACTAGGTGTCTGCGAAGGGCACCACGTGGTTGGGGGTGCCAAAAAGTGGTGCCCCCCCAATTTTTTTTTTTTTAAACAGCGGAGCACAAGGATGCTGCTGCTCCCTGGCTCCAGAGAGGCCGCCTATGGTGCTGCCACCACTGCAGAAAGCCTCGGGGGCGGTGGGGCGCCCGGCTCAGCCCGCGGCGCGGGGAAGAAGGCACAGCTGCTCTCTGGGCCAAGAAACTGGGTGTCTACTCCGCCTGCAAGGTACCTAGCCGGGCTGCGGGGATCCGCACGGGCCCGCGGAGCACCGGGGAGTGGCCAGGTCCAGTCCCTGGCCTGGGGAATGGTGTATGTGGGAGCAACCCGGGCACCCTTCCCCCAGCCAGTGCCAACCCCTCCAACACCAGCTACCTTCTCCCCTGTGCACTCTCTGCCCCAGCAACCCACCCTGTCCTGCCACTTTTGCCTCTGGGCAACCTCCACCTGGCAACCCCCTCCAGCCACAGTCACTTCACCCCTGCATCAACCTCAGGACCCACCCACCCCCCCGCCATCTTCCTCCTGCCCACTCCTCCCTTGTGCAAACCCGCCCCCCCCTCCCCGCCACTTTCACTCCCCTGCAACAAGCCTGGGCACAGACATACCCCCGCCTGCCAGCCCCTTGCAACAACCCCCTCCTGCCCACTTCTCCCTTGTGTCACTTCCTCCCTGCCACTGCACCCCCTGCAACAAGCTCTTTTTACCTCGGCGCAATCCCTTCCCTGCCACTACACCCCTGCCCCGTCCACGTCTCAGCTACCTTCACCCCCTGCAACAACCCTGTGCACCCCCCTCTCTACCACCTTCACCCCCTGGCAGAGCTCCCATATGACCCCCCTCTTTGCAGCCCGTCTCTCCCCCCGGCCCCGTACCTCCTGCACTTTGTGAACATCTGGGCCTCTGGGGGGAACTTGGCCATAGGAAGGTGGGACTAGACATCGGATGCGGGGGCACAAGGTGGAAGTTTCGCCTAGGGCGCAAAATATCCTTGCACTGGCCCTGTGTAGAACAAGCAGGATTTGACCTCTGATAAGAAGGCCACATCATTGGCCTCGTCTGATTGTGCTATAAAAGGGTATTTGCTGTTCATGCCATCACAAGTCTGTAGACAAGGCTGCAAATTCTAAATTAGCATTTATTAGCCCAGAGAGTCCTGCAGACAATTACTCCATCCTGAAAACATCCTTACTGATCCCATTGAAATCCTGACTATGGGATTGGTTCGGTGTCACTAGCACGTCAACTTGCGAGAAGGATTTTGTACTGTGAACCAGGAGGTTTCGTCCGAATACTGCAGAACCCTCATTGAAAGACATGAGACTGAGCTAGTGTGGATTCACTTCTGTCTGCACTGGTGCTGTCAATTTGTTTCCACCAAACATATTTTGCTCAGCTGGTTGAATTGCAATATTGAGTCCCCGAGGGCTCCATCATGTTCCCCTGCTTTTCAGTGTTTTAATATGGTATTTATTGTTTTCCAGCATTTTGCTGCTAGGTATCATTGCTATGCAGATGTTACACAGATCTATTTATCATTTTCCACTTATCCTGTTGTGGTAATCTCTTCAGTGCCTTAGTGTCTTTCCATATTGCAAGCCTGAATATTCAACAGATTGTTTAGAGTTGGTAGACAAAGGTGCTGTTTTGCAGGTTGCCAGTGTCTGGCAATAGGGGGAAGAGCTGTTGGGTTTTTCTATGGCTAATAATCAATAAGACCCATTAGAAAGACAACTACATACATCACTAAACTTTGACCTATGCTCCCAGAGCGGTCCCAAGATGCCTATTCATACGCTAGTGACATCCAGATTGCAAAAAACCTCTTTGATAGAGAAAGGATTAGAAATTTAAATAGCCCGGACCTCAGCCTCTGCAGAATACAGCAAGTAGGATGCTTTACCAGTGTCTCTGCTTTTAGCTGGTTTTCTCTTCAGTTTCTACTCAGGTGAGATTCATATTTGACTCTTCCACACAAAGCATTTCATGAATCTTTTTACCTATCCAGATTATTTTTTCTACTCCATTCTCTGTCAGTGGCTGGCAGTTTAAGGGCACATAGACACTGTCTGTAGATTCATGGCAATGACTGGCTTGCAGGTTACACTTTATCTTTCAGACCCCTTTTACACTGTGCTGTGCTTGCTGCAGGGTGTTTCAGATGGAAAGTTTTTGGCTCATTAATTTGTTATTGATGGCAGAGATTTGCTAATTTGGTGCTAATTAGCTATTTTATTTATTGTTCCAAAAGAATCATGGAAGATAATCTAGAAATAGATTATTAAAAACTATTTTATTGTTTCTGGAAGGCTTCAAATTAAGAAACTGAATTTAAAAACAAGCCAAAAATGTCTGGGCATTTCAATGTGCAAACTGCATTTGTATCTAGGCACATATCACCATGAGATCCCTCCAGCCTACCCTCTAAATCCCTGTGCCTTGGCACATAAATTGCAAATACCCATCAGTAGGAGCATCCCCTAAATCCCATTCACTAGGACTAAGATGGAGAAATGTATTCAGTGAGGGAAAAGAAGGCTAGGGTTCTAAAATAAGATATAAAGTATTATTGTCCCCTTTCTGATTTGAGTGGCTAGTCAAAGTTCAGGCCACAGGGGATGTTCCATTTGGGAGTAGAAATTGATGAAGTCTGATATTTTGTTTGATGCAATCTTGTTTATTTACAAGGAACGTTCAAAGTCCTGCTTCTCTGAACACAGGAGGAATAAAGAACAAAAGGATGAGTTTCTTAACCTATAGCCCCAAGTCTCTTTAGCCTACACACTCCCTACACACACATAGGCATGGGAACTTAAGGTGCGGGAGGTGCTGCAGCACCCCTAGGCTCCCCCCTGACAGCCCTGCACCCGGGATCCCTGCTGCCTCCCCACACTCCTGCGGCTTTGCTCCTGGCCTAAGCTCCGGGGGGTGGGGAGGTGGACAGGGGTAAGGGACTGGCTTTCAGCACCCCCCTATTAAAAATGTTCCAGTGCCATTATACATACGTACGTACACCCACACACACCCCTTAGCAACACTCCCCACTCTGGGCAGGTTCACAACCTGCTTTTGTCTTAGGTGAGGGGCTTCTCATTAAGTGATCCTGATAGTTTTGTTAACCGAATTATGTGTTCACATCACACCCAATCTCTGTGAGGTTTTTGATCAACGTAGTCATCAGTACCTCTCAGCATAACAATATTTAGGCCAGGTCTTCTACATTACAAACTTACATCAGTATAACTACATCGCTCAGCAGTGTGAAAAATCCATCCTCCTGCCTCTCGTAGAGGTGGATTAACTATGCAGACAGGAGAAGCTCTCTCATTGGTGTAGTAACATTAAAGCGCTACGGTGGTGCGGGGCCGCTGAAGCACCGTACATGTGGAAAAGGCCTTGGACAAAAGAGGGGCCAGAGAGAGCAGTTCAGAACTACAGTGCTTCCTACTAGTTAGAGAGACTCAGGAGCACTTTTGTCATTTATGGTGAATTTCTCAGTCTGTTCTTCTTTCTTTGCCACTTACTCCCTGGTTTTATATTTTAACCGTCTCCGTTTTTAATTCCTTTAACTCCTCTTCCCTCCTCTGACAACCCGCTCCTCATAAACTGCCATATTCTATTAATGCTGCTTCAACTGTTTCTTGCTTCTCTCCTCAGGGGTTCTTGTGACTGTTACTACAGTTTCTTCAGGCCCCCAGCCCTGAGCCCCAGCCCACACATCAAATCCCTCATTCTGGCCCCACCCCAGAGTCTGGACTGCCAGCTGGATCTCTCACCCTTTCCCCTGCACTCCAACCCCCTGCCCCAGCCCGGAGCCCACTCCTGTACCCCAAACCCCTCATCCCCAGCCCCACTCCAGAGCCTGCACCCCCAGCTGGAGCCCTCACCCTCCCGGATTCCAATCCCCACCCCTGAGCCCTGTCCCGCACCTCAAATCCCTCATCCCCGGCCCCATCTCAGAGCACGTACCCCCTCACCCCGCACCTGAGACCCCTACCCCAGCCTGGTGAAAATGAGCGAGTGAGTGAGGGTGGGGAAGAGCGAGCGACCAACCCAGGGAGGGGGGATAGAGTGAGCAGGGGTTGGGCCTTGGAGAAGGGGTGGGGCTGCGGGGAAACGGTGTTCGGTTTTCTGCACTCACAAAGTTGGCAACCCTACCAGATCCTCATAGGTATTTAGGCATTGAGCTCAATGGGAGTTAGGCTCTGTTTACACTACACAGCTTTTAGCGGCATGGCTGTGTTGCTGCACTGCACAGTATGCTACACTGTGTTGTGCAATGTAGCTGCTATATGTTAGCTCTCCTGCTGACAGAAAACTTCCACCCCCAATGGGCGGCGTTTTGGTTTTTGGCAGGACAGTGCTTCTGCTGACAACTGCTGTTCACACTTGCACTTGGGGCAAAACTTTTGTCTTTCAGGGAAGGGGAAAGGGTTTAACACCCCTGAAAGACAAAAGTTTTGTTATTCAATTGCCTGTGTAGATATAGCCTTAGACTCATGAATACCTTAGGATCTGGGCTCACGTGTCTAACTCTCATTGAAATCAACACCTGACAGCCAATGTGGTTTAGTGCTATTTTTTAAGAGTATGTGAACATAAAAGAAGGTGAGGTCGGTTGGACAAACTTAACACATACTTTCTGTTCTGGTATTTTCTCTTGTGGTGGAGACTTTCAGGCTTCTGAGCATGTCTTCCTCATGGCCCCGGCCCCAGCCAAGGGAGTGATCACAGGCCACACGCCTGTTTTCCGTGGGTGCTCGACCCCTCGCCAACTCTGTGCCCAGCTCCGCTCCCATTTCACCCCTTCCATGAGGCCCCACCCCTACCCCGACTCTTTCCACCCCCATTCTAACCCCTTCCTCCAAGTCCCCACTCCAACTCCACCCCCTCCCTGCTCCTATTCCAACTCCTTCCCTAAATCCCCGCCCTGGCTCCGCCTCTTCCCCACCTCCTCCCCTTAGCGCACCACATTCCCGCTCCTCCGCCCCCTCCCAGGGTGTGGAAACAGTTGTTTGATGGCGGCTGGGCAGGAAATGCTGGGAGGTAGGCATAGAAGCAGGGACGTGGTGCACTCAAGGGAGGAGGAAGAGGTGGCAGGGGTTGGCTGCTGGATGGTGCAGGGCACGTGCTAATTTTTCCCTGTGGGATCTGGTGAGGTACTCCACATGTTGTGACAGACACGTAGGACCCAGCGCTCTTGAAAGTAAATCCCCAAACGCACCAAGAAATCTATTATGTTCAGCCAGGCACTCAGACACCACAGAATATGCTCTAAGGATAAAGTCCAGAATATGCATCTTAACACACTCAGAACTGCCTTTACCAAGCAAGGATACTCCACCAGAGAAGGAGATCTCATTATGTAACAGGCCACCCTGAAAGAAATCTTTACCAATGCCCCCTCTTCTGCCTTTAAACAACCCCCAATCTCTCCAAGCTCATCATCAGATGCAGGCTTCCCACAGCCAAGGACACACCAATTCAAAGTGGCACCAGACCCTGCCACAACAACAGATGCAAAACCTGCAGATATATCTTCACTGCTACGATGATCAACACCCTCCACAACACAGCTTTGAAGATTCATGGCTCCTGCATATGCCTATCACAACAAAGGGTGCACCTTATTGAATGCAATAAATGCCCCAATAACAACTAAGTGGATGAAACCAGACAATCACTACAATCTCAAATGAACTCTCACAGGAAAATGATAAGACAAAAACACTGCATCACGTGTGGGCGAACACTTTTCACCAAGCAATCACTCCAGATCTAACCGATCAGTCCTCATCCTCGAAGGAAACCTGCACAACACTTCAAAAGACAAGCTCGCGAGCTTAAATTCATAACTTTGCTAGACCCTAAATATCCTAGTCTTAATAAAGACAATGGATTTATGGCTTATTACAACAATCCATAATCCACTGACCCTCCCCCCACTCCTTTTTTTCTGTCCTAGGACTATAGGGATGCTAACAGGCCACTTCACCTTGAACAATAGGCACCGACTCCGTGGGTGCTCCGGGGCTGGAGCATCCATGGGGAAAAATTGGCAGGTACTCTGCACCCACCAGCAGCTCCCCGCCCCACCCTAGCTCACCTCTGCCTCCTCCTCTGAGTGTGCTGCATGCCCACTTTCCCCCCCTAGCTCCCTGCACTTGCGCAGCTGGGAGGGAGGAGGAAGGAGGGGGAACACGGTGCACTCAGGGGAGGAGGCGGGGCTGGGATTTGGGGAAGGGGTCCAATAGGGGCAGGGAGGAGGTGGAGTTGGGGTGGGGACTTTGGGGAAGGAGTTGGAATTGGGGCAGGGAAGGGGTGGAATTGGGGTGGGCCGGGCACAAGCACCCACCGGCGCCGAGGAAAGTTAGTGCCTGTGCTTTGAATGGTTTCTTAGTTTAGCATAAGTAGTTAGCCCAAATTCTGTCTGTTCAATCTTATATTTAGCAGTGACACTCTGAGTACCTTTCCCAGATGTGAGGAAGAGCTTTGGGTGGTTCAAAAGCTTGTCTTTCTCACCAACAGAAGCTGGTCCCCAAAAAAGATATTACCTCACTCACCTTGTCTCTGCTATAGTAAAGACATAACTTAATACAGAGTCCCAAGTCCTGAGTTTGTTCCCAAATCCAGTGTAATATATTCTTTACTAAAATAAACCCACCACCAGTAAACAAACAAATAAAACCATCCATTTACAAGTGGTCAGGAATCAGGATCCTGTACACAACAAATCTCGTCTCAGAAGTTACACCTATCTGATGTCAAATTTTAAAAATGCATATTTACGATTTTGGCGGCTCTTAAGATCGAGTTAATATTTATATTTGGCATCAACCTGTATACACAAATACTGACTCTGGTTCCTTGTGTTTCACACAAATTTATTATTTATACACTTTATACTGACAGACTAGGTGCAGGAAAATAATCTCAGGATCTCTGCTCCCTGGGTTGGGGAAATCCACGCACATTGCAGAAGCAATTAACTTAGTGCTGAGTTGGAGGATGCAAGTTGACGGTGCACTCACAGAGCATCCCTTGCCAGCTGCTCCACGGAGATGCCTGGACAGTAGACTTGGATTGTATCCCACTTTCTCAGCTGAAGCAAAGAAGCCAAAGCAGCTGCAGTTGCTTGCTACTGGGGATGAGAGATCATTCAATCAGGAGTTAAGTGGCTGCAGGGAGAGGAATTGGGAAGGCAGGGTTAAGTGTGTTGCTTAGATTTCTCTAGGAGGGATTCTTATTTACTGGGGGGTTGGGAAGATTTGCCCTTGCTAGCATTCCTCTCTAACATGGTTGACGTGATCTTTGTGAACAAAAGTGCAGAGAAAGTGGTTATCATTTGTTAAATGTAGCTGCTCATTTGGCATTTCTAATGTGCCCATCACCTGGGTATCTAGGTTCTTCATCCAGTGATTACCATGGAAAAAAGATGGATCAGTACTAACTGCAAACTGTTGGATCTGCCAAGATTAAGATAGTTATTTATGATTTGCATGTATTTATCTATATTTAGTAGCACTTTTTCTCCCTTTCCCTCCCACACCCCAAGAAATGACCAAATCAGTGCTTTATGAACTACCAGGAATGCAAAGATTTCACGTAGTGTACAACTATTTAGTGGACACTGATTTGGACATGCAGCCAGGCACGGGGGTGGACAGCCAGGAAATCAAAAAGAGTTAGGGTCACTAGGAAGGGAGCAGCCAATGGAGTGGCTAGCTGAATTTGAATGGCACAAGTTTAACAGTAACAACTACAGTTGTGGCCAGAGGGGCCTTGGATGTGTGCAACAGGGAAGTGACAAACTGGCTCATTGTGGAAGAGGGGTAAAAAGATAGCTCCAGGGGGAGGGAAAACAAGCTACAGAAGAGTCTTTCAAAGAAATGATAGTAACATTGTGGAGGGCTGCAACTGGTCTCAGAGCTGTTCCTAATGTGCCGCTTTAATTGCACAACAGAACTTCAGGTTAGAAATTCAAGGTGGGTGTGTCCCAAATTTTAGGGTCTGTGGGGTGACTGCTGGGCAAAGCCACCCTAGATCTAACTGGCATTGTTTGGTGTTGAAATGGGTGCCATAGACTTCTCATGTGAACCAAGTAACCTACCACTTTAGCTCTTACCATCTGTAGTGCTGGAGTTAATAAAAAGAAGATGTTAAGTGACTTGTCCAAGGCCACATAGTGAGTCAGTAACAGAACCTGGACTACAATACCCAGTCTCCTCAAGCTCAGTCCTGTGTTTAGAACTGTTGCATTTCAGTGAATTCAAAGACAGGCTTTAGGATAACTTTTTATTAAACTAATATAAACAATTTATGAAGTAAATACTGCACTAATGCTAACTACAGTCACAGCCTTACTCTCTGTAACTGGTTCCTGTCTCTCTCTCTCTCCCTCTCTCTGTCGGAGGGTCTGTGTGGGTCAGCAGGAAATAGTGTCCTGTAAGATGTTGCAACATCAAGCTTCCTGCTGAAGAGTAGCTACAGCACAACCACTAGACTATGCTACTTCTCAGTGAACCATTGTAGCCTTTCCATCCAGTCTAGGAAGCTAGAATCTACTAATTGCCACTTGAAGAGCATTTAATAAACTGGGAATAATTACCTCCTGTTGTATATACATGATTAAATGAAGTCACACTATGGTTAGGTTGCCAAGCTTTCAACATGTGACTATGAAAACATTATTTGCGAAGCAAGGAAGGTTTCCAGGGCAATTTACATAACGGATGTTGTAGGTTTTAGAAAGAAAATAATTTTCACTAAGAAAAAAATGAACTTTTAGAGAAGATAAATTGCTTCCTATGATGTGCCATGGCTTCTTAGTACCTCTCAACAATAACTTATTCTTTGTTTGCAGAGACTGTCCTTTATTACAGTACAGGCACTCTGAGCTAAATTGTTAGCAAAAAACTCAAGCGCACATGAGATATTTCTGGTATTTCAGAATGTGAGAGTCAAATTCTGCTCCGATCAACTATTGAATCAAAATTCTGAAGCCTTTCAGTTTAGTGTATTCCTTTCTGATTATCCATTGATGTTCCTTAAAGTACTCAATCTCACACACAAATCCTTTGGTGTGGTAATGTTCTGGTTCCAATCACCCTTGGCCCAGATCCACTGAAATCAATGGAAGTTAGGTGTCTAAGGATTTGTCTACACTTGAAATGCTACAGCAGCACAGAGGCAGATCCTCAGCTGCGCTGCATAGTACTTTACTGTAGACAGTACAGAACCCTTCCCATCAGTGGTGGTAATCCAGTTCCCTGAAAGGTGGTAGCTAGGTTGACAGAATTCTTCCATCGACCTAGCGCTGACAACATCGAGGGTTAGGTCACCTTACTACGTCACTCAGTGTGGATTTTGCAGAGCCCTGAATGAGGTAGCTGGGTCAACCTAACTTTTTAGCGTAGATCAGGCCTCTCGATATCTTTGAGGATCTGGGCCATTGCAGTTACTGGCCAGGTGTACGCTACAGACCTATACCGATATAACTCTGGTGCATAGGCACCGACTCCGTGGGTGCTTCAGGACTGGAGAAGCCCCTCCTCCCTGCCAGCTCACCTCCACCTCCGTTCCACCTCTGCCTCCTCCCCTGAGTGAGCTGCATGCCCACTTTCCCCCCTCCCTCCCAGTGCTTGTACTGCGAAATAGCTGTTTCACGCGGCTGCGAGGGAGGGGGAATGCAGTGCGCTCAGGGAAGGAGGCGGGGCTGGGGCCTGGATTTGGGGAAGGGGCAGGGAAGGGGTGAAGTTGGGGCAGGGCCAGAGGAAGTGGGGCGCGAGCATCCACCGGCACTGGGGAAAGTTGGCGCATATGCTCTGGTGCTCAGGGGTTTGAAAAATCCATACCCCTGAGCGACATAATTATACTGGTCTAACCCCCCTTGTAGAGAGTGCTATGTTAACAGGAGAGCTTCTCCTACCAACAGAGATGCCGCCTCTGTGGGAGGTGGGTTAACTACACCAGTGGAAGAAGCTCTCCTGTTGGCATAGTAGTGTCTTCACTATGGTGCTACATTTGCACTGGTGCAACTGCATTGCTGTAGTACTGTACATGAAGACAACTTCATTGTGTTCTTACTGAATGTTACAGTTACTGTTCTAACATAAATCCCTCACAAGAACATTATAGCTATGATATAGAGCAAACAGCAACTAGTAGGAAAACAGGAAATAAGGTGTCATTTCTCACGTATATCCACATAACCTTAACTTTGTCCTGGTAGTGATGTGAGCATCTTGTTGTCTCAGTCCTTGGGGCTGGATGAAGCAGGAATCGGTGATCTGTATAAAGTACAAGAAAGCAATTTTCAGAAATCCCCAAGTGTATTGTTAGCCTCTTTAATTGTAATTGTGCAGCTGGAAACAAGGAGGAGTGGTAGCAGTCTGTCAATCAGTAGCAATTACTGTGCACATCACTGCTACTACACAGACTGAACAAATAGGAATCTTAATTTGAAGCTATGGTGGGTCCAGATAACATGGAACTTTTCAGTGTTGCTGACTCCACTGATTTTATCACAAATCTCATATCTGGTATTTTTCTGTAAAGCCACAGCTCCTGGAGTCATGTGGTTATGTGAGAATCCTGGCTTTCCTTTTTTTTTTTTTTAAAAAAAAGCAATTTTCTATCCCTAAGGGTTGTGGAAAAAACTTGAAAACATAATGCCTAAAATCTCAAAAGCCAAATAAAAAGAGCCCAACATTTATTACTTTTTAAAATTATCATGATTTTTAGGGGCCTGATTCATGGTTTTTGAACCCCTGGGGTTGGTAATTCTGCTCTGTGTTAAGGGTAGGTAGGATATTGTGGTGTTCTGAGTTTCTCTTGCCATCCCTGTGGGCAAAGGGTTTAGGTTGTGAAGTTCTCATGTGTGGGAAGGGCTAGGCATGGAACTGGGCTGCAATCTTTGACTCCCGAGATGCCTGCGGCTCCATAAAAATACAATCTGAATCTGTTAAATTATACAAGGCTTGGGTTTGAATGGGCACATGGGCAGGACTCTCACCACTGATGGATAAGCCTATGTCACTGAGGCTTTAAAGTTCAAAGCATAGCCACATGCTTTTCCTGATACAAGCATATGCTACCCTAAGTCACTTCCGAGGGTTTGTTTTCTAAATCATGAAACAACTCCCTTTTTTGGGATGCACTGTCACCAGGTAACTTCTCCAGCCCTGCCTTTCTTTGTCACCCCCAAGCCCTGCCTTCTTGCTGACTGATCTTTTTCCCTTTGGATTGCTGGGTATGGCTCACTGCGTGTCACTTAAACTCCCCTAGGCTAACACTATAGGCACAGGCATGGCACTGCCATTGTGTTGCGGTAGCATCATAGTGTAGCTGTATCCTACATCAACAGAAGGGGATTTTCCATTGCTGTAGTGTCAAAACTACAGATCCGGCCCACGGCTTCAATTTGTCCGGTCCTCCAGCTGAACAGGCACATGGAGAAGCTGCTGCTGCCCCCCTCCGCCCGCACAAGCTGCTGCCCCATGTGCAGAGGGGTAAGTACCCCCACGGCAGCAGCCGGAGGAATAAAGGCGGGGGGCGCAGCAGCTGTCGGAGGAGCAAAGGGTGGGGGGGTCGCAGCAGTGGCCGGAGGAGCAAAGGGGGGGATTTTGCATATATTTGCATATATTGATTTTTTTCACAGTCGCTTCGGTCCGCGAAGCCCCTTCAAAAATCTAATATGGCCCTCGTCATAAAGTTTGGAGACCCTGTAGTTAATCCACCTCTCCAAGCGGTGATAGCTAGGGTGATGGAAGAATTTTTCAGTCAATCTACCCGGTTAGGTCAGCTTAACTAAGTTGCTCAGGGATGTGAATTTTTCACACCCCTGAATGATGTAGCTAGGTCAATCTAAATTTTAAGAGTAGACCGGACCCTCTAGAGTCTAGACTATGTTGCATCCTGTGGTCTTGTCTGCACTAGCAAATTTGATAGCCATAATTCTCCAGCAGCGGAGACTGTTAATGTAGACAGACACATTTTTGCCAGTGCATCATCTAACCCTGGTAATGTGGTAAAAATGCCTGTGTATACTACACAGCTTTCACTATGCAGCTACATCAGTGTAGAAATATGGTTGTGGCTAATACCACTATAGATGCACCCTTATGCATGTGCATTAGGGGAAGAGGAGAGGATGCACAGCTTGTGCTGAATATACTACTCCCTGTTCCCTTTTTGTTTTAAAAAAAATGTCAGATGGTTCATGGGTCAATCATGAACAAATGTGAATGTCACTTTTGAAAAGCTAAGAAATTACAAATCTGCCATAAAGTCAATAGTCAGTTCAAGTATCTGTGTGGGTTTGTGATTGACCACAAAGAGCAACAGAGAGCAGAAAGAAAGTAGGTAAAGTCTGGACGTGTTCAGAGGTGGCTCATGTACTCTGAGAAGGGGGAAATAGGGATCTGAGGCTCAAGTATGGGAGCCTCTCCTAAGGAACTCCCAACATGCTTTGCTTCTCTTTCCAGGCTAAATTCCACACTCCATTACATCAGGGCAAATTCCATTGAAGTCAGTGAGGTTACATGTGTGTGAGAGTACAGAGATTGGCCTTCTCTCTCCCCTGAACTGGCTATACTGCCCTTTGCGGGGTATGAGGGAATGCGTGGCAGGGGAATGGGGATATACCTGCTCAGCTTTCCTCTTAATGTCCCTTGCCTCTGAGATTCTCAACTCTGCTCCCATGGGAGTAGACTCTCCTTCCCTGGCCCTGGGGCTGATTTCATTGTCCTTTGGGTGGGTACCTCTCCTAGGGTGACCAGATAGCGACTGTGAAAAATCGGGATTGAAGGGGGAGGGTGTGTAATAGCGTCTATATAAGAAAGCCCCAAATATTGGGACTGTCCCTATAAAATTGGGAAACCTGGTCACCCTAGCCTCCCCTCTCTCCTCCAGGCTCACTGAACCCTCCTTTTGGTGGATGGGAGGGTTAGCATATCTCCCACTGCCCTGGTGCAAGAGTCCCCTTTTCACAGGGCTGTCTGCGGCTAATGCTGGTCTTTCCTCAATGCCCTCTCCCAAGATTTCCTATTGCTAGTCCCTATAGGGAAGGAATGGGAGTAGATCTCCTCTGTTCGTTGACCAGGATTCCCATCTGCCTCTTTCCCCGGGCTAGCTCTTGGCTTTCTGTGTGGGCTGGATATGGATACAGTCCCCCTTGTTTTCTCCCCATATTCTCTCTCCACTTGGCTGGACTCTTGGCTGGGGAAAGGTGGGGGAGTAGGCCTGTTAGGGGACACATTGCTTCACTCTTTCCTGGGCTCACTGTGGTTCCCTCTGGTTGCATTGGGTGCAGGGGAAGCTTGTGACCTCACTCTCTCTCAGGAAGCCCCCATCCTCCTGGACCTGCAGCATAAAATTGATTTGGGTTCAGTGAGGGAGGCCACCGCCCTCCATCCCCTGGGCTGTTTTGTGCCCAGACAGCAGAATTGGGTGCGGCGCGTTCACCAGTCTCTTCTCACAGGGCCTGAGATGGCTGTTGGGTGGCCTAGGCTGCTAGCCTCTCTCCCAGCCCAGGAAGGACCCACAGCTGCACCTGACACTTTCAGGGCCTTGCCCTAGGGTGAAGTTTTATTCTTTCAACTTAGGCAAAAACTTAGGCAAAGCCATCACAACACAGCCATTGCCAAAAGAAGATACACCCTTCCCTGCAACCCCCCACTTCAGGGCCTGCTGTAGAGCCCCTCATCTTCTGGAGCTGCCCCCCCACTATCCCCACTGTCCTTTATAGAGAACAGGGCTGGCTGGACCCAGGCATCCTGGCTCCTTAAAGGGGCAGGCCACTTGGTTACAGCTGGAAACAAGCTGCCTTGCTTCCCCCCACCATTCCCATGGGGTGGCTCTACCTTTTTTCAGGTGGGTACAGTCCCCAGTGCCCTGTCTTTCAAGAGCGCCCTCTCCCCTGAGCTCAGGCTGTGCCTTCCCTGTTGGTTGTTCACTACTGGGTCTCAGGAGCTCCCTTTCTCCTCTTCCCTCTCCTGGGTTCCCAGGGGGCCACATCTGGGGAGGTTGGGGCTGGCTGGGGTGGGGACCCCTGTTCCCTGTGGTGGGCTGGGGCAAGGGGACAACTCCTCTCTCCCGCAGTAGCATATTCCTCTTTCCTGGGTGGGTTGTTGGCTCCCCACATTCCCCTTTCCCCTTGAGGTGTGTGTGTGCGTGGGGGGG
>ML677372.1:18807382-18848998 GCA_007922305.1 Dermatemys mawii
ACACACACTACACACCCTGCATTACCTAACGACCACCCCACACACACCCTAGAAGGGAAGAAACGGGGGGGGGAGGCGTTTCCCCCCAATCTTTAAACCCAGACAATCGATGTTCACACAAACAACAACGGTTACCCAGTGAACCTGGGAGGGCGAGACTTGGGCAGGGGAGGGGAGAGACGGGAGGAGCCCGTCGCACCCTCCTTTTTTGGAGAGGGGTGGGTGGCGAGGACTTGAAAAGCTGGGAGGCGTGTGTGCGGCGGTGGGAGTTGGATAAAGCAGGCTGTGTGGACAGGGGGTGGGGGCGAAGGCTAGGATAAGGCAAAGTGTGGGATTACTGCTTTATAATAGTGCCCCCCCCGCCCCCAAAGCAGATATTTGATGACTCTTTAGGCAGGGAAGAGAAACGAAGTCTGGCGATGCAAGTTGAGAATTACAGAATGTGCTGGGTTTCGCCGCTTGATAATATGGTTTCTAATGTGTGTGTTTTTCTTTTTCTCCTCTCTTCCTCCTCCTCCTTTTTTCCTCCTCCCCATACACACATACGCACACGCACACTCTCTCCTCAAGGCCAAAAAGGCAAGCAAAACCTGCAGCAGACGAAGGCTTTTGGGATTGTAGTGTCTGTACCTTTAGGAACAGTGCTGAAGCCTTCAAATGCAGCATCTGCGATGTCAGGAAAGGCACCTCCACAAGGTATACATATACATTAAAATATGTAGCTACTGCTTTTTATTTCTTTAATCCATAATTATTCTGTCTTGTTGATTTTTACCTGCTACCTTGAAGTGGGTTCAGTATTTTATTTCCTTTAGAGGAAATAATCTTCCCTGTCTTTCTCCTCTGTATATTGTTTTAAATTCTGTTTCAGTGCTTAAGTATACCTTGGACACAACTGTTTTGTAGACATGGTAGTGACCTGATGTTTTTTTCTATATGTTCCATTTGATGATGTTAAAAAGGCCCTCTTTCTTCAACCTTTCAAATCTGATTTGGGTGGACATTTCTCTCTGCCATTTGGGGAAACAATGTTGTTCTGTTGGAAATATTGTTATGCTTATGCATTTTGGGGGATAAGAGAAGAGAAATAGCTGAAACTGAAGATGCCACAGAAACAACTTTTTTTTATTCCTCTGCGCTTGTTGATCTTTGAGTTCCTGTAGTCATTTGAAATGAGTTGGTTTTCCACAAAATTTAATGTAGAAGTCATGTGAATTTCTGAAATCTTTAACTGTTGGTTCTTTCTATATGATGGAAGTTTTTGCAAGATGTTAAGACTGGCATACTCAAGTTAAATGAGTACACATAATCGCCCCCTCCCCTTACTTAGGTTTAGAAAGTTACTCTTGACAGTGCAAGTTAGGACTAGACTATGAAAATGGAACTGCTTTTTTGTTGAAAATCTCTTTTCAAATATCTTTGACTCATTTTAATGTTTTTATATTTTGTACAAGTACATTCCTAAATTTTAGGAGTTATTTGTCTATTTCTATTAAGAAAATTTTCTAATTTTTTTCAAAGTTTAAGACAGTGTTTTAACTAAAGCTCTTCACATCCTGAGACATTTTTGTCAACAGACTGTTTCTTGAAGACTTCTGATGCTTTGGGTTGATTGACAAAGAAGGCTAAAAATGTACTCAGTTTGCTTGTATGGTGCTTTGAACAAAAAAACAAGTGCTAAGCATTTTTTTTTCTATACGTTTGGACCATGCTTTTGGGCCATTGGATCTGTAGGTGCCATGATCACTATAACTATGTGTAGTGTAGTAGTACTCCACTAGATATCTAGCATGTATTAATTATATTGCCTATTGATTGAAGTGTGTGTGTGCATTACAATGGGGTATTCTGAAAGTGTTGAGCTAAATTGTCTTATCTGAAGTTGGCATATTATTAATTTAGAAAGGATAATATGAAGAATATAAAACCATTTGAATGTGGACGTAAATATTTAAGTCTTGTTCTGTTAGGCTCCAGTCCTGCAATTTAACCTGTGCAAGTGGATCTCTGAGTCTGGGAAAAGTGCTATGGGCTTCTGTGGGATATCTTAATGGATCCATCTGCAGAGTTAAGGCCTGACTTTACTCATATGACTAGTCCTGTTGAAATCAGCGAGTGTAATCATGGTCATAAAGTTGAGCATGTGTATAAGTGCTTGAAGGACAGGGGTCTAAATGAGACTCGGAATCCAAGTGTGGGTGGTGCATGGACTAACTTGGTGTATCATATGAAATGTTTTCAAGTTAAGCACAGTACTGATGTCGTTTTTGAGAAAAGAAAATGCATATAAAACTTTTTTTAAAAAAAAAATGTTTAAGCCTGAACAATTACTCGTCCAGTTAAGAATAAAAAATTGTTTTGTGAGAGACAACTTTGGGTTAAGAAATGCTACATAATTTGCAAATGTGATCATTGGGTCTAGAACATCATAGAGCATTTTCCCATTAACACTTTTTCTGGACAGCTTATTTTAATTTGGAATATAGTAAGTTTGTGTGCATTTGAGTGCATTATGTTTGTGTGCCACTGTTTGATTTATCTTGTAGAATTTGAAAGTATGATTATTTATGGAGTATCCTGTACCATATATAAAGTTATGCTTTGGTGTAATTTACGAATAGTCAACTGAAAGTAGTAGTCACAGTTGTGAGTGTACTTTTGTTTGTGTGCGTAAGTAGAAGACCTCAGAGGTCAGAGTTCTTTATTGTGGTTTGGCTTTGAGTGTTACTGTATGTGACGTATAAGTCAATAGCTGGGAAACTCTTCAGAGTTTTTTTCATAAGTGACTAAGGAAATGTAGTGGTTTATGGCTGATGATTTATTACTCAGAATACTTCTGTTTGGTGACTAAATCTGTTTGAGTGATTTTATAGAAATTTTATCCAGATAAAATGGTGGTTAACCTGAGATATTGGATCAGCAACTTAAGACATAATTTGACAAATAGATGTCATTTAGCCATACTTAAAGCTAGTGAGTTTCATTAAAGTTTGAAGTATTTTGCTTTATATTTAAAAGTAATTTGGACAAATTTATAATATTTTTTCAAAGACATGAAGAGAAGTAAATGTCTTTCATCTTTAGCTCTGCAGTTAAAATGTGCCCAGTTTCAACAGATTTACATGGACCCAAAATGACTCCCCTCCGCCCGGTGAAGTCAGTGATTTACTGTAGAATATATTTTGGCAGATCAGTGCTTTCTGATTTGTGGACTAGTTTAAACTTTAGCTAACTCTCATTGTGTGTGTTTTTACAGACTTGGTATAATCCTTGTCTGCTGTGTGGGAGGGGTGACTGGTTTCAGTGAGAAGTTTCACTTATTTTCTGGTTTAATGTCCCTTCTCTAGGAGCCTAAAAAGGTAATTTTACATACATATACAGTGACTTCCAAATTTGCTAATGAACAGGCAGAACCAAGATAGACTATTAATTGTTAATCTGTACCTGAACAGAGTGTTTCAGTGGATCCCCAGTAAATATTGAAGTTACTAAATAATATTTTTAAAATGTGTGGGCCCACATTCAGCCTTGGTGAATTCATAAATGTTACAGTTGATTTAAACACACAACACTGATGTAAATTCTCGGGTTGTCATAATATGCAACCATTTACTTTCACAGGTTATCTTCTCACTTTTTAACTTCTAAAATTTTATCTCCTCCTACTTTAGTAAATGTATCTAGTATTGAGTGTTCTGATGTTCTAAGGAATTTTCCCATAAACAGTAAAAGAAACAAAGGTGCAAATTACATGTAATCCAACATTCATTTCTTTGAAGTGAAAACTTCAGAGCTGACTTGAGACTCAACAATAGTAATATCAAGCCAAGTAGGCTGAAGCTTTGTCTACACTGGGGTTTTTGTACTGGTATAGCCACATCAGTGTGAACTGCTAGTGCAGATATGGTGCACATATGTAAAAAGTGACTTACGGTAACATGGCTTATCTTGGTTTCAAACTAGGGCAAGTAAGTCTACTTGCATCTACTAAGGGGTTTGTGCTAGTATAGCTACATGGTAGCTAAAAAGAGATTAGGGCTTGAATTAAAACATCTACTATTGGGAAGATTTGCTGAGCGCACACCACCCTTCCAGTGCCCAATACTACAAAATGTAGAAGGAATATTTAATCTGGACATTTTAAGGCCAGATTTTGCCCCCATTGATGTTAATACGAGTTGTTTATTTGAGGGCAGAGTTTAGTCCATTGTTTCCAACTAGTTCTCTTAAAGGTACTGGCAGTCCTCTCCTTTTGTTTCTATTTTGGTGTGTGCACATGTTTTATTCTCACCCAGCCCTCCCCTTCTCCTGGTCCTTTCCTCTTCCAACTGATTGATCAGACTGAAGAATCCTATCCCTGTTCATAATTAGTTTCACACTGCTGCTGCTGCTCCTAGAAATGTGGGATTTAGCAACAATATTGATCATTCTCTGGGATTTTTTTGTTCAGGTGACTGTGGAAAATGTGGGAGAGTGATTGAGCATCTGATAGCTTTCCTAGTTTAACCCTTTAGGATAGGCTCCTTTACCTCTCTGTTCCCAAAGCGGGGCTTTTTTCTATCTAGTTCAGTGGTTCTCAAACTTTTGAGAACCGCGACCCATTTTTCCTTCCTCGGCTGCCGCGGCGGACCCTTGTATGTCTGCTGAAAAGCCGCCGAATAAATTACTGCCGCATTTGGCGGCTTTTCGGCGGACATGCCAAGTGCTCCCGAAAGAGCTCGGCATGTCCGCCAAAAAGCCGCCGAATGCGGCAGTAATCCATTCGGCGGCTTTTAAGTGGTGGCAGGAGCTCGCGACCCCCCTGGAAGCGCTTGGTGACCCCAGGGGCGTCGTGACCCCCAGTTTGAGAAACCCTGAGCAGTGGTTCTCAAACTTACCTGAACCGCGACTCTCTTTTTTTCAGCTGCCCGGTGGCATGACCCTTGTATGTCCGCCAAAAAGCCGCCGAATGATTTACTTCCACATTTGGTGAATTTTTGGCGGACGTGCCATGCAGTCCCGAGTGCCACCGAAATGATTATTTCCGTATTCGGCGGACACTCGGGGCTGCTCGGCGTGTCTGTCGAAAAGCCGCCGAATGCGGAAGTAATTCATTCGGCAGCTTTTCAGCGGCGGCAGGAGCTCACGACCGCCTGGGAAGCAGACGGCAACCCTCTGGGGGGTCGCGACCCTCAGTTTGAGAACCACTGCTCTGTAGTCATGATGTAGTTAGAAGCAAGCTGCTTTCATTTAGCTCTAAGTTAAGTGTCTTTCACATGTATGAAAAATCAAATGAATTTTAAACATAAGTATATTTCTATACTCTTAATATGCTACAGATGTACCCCTGTAAAAAGGTTCTTCCTATTTTTAGCTCCCCTGGAGTTGGCAAACCTTCCACAAATCTGGCATTGTAAAGCAGAAAATATTGAATGTTCACAAACATGGCCTGAACCACTCAGGTTTTTTTCCCCGAGCTAAAAATCCAGTGTCTCTGGGAAATAACTGTAAACAGGAAGTGTGTCCTGGGTATCAACATACAAATAAGCACACCAGGAGACACCCCACACCCTCTTCCTGGATCTTTTTATCTTCCAGTTGTGGGCATCTGAAATGGTACAGGTGATTCATACAGTAGGTGCTATTTGACTGGCAGAGATGTTTGTTTTCTGCCTCCATTCTCTACTCCTCTCTTCCCATTTCTGAACACCTTGTTCAAACAGAATAGATAGAGCTTTTGTGGTACATCTCGACTGGGAAAATGTCTATTTATTTATTTATTTATTTATTTATTACTATGTTAGCTGAAATGGTAAAATCCTATTTTGGACACAGCAGTCTGTTTCACGTGTTAGCAGGATGAGGTAAACACTAGGAGGAAGATTAGAGTGTAAAAGGCCTAACTTTATTCCTAGTGAAAACAAGACTTTTGAGGCCCCCACTGGTGAGCCCCTGCCTCTGGCATTGAGCCTGCCACTCCAGTGCCAGATATACACACTATGGATGGCCCCCCTTCATCTTGGTTTGTCTCTCAAACCCAAGTACTGAAGCCAAAGTATGCCTATGTGTGTGTCTATACCCTCTCCTCTTGTAAACAGTCCCTGCATCAGCTGGACACCAGCTCCCTCTGTCTCTCTATAGAGTCTTGTGCTGGAAGTATGTGAAGGCGGAGGAATGCAAAGTCCCTTTCCGTACATGCTTTCCTTAAACTGACTTGATTGTTTCACTTTCGTATGGATTGGTCAAAAAACTGGAAAGCTGAGCAGATTTGAGACTGGTTTCTATGCAGTGCATCCCGAAAGATCTCTTATGTGGGCCTTTTAAATTACTGGAACCCAATCTCATGTGGATCTGAAATAGGCTGCAAGTGTACACTATACCAAGTAGTTAGGAAACTGCCAGATCGCATCACCTCCTTACAGCATGTCTTTCTGCAGAATTAACTTGGGCTCATACTTGATAATTATGCTGATAGTCCTCTAATGCCTTCCCCCAATTCCACCCTGTGTGCCCAGAAGGACAGACATGTTCTCGTACAATTCAGTAGGAAAGAATCAGGGCGGCTCAGCATGTTGCAGCACAAAGAATCATGGGATGTGCCATACTGACACACACACAGCTGAGTACAGCATCAGTGAGCACCTGGTAATGGTATAGCTTTTCAGTGTGGCTGCTCACACCCAAGTTAAGCTAACTTGGGTGCTTAGACCGTAGTGCCGATCACCTGAGTTAATTTAATAGTGAAGACCTACCCTAACTGTTCTCATTTGGTTGTTTGCTCCTCTGCATGAAACACATAAATTTGTCTCTACGTATATGTCACTTTCACAATGATTAAACACTCTTTTTAAAGAGATGAACCCAATGACCTACTTTGTGGGCATCCAGCTAGTTCTGTAGGTCAGTAGGTTTCCATTCCACAATGTAGGTTACTTGGAAGGTGTGCAGTGCTTCTATAATGAGTAGCTTTTGACCTGGAACAAAAATTACCCAGGCTATGCATGCAACTACTTTTTGTAGCAGTGCTATGTATAGCATAGTATTTGTCTCTGTCTTGTTGTTCTTCTTTGTCCTGTTGTTCCTGTTCCTAAGGTACAGTAAAGAATTTGCACTTTCCTGGATTGGAAGCACTTTTACAAGAGAACTTGTGAGGATTTTTAAGCTTTATTTTAAGTATGGATATTTTATACAGACAGATAGGGTCGACTTGTACTTATTGCTGCCTGGTTTCTATTTAGCACTCAGCAAAATCTCAGAAGCATCTATTTAATATTCTTTATATAATATGCTAAGTAAATCTTCTGCCTCGTCTGGCATACTGAAAGTTGTGAAATTTTTGGCTTATCTCATCTACCTAAGTCCACTCTGTGGCTGTATGTGCTTATTACATCTGTCAACCTTTTGTGCAAACAAAATATTTCTGTAAGCACACAAACAGTGCTTTACTCATACATCTTCAGTGCTTCTATAAGCACGGCCAATCCTTTCAGTTATTTTCCGAAACACAGCATCAGCCCTTCCATAAAACAAATTAGAAGCACATTCTGGATATTGACATGCTAATAAGCTAGTCAACCATGTCTGTTTGCGTATGAATTCTTATATTCTCAGTGTTTAATTAAGGACTGAGAAAGTGGGTCTGTTTTTCCTTGTTTTCACTTTGGACTCAGCAGTGGTATCTTTAGAAAATTCAGATAAATTTTGCTCCAGCCAGAGACATCAAAACTGACACAAGCGTGATAGAATTGGTCAAATACTTGGGTGCAACTCGCATTGTATCATGGGGCATTTCCCCTTAGTCATGGGAGGTGTTGCCTGTGTTTCTGAGGCAGTGTACATGCTACAGAGCTCCTTTTGCCAACAAAACTCTCCTGCTTTGCTGACAAAATAAAACCACCTTGATGAGGCATAGAGCTTTATGAGGCAAAGTTATATCAGCAGAGTGTCAGCATAGACACCACGCTTGGTTATTCTGGCCACTCTGGTCAACAGTTTGAACTCCGCTGGCCTGCAGCCAGGTACGCAGGCATTTGCCCCTCCCCCCTTAAATGCCCATGAATTTTTGAAATTCCACTTCCTGTTTGCTCGGCATGGAGTGCTCATGTTGAATCTTCCCAGATGATCATGGCAGCTCCATGTAGCCAACACTGTTCTGTTTGAAGCACGCCTGAATTGTTGGATTTGCTGGCACTGTGAGGAGAGAAGCTGTGCAATCCCAGCTCCACTCCAGCTATAGGAATCTTGACGTCTATGGGCCTGTTTCTCATGGCCTGTTGGATAAGGGCTATGAACAGGAGACACAGCAGTGATTTGTAAAGATAAAGGAGCTGAGGCAGGAGTACCAGATGGCAAGAGAGGCCAATCGTTGCTCTCGTGCTGCATCAAAGACCTGCCGTTTTTATAAGGAATTGGATGCCACCCTCTGTGGCAACTCTACTTCCACTGGATGCTTTGGTGAGACTGGAGGTGGTGAACGGTGGACCTAACCCCAAGGACGGAGTCGTGGATGAGCAGGTCTAGCTGGAGGATGATGTGGATCACATGACACGGTCATCTGGTGTCACAGCGAATTAGGGCCTCTCTTCTACTCTGGAGGGTCTAGCTAGTCCCAGCCATCTGTCTTTGGCATGCATAATATGCAAGAGAGGAGTGCCCTGGTAAGTGATCCTTTTGAGTTGATGCTGCTCAATTCTATGAGAACTGTCCTTTATATTCTAGAAGTGGGTGAAGGGAATGAAGTGTCCAAACTAGCTGTATCTGAGTGTGCTCCACATTCCTTTGTGCAACTAAGCAGTGCGGCACAACAGTAGTGTGTGAATGCACACTGAGGCTAGATCTACACTACCCCCCAGATCGGCGGGTAGTGAGTGATCTATTGGAGATCAATTTATCGTGTCTAGTCTAGATGTGATAAATCGATCCCCGAGCACACTCCCATCGATGCTGATACTCTACCGCCACGAGAGGCTCAGATGGAGTTGATGGGGGTGCGGCAGCAGTTGACTCAGCGCCGTGAAGCCACCGCGGTAAGTTGACCTAAGTCGACTTCAGCTATGCATCTTAGGTCGATTTCTCCTTCCCCGTCCACTGTACCTCATAGAAGGATGCCTTGCACACTTGCATTATTGCAGCCCCAACAGTCAATTTCCTGACTCCAGACTAATTTGCAACTGACTGGTAGCAGTCTGGAGTCACCAGGTTCCACACAGTGATAACCACACGCTTCTTCACTGCTAGGTGATCTCTGATTTTGGTGTCTTTGTATCTGTGCTGGGGCTAGGTCTGCACACAGTTTTAGGGAGATGGCTTTCTGCATCAGAAAGCCCTGCAGCCGCTGTTTGTCATTCCAGATCTGCATAACGATGCGATCCCACCACTCAATGCTTGTTTCCTGAGCCCCAAAGCAACAGTCCACTGTGTCCAGTTGCTCCGTGAATACCAAAAGTAATCTGGTGGCGGTGTTTTCCATGGCACACAGCAGGTCAGACAACTCTGATTCCTGTTCAGACCGGTAATGCAGGATATGCTGCATGACTATCCACGATGTGTTCATAACTGTGACCACAACAGTAGAGAGCCATGCAGATCCATCTTCTCAGACAGAGATGGTGGGCACACAGTAAACAGGGGCCGTTGAAAAATGCTGTGAAAACATAGCTGGAAAGTCATAGAATGCAGGGACAGAAAGAACTACATCATGGAATGTTGAGCCTAACCCCATGATGCACTGCGATCCACTCCGCCTTCCCAACTCCTAGCTGCAGAAAGTGGCAGATAGCTCAGTGGGATAGCTACCCATAGTGCCCTGCTCTCACTGTCAGTGGTAGAGCACCAAGAGTGGACGTGTTCCACTGACAGAAGGAGCATAGTGTGACTATACACAAGTGATGTAATTATGCCGGTTTTTGATTGTCGGTTTAACTTGCATCAGCAGAACTCTGTAGTGTAGACAAGGCCTGAAAGCAGGAGTGGGCCCGGTGTGTCCATGGGCAGCATTCTTTTCACAAATGATTGCCGCTAGCAGTATTTGAGATGAAGGATGTATCTACAGTTAAAGCAAGGAACTTGTGGTACTCAGGAGATGACCTGAATTTGATCCCTGATTCTGCTAGGGCTTGTCTTCACATAAAGCACTATAGCTGTGCAGCTGCACTGCTGCAGTCATGCTGCTGTAGCACTTCAATGAAGACGCTCCTATGCCAACGAGAGAGCTTCGCCTGTCGGCATAGTTAATCCACCTCCGCAGGAAGCTTTCCCCCCGACATAGCGCTGATTTAACCCCCTGAGTGGACGGTATAACTACGTCGCTCAGGGGTGTGGATCTTTCACACACCTCAAGTGGCATAGTTATACTGATATAGGTCTGTAGGGTAGAGCTGGCCCTAGTCTTTCTTCCTTTCCTACCTTTGCCTCTGTACAATGGTGATAATTGTCTATGTTACAAGGGTGTTGAGGCTTAATGTTTGCAATGCACTTTGAGATTCCCAGCTTGGAATTGCAATAGAAGCGCAGGGTTTTTTTTTTATTTTTTAGCTGATCTCATTTCTGATAGATATGAATTTAGATTACTCTGTATCTCATCAAAGTTTATAATTCGTGATGTTTTGATGGGAAGCCTCTACTTTTATGTAAATGTAGCAATGTATTTTCTTTATCTCCTTTACTGCCTTCTTAATTTGAAATGATCGAACCTCCCAAGAATCCTTTTTACAACTTGTGTTCAAATATTTACACAAGTTTTAGCTGTTTTAAAGTCTATAGTATCCTTTTAGACTATCTTTTTTTTTTTTTTTAAGCTTGCTCCACTACTTGTTATTCACATAAGGTAGTTTGCACTCTACTTATGGACAAACAGTGAATAAATGCTTAGACTTGTGGGTCTTTCACCAGGCAGGACTGTATTCTTCAGAATTTAAGAGTTGTGATAGATTTCTTTGTAGCATGCAGAAGTGCTGAATGACATGAATTATCTTCCCTATGTTAAAACTGTCGTCTTCAGATTTATAGTGGGTAAACGTGTGACTGAGTGGAATCTGAAATACTGTTTATTTTCTGAACTAAGTTGGTGGCTTCATTTGTCTGGGATTGACCTATGTTGGGAGATGTTACATAAAATATTCAGACATAACAGGCAGAGTAATTTAACCATTATTCATTCTAACAGATTTGGTTAGGGTATGTAGATGAACCAGGATTATTTTATTTGAATGAATTTTACAAAAGTTCTGTAAGTTTTGAAATTGAGACCATCAGCTGATCTATATTAAAGACAGACAAAGTCTAATCTTGCTCCTGTTAAACAATGACAAAATTTGCAATGACTTCAGTGAGTATAGGGTGAAGGGTTACATGAATATAAAAAAGTTCTATATGTGGTTAATAGTAAAGTAATATAAATTCTCCTAGTTTTATGTTTCCCTCTCAGTCCCATCTTTAGTGGCCATCAAGTAATGTAATATCCAGTGCATTCTGATCCTGTGTGAAAAGAGCAGTTTAAAAATGTCAGGGGATCAACTAGTCTTTTCTTAATTATCCCCAATTTACCATTTGCTAATTAGATGAGATCAGATGTGAAGGGTGAATATAATGCTATATAGATTAATTTATGTACAAAGTGGTTTACTACCTGTTTGTAGCTGTGTAAAATCCAGAGGCATATAACTTTATTTATTCTTAGTTGAACGGTGCATTCACGTATGCTCAAGCTCTTGAAGCTTTGTTCTGAGATTCTGCTGAAATATTTAGATCTAATTATTTGATCTGCTGTATTTGGCATTCTTATTCTGAAAATACTTGCACTGTTTTTTTCTGAAGCAACACTGACCACTTTTTCTTCCTGACATTCCAACAGAAGAGGCAATATATTGATGGATGATGGCTCTGTGATGGAGTCAATCAGCCAGTGCAGTCATTTGTCTCCTGGGGATTCTAGGATGGAGCACAGCATTAGCTGTGGCGGGGAGAGGGGTATTCCTCCGTGATGTTAATATAGTGTAGAAACTTTGCTATTCCTTTGCTGCTATTATGTGTTATTCTAGGTACTTTGGAAAAATGTTTTATTTTCCTATTTTCATTTTTTAAATATAACAAGAGTGGGCATTTTGCTCAGTTTAATAACATATTTAACAAGCCTTATTGAAATGCTCTTAAGTAGAGGTAAGACTATGTCACAAACAAATATTTTTAGTAAATGCTTAAGTCCAAAAGTTGCAAACCCTCCTTCGTTTGTGACTTGTGGTATGTCCGGTTTTGAAACTGCTTTTTTGCACTTAGGAATAAATGTGAGGATTCCAGTGACAGTTTTTCATATCAGAGGTAGAATGTGAAAGGAGGAAGGCTATTTGTAAAAATACTTTTAATATTTTATTTCAAGCATTAGCAGTTTTAGAATTTTTGGCCTGGTATTGCTATAAACATAGAAAATAAATCAGGAGTAATTTGTCTCTTTAAGATAATTAACCACAGCTAACGGCTTGTCAGAAACTTGTATTTAACATTTCTATGAAACATTATGCATTCTGCTTAATAGTAAAGTTATAGTATTAAAATTATAAACATCCATATCGAGGAACAGCTGAGTCTGCATAAAGCTTTATTGTGTCACTAAGAATTGTTGACGTATAACTCTAGTAATCTAGTACAGTAAGGAATTATCTTTAAACTGAGCATACTCAGATGGGTGGAAACTGAAACAGAGAAAAGAAATGGAATAGGGTTGTTGAATAGGATAATATCTTTAAAAATTTCTCTCCCTCCCAACCTGCCCCCACCCAAAAATGTATAATATAAATTGCTTATGTAAAGCTTTTGAATATTCAGTTTTTTTCTTTATTAAACCCAGAGTGGTTTATAAACAACATTTCCCAAAGGGGGAGGTTTTTACTGGCAAGTTAATTACAAATAGCTTAAAGTGGGGTGTTGGACGTAATAAAGGAAAGCACAAATTAAGTGCACATTGTTGGGACAAATAATATAAGTTTCAAGAATGTGGTGGACATAGGTTATCTGATTGTTTAATTTTACAGTCAGTTTAAATACTGGAACATCAGAAAAATAACTTAATGAACTTATTTTGGTGCCTTTTTTAAATAAATGATTAAGATCAGGGCTTGAAAACCAGACTCTTATTAGCCGGAGTTAGGAATCAAAGAAAGGGAACATCCCAGCAAGGTGTGGGGCAACATATCGGTGAGAGGCCTAGTGTATCCCTTTGGCTGCTTTGAAACCTGTGTGCAGCAGGAGGGAATGGGGATGTTGGCTGGTTGAGTGCAGTTTCCAATACCCCAGGGCTCATCTTTCACAGTAATTCTGACTTGCAGCTGCCAGATAAACACAAAGAAGGGATGCATCTTTTATTTTGAAACTTCCTGTTGCCTTGTGAAAGGGAGTCTCTGTCCTGTCAGCCCCCATTTACAACTTTAACTGGTTGCAAAAAAGTGTTCTTGTGGAAGCTTGCAAGGCATTCGCCTTTCTCTTGTCAACCCCATCTACCTCCGCCCTACCAAAGAAAACCAAATCACTCACACTTTTCTATTGTTCTATGAACCACTTCAAATATCAGAGTGAAATTGACATGTCCTAGCCCTTATTTTAAGTAGTTGTGAAACTGATCTGATTCTTGTTAGTTTCACTTTGCTGAAGAAAAGCTTCCTGTTAGCCAATGGCCAATGCATTATTCATGGAGTGACAAAACTTTTTCCAAAGGAAAAAATGGGGGCATACAGCAGAGGATTAAATCCAGCCTTCTAGGTCAAAGAGCTGCTATTATAATGGAGCCTGGCAGAACTCAGTTTCAATCATGGTGGATTAGAGATGGAGTAGTTTTCTTGGTGGACTTATCACCCAAATTATTTATTGTCAGTTTCATCATTTCATGTCACAAAGCATCCTAGAAATCTTTATAAGATGTGATCCTGAGTTATTGACTCATGACACTGCATTTATTTCTTTAAACTTTGTTTTTGTTTTATTATATTTTCAAATCTTGTTTATCACAAACTTCTTGTACCTTACGCCATTACAAGGTATCAGAAACTTACTGTATATATTGGGTATATTCTACTGGATGTCATTCATCCAGGATTAGTGTAAAGGTAAACCCAACTGCCTCAAATGAGAAGCAGACCATGGGGAGGAATTTGTTTCCACAGTATCTTGATATCTTGGGGAGGGTCCTGCCTAAAGAGACAAGGGCTGAAAATTTTGCATGTGTGAGAAGGCCAAATGTCCAAAGATGTCAGATTTTTCTATGTGTACTTTCCTCCCATCTTTTCTTCCTTCTCTGCTCTCCCTCCCCCACAGCAGGAGAGTATAAACACTGCCAGAAGAAGATAGGGGAGTTTAACAAGGGTATTAGTCGGATTAGTTGCTTGGTCTTAATGATATGAGCTACAGCTTGGGAGGCTGGAGAGGGAATGGTCAGAGCTAAGAGCATGAAAAGAGTCAAGAATGGGTGTTTCTGGATCTTCTATTAACTTGCTTTGACATTAGTCAGTTGCCTAACTTCTTTTGTGCTTCAGTTTATCCATCTGCAAAACAAGCCACAAATGGCTGTTGTGTGGCTTGTTTAATGTTTGTAAAGTGCTTCCGGATCCTCAGTCTCCCTGTCTCCTTCCCCCTCCCCCCCATCCAAAATAAATGCAAGTAGGCTTAGATTTAGAAGCAACTTTTGGACTTTCCATTTCCTATCTTATACAAATACGCCTTTAAAGTGACTGGGACACCCCCTGGACTGCAAAAGGACTGGAGATGATTATCTGCTAAATTATTCTTGCTGTGGCATGTCTAGTAGTTTAAAGTGCAAGTTGGATATATCCACTAGAATTTTGCTGTTGTACGGACTGCAGTCAAATTTCTCCAACATGTTACAGGAGTTTAAAATCAGACTCATTTGTTATAGTATTATATCGTACAGTTTCATGCTTACTTTTAAATAGGCATATGATTGGTAAGTGGAGGATTGTATGTTTTATGTCGTGGAGAGTGAAGTGAATAATACACTTGCTTAAAGATGGTACTACAGTGTGTTATACTGGGAACAGTTAAGGATCATTACTTACGAATACAAATCATAAAATCACATCTGGAAATAGATGGGGGAAGCCACACTTCATTTGTTTTAGAGCGCCAAAAAACCTTGGACACATCAGCCCTGATTCTGTAATCTGTTTCATGCCAGGCAGACCCCTGCACCTCTAAGGTGCCTTAGCATCATTAGGGTTCTGGGTGAGTGTAAGAGTCCATCCTATGGTCCAATTTGCAAGACCAGAGTCTGAACTATGGCCTTAATCCTGAGGTTCTGTTAGATGACTTGACATGCACACAGGTAAGCAACAATACATTATCCAGGCTCAATCAGATTAGCCCAAAGTAGAATTTCAAACAAAGTACTTTTTTCATATATTTGAAAGCTTTTTCTACATGGTTTCTGCAAATTAAAGAACTAGAGTACTTAAAAATTCCCCCAGACAGATTTCTTATTGCTGTATATTTTAACCAGAATACTTAGGTTGGGTGTCTTAACTGAAAAACTGATATCTGTATTTAGGCATTTCCATTGACTTCAGTTGGAGTTGCAGATTCTTGGCATCTCTGAAAATCAGGCTAAGTATTTAAGTTCAAGAGTTTTGATCTGAGTCTTATTTTAGCTGTGAATTTGAAGTATCCATAGTATTGCAGGAAATGTGTAAATGGGAGCCAAGCAATTATGCTATCCTTTTGTCTTGTTGTGTAAATTGGTTTCTCCATATTCAAGAAATCAAATAAACTTATCCTTTAATGTTAAAAAATAAAAAGATTCAATATTGGTTCAAAGTTCCATTGTGCACCACTGAATGGCTGTTGAATAATAGTGATGGTCAGCGCACAGGTTAGAATCTTGAGTCCATATGTCATGGCAATCTCAAGAGTAGCTATTAAGTGTATGTGAGATCCCACCCTATTATTTTAATACATGGAGAAACATGTTAATTCCCAAAGTTCTTGAATCTTGGTACACCCCCACCATCTGTGCTTTAACAGCACCCCATCACCGACTGTCAAGGTAAATCATAGTAAATGAATCATAACCAGGTATCTCTGGTAATTCTATACCAATAATTAAAGTTCTGTGACTTATCTTGTACATGCAGAGGGGAAAAAGAAACACTCGTAGTTCCTTTTCCTCTTTGCTTCCATTCATTGCTAAGCCATTGCCTATCAGTTTCTCTTGTCTTTTAAATATGATTAGTTTTCCTTTGATTTGTAGGTAACTTCTGATTCTTGCCTAGAGGGTATTTGAAATATAATGGTCAGACAGACAGTTCAGATATAGAAAAACTACCTATATTTTTAAAATATTTTTGTATTAAGCTCACAAACATAGACCACATTCGCACTTAAAAGCGTTGCTGTGGGAGCATTCCCATGACAGCGCTTTGAAGTTTCCAGTGTAGCCATGCCCTTGATCACAGATGTGATGGATCTCTGACTTCCAAAGACCTCCATGACCTCCGCTGGCTGGGAGCTGCAGGGTCCCTTGCTGCCTGCAGAGACAGGGAGCTGCAGGGTACCCTCACCACTCCAGGCGGTGGGAGCCCCTTGCAGCTCCCAGCCACAGTGGGTAGACTCCCCACCACTGTGCCAGCAGGCAGCACGAGGACCCTGGAGCTGGGAGCCACCATAGGAGGAGAACCCTGTAGCTCTAAGCCCCCCATGGGTGGTGGGGGCCCCTAGGCCACCCAGCTCAAGGCAGATGCCCAGGCTCCCCATTTTGTCATGCATATTTTAGTAAAAGTCAGGGACAGCTCAGGAGCTTCCTTGAATTTTTCATTATTGCCCGTGACCTGTCCGTGACTTTTCCAAAAATAGCCATGACAAAATGTTAGCCTTAATCGTAAGCAAAGACAGTGGCTCCCAGCTGCAGAGAATTGTGCCTGTGCAATCATGAGCATGGGACAGAATAGAATAGAAGTCTGTGAGTTCCATGCTGCTGCCCCTGCCTTGTCAAGTAGGAAGCACTGTGTGCAGTAGCACCAAAGCAGTGATCTTCCTGCACTGAAAAATTTCTGGCTTGAGGCCAAGCGGGATATCAGTGTCCCCATACTAAATTTGATCTCCTGGGTTGTGTTTTTGTTTTTAAATTCATGTAGATTGATCCATAAAACTTCTCATGGAAACGCTAATTTTCTTCATTAGGTCCACTTCATCTCATCACTATGTAGCAGGAAAGGAGACGTATAATTTTTAAAATTGCATTAAAAATCATTTTAAAGTGTCTAATTGGGCTGTTTTAGAATGTAACTTCCCATTACGTTAAGTTCTTGGATGAGACTGAATTTACTTGTTGATTAGAAGAGCGCTTATTGTAGTTAACTGAGTATTTGTCCTAGTAAAAATGTATATTACGCTGTTAAAGCAAGGATATATGCCTTGATTTCATTTATTCTTCGCTAATCAGTAGAAATTCTGTAGATCTCATCTTTAACATATTTCAGAATTGGGCTGCATGAAGCGCTGTAAATCACAAAGAAGAATTTAATAACTTTTCTAACATTTCTTTAAACGTTTTTGCAAAACTAGCTTGTGTTCAGTGGTTATTGGTAGATGTGAAAAATCTAAATGCATTATTTCAACTTTATTAAAAATACCATCTTTCATATAGGTATCCTCTTTTTAAAATTCACTTTTAACACACTACTCCTAAACAAAACTTTTTAAATTTTACATTTTTTTAACATGATGAGGAAAAAATACATTTTCTGTGCTCAAACCATGCATCCAAAGCAGTCCTAAGAAAATCAGGTAGAATAATACAACCATTGCAAAGTATCACTGCAATATTTAAAAAAATATCACACTCTGTGACTTAGCATAACCAATAAATAATGCTTGTAGAATTGTGTTGGTGCTTGCAAGGGAAGACGCGTGCTGACAGAGGGGTGAAAGAGAAAAGAAGATAGGGAGAAGGTACAGCACACGCAGCCTGACGTATCAGATCCTTTTCTTGGAAGCCACTGACTCAGTTCAGATTCCTAGTGCTTATGTTAAGTAAGATGCAGAAGGGTCCCAAATATTTTTCTATTACTCTTGTTGGCTGTGAGGTTGCTTCCTTCCTAACTGTTATAATTGCCGTGTTAGCAAACCATTTGTCATTAGTAGCACCATCATACTCTAACATTGGCCTCAGTTTTTCACCAATACATTATTAAAACTTAATAAAATAAAATCTAGTCTGAGGTTTTATTATAGATGGCTTGTAGTTTGATTTCAGATTATATTTAGGATTTGTCCAGCCCTGTCTCTACTTTATTGTTGGAGAGCTTCCTTCTGTCTGGGGCAGGGAGCTGACAAGAGACAGCACTTGCAGAACTAACTACTGTGCTGGGATGTTGGCAAGAGTGCTTCTCCCTAAATTGCTCAGCTGGTTTCGGGGATCCAGTTTTGGGGCTAGCTTGTAACGTGAATTATGCAGGAGGGTATAGGTTGATAGTTTGGGAAGCTAATGTCCGAGAATCGTAGGAGAATAGGCAACGAAGTGGAGTTACCTGCAGCAGCTCTGCCGCCTCCTCTGGAGTCATGAGAGATCAGAGAGCTTGAGTAGGGCGCAATCCCTTTCTCCCCTGCATTTGCTCTGCTCTCAGGAGCAAATTCCTTCCTCTGCTTCCAGATTCCAGGCTCCCCTTAACCTACAGGACATATGGCTGAGGGTGTCTGCTGCTGTGGAACTCCTCAGGCTCTCTGCTTCCCATTTGGCTCTCTACGGCCAGTTGCTTTTTCTCACAGCAGCTCCCTCAATTTCTGTATATTTCACCTGCGTTCTTTGTCTGCCATACAGCTGGATTCATCCTTGTCTGCTGTTGTCCGAACCTTTGAGGGCAAAGAAGAGAGTGAAAAGCAAACACAGGCTTTGTCTACACTACACAGTTTTGTCGACAAAAGTCAGATTTCGTTGACAAAAGAGTGGAGGTGTACACACAACAATGCTCCTCCTGCTGATTTTACTCTCCTGCTGCACCGACATAATAAGACAACCTCGACAAGTGGCATAGAACTTTTTGCGACAAAGTTAAAGTGATGTAGTGTCAGTGTAGACACTGCTTGTTTATGTTGCCCTAAGGGTCCTCCAGGACATGTTCCACAATACTCATCATGACCGCTCTGGTAACCAGTTTCTACTTCGCTGCCCTGAAGCCAGTTACACAGGCATGTGCCCCATCTCCTTTAAAGCCCTGGGAATGTTTGAAATTCTATTTCTTGTTTGCTCAGTCTGGACAGCTGTCATTGCATCTTCCTTGCTGACCATGCCAGCTTTCCCCAGCAAACATCTGTTGATGGAATGCACTGGATTTGCCGTATCTTTTTGGATCCGTGCGGAGAGGGAGAAGGTGGTGATTCGTGTAGTGGGATAGCTACCCACGGTGCACTGTTCCCTGTCAGTACTAGTGCACCAACTGTGGATGTGCTCTACTGACCCAGGAGCGTTGTGTGAACATGCTCAAGTGATGTAATTACAGTGGTTTATGATTGTGTATGTAACTGAAGTCCGTAGTGTACACATGGCCTCAGTACCCTAGCACAGCACTTCTCTGCTGATGGAATTCAGAACAGAAGATGAGTGTGAATTTTTTCAGGCACAAATGATACGAGTTATGTAACAGCCCCGGAGGTTTTTAGCTCATGGTTGAGGCTGAGAGTCTGTTACGGAAGTCACAGATTCTATGACTTTCTGGGACCTCCATGAATCAGAGGGGTAGCCGTGTTAGTCTGGAATTGCAGAAGTAACAAAGAGTCCTTTGGCACCTTAAAGTCACGGAAGTCATGGAGGTCCCAGAAGTAACAGAGTCCAGTGACACCTTACTTCAGTTAGTCTTTAAGGTGCCACAGGACTCTTTGTTACTTCTGAGACCTCCATGACTTCCACAGCCGCACCAGGCAACTTCTGGCCCTGGAGCTGTCCAAGCAGCAGTGGTCCTGAGGGCAGCCTCAGAGCAGAGGCGCCTCAGGCAGCCCGTCTCCCCCTCCATCTGGAGCAGCAGTAGGTCCCTTCTCCCCCTGGTCGGCAGTGGTGCCCTGGGGCCCCAGCAGGAGCTAAAATTTAATCAAGGTATTTCTGGTAAAAGGATGGGTCATGGGCCATTAATTTTTGTTTATTGTCCGTGACCTATCCATGACTTTTACCAAAAATACCCATGACTAAATCATAGCCTTACTCATGGTTTTAGCTCTGTAGGTCCCTAGTGTTGGCCAGGATGTCAGACATCACATCAGCATCCTGCTTCCATTATTTGGAGTTCTGTGATCTTGATTTAAAAATTTCCTCAATGTCTTCAAGGACTTCAAAAAGAAGAATCTTAGTCTTACAAGGTGCCTTTATTTCATCTCCAACTAAAGCTAGTCTACAAGGCAAGTTAGGTATGATCCTTCTTTACTTGTCCTCATTGAAGGCGAGTACGATGGTGCTGTAAGGAAACAAGAGTTGTTCACTGAACCAGATACGTTTCAGTCTCTGAGGCTGTGCCATGGCTGCATAGCACTGAGCAGACGGTGGTGCATTTAAATTGTTTTCTCCAGGACAAATTGGCAGTGCTCTCTGATCAGGCAGGGGCAGGGAACAACCAATGCAATCTGCCAGCATTAAATGCTAGAAGCATAAGGGGAATATGGAGAGGGCACTGACAGAGAGAAAGGAGAGAAGAGCAAAGGCAGCATCATGAGCAATAGGAAACTTAACCAGAGCCAGAAGATTTGGTCGCTCATAAGAAGTGAACTTCCAAAAAATTAGAGGCAAGGAAGTACTAGGAGCTCATTCTCTGTGCCCACAACTCTATTTCACTCCTATATATGAATCTGCCCTCCTTGCTCCCATTCCTCTCCTTGTGTGCCCTGCCTCTTTTTTATGTCACAAAAAATACATTGTGTTTAAAGAAAACAAACATAGAACTTGCATAGTGTGTGCCAGCCCTTGTCTGATCATAATGCCTGTCATCACTGTAGTGTTAGATTAAATTATCTGCTGTCTAGTTTGTATCTCAAGTTAGCCTAGCTTGAGTGAATGTGACCACATTGCAAAGCCCTCGAGCAGTGTTTTAGAGAGAACCAAAATCACTGTACTTCTGAGTAACAGCATCCACAAGTGGTTTAATGCACTTTAATCTATGTGCACTGACTTCACACCTTTATTTGATTCACCTTAACTTTTCTGAATGACGTGTAGACAGTCCCTTAGACTGGAAACTCTTCTGTTCAAGGACTGTATATTCTATTTGTTAATAAAGCGCTTAACACAGTGTAGCACTGATTATGGCTGGCACCTTTGGGTACTGCTACTGTGCAAGTAATTAATAGGTATGATCCTGAAGTACAAACCCTAAACACACAAATATGGGGTGTCCTTGGGGTGACACCAGGTTTTACAAACTTCTGAAACCAACACTTACTGACTGTAGACTTCGAAAATCTTTGGGGGACAGGTTGGTTGTTTGTTTTAGCCTTTTCAAATAACAGATCCTATCAAAATGATGCATAATCTTTGTTATGGAAATTATTACTGTCTACTGTAGGTTTTACAACTTGTGTAGTTGGTTTGATATAAAAATGTTAAATAGATTTTAAAACAAAAGTCAGACAGCAACTGTCACCGACATTAAAGTTAACTTCTGGAGGGGGAAAAGATTGAACGGGGAAGGGCTTTGATGAATGTGGTGCTTGATTTGCGATATGAATGACACAGAACAGAGTGTAGTATCAACTATTAGACGAGTTTACAACCTTTTCATGAACAATTGAATTTCTCACCCTGTATCCTGCACTCTGAGAAACAGGTGAGGGGAAAGATGGTATTTAGAGTGGGAAAACTTAATATAATCCTACTAAATCAAATGCTCAGTATATCTTTTCTTATCTTTTTATGAATTGTGTGTGTATGTGTGTATATATATAATGTGTGTGTATAAAATATTTGTTTTGATTATTTATATCATTTTAAGAATTACATTATTTTCTTAAACTAGCATGGGTAACATCTTTGTTCTTTTCAAAATGATGCATAATCTCAATCTTATAGTTTTTATGAGATAGATGGCAAAAATTGAATACTTCTTAAAGATGATTTCAGGCATTAAAGAAAGTATTCTCCGAGCCACTTGGCCACTTTGCGCTTATGTGTCTTAGCAAGAACCTGACCATGCCTGTATATTCTCTGGTAAAAGAGAAAGTGTTAAAAGTGATCTATAAAATTTGTTCTGGTTGTTGAATTCACAAGTAGCTTGTTGGCTGAACTGAGCAGTTGAGGTGGCAGCTGTTGATCATCAGCTTTGCTCTACCAGTAGAGTCTGGAGAGCTTTTCAGGAGACAGTGATGGATAATCCACAGCAACAAGTGGGGCCAACACTTAGAATAAAATTAAACTAATGATACCTCTCTAAAGTTAAACTGGAAATTGGATGCACATCTAAATTCTGATTGTTAGGAAACGGATGTATTAGGAAGATGCGTTGCATGTTGTGTGGTTAAGAGTAAAAGATTTTTTGTTGCCAGAATAGAAAAGGATTAAAGTGAAGATATTTCTTGTCACAACTAGTACTTCCCAGGGGTGATTTTCCCCCCCTCCTACATTTTACTGCCACGTCAGAGCATTTTATGCTTTGCCTCCTACATATGATAAGACACACACCCTAACCTGTGCCTTATTGAGTAAGGAAAACAATTGAATTACTATTTTAAATAATTGCCTTACTTCATGAACAGACAGGCACGCCTGATATTCATACTCTTTTCTGTCCTTCCATTCGTTTCCTGGAAGTACTTCACTCAAAATGACACATACACAAAGGTCTGTTAGTTTGCGTACAGATTACTTAATATTACCAATATCTATCACAAGAGTTTAGAAAAGCCAGGGTTTTCCCCTCTCATTTCCCATGTAAGGGAATGTATTGCTTTTATGTGTTCACAACAATGATTAGAAATGAAATGTGGTATAAAACAAGAAATATTACGAGAACCTAGAATCACTTCTCAGTATAAATACATCCACTCAAAGTGGATCCAGACTTCAGCAGAACTAAAAAGATGGAATGTTCCTCCATCAGTTTATATTCCAACTTTACAGCATGTGCTCCAGCATGTTTATATCTGAGCATCAGGTCCTGAGTAATCAAACAAAACATGGGGATACAGGGGTCCATCCAGCTCTCATTAAAGTCAAGGGGAAAAGTGAAGTAGAAGTTAAATCAAGCACTTGAAGCTACATGTGACAGACTAACTATTCTGAATGAACTCTATTGAATTAAACCTTTTGAATTGGCTTTGACATCTTTGGAGTTCATTGTATTAAAATGCAAACATTTATGTACTATTGAGAGATTATATGGAACTTCTTTAGCAAGGAGCCAAGATTAATGCAATCTCTGGAAGCGATTATAAGGATCTTCAAAGGATCTTTTGAAACAATGCGAATTTTTAAGATTAAGGGAGTTTCTCAAGGAGGGGTTATATGCTAATGTAGTTCTCCCAGTTGTCAACCCTTTGAAGCGTCCCTCCCACCCATCAACGGGGTGATTTGCATACAGTAGTTCAAACAGGGTTTTCTAGAGATCAACAAAAGATAAGACTTTGGGATAAATAGCCTGAGACTCAGGGCCTTCTTCCTGAATCCCCATACTCCCCCCCCAAACCCCGCCCTGCACACACACTTGGTAGATCCTGTGGTCTACAGAGGGTCTCAATTTTTGGGAAGGATTAGAGGGTTTTGGCCTAATGAGGCCCTATAAGACTGGGTTCTGAGCTGAAGATGTGGTGAATTTGTAACCACAAGAAAAACCTTAGGGTAGAGTGCTGAAAGACTGCTCTTGCCAGAAACCATGTTAGAACTGGCATGAACTCTGGTAACGTTATTAAGCACATGTGTAGGTTCTTCTATTGTTGTTAATGTTTTTGCTAGAGAGCTTTTAATCTTAAGAATAGAACAGGCTTGCTTAGAAAGAACTGTGTGATGATTTATATCTGTAGCGATCATTCTATCACTCTGTCACATCAGTCTCTGGACAGAAAGCAAGTTGGTCTGTTGAGGCAGACTCTTTGCTGGGACTAACACAGTGAAGGCAGGGAACTGCTGAGTATAGACATGTCCTGGTCAGAAGGGAGTGAGAGCCTCCACCCAGGAGAGAGAACAGCTGAGGAGCTGGAAGCCAGAGACTGGGTGCCCTTTCCAAACCATGGGAGGAGGGAGAGAATGCTAGTACAATTGCCCTGAAGTAACACCACATTCTTTGTTCACTTTCTTAAAATCCCCAGTTAAAATTGGGGCCTGTCTAAGCAGTTGGATTGTGTCATAATGAGAGCTAAAAATCAGAGCTTAAAATTTTAGGATGGAGGACATACATAATGTTAAGTGGTTTTTGGAAAAGATTTGTGTGGAAACCATTTTAATTGACTTAGAAATATCTTGTGAATTCACAAATTTCTGAATGCCAGGGTCTCCATCTTCAGCTTGTGCTGCTTTGATAGAAAAATCCCCAGACTTTGTCAATGTTCCCTCTAATTTTTGACAGTCCATGTGCGGAAAAAATTTGTTCTGTGCCAATTTTTGTGCATGCAATGTTTCACCGTGTGCATGGGGTTTAGGATCTGTGTGTCCACGTGCACAGCTTTGAGGGAACAGTGGTCTTTATCTAAAACATACTTGCAGATTAACTTCCATATGGCTTGTAAATCACCAGTGAGCAATCACATCCCGGTGAGCAATCACATCCCAGTGAGCAGAGTTGTTTTTGTATCTGTTTAGTCTACTGAAGTGTATGGATACAGGGTTAAAATAGTTTAATCACACTGAGGAATTTGGCACGTTGTTCCTTTAAGATCCGAAAAAACTTAACGCAATGGTAATAGGAATAACTGTCTCACTGTAATGAGCTAAAAGAGAATAAATGATCCAAAGTTTTCAAGTTTGTAGCAAAGACATGATAATAGTAATCAACTAATAGTCCTTTGGGGTTGTGTAATTTTGAGTGAAATACTTCTAGGGAATGAATGGAAGGATGGAAGAGTCTATAAATATTAGATCTTCTGTTCTGTCTTGTGAAGTACATTAGTTATTTAAAACAGTAATCCACTTGTTTTCCTTACTCAGATAGGCATCAATTAGGGTGTATGTCTTCTTGTATCGGGGAGGCAAGCATAGGACAACCACTAATAAATTCTTAAGACTGGGAACCCAGTGTGATGCTTGTTGTTCATGAAGTGGTGTGTAACAGTAGCTTTGTGAAAGACTTAGGGCATGGTAGTGCATGACATTGTGGCTGGCTTCGCACAAATGGGTTTCCCTAACTGCACCAGCCCACCTAGCTTCCGAGTACGTTAATCGGAAGTAGTATTTCTCTATGGTTCTCCAGATGCTTGTGGATCACCGTGGGTGTTTCATTGACATTATCGCAGGCTGGCCCAGTAAGGTGCATGATGCACACATCTTTCGGCACACTGGCCTGTTCAGGAAGCTGCAAGCTGGGACCTTTTTTCCCAGACCAGAAGATCACCATGGGGAAGTTGAAATGCCCCTTGTGATCCTTGGAGACCCCACTTACCCTTTAATGCTGTGGCTCATGAATCCCTACCTAGGGAACCTTGACAGCAGCAAGGAGCGGTTCAACAACAGGCTGAGCTGGTTCAGAATGACTGTGGAGTGTGCTTTTGGCCGTTTAAAGGGCCACTGCACTGTCTGTGTAGAAAGCTGGACTTGGCTGATGACAACATCCCCGCTTTCCTGGGCTAAGGTATCTTTTACTTAAGGCAGTAATAAAGAATGTTTTCAAAGCCCAAAATCCATTTATTGACAAGAAAATTTAGTGAAAGAAATGCAACTGCTTGGGAAACAGTGCAAAGCGATGGGGTGGGGAATGGTACAATCACAGGCTTGTGTATGTCCTGTTGTCATACTCAGCCTTCCTGTCTGGAGTGCTGTGCAGTGAGTACTGCACTTCAGGATGTCTATAATGCATGGTGATGGGGGTTGAGTGCAGTCGGTAAGGCTCGTAGTTTTCAGGGCTGGGTGGTGAAGCTGCAGGTGTTGGAGGCAGTGGTGGTGATAAGAACCCAAATGTTGGGGAAAGTGGATTGGAAATGACATAGAGGAACAAAGGAAAGAGTTTTGGGACAAGAGCTGCGGAGGTGGGGGGCAAAAGTGGTAGTGCGCTGTCTGCATGGCTACAAGTGCCTGGATCAAGTACACTTGCCACTCCATGATGCTTATCAGCTGATCCGTGCTTTGCTGCTGGAGCTCTGCGTCTTTGTGGCAACGCTACTAATTCTGATGATGGATCCTCCTTTCACTATCCCTCCACTTCTGCACTTTTAGATTCTCGTTAAGGGTCTGCTGCATTACTCCGTGCAGCCTGTTTTCTTTGCTTCTTTGTGGCCTCTTCCAAATTCTTTGGAGTCTTTTGGCCAGCAATAACATGGATGGCTGAGATCTCAAGGTTGCATCTGTAAAGGCAAAATGCAACACTTAACAGAGGCAGCATTGTTCACACCAGACAGAGCAATGATTCCCCTGTACTTAAGGGCAAGCACAGTCTACACAATACCATAATTTGCCCATTCCAAAGCGAGTTCACACAACCCGTGGGACCCCAAAATGGTAAGTAAGTATGGGGTCAAGAGGGACTGGGTTTCTGTGCCTTGGGGAAAGTATGCAGGGCACCCCCGATACTGAACACTGTCCTCACATTTCCATAGGAGTTCATCCTGGAAGATATCTTGCTGCTGCGCGTGACCGCGGGAGCAAGAGGGGGTCTTCTACTACAATGCGGCTTCCACCCTCGCCCATATACAGCTTGCCTTACAGCCTAGTGGTGGGGACATGTTAGCTTGACTGGGACAAGGAGCACAGTAGCACTCCAAAGAACCTGCGCAAGCACATTGCTTGTAGATGAGACCTTTGAAGAGATCACTGAGGCTGATTGCCACAATGTGAGAGAGCACATCAATGCCGTGTTTTGCATCTAGGCTTGCTTGTAGATGAGACCTTTGAAGAGATCACTGAGGCTGATTGCCACAATGTGAGAGAGCACATCAATGCCCTGTTTTGCATCTAGGCGTGCATGCAGCCCTAATCCTCCTCGCCCCAAGAGCATGTACCGAATAATTGTCTTCCTAAAATGAAAGCTGCTTACGGGGCATGCCCTCTGGTGTTTGTCCTTCCCCAAGCTCTGTCCTCCGTGCCTGGCTACCTTCCTCCTGGCTTGAGAATAGTTTCTGGCTTCATGCATCTAGAGATACTGAGGTGTATTCCTCCTCAGCACCCTCGCTCTTGCTTTCCTCCTCCTCCCTTGTTAAAATGGGCTCTGAAGTGTCGATGGTGGTCCTCCGAGTGGAGGTGTGGTCGCCCCCATGTATCATGTCCAGATTTTTGTAGAAAAGGCAAGTCACGGGGGCAGCACTGGAGCAGCGGTTTGTCTCTTGGTCTTTGCAGTAGGCATTCCACAGCTCCTTCAGTTTAACACTGCACTGTGTCCTGGTCGTGGCCCTTTTCCATCATGTCCCTTGATATCTTGCCAAAAGAAGTGCAGCTAGGGACTGGACAGCTTCCTCTCCCCAAACACTGATGAGGTCCAGCACTTCACCATTGCCCTGTACTGGGGAATCTCCTGGTGCGTGGAGGCATCGTCACCTGGAAAGATGCACTGAGAGCACTCCACACCTTGCTGAGCAAACAGGAAGGGGATTTTCAAAATTCTCAGAGAATTTAAAGGGCAGGTCTGATGGTTGATCACCTCAGGGCAGGGCAGTAGAGTTCAAAGTGATCAGAGTGGCTAGAACAGGCATTGTGGGACACTTCTGGAGGCTGATCATAGCACATTAACAGATCAGGGCACACCAAGCGTTATACTTCTTCTGGATTACCAGTAACACTCCAGCCATGGAGTCCGAGTGCTCTGCATGCCTTGCCAATGTGGACACAATGTGAGTAAGGGCACCCAGGGCTGCTTTAGTGCACTAACTCACAAGTGTAGACATGCTCTTAAGTGCTGATCGTTCATTGAGCTCCATATGGGCACACTTCAGTTTCCTTGTGGAGTTAATTACAGTATTACTGAGGCATTTTGTTAAGGTGATCTCTAATGTTTGTTCTTACTATAAGTGTACTGTGTTAACTTTCAGATATTTCATGAAAATGCATATTAGTCATTTGAAATTATCTTTAAATTATACACCTATCTGACAACTTTTTTTTTTTCAACCACTTACTGAGTAACACCCAAGATTTAGGTTTCTTTATTGTGGATTTTGACAGCACTTGTATATAGTCTGAAGCACTCTGCTGCTGCTGCATGAAAGACTCTCAAATTATAGAGAGAGAAGTATACAAGAATGTGGAATAAGTGATTGTAAAAGTGCAAGAATCACATGGGGGACTCTGGTAGGTGTAACTTGGAAAACTACTTTACTTTAACTAAATTTTAAAATTGACTGTATTTCAAGTTACCTCTGTCCTGCCAATGCAGTGTTACTTCACTAATCCTTTTTTTAGAACCCCCATGTGTTAATTCTGGCTTAGGCCAGAGGGAAACACAACTTTGAGCTGCAACTATTTCAGCTTGTAGTGGAATTGAAGCTGCTCTAAAATAATTTGAGCATAGCATGATGACATGGTTATTGTGATGTTTACTGTGTGAATGTTAGTTTAGTAACTGGGAGTTGTCAGGAGAAACAAGCAGAAAGGGAAACCATGGCTCACGATAGGCCTGTCCCTTAGTAAACATTTGCAGGTTATTAAGAGATAATGCCCATATTGTTATTTTTGAAGATTCTACCACCTAGTTCCAGCGCATTTACAGAACTGGTTTTGACAAACATGGTCAAAGTGTGAGAGCTTGCAAGTTCAGAGGAACTTCTGCTGGGTTAAAAGGAATTGTCTCAAGAGAGTGGAGTAGTTGTTCAGGAGAACCAAACTGACACACTCTGGGGAGGCCTGCCTACATCTTCAACAGAATGGTAGTGCTTTGGGCAGGGTTGGTGTGAGTTTTTGTTCCTACTTTTAAAATAAACAATAGTGTGGTTTTAAAAGCAGTCTAGTTACTGCGTCTATCACTGCTCACAGATTCCCAAAGGGTAGAATCGCAGGTGCTAAGCTGAGTCAGATCTGTTGGGTAAGCATGGCTGATACACAAGGTACTGCATCTCAGGGCTCAATCTCAGAGTGGGAAAATGTGGAATTTTGTCCTAGGATAGGTGAAGCCACAAGGCCCGACACCTGAGGGGATACACTCAAAGCTGTTTTAGAGTAATGATCATCTGTGCACGGAAAGGCTACAGCATTAGAATAGCAAAGATGTTACATGTTAGGAGTAATGCTCATTAGCCAAGCTACGTACAAACAAATCTGCAGTAACTGTTTTGGCTCTAGCTAGCTGTTTTTGACCTTACTCTCAGTGTAAACCCTAATTCTGCGAACACACAATTGTTTAAATATGAGTAGCCCCACTGAAGTCAGTGGACCTACTCATGAATCAAGTTAAGTGTATGGGTAAGTATGTGCAGGATCAGAGTCCTGGTGCTTAGCGTTTTCCAGGAGGGACGGGGGAGAAGCAGAGAGACACGTGCTCAGTGGAGGAGGCGGAGCAGAGGCGGGGATTTGGGGAAGGGGTTGGAAGAGAGGCGAGGAAGGGTTGGAATGGAGGTGGGGCCTCATTGAAGGGGTGGAGTGGGGGGGTGTCAGTGAAGAGACCCTTGGGCCAATGTTCTAGTCCTCATGTGGCCCTCCTGGTGACTGGAGTTTGAGATCTCTGCTGTAGACAATGGATTGTCTGATGTGGTCTGGATGAAAGCTGGAGGCATATAGGTAAATAGGTTTCTGGTATAGGGTGGTGTTTGTGTGACCATCGTTTATTAGCAGTGTAGTGTCCTGGAGGTGGATCTCTTATGTGGGCTGGTCCAGGCTGAGGGTGATCATAGGATGAAAATTGTTGAAATCCTGGTGGAATTCCTACTGGCTTTTGTATATTACCATTCCTGATGTCTGATTTGTGTTCATTTATTCTTTTATGTAGAGACTGTCTGGTTTGGCCAATGTACATGGCAGAGAGGCATTGCTAGCACATGATGACAAAGATCACATTGGTGAATGTGCAAGTGAATGAGCCCATGATGGTGTGGCTGGAGCCTATGATGATGTCGCTAGAGTAGATTATGGAATCATAGAATATCAGGGTTGGAAGGGACCTTAGGAGATCATCTAGTCCAACCCCCTGTTCAAAGCAGGACCAGTCCCCAACTAAGTCATCCCAGCCAGGGCTTTGTCAAGCCTGACCTTAAAAACCTCTAAGATATGGGGACAGAGAAAGCAACAGGGTTTGTTACAGGGATTGGTTCCTGCGTTAGTGTTTCTGTGGTGTGCTGTATAATTGCTGATGAGTATTTGCTTCAGATGGGGGGGCAGTCTGTAAGTAAGGACTGGCCTGCCTCCCAAAGCCTGTGAGTGTGGGGGATCGTTTTCCACACTAGGTTGTAGATAGTTGATGATATGCTAGGGGGATTTTAGCTGGGGGCTGTACATAATGGCCAGTGGCGTTCTGTTGTTCTCCTTGTTGTGCCTGTCCTGTGCAGTAATTGTCCCAACCTGAAGAAGGATGGTCTAATTCTTAAGGCACTAGTCAGGGACTCAAGAAACCTGAATTTAATTCCTTGTTCCTCAAAATCTTATGTGAAATTCAGTTAAGCCTTTGTTCCTTAGTTTCCCATCTGTAAAATGCAGATAATAGTATTTTTCTACTTCACAGGGATGTTAAGGATGAATATGCTAATAGGTTGTGAGAAACACGGATACCTTGACAGTGGGGGTCATATAAACATTTAAAATAGCCATAAAAACCTAAGACCAATCCAAGCTGGTGGTCTCTCACCACTTCTCAGCAAAGACTTAATATGGCTGTGCTGTGATAAGGTATTGTATTACCTTTATGAAATATATTATAGTATATTTGCTAATAAGAAAAAAAATCAGAATTATAGTATGCTTGTCAAAATAAAGTATTTTGTGATGACATTTCAGATTTATATCTTATTTCTTTGCTTTTGCACTAATTCACAAAATTCAATAATCTGTGATCTGTTTGTCAGTGCAAACTAAAAAAATCCTACTTTATACATCTGCCTATGACAGAGTGTTCTGAGGGAACTTTCACGAGCTGTGTTTGGGCTTTTTAGCATATGTTGTTTTGTACATCAGAATTTGAAAGGAATCAAAAGAACACTTTTGTTCCAAATACAGTATTTCATTTGTTTAGTTGGTTTCGAACTTTCAGTATGCCATTCTTATGCAAAGTGCTGAAATTTAAGCAAGTCTCATTATTTATCCCCTTATTCTGGTAATGCCTCTTTACATCACATCTGTCTACCGGCAGTCTGGTCATATTGTCTGTATTATGCATCCCTTTCCTCTGCCCTTCACGTATGTGTCCTTCATCAGTGTTAAGTGCAAAGTAACGCACATTGGAAAACTTCATCCCAACTGTACATACAAAATTATGGGCTCTAAATTAGGTGTTGCTCAAGAAAGAGATCTTGGAGTCATCGTGTATAGTTTTCTGAAAATATCTGTTCAATGTGCAGTGGCAGTCAAAATAGATAACAGACCATTAGGAACCATTAAGACATGGACAGATAAGACAGAAAATATCATATTGCTACTGTATAGATTCCCTATATTCCCACACCTTGAATACTGTGCAGTTCTGGTTACCCCATCTCAAAAAAATATATATAGGGATTTGAAAAGGTATAGAGAAGGGCAATAAAAGTGAGTAGGGGTGTGGAGCAGCTTCCATATGAAAAGAGAGTAAAAAGACTTGGACAGTTCAATTGAGAAAAGAGATGACAAAGGGGATATGATAAAGTTTCATAAAATTATGAAAGGAGTGGAGAAAGTGAATAGGGAAGTATTATTCGCTCCTTCACATAACACAAGAATCAGGGGGTCACCCAATAAAATTAATATGCAGCAGGTTTAAAACAAACAAAAGGACACACTTTTTCACAAAACACACAGTTAACATGTGAAACTCATTGCCAGGGGATGTTGAGAAGGCCAAAACTATAACTGGGTTAAAAAAAAAAAAATAGATTAATCCATGGAGGATAGATCCACCAATGGCTATGAGTGCTGGGTGTCCCTAAACCTCTGACAGCCAGAACCTGGGGCTGGATGGATAGAATGGATGATTCAGAAATGCTGTGTTCTCTTCATTCTGTCTGAAGCGTCTGGCACTGGCTGCTCTCAGAAGACAGGATAATAGGCTAAATAGACCATTGATCTGGCCCAGTATGGGTGTTCTTTTCAATTGTAAACTCTTAATGGCAAAGACCATGTCTATATTGATAATTTTTGTGTCTGATTTCCGTCTCCTCCTTCAGCCCCAAGTCAAGTCATGGTATAAGAACTTTTTAAAATAGCTACATCTTAATCCTGTTAGTGATAACTATTTCAGTCGGAATTCATTTTTGAGATCATCCCATCGAACCCCTTCTATAATTATAAAATTTAAAGAGGAGTTACATACAAAGTAATTTCAAATGAAAATTTTTACTTCCAAATTTTTAATCCTTGTCACTGTTGGAAAAGAAATAAACGAATGAAAGTTGAATGCAGTATATTTCTGTTTAGCTTTAAGTTGCAGCAATATAAGGCTCAATGTTGTTCTTGTTCTTATTAGTCTGTTCATCCGTCACATATAAAACAAGGGGAAGAAAAAACCAAAATATTCACACTCCTGTCTTTTTGGACCAGTATTTGAAACATTAATAGTTGGAAGTTTTGAGAGCCTGGGCTGTTGCTAAGCAGGCGTTGTTTAGTTCTACTTCAACCTGAGACTCTCCAGATGACGCATTGTATTGGGCTGACAATTCCACACGTGTTGTGGGTCAGGCACACTGCCAAGTGTTCAGCATTTAGCCAGCAGAGGAAAAAGCATTAGGAATCCCAATAATCCCCACATCACTTTCTGTATACTCCTTGGTCAGTGGAGATTGAACAAGTGATCTGTGGAGAGATTGTGGGTATTAAGTGGGATGGATAATGAAAGGCTATACTGGCATTGATGTGAGACTCTTTAAATGGAAAATGACTTTAAATGATGGTGCCAGGATGGCTGGAGTGATTTACAGCTGGCATGAGTGCGTAGTTTAACTGTAGTTCTCAACAAGACTATCTACTGCAGAAAGTAGCACCAAGAATGTGCTTTTAGAATTAAAAAGAAAACAAACATTCGATCTGAAATTTGCTGGCTTCCCTTCTGTAGTTCAAGCACCAGAATGAATGAGATTAAAGATGCTATACATATGGCACATAAATGTACTGAAAATATTTGGCATGTTAATAGAGGCAAAGCAGTGGTGACAGGTAAAATATGTAAATGATCAATTTGCTGGGCAAATACAATAGAATTGATATTTTACTTCTTAGGCTCACTTTAAGAAGCAAGCAGTTTTTTCTAAAAATGATGATTTTACATCTTGAACAAATACCTTGAATATAGATCAGGAGTTGACTTCTGGGAGTTTTCAAAAATGCTGTTACTTAAATTCATTATTTCTGGCTTTCTGTTATGTAGGATTGTTCTTTGTCCTGCTAATTTTGTTTATAAAGTTATTTATAATTATGAAGATAGTTTTTACTTATTGGACAGTTTGGTACACGTGGACAATTAGGATTAGGATTCTGTAAGTGAGGAATTGATTGTTTATGAAATAAATCTCTTCTGATGCTCCCGAGTTAAAGGACAGGAAGAGAGGAAGAGGAAGGTTTTCAACTGAGCATAACAATGTGCTCTGTAGCTCCCTGTAAACTTGCAGCAAACATTGGACCGCATCCGCAAGCCCATTAAGAATGAAATTAGCAAGTAGGAATGCACAGTATCCTTTATTTCTAATAGCTGTTCTAGCAGCACCTATACTGATAGTACTTAAATGTGTTGGTGCAAATGTGAAAATATGGGATACATTGGTGTGCTTTGCATCGTCTTCTGCTGATAAAGGTAATTACAGGAGGTCTTAATCTCGCATTTCTTTTTTGAAAAAAGCAAACTGACGTCTTGAGTGGAAAATGTTCCTCTTAAAATAACCATTGACAAACCAAATTTCCTTACAGATTGTGCCAGAAGTCTGGGACAAATTGCCTGTGTACTATAAACTGGAACTTTTTAAATAAAATTATTGTTACTTGAAGGACTGAAGCTTTGTTTTCATATCAAATCTATTGTTGATCCTCTCTTAAATAAATTTTCACTTGGTCTAAAGTCAAAACATCCTTCATATGAATAAAACTTGTAGCATCTGAAGTGGCTGGAAAAAAACATGTCTTATTTGTAGCTGGATTCTTACCTGGTTTTCAAATGGAATCCTAAGAGATGTAGGAAGTATAATTGGAAAACTTGGTTTGGTGAATCTGTTTATGATTAATGTAGTGCTTAACAATGAATGACAGGGTGAAGGCAGCACTCCTTTTCTTATCTGTGTGTGTAAGGTGTCCCAAGATTTTGTGATCTGCCAGTGCATCCCAGTTTGCCATGTAGTGTATTAAAGCACAAATCAATCTCCATGCTCGTTTCTCAGTCATTTTAAGCAAGACCTTCCCGTTGCTTGAAGCAGGTGTATCTGTAGTGACATAATTTAAATATCTGCATTGAAAGTAGAAATGTAAATATTTGTAATATCCATGCTTCTCCAAAGACATGTATAGTAGAACCTCAGAGTTATGAACACCTTGGATATTGAAGTTATTTGTAACTCTGAAATGTTCATAACTCTGAACAAAACATTATAGTTCTTCTTTCAAAAGTCTTTACTATACAGAAAGAAAATGCTGCTTTTAACCATCTTAATTTAAATAAAACATGCACAGAAACGATTTCCTTACTTTGTCAAATCTTTTTTTAAACTTTCCCTTAATTCTTTTAGTAGTTCATGTTTAACACAGTGTTTATATTGTACAATGTTTACTTTTTTTGGTCTCTGCCTGAGTGCATAATTCCAGTTCAAATGAGGTATGTGGTCAGTTTGTAACTCTGAGGTTCTACTGTTATGTGTAACATTAACCATGGATTTCCCAAGAGTGACTGGACTGGATGGAACAGCCAGTTGATGTTCGTGCCAGAGACCACCACTGACAGATTCAAAAGGTGTTTCAGACCCAGCTGATAGCATTGACTTCAGGCAATATTTAAGAATGTGGGTATGGGGAGAATTTAAAGAGTGGTCCCTTGGGTCAGGGTTGAGGAACATGGCTAGGGAAGTCTGTGGGGAAGTTTGAGCGAATGCTGTACTTCACTGCATTGATCAGAAAGATTTCATTGTCCAGGGCAATAAATTCACCGCATTTCATAACTTGAATCCATCCTTACTTTCAGTAATAAAAGTGATGCATATCTGGAAAGCATATATGTTACCAAAAATGTCAAATTATGGACCTAGTAACCTTGATAAAGTAATTTTGAAGGGATCATTATAACTCCTTTAAAATCCCATCCAACATTTGTTATATTTATCCAGGCATGGTTGTCGTACTTTATTGCTTATCTGTTGGTTTTATAGATTATATCCTGTTAAATTGACTTCACATCTTTTTTTGGGTAGGAGTAGTTCTCAGGGATCACAACAGTACTACTTAATGTGTTAGAACATTGAAACTTGTATGTCATGTATGTTTTGACGTGAGTAACCCAGCACCATTCTTCTAAAACTTTTAAGAACACTGATTTTGTTTTATGAAATGTTTAATACAAGTTATGGAAATAAGGATTTAAAATTGGAAACATTTATGATGAGGAGTCTAGGGAAGAACACATTGTTTTGTTATAGCAACTTTTGGGCAAGGTGTTTGCCATTCCCAGTGTCCCTTCTCACTGTGCTCTGGCACAAGTTATCAGCAATTATCCTTTTTCTCTTAGTAGTCTCTCTCTCTCTCACCTGACTTTCTTTTTCCTGTCCTGTTTTTTTTCCTTTTTCCTTCATTCATGGCTGGGCTCCATGTGCCCTAATGACTGAGATGAGTGTCGTGGGAGCAGAGAAAAGTTTGGCAGGATGCTGATGTCAGAGCCTGCGGCTTACATGTGAAATTCTTCAGCAGCCCACTGTAATAGGGACAGCTGTGGGATCATGGAGGGAAGCCAGGCAGCTTTCAAGCAGCCATCCACCATTATACCCAAAGTCATGGGAACACATTTGTAGTAGGAGATAAACATGACAGTATGCAGCTTTTCCCATCCCTCTTTGGCATATGGTCCTCTCCCTGAACAAGTATGGGTCTACTATACCGCCAAAGGGACACAATCTGTCACCCTCCAAGGCCAGGCTGGAGAAAGGGGTTTATTACAGGAGAGGCTGGATGAGATTCTGTGGCCTGCATTGTGCCAGGAGGTCAGACTAGATGATCATAATGGTCACTTCTGATGTTAAAGTCTGTGACTCTAAACACTGAGTTGAAGCATTTTAAATTAGCTTGAACCTTCTTGTTTGAAGTGGCTGAAATCCTTGAGACAAATGCTTCCAGATGGGACAATTGTCAAAATAAATTAAGGTGTGATGTAACCATAACAATATCCCTTTTTAAACTTGAGAATTCAGAGTCTGAAACATATTAAAAATTGTTTTAAAGTATTTGTGTAAATTGTGTTCAAATATTACTCCACTTCAGGTATGGTTAATGTTGTAACAGATCCCATCTGTACTTCTCAGGTATAAGTTCGAGTTAAAACAATGACATTTGGTGTCAAATGCAGTAGTTCTGCAAACTTCCATGAAATCTGCGTGATAAGGCTCGCTTGGTTTTGGACCCCTTTGTACTCCATATTGTGGAATGCACACTGCTATAATTAGTATGTTCTGATTCTTGATTCAGAAGAGCTGGGGAGGCTACCCCTGGCCCCTCCCCTGCTGTTCCCCCTTCCCCTGCAGCTTCAGCGTGCTGCACCGCTGACTCAATGCTCTGAACAGCAGGGCTGTGAGCCCCCGGTGCAGCGCAGCTGCAGAGCTGTGGCATGACCCGGTGCTTTGTGCTGCACAGTGCACAGCTGCCTGTCCTAGTGCAGCTGCACTGCCAGCCACCTGTAGTCCAGGCAGCAGAGTGAGGAGGCAGGGGGCGTGTTTGTGTGTGTGTGTGAAGAGGGCAAGGGTGTAGAATAGGGGTCAGAGGGCGGGGAATAGAGGAGCTGAATGGGGGCAATGGTCCTGGAGGGCAGTCGGGAATGAGAGGAGGGGTTGAATGGGGCAGCAGGGGCAGTCAGGGGTGGGGACTCCAGTGGCAATCAGGGGACAGGGAGAAGGGGTGGTTGGCTGAGGCAAGGGTCCTGTGGGGAGCAGTCAGGAAGGAGAGAGGGGTTTGGATGGGGCGGGAGTCAGATAGGAGGCAGGGTCTGTGCCACACATGGCTGTTTAGGGAGGCACAGCCTCCCCCAACCAGCCCTCTGTACAATTTCGGAAACCCAGTGCGGCTCTCAGGGCAAAAGGTTTGCCCACCCCTGACTTAGCTTAACACACAGTCACAGATTTGAGGAAATATTCAAAATAAATCTGTTACCTGTTTGTATTGTAAATCTGAACATTGATTATGGTTATCCCAGTTGCTGGTAGCTCCTCATTCTATCACAGTCTTGCTGAATTCCACTTGAAAGAGCAACTTTTTTTTTTTTTTTAAACAGACAAGTAAAATCTCATTAGTTTTGCATAATCATGGCAATAGCAGGCAAGTGAAATTTGTGTCCAGGCTAGTAAATTTTCAGAGTGGTTTTTGAAAGACATCATAAATTATGAGCCTGCTGTAAAATGCTGTGTTTTTGCAGGGGTGTTAAATAATTCTCACCATTTGCTTAATGGGAGGGCTTAAACAAAAGAGAAAATAACCCAAGAAACCTCATCCTAATGTTTCCTCTGTTCTTATGCAAAGGACTAATTTGGGGTTTCAGTACTAGATTTATAGCCCAAACAGTAGCTTATTGATTACATTATTGAGTTGAGGACAGTGACAGAGAGTTTAAGAACCATTTTTGGTGTCTTGTATTCTTGTCTCTTCTCCTTCTCTCCTCAGTTTAAATGTCACTCTCAAAGGGTTAGTTGAGCAAGATGAGTGTGCAGGTGACATATCAGTTAGCTCCTGCAGAATGGTAAATGATTCCTGACATATGGCTTAACATTTACAAATCAACTCACATAAAACATAGTTCTACAAGAACCAAATAATTCTTACTCTTTTATACCTAAACGTTTCTGTGGAACGTTGCTGTGCTGGCCCATGAGTTTGAGCCTGTGCAAAGATTGCAGTTGTGCAGTAATTTCTGTGCAGTTACGGGCAAAGTGCAGGCTCTTTTAAAATTACTATCTTCACTACAGAGAAATGCAAGTAATGCTGTAATTGTGACACAAAAGTTTCTTAAAATACCAGTTGTTTCTAAAAGAATGTTTTGTGCTTAATACAATGATAGTGGTTCAATATTTTAATTTTGGTGATGCTTTACAGGTGGTTTCATTTTCTATCATGTTTCTCATATGAGAAATCTAAAATAGCCCTTCTTTTTATATATTTTTTTTCAGTTCAGATGTCATTTTGGGGGTTTACATTGGAGCCAGTTGTCTTACTCTTATCTTTCCCAAAAGACTTGGGTGTGGAACATGTATTTTTGCACTTGTAAGACTTGTCTGCGTTGTAAGAAAACTTTTCCTCCTTTCAATACAATATACAAGTTCTAGTCAACTGTATTTTCAATTTCTTTAAATCCTCAAGACTAATGCACTAATAATTGCATTATGGCACTAATAAGTAGAATGAATACAGGAATACTTGTTACATCTGTAAATCTGTAAGTTTTTTTTTTTCTTGCCTAAACAGAACTTTCCTTAATTGCATGACCTGTTTGGGTGTTTGGAGGACATTGCAATATGGAATTAATACAGTCTGTAAATTATCGTATGTTGCAGATTTGGGAGCCACATAAGGAAGGTGTTTCTTTCCTTGTTACCTAGTTAGTTTCTGAATGCCTGTTTAACACTATTCATATCCCAACATGGATAGAGCTTTTTTGTTTGTTTAAAACAGCAGAAAAAAATGTAGGTAACACTTCTGGAAAACTGATGTCCTATTTGAATATAAAGTATGATGCATCTTTTCTTTTACATTTCATGTAATGTGTGAACCACAGTAGTTTTGATATGAAGACTGCATTTTTAATGACATGAAGAGGTTTTTATAAAGATAACAAAGGGTTTCATATCCCTCCTGTAGCTTTGGTTTTCTTTTAAGAGGGGAACTGAACTTTCTGCGTTCAGTCTTTCTTCATTGAGAAGAGAATGGATATATTTGTGATGTTTTCTGATACCCTAATTTAAAATTTTTTAAATTAAGTCTCTCTCTCTCCTCTCAAGACCTGTGTAATTTTTGTACAGTGTACCAATTTCTTCTTACTAATTTCTTACACTTTATGCTCAGCAGTGCCCATTGGAGTATTCTAAGCTGTTACATAGGGGAAAATGCTTTATCCTGTATGTTTAACTAAAGATGAAATAGAAAGTGCTAATTTTTGCTATTCTTTGTGTCCTGTAGATGTACTTAACTCTCACTTCCTCCAGTTAATTAACTGTGAAATAATAAGAATAGGACTGAGACTTTTCAGCTTGGAAAAGAGACGACTAAGGGGAGGATATGATAAAGATCTATAAACCATGACTGGTGTAGAGAAAGTAAATAAGGAAATGTTATTTACTCCTCATAATTCAGGAACTAGGGGTCCAAATGAAATTGATAGGCAGCAGATTTAAACCATGCTATTCTGAAAACAGACTTTGTAGTGCCTTTTGCTCTTGCCCTATGAGAATAATTGAAGCTCTCCTTCCAATACAGGTAAGGCAGTGTGCAGTGTTGTGAATTTTATTCACACTGATGAAAGGACTTCTGGAGAAAATTATGTGTAAGAATGTATAGAAGGTAAGAATAGTGAAAACTCCGTATGACTTTGTCATGATTTAGAAGGGCAAATTTGTCATGGAATTTATCAAAATCATAGTACGTTTAATAAAAGTCACTGTATGGGGAAAGTGATATGTAACGACATGGGAATGCCATTCAGAGTCGTGGATTTGTGTGGGAGGGGAGATGTCAAGTCCTGACCCAGAGGTGAGAGACTCTGGGAGGGGCTGGAAAATGAACCTGCCCTTCAGTGGCAGCTCCTGTCATGATGGAGGAGTGGCTGGGCCAAACCTGAGCAGTGCTGCAACCCTCAGTGCCAGGTACCTGAAACAGCAATCCAGGCCCAGCCCCACAGGCCAAAAGCCAGCACCTCAGGGGGTGAGTTTATTAAAATCACAGACGCAAGAAAAAGGCACGGAAAAACATATGGGATTGGTGACATTTTTAATGTTGTGACATACCTGCAGCCCTACTTGTGACTGTTTAGAGGCGGGAGATGGGGGATTAAAAGCACAAACTCACTTTAACAATCAGTTTACAACTTGTGTCATCTGGTTTAATCTTTGTTGGTCTGTTGCCGTTTCTTGCTGCAAACGGACTTCTTTCATTTTGGATATATACTGTAGCAGGTTTGTTCCTGTTGAGGATAGATGATTCAGGTTTTTGAAAGTGTTTCTTTTGGTTTGGAAACCGTCTCAAATGAACAGACTGATTGATTTGGTCAGGAGCAGTCTCTCCAGAAGCATGTCTGATATGTCTTGCATGATTTAATCCTTCTCTTAATTTAGTATATTTGCATCTGGAATACACTCCATATTGGAATTGCCTGCTGTTCACCAACGTAATTCATAGCTCCTAGATTCTGTTGGGATCCATCACTGCTCATAGATTCTCAGGAAGTAGCAGTGGTGCATGCCTTTTTCCATCTGTGACTACCAAGCGGTTATGACCTTACTTTTTTAATGCAAGCCTCATAATGGCATCCATGTCTTTGTTACCTCCAGCCCTGATTACTGTAACGTCCTTCTGTTAGGGCTACCCTTAAAAACTCCCTGTTTGCATTTAAAGATTGGCAATGAATGCGGTGGACCCAACTATTTAAGGCTCTGGGGCTGAAAAGACGTATTCTTGTGTTTAACTTAAGTGTGTGTAGTCTCACTGAGTTTAGCAGATCCTCCTGGTCTACACGGAAAACTTGTATTGGCATAGCTGTGTGTCTCAAGGGTGTGAAAAGGTTTTACACACACGCCCCACATAGATAGGTCAATTGAAGAATTCTAGTTACCACATCTCAGGGAAGTGGATTAACTACTGCAGTGCTGCAGCTGTGCTGCTGTAGCATTTTAAGGGCTCGGCTACACATGAAATTTCAAAGCGCCAGTGTGGACAGGCTCTGAGCTCGGGGAGCTCAGAGCCTGTCCTCACTAATGCTTTAAAGCATCCAGACTTGCTGCGCTCGGGGGGGTGTTTTTTTTCATTCCTCTTCCCCCCCCCCCCCCCCCGCCAGCAAGTTAGAGCGCTATAAAGCGCCAGTGTAGCTAAGCCCTAAGCGAAGGCATATACCGGGGTGGGCAAACTTTTTGGCCTGAGGGCCACACTGAGGTTCAAAATCGTGTGGAGGGCTGGGTAGGGAAGGCTGTGCCCCCCAAAACAGCCTGGCCCCGCCCCCATCTGACACCCACCCACTTTCCACCCCCTGACTGACCCCCTCAGAA
>ML677372.1:18849098-18900861 GCA_007922305.1 Dermatemys mawii
GTTGGGGGTGCTCACATCCTGCCCCCCCTTCACCCCACCCCCTACCCTCGCTCTCCCTCTTTGCGCCCTCTTTTCCTCCCCCTTGCCTGCCCCCCCCCCCCCCCGGAACCCTCCCAACCTCCTTTCAACCCAACCACCTAAGGCCCCCCTTACTTACTGTGTTCAGCTGCCCGGCTCCAGCTTGAGCGTGGGGCTCTGTGGCTCGCGATGCTCCACCTGCCAGGTGCCCCAGGAGTGTGGGGGCTCGCAGCTTGCTGCCTGCTGGCGCCCTGGCCTGGGAACACAGGGCCCCGTGGCTTGTGGCCCACTGCGCTCTGCCCACCCAGCGGCCCAGCCAGGGAGCTCAGGGCCCCGCGGCCCTCCGCGTTCCATCCGCCTGGCGCCCCAGCCAGGGTGTGTGGGGCTATGCAGCTGGTGCCCCGCCGCGCTCTGCCTGGCCGGGGAGCGCAGGGCCCCACGCTCCGCCTACCCAGCGCCTTGGTTGGGGAGCACGGGGCCCCGTGGCTGGCGGCCCGCCGCGCTCTGCCCGGCTGGGGAGTGTGGGGGCCCCCCAGCTTGTGGCCAGCCTCGCTCCACTGGCCCAGCACCCCAGGCAGGCAGCACGGGGCCCCGCCGCTTGCGGCCCGCTGCGCTCCGCCCCGCTGGCTCGCCGCTCCACCTGCCCGAACCCCAGCGGGGGAGCGCGGGGCCCCGCAGCTCCCAGCACTCAGCCGAGAGCGCAGGGCCACTGGCTCCATGCTCCCGGCAGAGCTTGCGGGCTGGAAAAATGGCCGGCAGGCCGCATATGGCCTGTGGGCCGCAGTTTGCCCACCTCTGGCATATACCCTAAGTGAGTGCCTCACAGTAGTTATGCCATAAAGATAAAAGCAACTAGGATGCTCTGACTGTTGGCTCTGATGTCAAACTTTCAGGACTGGCACTTGAGCTTTCTCAGTACAGGACCTGAACTTTGGAACTCCTTCCAATTGGCAGTCTACCAGAGCCTTAGTTTGGCAGCTTACTGAGGACGATGTAAGATGTTGTTTGTTTGATTTGGCTTTTACTTAATTGTCCTGCTTTGCTTTTGTATTTAGACTTGTGAAAGTGCCTGTACTACCAGTTATGAGAAGTTGTATACATGGTTTTGATTTGGTATCACAGTTTTAGCCAGGTTGTTTGTCCTGTCAAAATATCTGAATATTCATGGTATTATCTGATGGTAATTTTAGTTTTAAAGAAAAGTCATGTCACAATGTTCTAATAAGCTATTTTGAAATTGTAAGAACTCAAGCACTCATTTTTTAATATTATAAAACTACAATGTTGTATAAGAGAAACAAGGGGTTGGATGGGTAATATCTTTCCCAGACCTGAAGAACTCTGTATAGCTCAAAAACTTGTGTTTTCCCCTGACAGGAGTTGGTCCAATAAAGGGATATTACCTCACCCACCTTTCTAATACCATGAGACCAACGTACAAACAACACTGTTGTGTAACATTTTTAAAAGGTATAAAAACACAACATTTTACTATACTGGAAAGAGACCACATAGAGACAGATTTGTAAATTAATCATGGAATCTTGCTCAGTAGTAGGTTCACTAAGTAGGATGACAAAGACTATGACTTCTAGGTTATTTCATAAAACATGAAAGCCATAAGCATTGGTCATGAAAGCCATGCTGTTACAAATATAGAGCCTTAGTCCTGATTCTTTGCTACTGTGGTTATAAGTAACACTGCTTTTTAGTCACAGGCATTTTTAGTAGAAGTCACGGACAGGTCACACTACAGAAGTCATGGGAAGTCACGGAATCTGTGACCACTGTGACAAACTCGCATCCTTAGTTATAAACCTTAAATAAAACAAATGTGGATCCCTTGCATCATGTTGGTGTCCTGGATTCCTAGGGGCACTCAGATAGTATGCTAATTATAAATAAATAGGCAGAACATGGCTAGCCCATTACCAGCAGATGCTTCCTTCCCTAGTGCCAATGTTATATTGATTTAAACAGAGAAATGAAACCTTGCCCTTCATAATCACTCTCCTACAGTCCTTGTTTTAAAATCCTCTTATGAAGAAAAAAAGCAGAGTTTTTACCCCCAAAATGGAGGCAAGGCAGAGACTCTGCAAAGTCTAGTAGAAGTCTGTTGCTATTGATTTTATAAGGAAGATGCTAATACTAGGGTGATGGGCCGTGGTATTAAATTCTTCAATAGGGGTGAAGGTCAAAATATCCTCCTCCTTTCTAAATCAGCTTTGTCATCCCAGCTGGGGATACCTGTTTGAAAACCGAAGACCCGGTCCTCGATGCACTCTTGAAAATGGTCCCTCCATAGCCTGGGAATTAAAAGCGTGTGAGTTTTGTAAAAGGGAAGGAAAGGACTGAGAGAGGTGGGTGAACATGGAGAAGGTGGTTGGGTATCCAAAGAGTTTTGATGGGTAAGGGAGAGACAGATCAAGGAATGAAATGTAGAATCCAGAGTTGAGATTTCAAAACTGAACAATTCCTGTGGCACCAGGGGTCTACCAGGCTGTGCAGATGATCATGGAGAGGAGCCTGGGAGATCTAGGTCTTTCTGCCTGGTCTTTTCTGGGTTGTTGCTGAGAGGAGAGGGAGCATCAGGGAATGAGGTCTTAGATAGGCAGAGAGCCTCCAAATGAAAAGGGGGAGGTCAGGTTGTTGGTCTCATTGTCAAAGGTAGCCTGTGCTAGATCTGGGGAAGAGAGAGGGGCCAGGCAGGCCTTAGAATAGGCCCGTTTTACCATTAAGTTCTTGATTTATTGTGCCCAAATTTTTAAGAGGCTCTGGATGCATATTGAATCTTTCATTAAATATACAGTACCTTCAAAATGAGCTGTCTGAATATGCCATGTTCATTCTGGATCTCTCCAGTCCACAGTATAAGGAAAATAAATTAATGTTTCTTCAGCAATTTTTTTGTAGCAGAAAGCTACTTCTGAAGAAAAACCTGCATGCTTATGTAGCTAAAATGTGGATGTTTTAAGAGAGAAGATTTTGATTGTAACAAGTTCCAGATCCTAGGCGTGAGATCAATTGAAAATCAGTTCCCTTTTTTAAAAAAATAGTTTTTGCCCTTAATTACTCTGCAGCCTGCTTGAGATTTAACTCCTATTTTAATATTTTCTGGTACCTAGTATAAATTATGCCTTAATGTCTTAGAAATATTTGTCAGGTGGCCTTGAACAGTGCAAAGGTTTAAAAATTTTGGTGAGCAGATTTTTCTTAGCTTCTCAAGAGTTCCTCCTGTAGTACAGATTTTCATCCAGTCCTGCAGCATACAGTTTTCAGGAACCAACCACTTAACAAGTAACTATTACTTCCTTAAAGCTGAAGCTTTGACCTCCATGCTGAAAAATTCCTAATGTCTTTAATTACATCGCATACAGTATCTCTGCTATAGTCTAATGTTCTGTCAAAATCAGAAGGAACACTTAGATTTGGAAAGTGACTTCTTTTTAGGTAATATTCCTTATGGAGCAGAGTTTGGATTTTTAGTGAGTATATTAATATAATTTGCTGCTTGTACCTTCCTAATGCCGGTAGGCTTGCTCTCATAATGGTGAATCTAAAGTTGTTTCCCCCTGGAATGCGTATTGTGATTGTAAACTATTTCTTCTGAGTTCTGTCAAGTTACAAGTTTTATTGAACAAATTCCTCAGTTGATCCATTGATACAGCTTGGTGTGTACATATAACTGTGAACATGGTGATTTTATAATTTACTAAAAGAAACAGATGAGACAACATGAAAAAAAATTGAGACTGGGGAGTTGATTTCACAAAATCAAGAGTTCCAACTTGGCTGGTAGCAAAGAGTTAAAAGTTCCAATCAGTAAGTGGTACATTGAAATCTTTCAATAGTTTTTTGTGTATGTCTAAATGTACTTAAGTTTGTTGGGTGGGGGGGTTGTTTGAGGAGCAAAATTGCATATTTTGGCTTTTTATCAAATGGATGATGATTTGCCTCTTTCACATTTTGTTAAATTTAGAAAATGTTATCAGTGATAGTTATTTAATCTTATATGCAGCTTTCCTGAGACAACTTTCCTGTATTTTCTTAAATATTGCATCTTAAATTAATATCAATTCACATTTTTTTCAACTTCTAAAGGTTGAAATGCTCCGTACTGATAGTGTAGAGGACAACTAAAGGCCCATGTACGCTGTGGTAATAATTTGTCAACTAGCTACAAGATAGTGTCCCATGGTCTTGTTAGTTTCATTCAAAACTGAAGTATGGATGGGACCACAACTGTAAGTCCAATTATGGAACATGGTTAAGGTTCCCATCTACACTGCAAAGCGGAACTGTGCTTGAACCAGATTCTGTGTCTTGGTTATTCCTATAATGTAGACAGGGTCTTGGAGGTGACTGTGTACTGATGCACAATATATTTCTTCCTTTCAGAAGTTTATACTGTTTCTGATCATATTTATCAGTTTCTTGGGTTACTTAATTAGTTAGTTATTTCTGGTTACTTGTAATCTAAGAGTAAAAGTCCTTCATATTAGTTTTTGTTTTACTTTTGGCTAATCGCATTTGAAACAATACTTCAGAAGACTTAGGATTTTCTTGAAGTAATGGTTTGTGTGCTTTTATTTAATCATTCATGCTCTTTCTATTCCCATTGGTGTGTGCTGTATTATCTTTGTGTTCTGTAGTCATCCAGTTGCCTTGTCCTTTTGGTGTATGGCTTAGCATATACACTTGGGACTAAAATCTCTCCTCAGATACATCAGAGGAACTTCCACTGAAGTCATTAATGTTGTGTAAGTTTATACAAGGAGAGTTCATTAGTCTACGCTCTTTCTGATTTCTGAAAATGACAGTGAGCTCATAAAAAGTGAGTTTCATAATATGCATAAAAGCATGAATACTCTGATTCAGCAACCACATACATGGTTTACCATTTAAATCTTTAGCTGTTTTTAGATTAGAAATAACCACGGTTTAGAGAAAATGGAACTTACTATTTGAAGTAATGTTTTGAAGGGTTACTGTCTAGCCTCTTCTTGCAGTTCATCTGTCTCAGAAGAGTGCTTCTTATTGTATTATGATCTTGGAACAAATTGTTTGTTTTATAAACAACGCTCACAAATCGCTTTGGACTCTTTCTTTGTTAAATGTGTAGTTGAACACTTGAGAAGTCTTAAACTATTTGTGCACATAGACTTCATGCTGCATTGCATATGAGACCTATTTATTTTCTTTGATGAAATGGTGAGACCCCACTCAGAGGTTGGCATATGGCACCACTGTGTGAAATTATTCAAATCATCAGTATTTCAAGTTGCCATGAGGTTTTTGACTTTGTAAAATACCACTTGATGCTACTTTCACTCCTGTGATAACATAGTTGGTGTAAAAGTAAAAGCAATTATAATTAGAGCCTCACTCCTGGGAATTGCATGAATCCCCTAAGACTTTCTGTGCTTTCCTGGGTGTTGAGCAGGTCACTGATTCTACCTGGGAGGAGTCAATCTTCTGTCTTCAGGCGGTAGATGGCTTATGCCTTTCAAATCGTAGAGAAAGGGTCAAGGACTGTTGAGCAGGTACGGAATTTGGGAACACGTAAAAAATATTCTGTACAGGTGGTGAAAGTGATTTTGCTACATAATTCCACTTAATTTCCCAGTAAATACATTGCACCAAGAGTATGCTGCTGGCTGTTGTTCTAATTAATTTGGTATTAACAGTAGTTGTGAATAAAAGGGCAGAACTAATGGATTTTGGTACCCTGGACCTGATTCCAAAGGACAGATGGTACTTTGGCAGGGAAGCATTTTGCTGGAGAAAAGGAAGGAAATGTGTGTAAAGTGTCTACAGAGATTTATCAGGGTCCCAAGGATGTGGATCAATTGCTACTCTTGGAAATTAGAGACACGCAATGCGACCCTTGTTGAGGGATCTTGTGCCGCTGTGTCACTAAAATCAAACCAAACCCAAACACCTCAACTCTGTATTTGGAGTTGGTGTGACAGCTGCTGGAATATCGTGTCCAGTTCCAGTGCCCACAGTTCAAGAAGGATGTTTGGAAATTGGAGAGGGTTTAGGGAAGAGCCATAAGAATGATTAAAGGATTAGAAAACATTCCTTACATTGATAGTGTACTAAACATATCAATCTGTTTAGTTTAACAAGGGAAATATTTAGGGTGACTTGATTATTCTGTGGGCTTGGCTACACTGACATTTTATAGTGTTCTAACTTGCTGGCTCGGGGTGTGAAAACTCACCCCCCTGAGCACAGCAAGTCTGAGTGCTTTAAAGAACTAGTGTGGACAGACTCCGAGCTCTGGGAGCTGGGCTCTGAGTTCTCTCCCGGGCGACCACACTCAGGCTTCAAAGTGCTGCCGTGGGATGGATGTTCCCTCTCTGACAAGTCTTCACCAGTTATCCCTATCCTAGGCTGCTGTCTCCCAGTGTGTGGTGTTGATATCACATCTCTTGATATTTACCTTGAGGGTGTCTTTAAAGCGTTTATTTTGGCCTCCCCGTTTCCTTTCTTCTTTGGTGAGTTGGGTGTACAGCAGTTGTTTTGTGTACATCAGGCATGCGCACACAATTTTTAACACTGAGTGATTAACCATTGTAACAATTTACCAAGGGTTGCGGTAGTTTCTCCATCTCTAATTTTTAAATCAAGATTGGATGCTTTTCTGAAAGATATTTTCTAAGAATTACTTTGAAGAAATTGTAAGGTACAGGAGGTCATACTAGATAATTGTAAAGATCCTTTCTGGCCTTAGACTCTATGAAGGTATAAAACGTAACTATTGCAGTAGTTGAGTATCACTTTTTGGTAATAAAAATTTCAGGTTTAAGACCTAGGTGCCAAAACTGCTTTCTGGAGAGGTAAATGTATTTCAGCCTGGTGGTTCATGCATCAGTATTGTATTCTGACAAAGATTACTAATTGTGTTTTATTTTGCAAATATCTGCTTTTGAGGCATGAACTACAGCTTCCCAGAGACTGTCAAACTAATTTTATTTGGAATATTTTACTGCTCTCCAGTGATACTTTTCAAAACTCAGATTGATTTGGTTTGGTTTTGTGACTTGTCTTAGAGGACAAAGGTGATTTCTCTAGTTTCTCTTGCTTCTGAAAGCGGAAGATCATCTTGTACGTTAGTCGCATCAGAGTCAAATTTGATAGCTAAGTCCTTACTAAGGAAAGCTGTCACTTAAATAAGTAGGCTAAGTAAGGAATGACCTAATATTTCAGCATTTCACCTGAAAAAAGGTAACTTTTTTAGACGCTTGAGTCAGAATTTGGTCTTTCACTACTAATATGTTGTTAATATCAAAGAACTTGCACAGGTTCTGAAATTTGCTTGTCATTTTATGGTTTATATGTTAAATTCAGAAATCGGGGGTATCTGCAATGAGTTCCTAGTTACAAAGCCATGGGTAGGTGTGTTTTCTTACAAATGATCTCAAAAAATCCTCATTGGGAAAGAAGTATCTGCCTTGCCTAACCGGGCACCAACTGAATCTCCTCTCATATTTCAGAAATAATCATGGTATCAAAGTGCTGCAAAGGGGAGACGTGCAGACAGTCAAAACACAGGAAGGCTCATGCTCCTAGTGTAACTTTGTAATCATTTGTATGATGGAAGAGAGGCTTCACTGCACAAAGTAGCGACCACATGCAATCAGCCTTTCTGTCGTGCTTTTGCCTTTTGTAACCTTCCTGCTTTGGCAATTTAAACTCTCATTATTGAGTTACTTTCAGTCTTAAGGATCTGTTCAGTTGAAGAGTGAAAGTGTAACAGCAGCTTCCTTTTTATTACTGGTAGCAACATCTTACCTATCTGTCTTTAAATCAGTTTCCTTTGCTAGTTTAGCGTATTAATTACCTTCTCATTCCCATTGCTCTAAATAATCCCAGAGATAAAACCTGCCCTATTTATTCCTGCTTTTCCTCTGGGCCTGAGTCTGCTAATCATTGTTTCTACCTAAGGAGAAACTTCTTGACTAAGGGCTTGGTTACACTGGCACTTTATAGCGCTATAAAGCCCCCACAAGCGCTATAACCTCCTCCCCGTCCACACTGGCAAGGCACGTAGAGCGCTATAACCGCTGAGTTATAGCGCTATTGTTAATCCACCTCCACATGGGGAATAAGGGCTGTAGCGCAGCTGCTGTAGCGCTACAGCACGAATGTGGACACCCACTGCGCATTAATTGGCCTCCAGCCCGTCCCATAATTCCTGTTCGAGCCACTCTGGTCATCACTTGCAAACTCTTTTGTCCTGTCCTCAGGTGACCACACGTCAGACCCGCCCTTTAAAGTTCCAGGGAAATTTGAAAATCCCCTTCCTGTTTGCTCCAGCCAAGCGTGGTGTGCTCTCAGGGAATCCTTGCAGGTGATCATTCTGATTGATCATCATGACTCCACGTGCCATGCCTCCTCGCAATAGGCGATCCCCAGCATGGAGCAATAGTGAGGTGCTGGACCTCATCAGCTGTTGGAGGGAAGAGGCTGTTCAGTCTCAGCTGCGGTCTAACCGCAGGAATTTTGATACCTATGGGCAGATATCACGGGCCTTGGCAGAAAGAGGCCATGAGCGGGACACTCTGCAGTGTCGTGTTAAGGTAAAGGAGCTTAGGAATGCGTATCGCAAAGCCCGCGAGGCAAACGGCCGCTCTGGGGCAGCCCCGGTGACTTGCAGATTTTATAAGGAGCTGCACGTGATACTTGGTGGTGATCCTACGGTCACTCCATCGACCACCATGGACACTTCCCAGCCCACCAGTGAAGGGGGAGGGTGAGGAGGAGGACGAAGACCAGGAGGATGAAGAAGAGGAGGAGGATGAGGACGAGGGGGCAGCGACCCAGGGCACGGAGGAGTCCCTGGACGCAAGCAGCCAGGAGCTCTTCTCAACCCAGGAGGGCAGCTAGCCACAGCGTCCGCCGATTGCAGGGGCCAGCTCAGCAGCGGATTGCGGAGGTAAAGCTGCTTTTCTATGGGGAAGGCTGGCAGCTTGGGGTGGAAAGGGATGCTTGCCTACATGTGGAATAGAGCATTGATGTAGTCTTATCACCTCGTGGTAGTCATCATCAGTAATCTCTTCAAAGGTCTCAATAAGAGCGCTTGCAATGCGCCTGCGCAGGTTTCCTGGGAGAGCCAGCGTGGTCCCCATCACGGTCACTAGTCCTTGCCACTGTGCTACAATGGGTGGGGGGAGCATTGCTGCACATAGGCAAGCTGCATATGGCCCTGGGCGGAAGCCGCATCTCATTAAAATCCCTTCCCTTTGTTCCTCAGTGACTCAAAGCAACGAGATATCTTCCAGGACAAACATCTACGGAGAATGTTGGAACAGTGTTCAGAGAAGGGCTCCTGCCACTTCCCGGCACTCCACCCACCCAGCCACAGCTTTTCAGGGCAGGGAAGAAATCCTTTCCCCTGCCTGCTGCTCAGAGTGGGGCTCCTGCAACTTACCAGCACTCCACCCTCCCCCGCCATAGCTTTTCAGGGCAGGGAAGAAATCCTTCCCCCTGCCTGCTGCTCAAACTGGGGCTCCTGCAACGTACCGGCACTCCCCATCCCCTCCCCCGGCACAGCTTTTTGGGGGCAGGGAAAAAAATCATTTCCCTTGCCTCTGGAGTGCACTCACCATGGCAGGGGCTCCGTTGCTGTGTCTGTGCTGTCTGCGGGACAGGCAAACGGGGAATGCGGGGGAATGATAGGCATGTCTGCTCTTTACAAGGGAACCACTGTGAAATGTATCTTTTTATTTTAGAAGGGTTGTCCTTCAGCCCTGTGCCATCACTCTTATCAACAGCTGAGAGGCTGAGGCGACTGAGGAAGCGGCCACGAAGGAGCAAAAAGGATCTTGTACAGCAAGTAATGCAACAGGCTGTAACGGAGAATCGAGTTGCACAGAGGTGGAGGGAGAATGAGAGCAAGTTGAGGGAGAAGGTGCGGAAGGAGAATGCGATTCATCGCCGGAAAAGCACCGATAAGCTGCTCTCATTACTGCAGCTTCAATTGCAGACTATGCAGCGGATTGTCACCCTTCAGGAGGAGAAGCACCGCACCCACCACCCCAATTATCATTTGCCCCAAATCCCTTCCCCTTCTGTGCCTCAGTACCCTCCAGGCCCCTATCATCAGCCAAATGGTTATCACCATCCACAGCTGCCTCCAACCCCTCTGTCTTCACCGAACAACCCCCAAACCCCGGACCATTATCCACTGCAGTCAACCCCTAATATCATGCCTTACTGCCCTCCGCAAATGGGGTTCGGGGGACATGGCCACTGTGAGGGCACTGGAGACTCAGAGACCTGGACATACTCCGATCTCTGACTGACCCCATGCCACCCCCATTGCACCTCCCCCGGCTTCCCCCTCACATGCATCACAATATTTTCTTTCAGCAACCGAAGTACTTGTTCAATAAATGAATTTTCTTAATAAATGGGTTTCTTTATTAAGTTTACATACATTATTACAGGCTACAGAAAAGCAAATGCCTGTTCCTATTAAAAGAATGCACACTCCCTCCCTCCCTCCCTCTGCACCTCACTTTAGAACTGGCTTTCAGCCTCAAAATGCTCCCTCAAGGCTTCCCTGATCCTAACAGCCTCGCGCTGGTCCCCTCCAAGAACCCTGCTCTCTGGCTGGGCGTTTGTGGCCTCCAGGCGTTGAACCTCCGAGGACCATGCCTGAGTGAAGCCTTCGCCCTTCCGCTCACAAAGATTATGTAGGGCACAGCATGCGGAAATAACCGCGGAGATACTACCCTCGGCCAAGTCTAGCCTCCCATAAAGACAGTGCCAGTGCGCCTTGAGACGCCCAAAAGCACACTCCACAGTCATTCAACACCGGCTAAGCCTGTATTTGAACCTTTCCTGACTTCTGTCCAGGCTCCCTGTGTAGGGTTTCATGAGCCAGGGCATTAAAGGGTAAGCAGGGTCACCAAGAATCACTGTGGGCATTTCCACTTCCCCCACGGAGATCCTCTGGTCTGGGAAAAAAGTCCCGGCTTGCAGCTTCATGAACAGGCCAGTGTTGCGGAAGATGCGTGCGTCATGCACCTTTCCAGACCAGCCAGCGTTAATGTCAGTAAAACGCCCACGGTGATCCACAAGTGCCTGGAGAACCATGGAGAAGTACCCCTTTCGGTTAACGTACTCGTCAGCTAGGTGGGCGGGCGCCAGAATAGGTATATGGGTCCCATCTATCGCCCCTCCACAGTTAGGGAAACCCATTTCTTCAAAGCCAGCCACGATGTCATTCACGTTATCCAGAGTCACGATTTTTCGTGGCAGGATGCGATTAATGGCCCTGCACACTTGCATCAGCACAACTCCAACGGTCGACTTTCCAACCCCAAACTGGTTGGCCACCGATCGGTAGCTGTCTGATGTAGCCAGCTTCCAGATCATGATAGCCACCCGCTTCTCCACCGGGAGGGCAGCTCTCAGTCTGGTGTCCTTGCGCCGCAGGGCGGGGGCGAGTTGAGCACACAGTCCCATGAAAGTGGCTTTTCTCATTCGAAAGTTTTGCAGCCACTGCTCATCGTCCGAGACTTGCATGACGATGCAATCCCACCACTCAGTGCTCGTTTCCCGTGCCCAGAAGCAGCGTTCAACGGCCATGAGCATGTCCGTTAATGAGACAAGAAGCTTCGTGTCAAATGCATTCACTGCTTCGATCTCGTCTTCAGACTCATCACTGTCATCCTGCATGTCAAGGATTAACTCCACTGCACAGAGAGATGTGCTGGCGACAGTCGTCAACATGTTCCTCAGCAGTTCTGGATTCATTGCAGCACACGACAATGGAAGACAGAGCACGCCTTGCTGAAACCCTTGAAAGATGGCGCCGGAGGTGGAAGGGATTGCTGGGATATGCCAAAAAGCATCATGGGTAGTTGAAACAGGATACAGAATGCCCCGCAAGTGACGCCCCTCCCGTACCACAAGGCATTGCGCCAGATCAGGAAGAGGTGTACTGTGGGATACATGCCCTAATGCGCTGCTCTTAATGCCGTATTAAGTGCCGCAAATGTGGCCATGCTATAACGCTGGAGCATCTCAGTGTGGACTTACAATAGTGCTATTCATATTACTGTATAAGGGGACCGCTATAACCAATAGCTCTGTAATCTTGTAAGTGTAACCATACCCCAAGACTTTTGCCTAGTATAAGACCTGGATTTGTGCCTGCTTGCTGCCTCTCTGGATTTCTGAGCATTATATTTACCTTGCTCTAAGTCCACATGAATCAAGGATCTAAGTATGGCTTGCTAGGCTGAAGAGAATGTCCCTGCCACATTAACTTTCCCCATAGCTATAAGTATTGTCACATAATACATAGTAGTTTTTTTGCCTTCATTTCCAAACACTCGTCTCACTAACATCAGACACCTGTACAATATACTTGGCAAGCAAAGCTGACTGCTGACATGTAGCAAATACCAATTCACATGTGACCCAGGAATCCAGACTCTGGCCAGATCCATTGGAATGATGATGATATGACCCAGGGATCCAGATTGTTTGGAACAATATTGCCTGTCAGGCTGTTGTATGAATATCCTTTGGATTTTACTCAGCTGTTTGAACATTTTACTCAGCTGTTTGAACTTGACCTTTACTCTTTTTTGTTTTTGGTCTGGTCTGTGACATCTCAGTGATCCTGGTTTGAAAACCACTAAACAGTGACTAGTTTAGAACCCATATTGGCCAATGATTTCTCACTGCCAGCTACTTGAAATAATATTTTTTGTAAAAAGTCACATCCTGAAAAGTTGGGCTAATCTGTTGCTGGTGTCTGGTCTTATAGGTAAGCTTGGCAGAATTCAATTTTTATTTTTTGAGTATTTTGACAGATAATGATGTTTATTTTTAAACATTTTTCCAATGTTTATGGATGATTTAAATTCTCACAGTTGCAGGAAATAATGAGGGGCCAGACAATCATTATTTAATGACAAATGTCGGTATGCAAAAAGTTAAGCTTTATAATTGTTAAAACACAAATTGTCAGCATGATATATGTAATAGTATACAAATAAATAGCCTTAAATCACACACTAAGAAATTCTCAAGCAGCATTGTTCTTACTTTGTAGATTTTGATTATTATCAATGGAAATATTTCTTAATGGTTTTTGTATATGTAGTCAAATTGATGTTTATCAACATTTACCAATAAAAATCTAATCCTTCCGTAGGATTTAGAATTCAGTCACGTGAAGTTTACTGTCAAGCCTTCTGTGAGTGACCAAATTGCAATAGCCCTCAGCATGAATTTAAGTTGAGTTGAAGAGATCCCCTTCCTAGCTAAACACATCCCACTCTCTCAAGTGGTCACCCAATGCTCTCTAAAGAGTATGGTCATCTGCTCCAAATGTCTACTAGCTTTTCTGCAAGAATCACCCTCAACTTGGATCCAGAGAAAGCAGGATGGAAAAGACTCCCTAGGAATCCTAAAACACAATGGCTGGACAGTGCCAACAGACACCTGTTCCTCATAGTCATTCCACCCCATAACATACCAGATTTGGCACAGGACAGAACATCATGGAGGCACATAACATATTTGGTGGCCTTTGTGTTGTCCAAGTGACAACATGAGAACTAGCCAAACAACTAAGCTCGCCACTGCAGAGGGGAAAGTCCTCTGCAACAGATTGGTGAACATTATTGCAAATACATATCTTCTCACTTGGGTGTTTTGGGGGGACTCTGATTAAGTTGCAAAAACAAGTAAGACGTTGTTGCCACTATATTTAATGTGTGGCAGTTTTGTGTGAATGTAGCTTCATGAATTCCTGAAATTTCACTTCTGTTTTTCAGAGGGATATTGCAATTCATTAACTAACTCTGGGTCATGTGTAGTGCTTGTTAATCTTATATTCTCACTAGTTCATGTAGTCTGTATTCATACATTCGTTGATGCAAGTGAGAAGCTTGTCTGGTCTTGTCTACACTTGCCATGCTTCAGCAGCATAGCTGCAGTGTTGCAGTTCCCATGTGCATTTGTAATAAATGTCCCCAAGAGGCAATAGCTAAGTGAATGGAAGAGTTCTTTTATCATCTCAACACTGTCTACCCTTGGGGTTAGGTCGGCTTAACTATGTCGCTCTGAGTGTGGATTTTTCACACCTCAAAGTGATCATAGCTAGATAACTTTTTAGTATAGATCAGGTCCGAGTAAAAGACGTTAAAATCACATACAGTGACCTTCAAGCCATTTCCTTGAGCACCTCTTTTGGACAGAAGGCTTAGAGTGCAGACTGCCTTGTGTTTTGGTTGTGGCACCCAAACAGGATCTTGGTATTTGAAGTGCATTAAAGTTCAATTTCCTTTCTGTCTCAGCAGGATTTGGGCACAAAGCAGTTAATCTTCATTTTCGAGGTAATTTTTTTTTCTTGCAACAAGTGTATGTTGGAGACAAATTTCTGCTCAGATCACTCTGCTCTCATGCTAAATTGTTTAAAAAATGGGATATTTTTGTTGAAAGTGTAGTCTGTTTTTTTCAGATCTCAGCCATAAAATGGCAGATGAGAGCAAAATTGTGGCCAGAAATACTCAAGTGCAGTGTGGTGTTAAACTAGCACAGAGAGATCCTTCTATACTTTGGTGACTCAGACCTCTGGAATAGATGCCTGAGCAGGTTAATTCATTCTATTCTAAGTGGAAATGAGGCTTCAAATCACGAGCATCTCCTTTTCATTTTAAAATATGAGCAGGAATTGTATCCCCCTGAATATATTGACTTTGTCTTACTTCTACCTTTCTGGAAAGCAAAGTAAGCTACTTTGTAGCCACAGCCAGTGAAGGACTCACAGGATTATTATAGTGAGGGTTTGTAACAAGTCCTGCTCCACTCTAAACTTGGAAAAAAAACCCTAAGCTATAAAATACAGAAATATGGAAAAAATCTCTCAGGAAAAGAATAGGACGTTTTCAGAAATAGTTGAGATGTGGGGTGCTGTATGTGAACACATAATCAAAGGGATACCAAGCATTTTTATGTTGAGGGGATATTAACTATTTTAAAAAATTGAGTTCTTTGTGGAAAAGATCTCCTATTTGAGCGAGGAGAGGCCAGTCGAGCAAGGTGCATATCTGGACACAGCAAAAGCATTACTTCTGCATCATGCCCTGTGGTTAAAAATGCATTGTGGTGGGTGCATGCTTGCTTGCTTGGCTTTTCTCCATGAAAATGTCTTCTACCTAGTATAGTTTGATTATCATAGTTTTGTAAACTATTTCCTAAAATTGTGTTTTTTCTTTGATTTTCAGGAACTTGGGGTCCCCATAACTCACCTAGACACCGTTTACTTTTCTCTTGTAGAAGACTAAATGTTTACTGAGGCCTTGTTTACCTGAACATTCAGTTCAGAATGAGGTATGACTCTGTCCTACACTAGCCTACCTCATACTAACTGTCTATGTGGATCCTGCTGATGTGCACTGGAAGTTCATTAGTGCACTTTATTCTATACCACTTTGAAATGCATCAATAGGGTCTACACAGACAGCATGAGGCTGGCTACTGCAGGTTAGATTCACACTCAAGCTTGCTACGAACTAAATAAATGTTCATGTAGACCAGCCCCTAGTTTGGTTTAAATGGATGCTATCATTTTGGATTTATTTTTTAATTATTTAAATAGACTTTTTTAACCTAGCGTCTTTTTTTTAAATATCATGTCCTGAATCAAAAACAAAAATATTTGCAAGGGTTTAAAAGGAGCAATGCTATCAAACATGCTCAGATCCATCCCTTTTCTCCCCCCACTCTCCCAATTCCCTTTATTTGTGCACTCTCCTGCCTGCTACCTCTTTGTGGCTAATGCTGCTAACTTTTGCACAGAGTAGGGAAGAGCATGTACAAGAGTTTTCTGGAACTATGCATGAGAGTTACATCATGAAAAATCCTCTTTATTTTCTGTTATCTTTCTTCTGGAGGTTACCTTTGACTGTCTCCAGAGGTAGATGTGATTCTCAAGTTTTAGTGTCCCTTTAAAGAAGTTATATTTTTAACTACACACTGCTGCACTCTTAACTCCTCAGCAAAGAGTATGGATGGAGAGTTTATAAATGAAATATACTGCAAGCTCTCCAGTCATTGAAGTTGGAGTGAAGCTCCCCAGTTGGTTAACATTATGAAGAGCAGATCAAAGTGCTACTAAATAGAAAATCTTATATGAGATTCTTAGAGTGTGCGTTTCCTAATATGTTTATGATGTGCATGAGCACAAATGATGTAAGAGTTTGATTTAGCTAGTTATGTGAGCAGCAAGTAACTAGAACTTCCAGACACTGCTGGAAGGGCAGCTTCAGTAGTGAGGTCAGCTATGCAGCAGACTTCTTAGTCTGAAAAAGTAACTACCATCTCTTTACAGTAGGTATCTTAGCTGCCTTGTTTTTACTACTTGCTAACAGGGGCACTCTGAAAAGCTGGCTAATCAATGGTTCTGAATTTAGTGATCTCCAATGGTGATTTTACATATTGCTGACTTGTAGACAGAATGAAGGGTTAATTTTGATCTTTTCACAGAGCCCTAATTACAACTTAAATTATTAGGCTTACAAACTCTATCAGTAGTCTTAGACAAAAATACTGACACGTGATCCAAAAAAGTGAACAATTGCTCTTATGTTGCATGTGTGTATGACTAAAAAAGCATATCCCAAAGCAGTGAAGCATAGGATAGTGCTATGTAGAGTTGTTTTTACACTATTTCAGACATATGGCCTCCTACTAGTGGTCCTATGTGACTACATGAAACCAGAGGCCTTGTATGCATTAACTAGGTAAATCTGTTTTTCAGCACCAGTGTAGATGCAGGAATCCTGTTAATGGTATATTGGGCACATTTTTAACACTGTGTTATCTAACCATAGCATCATAGGGTGATTTATTATTTTTAAAAGCCTGTGATGAGTCTACACTACACAACTGGTAGCACTGATGCTAAAGAACGAAAGAATCTTTAAAACATATCTTTTACCCACTTGTGCTGTTTCATCTTCCTTTCATTCAGGTTGGTCAGCAAAAATAGACTAGTCAATTTCAGTTTTAGTTTCTAATAAGTTTCAGTATTCAGTTCTGTTCTAGCATAGTACTTGGGAAGTGTCTGAATCGCAAAGTTGTGTTCAGCAAATATTTTAATTGATTTTTTTTCTTGTAAAACTAGGGATTGTTTAAATTTTATTTATTTATTTTAACTTTTGGACTAAGAGCCCTTTCTAAATTCTAACTGACCCTTTCTAAATTTTTCATTTAGTGCTGAGGTACAATAATTTATGGAGTCCTTTTGTAAAGGCATACAAAGTGGTTACACAAATGGACTGACCTATGTAAAAATTTGTACGTGTAGCAAAGAATGCATTGATTATGTTTGTGTCTCTGGTTTCTTGCAGAACATTTTGTACTATCTTTGGATCTGTATGAAATGGGAACTTTGTGTGCCAAGAAAAACTGGCTGATTTCATTCTTGAGAGGAGTTATTTTGTAGTTTGTAGTATTTTTGTTTTTGATTGAATCTGGCAGAACTAAAGATCCATGCTGGATGCATTTAAGCTATATTTAAATCTGCGTTTTAAAAAAAAGTGATTGAAAATATACTAATATGTGTGTACACTACAACTTTAATTTTATATAGTATTTATAAAAGCACTGTCTTGGTATATCCAGAGTTAAATGTTAGGACCAGGAGAGAGAAATTAAGAGTTATAAACAAGGTAGGAAACAGCTATTTTAAAGCAATGGGCAGTGTTAAGGAGGCTGTTAGGGATGGCTAGAGCTTCAGAAGTGAATGCTTTCTCTATAGTCCAAGGAGTTTGCAGAGAGTGAGCAAAAGGTGGTGCTAGGTGAGGGAAGTAGAGAGGCAGCTAACTCCACAGAGTAGATCTGGTAAAATTTTCAAAAGCGCTTGAGTGATTTGGGAACCTGAATTCCATTGATTTTTAGTGAGACTGAGGGTCTTAAATCCATTTAGATGCTTTTGAACATTTTTGTCCTAGGAAGCATTCATAGAGATGTTTTATAAACCAGAACAATTTTGAACTTGAACCCGAAATAAAAATAGGGAGCCAATGGAGGAGTTTGCTAGGGAGGATGTGTAAGTGCTGCTTTGAACACATGAGAAGGAAGTCCGTGGTTTGCACATTATGGGCTTTGGAGAGGCCAAAGAGAAGGAAAATATACAGTTGTTAGGTGAGAGGAGATGAAGGCGGGAATGAGAATTATAGAAGAGATGAATATAAGAATTTCTACTGAGAGCACTCAGCACTGAATTGTTAACTATCTGATAGGTTAGACTTCTGCTTGAAACATTTGAAATAAAATCGGTCTAAAAAGATAGAGTAATTTGTTTACCTCTTCTCTTCCCATTTCCCCTTCATAATGTAACCTTTTCTCTTTTTTTGCCTGCACACTGCCTGTCCCTTTAATCACATTATCTCCCTGAAAAACCTACTAGCCTTTAGTCACAGGAGAAACTAGCCATTTCACCTCAAATTGTCTTTTTTGACCCTCACCTGGACAGCAGTAGACCATTTTAGACTTCTTGATCTCAGTTACAGCAAGTCAGCTCACTAGGGTCTTTGTCTGAGGATCTCATATTCTAGAAAGAGCATCCTCCAGTTTTTGTCGCCTTTTTTTCTAAATGAATATACATTGTAAAGATTAGTGGATACTATTTGGATTTTGTAAACAATTGTGTTGAGAGTGAGTGCTAGCTGGAGATTCGTACAGACAGACGTGACACTTAATGGTACAGTGAATGTCCCATTTGTTTTGTTGTTTGCCATGAATTACAATCTGAGCCTTCGGTGGGACACAGTAAATGTTAGTTGCTTTTTATCAGTAAACCATCTGTTGCTCTTTATCTTTTTGCCAGGCCAGGTCCACTGCTTCAGGGAACTAAACTTATTCTGAAAAACTAAATGTGACTGACACCTTAATAATTTTATTTTTCTGTATTTAACATATTGCCTCTGTCTCTTTAATAAAATGAGGTAGCACTTTAAGTCTCAGATGTTCGAAAGCTGTCTGTACATGTAAGAAGCATGTGGAAAAAGAACATTATATTTCTAACAAATATAGAGAAGGGTTACTGGACTGTGGATTAGTACCAATGAAATTCCAGTTTGTAGGGCTGTCAAATTTTTAGTTTGCATGTGGAAAAAGAACATTATATTTCTAACAAATATAGAGAAGGGTTACTGGACTGTGGATTAGTACCAATGAAATTCCAGTTTGTAGGGCTGTCAAATTTTTAGTTTGCAAGTTTCATACTTGCTGGTAGCTGGTAATACCTGATACCAAGTAAGGAAATATATGCTCTGTACCTGAAAGTCAAATATCCTTCCATAAATGATTAAACGGATCTTAATGGTGCTTCTGCTACATTTGAAATGACATGTTCTTTATTAAATCATTGATTGTGGGTCTTATTTTTTCTCTTTTAGAAAACCTAGAATAAACTCTCAGTTGGTTGCCCAACAAGTTGCCCAGCAATATGCCACACCTCCACCACCTAAAAAGGAGAAGAAAGAGAAAGTGGAAAAACAAGACAAAGAAAAGCCGGACAAAGAAAAAGAAATCAGTCCAAGTGTTACGAAGAAGAACACCAATAAAAAGACTAAGTAAGTTTCACGGGGATGCTAGTAAGACATACAGTTAGTTATTCACTATTTAAGCTTTATTGACGATTGGTTGTCTTGCCAAGAACATTATATTTCTTGCCAAGTAATAGTACACATTAATCAGCAAGCAAACCTATTATAATATTTTTTTCTACGTTTACAGACCAAAGTCAGATATTGTAAAAGACCCTCCTAGTGAAGCAAACAGTATACAGTCTGGGAATACTACAACAAAGACCAGCGACTCAAATCACACTTCAAGGTAAATTTAATACAGAATCAGTTGATGTTCATGTAGTTAGATCTTGACATCTAAGAATTGAACTGAAGGGTCCAAACTAGTGGGGTTTTAATTGGGTTGACAGCCCTAGAGACAGAAGACTCTGATTTATCCACAGAATTGGTATGGCATGAACATTAGTAATAAAAGCTTCCTCTGTGCCTGTGCATCTGAATGATTACTTGGAAGAGCGCAGCTTCAAATAGTGGAAGTAGTTGACTCACTAGACACTCAGTCCTTGGCCTTTTGATAAAGCTGCCGTGTGTCAGTTGTGATAATTTGTTACTTTTTGGCAGTTAAACTGCTTAATAGATATTAATCTGCTCAAAGGAGGGCACCTGTCAATTTTGTCTTACCTTCTCCCCATTTACAGCCAATAACAGTGTAAGGAGTAGATATATTATATTTGCCCATACCCGTGCCTCCAATTCAAGCAGTGAAGTTATGAGAAAAATTCTATTTTGATTGTGTTCTTAGGGGACCACATGAAAGGTCTCATTAAACAATTCAGGTATTTACAAATTTTATTATAGTCCAAAGATAAAACAGTTGACTCAAGCTGATATTTCAGATTGGCTTTTGTCTGTGTGTTAGTGTTAAGTCCTATCCTCAGCTGTGCTGACATTACAGATTTATTTTGAGATAAAAGCTATTGCTTCTTATTTCTCCAATGCCACAAATTCTGATCATCTTTACGCCCTGAAGTCATGGAGGCAACAAGCAGAATTTGACCCCACAGTTTGACTGTCTGTTTGAAAGTGCCAAGGGGAGGAAAGTGCCTTTAATTTCCCTTCTGAGCTTCAACCTGATTTGTTGAACCCTCTCAGAGTCTGAAAAATGAGCAGGGGGGTTAGTTCCAAGTATCAGGCTGGTTGGAAAGCCGCGTCTGTTACCACCTATCAGACTCCTGCAGTTCTCTTCTATTTTCTTGTTAAAATGTTCCAATGGAGTCATGCTAACAGGGTATCTCCCAGCTGCAGCTGTTCAGGAATGCCCTGAAGTGGCTTGGTAGCCTGGAGTTATTCTGGACAGAAGTTAATGTGGCTTGGGGGCCATGTTAAGCAGACCATTGAGAGGGAGCAGTCTGTTCAGTGCACCTGTCATTGTTCCAGCTCGTGCCAAGTGACAGCAGAGAGGTGTATTCAATAGCAGAGAAGGGCACTGGCAGAGAGATCTGCACCAAGATCCCAGATACAAGATCCGGGCCAGGATTTTTAGTGGTTTCTGAGTACAAGCGAGAACAAATGAGTCTGTAAAGTTACAGGAAGAGCTGGGTTTCCTAAAGGAAATGGGAACTTGGGGGAGAAAAATAAACAAGCCTATTACCCTTCCTGGAATATTTACTGTAGATACAAAGGATCTATCAGTATAGAGTAGCCTTCGCCTGCTAAGTTAAAAGCTGATGAAATTGCCCAGATATGCTGAGCTAGTTGGCCTTTAGCATCCCCCACAAGCCAGGTGACGTTAATCATTTTATCTAAGTTTGTGGTTACATGTTCAAATCGCAACCTCTTGGGTATGTAAATGAGTAGATACATGCGTATGTGTGGCTTCACATTAGACCTTACCAACAGCACCTACGGCTTTGAAGAATCTAGTGACTAAGTGGAGGGCAGTGTTAAAAGAAAAATAAAGTTATTCAGTTTCAGGTTGTTATCCCAATGTAGTTATAATTTAATATTTAAATGTGATTAAAATAATGTTTTTCCTGTTAAATTTGATGCAATTTTCTTTCTACTTTACGTACATAACAGTGTTTTCAAAGAGAGAAATTTACAGCACACTTTATTGAAGGTTTAAATTCACAAGACTATCGTTATTTTCATTTTGAAATTATTTATCTTCACTATTTCCCGCCACTTTAGATAACCCTAGTGTAGAACCTACATCGATTTCAATGACTATAGGATAATCTTGAAAGAGTAGCACAGGGCTGATCATCTCCGAATTCCCGACACCAGTAGAGATGTATTGAAAATGTTACATCAGGCCCACTTCCTCTTTTCTCACTATTGTGAGTTAGTCCAATATGACCCAAATGTAAAGGAAAGGGCTATTTTCTGCTCAGTTGGAAAACTGGGGCCTGGTCTTGAAGAAAAATCTCTGTCTGCTATCTCCCTGAAAAAGGCAATTTCTAGCGCTAACAAGCTAATTCTATCTGATGTCGGGAAAATGACCCCTCTAATTTCCCTAGTGGGGAAAGTTCTGCTGCATCAGTCTGAGCCACAGTTGGAAGGGAAAAGAGTTGACTGTAAATCACAGGTAGTCACTGAAGCAGACGTGGCATCCGCCAACAGCTAAAGGATTCTCTCACATGGCCAGCATAGACATGCCAGCAGAAGTTTGCCCTTAAATAAACTCATTGTACTGTATTTGTATCAGAATTTTGGACCAAATCCCGCAAACACATGAATGTCAGCCTCTGTGCAGAGCACAGTCCTTTATTAGCTAGGTTACTAATTGCATGATAGCACAGAAACAAATTACTGAAATAATCCTGAGCTATAAAAACCAACGTGTTCGCTTTGTTTTGTCTCTTGACAGAGAAAAGCTAACACTGTGAGAAATGTCCTGGGTTTTACTTACAACAGCCTTCTGGAGGGAGCATTTTGAGCAATTTTATACTTGGATTGATTGGGCCTCTGATTTGTATAAACTCAAAACAATAAAGAAGGGGAAGCCAAGTTGTTCCAGTGCCTGAGTTATTTGCAGCTACAGTGTTCCCCATATGGGAATGAAGGTCCACGTTCAAATGCTTTCATGTGGTTTTGTATTGCAAAGTCACAGCCTTGTCTCAGAACATTAGGGCACGTGATGTGACAAGATGGAGTATTCAGATAACAGAATTCTTTCATCTGTCCCATGGAGGGGAACTGGACTGGTACCAGAGTCACTTCCAAACTAATCTGATCTGTCCAAGAGATCTCAGAACATGTCACTTAGTAGAAAGTTTGTTTCTGAAATATGGTTCCTAATAAACTTTTTCCCTTTTTTCCCTTGCCTATTCTTTAGGCCCAGACTGAAAAATGTGGACAGAAGTACCGCACAGCAGCTGGCAGTCACAGTGGGGAACGTCACAGTAATTATCACAGACTTTAAAGAAAAGACTCGCTCCTCTTCCACATCTTCATCTACAGTGACCTCCAGTGCAGGATCAGAACAGCAGAATCAGAGCAGCTCCGGCTCTGAGAGCACAGACAAAGGCTCATCCCGTTCCTCCACGCCAAAGGGCGACATGTCAGCAGTTAACGATGAATCTTTCTGAAAATTGCACGTGGAGTTGTAGAAAACTATGAATCAGGGTATGAAATTCAAACACTCCACCTGTCCATGGGGGCTTCAATCCTGGAGAGCCTCTGCTGTGCTTGAACACACACTTTCTTGGACATCACCCCCTTACTGATGCAACCAGGATAATTTCTGCTTGTCATGGGCATCTGGCCACCAAGGAATTTTGCACCCTGACAATTACTCTTGACACTTTTATGTATTCCATTGTTTTATATAATTTTCCTAACAATCATTTATAATTGGATGTGCTCCTGAATCTACTTTTTTATAATATCTGCTGTGCACAATTTTCCATGAACATTACAACTTTTTGTTTTTTGGAGTGTGTGGGGGGAGGGGAAGGGGACTTTTATTTATTGCATTCACAAACTCCATCTTCCTTCAACATTTCCTTTAAGTTCAGTTCTTTCTTCTTCCAGTTATACTGTGTACTATCAGTTTTGATATAAATTATATATAAATATATATATAAATAAATATATATAAAGGGTTATTTGAAACCAATACATGGAAACGCTGGTGCTTGAAACACTGTGAAGTGAAACAAAAATATTGAACAGTTAAAGATCTGGGACAGTCCCCTTTTGTGAAAGTGCTGATCTGAAATGGAACCAGGCTTAGATGAAAAGTGTGTTCCAGAAGGTTTAAACCTAGATGAGACCTGATTTCCCTTCCCCCGTGCCCCTCAACTTTTCGCTAAACAGTACTGGACAAATAGTTTTTATTATGCATTGTGATCTGTAATGGGAAGATTCCGCCAGACAGCCTGCATTCCCAGTAGAGTAACTCAGAATGACAAATCACAATTGCGTGTCCAGTTGTAGTGTGCTTATTCAAAAGTAACTAAGCTGGTTTCAGAATGCCATGCATTAATGTATATTTTGTTTACTTGTTAACATGGCTATTTCCTTCATAGCCAATCACACACAAATGTGGTATTCTGTAATTTTGATGAATTCCATCCATTTTCCAGACCTGCATCAATGACTGAGGTGACATTAAATCTCTGTGGAGTGGCTGTTTGCTATAGAATTCAAGGCAGAAGAGAGCCCTAAGGCTGAAAGCTTTTTTGAGCTAGTGAACCAAACCATTAGATGTTCACATCTGATGTGGCTTGGTTCTTCCTTGGCCAAATCTTTTCATTTCTGTCTCTTTCCATTCTGTTGTGGGGATTATTTTTGTGGTTAATTGAATTGGGTTTGTATTCCAAGAGCAATTTCCGAACAGGATATCATCCAGTGATGACATATAGGCTTGTTAATGTTTGGACTCTTCTAGATATTCTTCTGTGGGAACTACAGTTGAGAAGAAACGTTCATGCTGGCAAATGAGCAACAAGTGCTGCTCATGTTGATAGACCGTGTCTTTCATTCTTGCTCTATATCTTTTCAGAGTGTAAACGTCTTTCCTGGTCTTTTAGCATTGCTTTACAGTTTACCTTCTGTGCATTATCCCACTAAAATTATAATCTGAAGAGGAGAAACAAACTTTTTTTAAGATTCAAGCTCTGTTTGTCTCTTTATCCTTAATTATGTGGCCCAGAGTGCTTTGCAGTAATTTCAGGCACAGAGTCTGCAGCTTTATTCAACATCAACAGGATAGCTTTTGGGTGTTACTCTTGGAAAGAGAGCCACTTCTCGGTAACTTGGTGCCAGCCTCTTACATTGTGAATTAGTTGCTTGGTAAAAATGATTTCTGTCTGGAGGCAACAGAATACAATTTTTGAAATCAGCTTGGTTTTGAGTAGCAGACATGTAGGTTCCTTTCAAACTGATGATAAAATTATTCTGTGCTTAACTAATCCATTACCAGCTCTGCTTGCATGTGTAGAGTGCAAAACACTGTCTTTACAGCTGCAGTTTTATTCTGAACATGTTAACATGGGCACCCCCTTTTAATTCTGTTTTATATCTGGGATATAAGCTATATTTACCTTTTTTAAACCACATTTTTAAAGTATTTATTGAAAAACCAAAGGAAATCAGATGCTACCTATGAGCATCAATATGTTATACATAATTTTAATACTATGAATTTCTCAATCCACATTTTAACAGTAGTGGAACATTGCAAAGACATTCCTTTCCAAGTTTTACTGTTCCTTTAAGGGTCTCAGGGAGGGTAAACTGGTCAGCCATATTTATTTATTTTACTGAGATGTATTGGAATAATTTTTTTAAAGAGAGATTTTCTGAAGATGCCCCTGAACTTGTATATTTTGCACTGCTTTATAAAATGAACCATAATCAGTTAGCTCAGATACATTTGGCCGAAGACAGCAAAGCATGTAAGCCGGAGTCTAGTTCCACTGACTTCAGTGGGGCCACACTGATACATAAAATTATTGCATGTGCTTGTGTGCTTTGTTGGCTGTCATACTTTGTGCAAAAAAGGATTATTTGTACCAGTAACTTTCACTTCATGTGAAATGAATGGACCCAGAGATTATTTGAAAAAGCTTTAACACACAGTAATGAGCTACTCAGAGGCTACGGATTATCAGTGAAATCTTCTTTGGTGGTGGTTTATTTTGGGTGTGCCTCCTTGATAAATTAGCTTATTGTAAGGATGGAGTGGAAAATTGCTTCGGTACAAGAGAACTAAAACTCTGCATTTAGTAGAAATTGCTAGCTAAGCATTTGAACCTAACCGGGCCACATTTTTAATTGTTGTGTTGTGGATTTGAAGGATAGTGTTTACTTTTACACTTAATTTCTGAAAATGATAACACCCCTAAGGCATGTATGTGGAAATGGAATTCCCTCCACTTTATGCATTTTCAGTTTACCCTGCTGTCATTAGGGAGCATGTTTTTTAAAAAAAGACACTAGTGTGAAGGAAAGACCAGAAATGCTTGGTATTCAGTGGCACAGAAAGCAGGTAAGAAAAGCACAGTGTTATGTTTGCAAGTTTCAACTTTTACACACAAACACAGCTTGCCTGACTTGCTCAGTTTGACATAGTCATGCAGAAGAAAAAGTAAAATAATTTTAACACAGACTATTTATTTTAATCAAAACACTTTGGACATTTCAAATTGGACAGATATAAAATTTGGCAGTAGCTTCTGTGAGTTTATTTCCACTGAGATATTTTCACCTGCCTTATTAAGATCATTCTCAGTCTACTTTTTTAAGCTACAATACACTTAAATTATTGAAAATTTATTAATTGCTGACTATATAATAACCTTTGCTTGTATGTAACCGAAAAATGGTTTTAAGAGCCAACATTTAGAGTATGACAATGGAGCTGAACAGTTTTTAATGCGCAAGCAGTTCTGTTCTTGTGTATGACTTGTAACCTTAATTTACTGTGTAAAGATGGTTACATTATTTCTTTAGCTTTGTTTGTTGGAGACAAATATAGAATGCTTAAGTCTGTCAAAACATAATCTTATCTTGTGGATTTTTATGTTAATGTATTATACGAGCTATATTTTTCATTTGCCCAGAAAGACAGCTTGTATAACGCTTTTGAAAGTTTCTCCGCTCTGTAAAGTCTTTAGAGCTGACAGTCCTGTTAGGTTTGTTTTGATCTTCATGCTAAAGTGTCAATGGTGGTTTTGTGAACTGGTCAGAAATTCACAGGTCTTAAATGTTTTTGGGAAATTTATATTGGACACTGCTCTTTGTCTAGCAAATAAAAGATGTTAATATATTCCTGTTACTGGCATGTGCACGACTGTTATTAGAAGCCACTTTATCATTTTCCTGCTTTAAATAGAAATGTCTATTTATGAATTCTGCTTGTAGTTTTTTTCACAAATAAAATAGTAAAATTTAATTAAATCTGAAAGCTCTCTTTTTTGGGAGATGCCAGTATTCAGACAAGGTGAACAGCTTGTATTATTGTAGCTGCTATTCTGCAGATTGTACAGAAGAATTATAGATGGGAAACACAGGTGCTGTACTCCAATCCTGCAAACATCTATATGCACGTGGTGAACTTCATGCATGTGAGAAAAACCATATTGTTAACTGGGGCTAATTGCATGAATAAAGTTGCAGATGTGTTTGCAGAATTTGGGTTATATTGCTTTACAAATAACAGAAATAGACAATTTCTCCCCTGTCCTCTTCTGCAGCTATGGTGAAGATTAGTGCAAAGAATTTTAGTGGGAACCTCTGGATTATCTTGAGCTACCAAACTTGCAAGAGTAAAATTTTATAAGACTTTAATTGGAAATCTAGATATATTTTTGCATTGTAATATACTTATTTTACAAGTAGTATTTGCTTGCACTGTCTAGGAAACAAGATGGTATGAAATACTGAACTCCTACTGGTTCTGTTGTTTTTTAAGTGATTAGTAATTCAATAGAACTGTACAAGTTAAATGCTAAATTGGAAGGTTTAGTACCCAAACAGTACATAAAGTATAGGGGAAAAGAGTAGTATTCTTCTTTCCAATCTACCAACCTTAGAATTCTGAAACACATGGAGAGCTATCAAACTAAAAGGAGTTGGGATTCTTCTGTGTCTTACAACTAATATAACTAGAAGTTGTTTTATTAAAAAACCTCACTATAGATGAAAACTGTTTAAATATTTATCTCACTTGGAAATGTTTCGAAAGAATTTGTGCCAGAAATAAGTAGCAACAGGAAGGTAGTGTTAGAGAGCCCAGAAGCATTGCTTGGTGCATCACAGACAAAAGTAAAGAAACCAGCCTCATCTCAAAGAATTGAAAGCCTAAGGCCTTGACCCTTCAAGCAACTGAGCAGGGAGACCTCAGTGTCAGCGTAATCATTTGCAGGGTTGGGGCCTCAGGCCATCTTTGAAAAGAGTGATAGGAGAAAGTGAGGATTGCAGTAATAGGATCACTTTTGCTAAGAAATGTACACAGCTTGAAAGATCCATTAAATTAGAGTTTTTAACCTGCTACTTGTAGGGAACAAGGCAAAAGCCAGATGTATTTGCATGCGGGAATCTAGTTCATAGCAGCTGTTTAACATCTGCCCTAAAACGTCATTAATTTTAAAGTGTATATTGGTCATGGTTATAAAATAGTATCCTGCTATTTCATTATACAAAATAAAGGTGATAAAATTCATCAGCTTGTATGTCAGCTAATTTTAAAGTGGTTCTTTATTGGCTTTGTAGAGAAGAGTAGGGATAGATGCACCAAAGAGGCACCAGCTGTAACAAAAATTAGGAGTCTTTTAGTCCATGGTGTCACTTTCAGCATCCATTGCTGAACCATGAACTCATTGGGTTAGTTTGGGCAAACTGGCTGAACAGCCAAGAGCTACATTTGGAAACTGTTGCCTATGCCCTCATATGCCATAACTGCATATTCATAAAATAAAAAAAAAGTTAGGAAGGGCTAGATTGCAATGAGTTTGAAAGTTCAATGCAATCAATCCTTTGAAATACACAAGGCCATGTGAATTTCAGCCCAGGGCAATGGAGCCCCATTATCAGCTGCTCCAACTAAGTCTTTATGTGACACACAGATGAGTAGGACTCCTTATCTAGCTTTATAATAACACGATGAGTAAGTGTGTGAGGATGGCATTGCTGTAAAAGAACTTGCCTTACTAATTAAATATGAACAAAAAGTCATAAAGAAGCTAACAGGATAATTAACACAGAAAGATACCCCTGAAGACTGGGTAAAAGTTTTAGAAACCCACAGCAGGATTACTCTAGTTAACTAATTAGACGGACACCCTCATAGTGGTTAATTACATGTCTCTAGCATCCCTTTTATTGCAGTGAAGTCACAACTGGAGTTTCTAGGGCTCAAGCTGAAAATTTTGTGCAAAAGAGATGACAGATGTGACGAATGGCAGTTTCTGCCCCAGCTGTAGCAAGGTGTTGGATTACGAACCACTGAGTACCATGTCAAATCAGAAAAACACCAGACGACGGGATTTGTGTTAGATCCAGAGTGTCGGCAAACCTTTCAGAATCCCATGGAGACACTGTTACATCGGAGAAGAAATGGCTGCTGCTTTTGTCATTAGGATTGTAGCTGCTTCCCATCCGTTCTTGCAAGCCTGACAAAATAACTCCAGTTTCTTTAATACCTATGTGCAAAGCAAGCAGAGACAGCAGCCTCTTTGGAACCATTGTGGAGATGTCTTTGGTTGAGGTATGTGAACTCAAACAGCGCCATGCAGTCTAATTAGAAAATACTTCTGTTCCACTTAATGCAAGAACAGCTTGCAGCAGGATGATGTGCTGCTCTTTTAAGTCTGTTCTGAATGTTCAATTCTCTTCTTGATGGCTTTGGGCTTGTTTCCATGCCAATAAGCTCAACACTGTCCACTCTCAATCTCTTTATACAAACATGTGGCTATCACTGACCGGCAGTGCTTGCTACGTGCTAAATGTTGGTCCAGAGTGATCCCTGGGGTAACTGCACTGCTTTAACTCCATCCATTATTCTTAGCCTCCTTCAGTCCAATGTCAAGATTTTTGAAAGAGACTGGTGAGGCTAAGTGCCTCTATTTTTCAATGCCCAATTTGAGAACACCTTGAAGGGGCTTGATCTTTCAGAGCTGTTTTGAAAATCAGGCCCTTTTCCAGGTGTCCTACGTTGTACACTTTGGAAGGAGTCACTTTTTGGGCAATTTGCTGAAATGCTCATTATCTTAATGGTGACCAGCTAAAGTTCTATAGAAGTAGGTCTGACCTTTGTGTATTTATTTGGTCTCGGAATGGGGTTTTGTGTGGTAGCCATGTGCTCAGGAGCCTTATGATGATGTGGTCTTACCTAGACATCCGGAGTGCTAGCCTGGAAAAGTGGTCTCTAACTTGGTTATAACCGGTTAGAGTTCTTCTATGATACGGCACTGAGTCCAGCAGGAGTTATCCAACTCTTGCATTGGATTGCCAGGCTGGTAGAAGGATTGTGTGGAAAGAGCCTGGGTTTCCATTTAAACAGCAAGGAAAGGAGGATTTGTAGCTCAGATTGCACAAATAATCCCTGACAACTACTTGTGGAAAAGGAGCACATACCTGAGGAAAGATACTGTGATCTTTAAGACTTCAAATCTGTTAGTGCTGTTCTGCAGTTGTTATAAGGCCTAGGAAATATTTATTTACAATGTTTTCCTTGTATTTCTTGTGTATTGGTGGTTTCCTTCTTTAATAGCTATATAATTGCTAATCCTATTTTTACTTCTATAATTGTTAAGCCAAATAATACAGATCTATTACTCTCCCTAACCATGTGATGTTTGCTTTGTATGTATAAGAAATCACTCTTCCAGGGATGGATTGAATCTAACATTGATCCATCCTTCGAAACCTGCTATCTTATTACCATTACATCTAATAGAGAGAGATCAGTGAGACAAAGTTTGCCCTAAGTATTACATGCACAAAAGGAAAGGGGGGGGTGTGTACAAACGCACAAACAAGCAACAGCAACAAACTTGAGAAATTCCAAAATGCTTTTTTTAAAAAAAGCGCTTAGTTTCTAAGGCCCAACAAAGCAGTCACAACCAAGCAAGAAAATGAAGAGCAGTAAAGAGAAATATCTATGAAGTTTTATTTCTTTGCTTTACTCTTAGGCTTTAATTGGAAAATATGGTAGCTGCAGTCTTGCTAATTCATGATGTTATCACAAGTCTCATAATATTTACTCTTTTAAGGTCCCAGCTCCTTCTGGTGCTGACTCTCAAGTTTCCTTTAAAAAACAAAATTTCTAGCCCTCTTGCAGACGATGGTCTTTAAATGTAACCTAACTACCCCCTAAAGATCAGAATATAACATAATAGACTATAGAATATATAGCCAAGCCCTAAAGATCAGAAATCAAGAAATCAAAATCCTTGAATTCATTATATTTTTTTTAAAAAAATCTCTTTTTAGGGGCCTGATTTGTGATTCTTTTTAAACCATTTGGTGTTGGCAATGCTGCACCTGATGTGTGTGAAAGGGTGTTCCAGCATGCTTGTTTCCTGTTTGCTCATACGTGTTTTCCTTTTCAAAGTCGAAAATGACACTTGAAGTGCTCAAACATGTCAGGCTGTGAAAATCCGCATCCTGAATTCCCTGGAGCAGCTGCTTTCCGTCTCCTCGTGCCAGCAGGTGAGTCCAAAATGTTTGAAGCGTGTAACCTGGCAGTTCACTTAAATGCTATGAAATATCCTGTGTAATACAAATTTGAAAATTGCACATCAAAGGCTTTTCGGATGTATTCATTGCTTATAGCTACTACAGTTGGCCAGAAATCTAAAGGGCCTGGGAGGCTGTAGGTGAGTTTTGGAGAAAGCTAGCAGGGAAACAGAGTGAATTTTAGAATGGCCCGGGGGGATGGAGCATGTATGCAATCAAACACAGCTCCAGCACACTGCAGAGGGACAGCATGTTGTACACAGCAGAAGAGGAGGGACCGATAATGCATCAAAACCATGGTTTGCCTGGTGCCACACTGTGCCTTTCATCTGCTGTTTATGGGGTTTTCTGCTGTACAGCTTGCTTCAGATTGTCCGCCTGAAGAATGCAGCATTCGGACATGTGGTTTGTATTACCCTGCATTCGCTGTTTTTAAATGTAAAGTTCAGAGCGGCACAGAACTGGGAGAGCCATTGAATTATTTTAATTACTCCTTTCCCCTGCAACTTAAAAATCTCTGATTTAAAATGGTAACTGGCTCAGGACTGCAAAAACAGCCTTAGCAACAGGGTAAATACAATAAAGCTGCAGAAAGATGCAACTTGCAAATTTCTCCATCTAATGTCCACTTGCCCACCTCTGCTGGCTCATCTTAGCGCTAGTAAGAATTGGCAATGTATGGATAAGAATCCCAACTATTCTGTGTAAAGCTTTGCCTGTTCTCACTGAATTGGAGCGGAAAGATGCAGCCCACTTGCTCCTTAAGTCAATTCTCAGAGAGAATATATAGTTTATAAACTCACAATATAGTTAGTGACCTATTATATTAAACTGAAGTAACAAAGAGTCTTGTGGCACCTTAAAGACTAACAAAAGTATTGAAGTCTTTAAGGTGCCACGGGACTCTTTGTCTCTTCTGCAGATCCAGACTAACACGGTTACCTCTCTGACTATATTAAACTGATTTCGATAGCATAGGGGTACTTTGAAACATAAAGAGAGTAGACTTTTGTAGCAGGAGAGATCTTGACTTTTGATCAATATGGACTCTGGCAGTTCAATGTAATCTTTCCTGGTTCAGGAAAGACAAAGATCTTCCCTCATCTCTGCAATAGTTAGAATTCATGGCTGCTGACTGATCTTCTCTGGGAAGTTCAATGTAGAGATCGCAGGGCAAAGTTTCCAGTTTTGAAGAAATGGTATTTTTCTATTGACCACATCCAGGGCTAATTCACAGCCATCAAAAAATCCTACCATCCGCCACCGGTTTTATAGCAGGGCAAATGTCTAGCCCAGCAGCTCAAAAGCAGAAACCATCTCTGCCCCCCTCCCATTTATCGTTTTATTCTGCTTTATTCCAGATACGTTGAATAATGTAACATGCATGGAGTGATCCTGCTTTTCTGGCCACCTTAGCTGCCATTGTGACACTCCTACCCCCTTGTTTACTGTAAAGAAATGAAGCTGCTGCTGCTGTTTCATTCCTCAGAACAAACAGCTTCATATCACACCAGCCTTGTCCTGCAGCTATAAGCCGGAGTGCGATGATACAGACACCGCTGGAGCCCTGCTCTGCTAAGATCAGAGGCTAGGACAAAAATCAGCATATGCTCTGTACAACCATGCCAACAATGGCCCCCAGCCTGGCCGTGAGTGCTCTAGCAGTGCTGGCTATCAACTCCCAGATCTCATCCTCATCGCTTGCGAGATCTCTTTGTCTTTCGGCCGCTCTTTCTTTTTGGCCTTGCGTTGGAGGCAGACAGCGACTGATTTCCAGGGCTGCTTTGGTGTCTGCTAAGCCAGTGACATGGGTGGGATTTTCAAGTGGCTTACAGAGTTGGCATGTCCATCTCCCTTAGGCATTTTTGAAAATCCCACCCATTATTTGCTAAGCAACAGCAATGTGCTTCTGGGCTGGGCGCCAGTTGGAGGAGGATCAGAGACCATCTGGGGAAAGATGCCCTACAGCCAGAGGGATGCAGATCAGAGCCTGCCATCTTCCTGCAAGCCGCTGGGCCATGCCAATGTCCCTGACTACAGATCCTTGTGGGACACCCACCTACCAGTGTGTCAGGGAGCTTGGAGCGGTTGTGTGTGGTTACAGCGAAGGGGGAGGGAGAAATGCCTGAAGCTGATGGATGTTTGTTAACAAAACCCAAAGCTGTTTGTTACAATCTTCTTTCATCAAACTGATGTCAGGGGAGGCGGCGGAGGCCACCACAGGGCGTCCGGTCTCTGAAGAACTCTGCATAGCTTGAAAGCTTGATCCGTGCACCAACAGCAGTTGGTCCAATAAAATATTACCTCCCCCGCCCCGTGTCTCTCATCTTCGGGGACTATCACAGCTTCTACAACACTGCTAAAAGTGTGTATCCTTAATCCAGATGCTCCTGCCTTTGCTTTCCACCAAGGAGAATGTGCAAGGCCTTGGAAATCATCCCGTCGTGAGGCTGGACTTTGCTGCAAAGGGCTTGGCTGGGCAGGAGATTGTAGGTGTTCGGCCGTTGATGGGCAGAATATAGCAGATAGGGGGAAAACCCTCAGTGATCCAAACAATATCCCCGTAGCATCGTGCACTGATGGGTCTGCTGCAGGGTTTGTTCTCCCTATCACGAGACAGTGGGGCTGGTCACATAATTAGCTGTTCCAATTGCTCGGGGCGGGGTGGGGGCGGTTCTTCAATATAACTGTAGGTGTGAACTTGGCGAACTGGAGTTAAAACCATGGCCTGGGTGTAGGGATAAGTGCTGCGCTGTGCTGGCAAACCCAGAGGGGTTTAATTGTGACTGCAGTGCTGAGCTTGATGGGTGTGTGACAGGCTGTGACAAGGAGCTAATTGGGAGTCACTGTAATACAATAGCAAGGAGAAAATTGATGGATGGGAAACCCGCATGACTGCAAATGATCATGCAATGTGATGACATTTGCGGGGGGGCGGGGAGCTGACACAAATCCGAGGCAGTGGGTGCGAGTGGGGGCTGCTCTGGGAAGGTGCTAGGTTTGGGTGTTGTGTGATGACTGGCAGCTCTGACTCCGAAATGAGTCTGTTGCCTGCAGCCACCTTTGCGTTATGGCTTCCCGCTCGGCTGCTGCAGTGTGAAAGCAGCCGGAGTGCCATGAATCCACAGGGCAATCCTGACCGTCACTGGCAGGGGCAACACAGGTGGGCAATTCAGCCCCGGCCCTGGGGCCCACAATCGGGGTTTGCTTTGGAGCCCTGTGCAGGACTCCTCTTTAATCCTGCTCCCACTATTATGGCAGGGGTCCTCTGTGACCCGGGGGATCCCAGTCCCGCTGCAGGGTTCTACACTAGTCCCGTGAAGGGCTCTGGTTTACTTCCAGCTTGTGCGGGGGACTCTGTGTGTGTGTGTATCTATGAGCGCCGTTTGGCTAAAAAGAGCAACTTGAGCAGACCTGTCCCTGTGCTGCATTTCCCCTGCCAAGGAAAATCAGAGAACAGCAACACGAAAACAATCTGCAGACGGGTGAACTGAGAAAGGAGCTTGTCCTCCAATGTTCTCCTTTACACCAGCCCATAAACCAGCCCCTGGGCCTATCAGACAAATGGAAGTCCTGCATTTTTCTTTTTGTTCTAGACCTTCCATCTGGCATTCTCTTTAGCAGGGCATGTGCAAACGCCCTCCTTGTGATCAGCCTCTCTGCGGAGGAGGAGCGTGTTCCCAGCCAGAGAAAACAGGCCATTCTCTTAATAAGATTTTGTGTCTAGGCCTCAGTTGCCATAATCACTTGGAAAATGATTCAGCACCCTGAGAGGTAGTGAAGTCGTATTTACTAATCCCATTTTACAGATGGGGAACTGAGGCACCGAGGACTTGTCTTCAATGCAAAAGTTAACTTTTGCATGCTACTTGGCCACATTGCAAAGCCATGCTCCAGCTGCACAAAGGGATTCGGTTTGCAGCTAACGGGCAGTGCTAGCTGGAAATGCATCACTAGTGTTCCATAACTAGGGACAACACTCTTCTCCCACACAGGGACAAGGAGCTGGACCACTTAATGCAAAATAGAGATTTTAGTGTGTGGACGGGAGTCAGGTTGGAGCAACTAAGGATCCACGGGGCTAGAGCCTGCAGTAGTGGGGTCCTGGATGACTGACGCCTCCACATGGCCGCCGAGGAGCCAGGCAAAGGAGCATCCAAAGGTTAGTGGTGGGTTAGGCAAATACAGCCCGGAGAGGCCAGAGTGACAGAACCCTGAGGCCACCTGATCGGCCCACGTCAACTATTCAAACCAAGAACTTGTCTGAGCAACACCGCAGAACAGCTGGCCACTGTTACAGATCTCGTCTTTCGACCTGTCTTGCTCCTGACTCCTGCCTTCAAACCTGGCCCAGCCTGGTGCCTGTCTGCTGATGTGGCTTGGTAACCCATCTCAACTCCTCCCTTTTCTGATTCCTGGTCTGGCCGCCTGCACCTCGACCATGAGAGCCACATTCGAGTTACAGCTGGAGCTCGTGCTACAGTGAAGACAAGACCTCAGTGACATGCCCAGGGCCTCACAGGGAAGCTCCCTCAAGTCCTAGGCTAGTGCCCCAACCCCCGGGCCAGCCTGTCTCTTTACAACTCAGCTATGAACCCTAAAACGATAAGGGGAATGTTGCCATTGTTAATGATTCACAGCTGATTGCCTTAGCAGAGACATTCAGCTGTTGTACTTTTGCCCCTTTGGGCCCGAGTTGTTCGCCAGCGTGCAGGGCCTTGATTGGCTGGTTGTTACAAGGAGGAACTGATGACCCGAGCAAGGTATTTCTATTTATTTACAAAGCACGTACACAAAGTCTTGTGTTCCCTGGACACCAAAGGAACAAACAGTACCAGGCAGTTTCCTTGCTATTAATTTCCAAGCCTGCCTTGCCTGCCAGTCCTGTGCCCAACAAGCATCATCCCCCTGCTTCTTCCCAGGGCCAGGCTCATGACGACTACTCTTGCTGTCTGCTAGAATCAGGGATCTCCAAACTTTTTTGATCGCGCACTCCTATCAGAGAAAAAATTTTGAGCACGCACCCCCATGGGGGAAGCCCCACCCTAGCCCCGCCCCCATCCACTCCCTCCCACTCCCCACCCCCGACTACCCCCTTCAGAACTCCCCTGTCTTTGTCCCCTGACTGCTCCCTCCTGGGACCCCTGCCCCTGACTACCCCCCGCAGGATCTCACCCCCATCTGAGCCTCCCTGCTCCTTGTCCCCTGACTGCCCTAACTGCCGCCCTGGGGCTGGTGCCGCCGCGGCACGCGGCTCCTGGGGCTGATGCCCCCATGGCGCCCGGCTCCTTGGGCCAAGGCCACTGCAGCCCCTGGTGGGTGGTCTCATGCACCCACCCACCCCTGTTTGGAGACCACTGTGCTAGATAGTGCTGGCTTTCTACCTCTTGCACATACACGCACACACGTGTGTGCGCCACACCCCCCACAACTATCCCTTAGCCCCTTTGATTTCAATCAGTTCCAGAGAAACCCCTCTGTCTCTACTAAAGTTAGTTCTTACTCACACCTTGCCGTACACCAGGCCTGCACAACTCAGAAAGCAGAGAGGGCCATATTACTGCAAAAAACCTAGCTGTGGACCGAAAAACCCCACCCTCGCCCCGCCCCCATCCACTTCCACCCCACTGCGTGGCTTGCCCCACCCCTACCTATCCACCGCGGACCGCACAGTGAGCCCATGGGGGCCGCATGTGGCCCCCGGCCAACATGTTGTGCAGGCCTGCCATACACCCTCTGCCTGCGGTGGTGGCTTCTAGGGTTTCCAGCTATCACTACGTAAAGGGGGGCTAATTGCTCCTTCCATTTAGCCTGAATGAAAGGTGATTAGCACACCCATTAGCTGTAAGCAGGTCTGTAATTGATGGCAGACATTAACACCTTCCAGCATAATGGTGCTTACTCTACAACTGCCCATTGTCTCTCACACTAAAATCCCAGCTGTCCAGAACTTCCAAACCCAGCTCCCAAAACTTCCAGCGTCTGTCCCAACAACAGCTACCCTGTAGTGTTGTGTTGTCAGTACAGAGATCTGTGGCACAGTGAAAACACTGGAGCAGAGCAAAAGAAACTGAATTCAATCTCACTACATTGCTGTCTGTCGCAAACAGAGCAAATACCATACATTCTACTGGAACTACCACAGCTTGAGAGAGGGAAGTCCTCTGGCCAGAATCTCCCTAGCCCTGACATTGACAGAACAAGGAGTATTGGTCTCAAGTTGCAGTGGGGGAAGTTTAGGTTGGATATTAGGAAAATCTTTTTCACTAGGAGGGTGGTGAAGCACTGGAATGGGTTACCTAGGGAGGTGGTGGAATCTCCTTCCTTAGAGGTTTTTAAGGTCAGGCTTGACAAAGCCCTGGCTGGCCTGATTTAGTTGGGGATTGGTCCTGCTTTGAGCAGGGGGTTGGACTAGATACCTCCTGAGGTCACTTCCAACCCTGAGAGTCTATGATTGACTAAGGGAGATTCTGTCAATCAGAAGACATCACTCCATGCTCTGGCTTGCTACGACTCGCCAATTCCTGTAAAATGCAGTTCTCCAGCAGTGCCAGATCTGACGAACCCAGCTCAAAGGCGGCTATGAAATCCTTCAAACACAGCATACGCTGCTTGGGATGTTTCATCCTCTCCAGCAGCCAGTGACATTCTGTCCTATAAAAGCATCATCCCTGGTGACTGTCCTAATGCCCCACCTCTTCCCAGCTCCCTCTCAGAAATTCCCAATGCTCCCAGCTGGGCAACAACGAATTGCTCTCATCTGCCACTGGCAGCATCGTCCTCTCATGAGGGCTCTGAACAAAAGCTGAACAGGCATCAGTCGGGTGCTTTCCCCCCTATGGTAACTAGGAGCCAAGTCCTGAGAGAGAAACAGGACCTTTAATACCCACTGATGTCATCAGGAATAGCAGCTGCAGTACGTCTTGTGTTTTTTGTCTTATAGGAATAGCTCCAAAACCTAGTTCCCAATTGCTCCTACAAGACACAAGCAACCACAGTTTTCAATCCGCCTGAAGTCTTAAAATCCCACCACCGTTTGTGCCAAAAGCCACGTAAACCAACCAGTCAGTCGGTTGAAGAGCAGGGAGTTAGAACTGATAGATGAGGGTCATGGGCTGTGTGGCATTGGACTAGAGGGAAAGAAGAGCCTCTAGGCAGTGGTGTCCAATAGAAATTCGATGCTAGCCACACTGTGGTTTTGAATTTTTCTTATTAGCCACATTATAAAAAAGCCACATGCATTAGCCCCAATTCAATAGCCTATTAGCCTCATGTGGCTAGTGGCGAACGTATTGGACACTGCGGCTCTAGGGGAATGGATTGTTTCCTCTGGACCAGTTTTCACATGCAGTGGTGATAAGGGCTCTAAAGAGCAGTGAATTAGGTTTTACAGGAGTGTTTTTGCTGGCAAAACTTTTCTCGGTCAGGGGTGTGACACACACAGACACACACGCCCCCGACTGACATAAGTTTCACTGACAAAAGCGCTGGTGTGTACAGTTCTATGTTGCTCACCCGCACAAATAGCTGCAGCTGCTGGTTGGAGATGGTTTAATTAGGCCGATGGTTTAATCACCCCTGCCAGCATAAAGTGGCTACACTAGAGACTTTTACGCAGCTATAAGGGCCGCATTGTAGACACAGCCTTGGATACTACTACAGTGAGCAGGTAGATGTAATTCACAGGTATGATCCCTGCAGCAGCTCTCCCCCGGCTTTGGCACAACCTGCTTTTAATGAGCAAGGGCAAGTTAGCTAGGATCACTGGGTTTATCACATATTAGTCCACCGATTTTCTGGCTTCCAGCTACACCAGTGGCCCCTAGACTGTGAGGCACCCCCACTCAGGAGTTCACAGAGGAATGTCCGGTGGGGGCGGAGGGGGATGCGGTAGGATGCAGGCCAGCTCCCTTGCAAGGCGAAGAAGGGGAGCACCATCCCGCCCCCCAGCTCTGCTCCCATCCCTACTGAAGCTCCACTCCTGGCCTGTGGGGGTGTGGACGACATATTCCATTACGGGTAAGGGGGTGTGCGAGGAAACGTTTAGCCACCCACTGAGCAAGACAGCTGGAAAAAGTAGGGAGATGTAACCCCCTTAATTTCTGAGCTGAAGAAGACCCAGTTAGAGCTAGAAGAGGCACATGGGTGAACGATCCACAGAGTGTGGCTGGGAGCTTGTAGACTAAGGGGCGAGATCCTGGAGGGGGCAGAAAAGCTTGTCTGGCCAAATGGATCTTGGCCATTCTCAAGCACTTCCTCCCCTGGTCCATGTGAATCAACAGGAATGTCTCTTGTGGATCATTTAGAATGGTGTCCCTTCGGTACCACTTCCGCTGTATTTACGTCCAGTAAAGTTAGTAGATGAAAACTGTTGCATCCAGCTGGAACAAATAATTGTGCTCCTCCGATTACAGCTCCAATAGCCAGGCTTCCGGGAAACCCACACTATTGTGTAGTCACATCGTGCACAAGAGCATTAAGAGCCAATACACAACCCTAATCCATTGATCAGAGGAGCAAAATGCTTTCAAAGCATGGTCGCGTGAGACTCTAATTGCTGCCTACAACAAAAGCCATTTCCATGCTCCCCAAACCCCTTCTTAGGCACGAACTCACAGTAACTGACTCAGATCAGTGCAAGAGACCCCCTTCAGGATTCTCAAAGCTCTCCTAACAGGCTGCCTGAACCAAACTTGGCAGCTACACGTACATGGAACAAGGGATACTGGGCTATTAACTAGATTATTTTTTTAAATCATGGGTGTTCCTTTAGCTTCAGGCCTTCTCATTAGCAGTGTGCTTTAATCCAGCAAAAGCTGTAAAGTCTCTTTATTAACCTCTTGTTCAAATCCAAATAAGAGTCCGAATGGCAAAAGTCCTCTAGAATTGAATAGAACATAACCATTCTACTGGAGTATCCTGTACAATTTACACTAAATATGAGTTAGAAATCAAATTATATATGATGGCTAAATCTCTCCCCCCAACAAGAGAAAGGACTTACTCCTCTGACATTTTCTAAGGGGCATATTCTTCTACCTTCGTTATTAATAAATCATATTTTATTCCACAAGCAATTTCACTTAAACCAGTGGGGCTCCTCAGAGAACTCAGGGAGAGTAAAGATCTCAGACTGGCCCAACACGATTAGGGTAACTTTAGAAGAACCCTCTTACGTTTCCGTAGAGGAAGAATTGTTTTTATTCCTCTTAACTGCACTATGATATTTCCATGCGGGAAGCAGCATTCCACAGAAAGTGATTGGTTTTTATCCCTCTTAAACTCTATAAGTTATTTCCATGTGGGAAGCAGCCCAGTGAATAGCAGCGTTTAACGCTGTTCGATACAAATAGTACTATAAAGACGAAGGGGAAAGAGATGTATGAAACTCAAGCTCTAGCAAACAGCCCCATGCTGTATCTACTTTCAGATACTTATGTGGCACCTGCTAGCATAGCATCCAAGCACCTCGCAATCTTTAAAGTATTTCTCCTCACAACCCTCCCACAAGGCCAGGAAGTACTTTCATCCCCATTTTACAGATGGGGAACTGAGGCACAGAGAAGGGAATTGGGTAAAATCCTGATTTGATGTCAATGGGGCCAGGATTTCACTCTTATTTGCCAGAGGTCCTACAGGCAGTCTCTGGCATGGCACGCAGTTGGACCCAGGTCAGCCGAGTCCCCGGTTAACCCCTAACTACTGAGCCGTCCTCCTTCTCCTTCCTGGTAGTGCTACTAACAAACAGGTGCCTAAAAACCAAGGTCCCTGAACAAAACAAACATTCTAACATGCTGGAGAAAGGAGCTAGCTAAGTATGATTCCCCTACAAATTTCCTTCTGGCACCCTAATAATTGTGCTTCTCGGGAGCCTATGAAAAACCTCCCAACATCCCGGTATCCTTTTTACATTGCGCTCATTTAACAAGCCCCTAAAAATAAGACAATGATTAAGGAACATTAATAGTCTGTCTTAAACCCACAAGCATGGAAGCAAACAGCAGGGGATAGTCTAATTACTGCTATGTTGACCCCGGCTTCCTGCTGCAGCTTGTTCTAATGTCATCCTGATGGATGCTGCCGATCCCCAGCCCAGCTAGTAATGAGCCGACGTCTCCCGGCTTTCTCATCCGCAGCGAAACAGCCAAGCCCAGGCGTTAAGGTCCCGTGTCGGCGTGACACCAACAGCAAGAATTGATTTTAGGGCTGCTCCACCAGGTACCGCCAGAGCAAATGCACGTTTTACACAGTCGGGGCCTAATGCCTGTAAGCCCCTGGGATTCTGTGCACTGAGTCAGTAAAACAATGGTGCCGGTGTTATAAATGGGGGTGTAGGTGCAATGTTATTTGACCTGTGACAGGGACTAGAGGCCTGACTAAAGCTGGGAGCTAGGCCCCATTGTGCTCAGTGCGGTACGCTGCTCCGCCCGCGGCCAAGAGCAGCAGTTGAAGTGGTGGACTGCAGCTGGGTACAGCAGCCAGAGGTGGGTGCACAAGGTAAGAGCATGAGTGTAATAAACAGCTGCCTGGCCGTGGGCGAGCATGGGGTAGGCATCAGAGCAGAGAAACAGCCAAGGGGGACAGAGGCCTTCACCTCCTCCAGCACATACAGGAAATACACACACAGGCCCCCCCAGTGCAAACATCACAAGGAAACCAAACCACGCCGGGCCTTGAAAGGAACTGGGACGTGTTCTGGGGCAGGGCTCAGTCCCGGTGCTGGCCAGGGGAATGGCTACCTCCGCTGCCTCATTCAGGCAGGCACCTTGCAGGGCTCAAGCCTTTCCCTTCAGCAGGGAGCAGGTGTTTCCCTTTCCTGCCTCCTCTGCCACTCCCCAAGCCCTGAGCAGCCCTTCCACTCCCCCGGGAGAGCCCACCTGCATGTAGGCCCAGGCCCCACTGGAGTGAGACGGGCGGGGGCTGAACGGGCTGAGGCAGCAGTAGGTGTGGATGCTCCAGTCCCACGTGGCACCTGCCTGAAGAGCCAGGGGACGAGGGGCAGTGGCAGTAACGTAAAACCCACAAGGTACAGGGGAGGGGTGGGGGAGTCTCTTCCCTGGCATCAGCCCTTTCCGTTCAGTGTGCGCTATAAAGTTGTAGGGGACAGAAGGAAACGCAGGTCCTTGACCTGCAATGGGATCTGCCCAGGAAACCCTCATGCCCAGTGGCACTCAGCACAGGGGCAGGGCTCCGAGCCCAGGGATTAGACTGCGGGATCAGGGCCCGAATGCAGGGCGTGCTTGCCCTAGCGTGCACTACATGGGCTGACGTCCTGCCATGCTCGCTCTTGACTGATCCGGCCTAGGGCCAGGAGGGCGGGCGCACCCCGCTTTGTTACAGCGCGCGAGCGAGGGAAGGATTGTGCCAGGCCGCTGCCTGGATGATGGGGACGCCATCCATCCACCAGATTCCAAACCAATGACTAAATATGCAGCAGGCAGACTGGAGTGTGTGTCTGATTCCTATCAGTGGCAGTAACTTAAACCAGCTGCTTAGAGTTTCTGTGCTTCCCCGGTCCCCATTACCTGGGCTGCTAAAGTCATGTGCGTGAGAGCAAGGAAACTGCAGCGAGCTTTTACTATCGTTGCCAAAGAAACCATTCCACGTGTTCAGCAGCCCCGTTCTGTTTGTGGCTGCGTCCCAAGGGGCAAAGCGTGGGGCTATTGCTGGGGAAGAAGGCACGCAAAGGAAAGCAGCGTCATTGAAGAACACCGTGTGGATGCCTCTGTTAAAGTGGGGCCGTGCTCCTGAGGAGCTCTGTTGTGGGGGGCTTGAGTCTGGGGGGGTCTCTAGCTGCAGCTTCGCCAAAGGGACGGGACCTGTCTAAGAATGTAAAAAGCAGAGGCGGAATTTGTGGCCCGCTCCGAGAGCCTCCCGGTCTCCGCAGGGCTGCACTTAAGCTGGGAAACATTTCAGAAGGTTTATCCAGTCGGGAAGAGATGGCAGCGAGCACACATCTGAAAGAGGCCTTCAACCCCTACCGCTTGAAACGCTTTGGTCTCCTCCTTTCAGCCCACACTGTCACCCTGGAGAGAAACTTCTGCGGTGTTTGATTGTCAGACTGCTTCTGCCTCCCACAGGCACCCAGCTCCAGAGTGCTCCCCTCCGTCCCTCAGCCGATTTGTTCCTGAAGGAGACAACAGGCACACAGCTCACGTGAGGTCCTGCTCTCAGTTTTGCCCGGCTCTGCCCTAGCCCAGTCAGCTGCAGTTAAGGATAACAGGGAAAAAATTCATTTTGTGCATCCTGCCCTCGCGGTGGGCTGAATTTGGCCCCGTGAAAGAGAAAATTGGGCGTGTCAGTGTCCTCAAGAGACTGGTGATGGGTTATGAGCTCCTCTTGCTCAGATAGGTTTGGGGGATGGGGAACTGTAAACCAGGACAAAGTGGGGGCTACTCAGCAGCCTGTGTGAAATAAGCTGTCAATTAAGTCCAGTTCTTAGTAGATCAGTGTCATGGTTACAACACCCCCGCCCCGCAGTTGGTCCCCATCTAGGCAGTCTCAACAAGGCATTCAAAGATTGCTGCCGAGGGAATTTCTTTTCACTGCGGATGCGAATTCCCTGACTTCACTGAAGTCAGTCCAGATTAACGCTGGTGTAAATGAGAGCAGAATCTGATTTAACAGAGTTACTCCAGATTTATACTGATGTAAATGAGATCCAAACCTGGATTAGAGAAGTTAAGTGACTTTTCTGAGCTCACACCCATTGGTAGCAGAGCTGAGACTGGAACTTCGATTTCCTGACTCGTATCCCTGGGTGAGAATTGACATGATGGATTCTAATGGGCTTCCTTCTGCGAGTGTTTCAGGATCTTTTATAAAGCCATATTTGTGACTCAAAAGAGCATAAAGGACAATCAGTTAAGTACATCCAGTTATGTGTACTAATGTTAATACACCATCCTGGGTCCTTCTGAATAAATACAATCTACAGAGTAATTAAGCAGGTATGTTGATACAAATTTTAAAGTTGAATATATGCATTATTTACCCCTCAGAGCCTAGCGGCTCCACCTGTTTGAAGCATTATTTTGGTACAAAACATACTAACAGTGACAATGCAGTCCCAGCTATAGACTATTGTGTAAACACTTCCTCACACATCAGCCCAAGAGGTTCACAAATGTTCCTTTATGGCCTGGCAAGGCAAATTAGATGCTTACCATACACCCAAGTCAGCACAGTTAAAAACCTTTATGATCTTTTTAATGATGAGCGCTACTGCACATGGACAGCAACTAAGGTTTAAAGCCTCAGTATTTCAGCTACATTTCTTTTTGTCCTGAATTGGAAAAGCATTTTGATTAAGAAGTAGATGTCTAAAACATGGCTGCATAGTCTATTTTCAAAACTACTGAGCTCCCAGCCGCTTCCACTGAAATTTACTTTTGAAAATCAGGCTGCTTATTTAGGAATCTAGTTGCTGTGGATGTAGAATTAGGCTCCCGTTTTTGAAAATGTTGGCCTCAAGCTTTATCACAGTATCAATTTGCCTGTAACAAAAATTCTTGCCTTTTTAAGTTCTAAAACTTTCTTGACTTTCTAATCTCTTCAGTGAAAAACCAGCCTGATGTTGGGAATAGACAAGGGAGGAAATGGCTTCCCAAGCTAAGTCTTTACATACCAAGTTCTAGCCGGGTGGAAGTTTGGCCCTAGCATCCCATCCTGTTGTAACATGCTATTACTGATAGCCTCTATTACCTCTTTGGTGGAGCATGAAGTATAGCAGACGCCAATGAACTATTTATTGTTTTGGAATAATATTGAAACGAGAGCAATGCATGGTAAAGAAATGAGAGCAGCTAGAGGGAAATGCGTCGGACTCTTCCAACCTTCTTTTGTCTCCTAATGGCTCAGCCCTGCATTCTGCTGCCGAAAGGGAAAGGCTATAATAAGAGGGAGTTGAAAACAGTGGGCCGAGGACAGAGCATCACGTTTAGGGCTGCTGTTGGCTGGTATATTGTGAGTTCTCCCAGCTGGGAGAATTCACAGTCTACCAACCAAGCCCCAGGTGATTTCAAAGCAAGGGATGCTAGGACAGAGTTCGGCCATGTTAATCCGGCCATCAGCGTTTGTCTGAAACAGGGACCATTAGTAAGGATACAATTCTGTCACAGAGATCACAGATTCTGTGATTTCCCCCCCAAGACGACTTCTTGGGCAGCTCTCAGCCCCAGGGCTACTAGAGCAGCAGCTGACCAGAGTCAGCCCTGAAGCAGTGGTTGGGGGGTTGACAGAACAGGTGACCAACAGCCAGCTCTGGCCTGCTGAGTTGGGTGAGCCCCACTGGGGCTGATGCGGCTGAAGTAAGGCCGACCGCAGGAGCAGTACCAGGGCTGGAGCAGCAGCAAGCCCCAGCAGAGCTCTGTTTGTCACTCCCCCTGGGTATTTTGAGTAAGAGTCAGGGACAATTCGTGGGCGTCTGTGAATTTTTGATTATTGGCCATGACCTGTCCCTGGTGTTTAATAAAAATATCGGGACAGAATCTTAACGTGAACCGTGAGGCATGTGAGGAGAGGGGGAAATGGACAGTTACTTAAAATACCCAACAGGTAACCACCTTGATCACAAGAGCAACTGACCAATTAGGTGTAAGCCTCTACCGAGCTACCGTTTTAGAGATGGGGGTGTGGGGGGATTGTTTCGCTGAGAGCAGAGGTTTCTCGCACCGTGATCCTCTTCTGACAAAAAAAATTACTACCCAGGAGCGGGGACTGAAGCCTAAACCTGCCCAAACCCCGCAGCTCCGGGCCAGGGGCCCAAAGGCCAGGCCTCCAGCCCCAGGCAGGGGGCCTGTAACCTGAGGCCCACTGCCCAAGGCTGAAGCCCTCAGGCTTCTGCTTTGGCCCTGGGCAGCAGGGCTCGGCCTTCGACCTTGGGCCCCAGCAAGTCTCCATCAGCCCTGACACTTTGGGGTACAGATCCACAATTTGAGAACTGCTGGCTTAGAGGGTCCCCCCGACATGCGAATCTCGGTCCCCCAGACATGCAAATCTCACTCCCCCCACCATGGAGCAGGGGGGGAGGGTCCGTGGCCTCTGTGGCATGGACCCCCATCTTCCCTTGACCTTATGGAGCTCCCTGTCTGGAACCAGCACCCTGGGCATGAGGAGTGGACTGCAAGTAGGTCTAGGTGCGGGAATCCCCTCAGCAACCAGTGGTACAAGGTAGTAGAGCTCATTCTACATCTGCAGGCCATCCAGGGATCTCCCTACCCTTCTTGGGAGGAAACTAGCTTGAAGCCATGATTGGCAGGGAGATCTGGAGACGGGTGAAGAACGGTGCAGCCAAAGCAAAGCTATGAGGGCTGTATGCAGAAGGTGTGGGCTGCTGGCAGAGCTTGTGTGATCCATGAAGTACGGGGGCCAGATCTACTGTTTCTTGCCAGGGTGGGAGAATGGGTCAAACCTACCTCCTGAACAGGAAACTTTTGTGGAAACTTCACAGTGGGCACCTCCCAGAAGGTTCTTTCTGCTGGGTCCACTTCCCTGGGAGTTACCATGAGAGGACATGAGCTGGGATCTGGATTCCCCGCGCAGTCCCCCTGGTGCAAGTCGGGTATTGATAATGCTCTTGTCACGGGAAAGCAGAATTTGGCCCTCCCTGTAGTGCAAACAATGGTGACAGCGGAGCCTGCAGAGCAGTGTTGTGCACAGGAGAGCTGGGGAACGTTCTGGGGAGCTGGAGGGAGGCACTGCAGCTGTCGATCTGTTAATTAAGATTAATATGCTAGCTGATAAGGTGCTGACTGCTATTATGAGCCAAGAGCCTGCTGGCAGCAAACAATACATCCTTATTCAGAGGCTGTAGGCCCGCCCTGTTCGAGGGCTGAGGCTTGCAGGGAAAAGCGACGTGCTGCATAGCGCTGAAACACTGTCACCGCTGAATGAGCGTGGGTCCCTGCTTGCAAGCCAGCTAGTGTGTGCACTAGCTTGTGAAAGGGAGGAGTTTTAGATTCTTAGAGAGGGAATTAACGCAGCTAAAAAATATCTCAGGCATTGTGGCTTATGTTTGCAAACCCAGAACCCCTTCTTCTGCCCCAGAACACCTGGGAGGGCACTCACACTGCTGTGATGTGCACAGTAAAATGAAGTGACTTGAGACTTGCAGTTGGTTTCACTGTCGCCCCACTCTCATCTGATCTAAGGGCACTCCTACTTCACATGTCCCTGGCTAGAGTGCATTGCCCTGGGCATAGGGCGATGTAAATCAGGAGCATGAAAAAGTGACTTCCTGGTATGGCTTTCCTGCTGCACAAAGTGAGGCAAGTGCTTAAATAACTTGCTGAATCATTCAGGGCCTTAGTGAACCTGCCTCTTTTCTGCAGAACAAGGAGGAAGGAGTCAGTCACTCAAACAACAGCTGTAATTTGCACAGAGCAGTGACAAGATCCAGGATTTTCATTGAAACCAATGGAATCATTGCACAATGAGAGGTTAGGCACGTGCTTAGGATTGTGTTGCATCCAGTCCTAAAGGAGGGTTTTATACATTGCCACATTGTAAAGGAGGGTTTTATACTGCACTGTGCCCCTATCACCAGCCTTCAGAGTTGTTCATTCTAGTCAGTGTCTTCCTTTCAGCTCACTGGTTCAGGGTGGAGTTTAATAAGCCACACCTGCCCCAATGGGTCAGCAGGAATTAACCTGCAGCAGGAACCAGCCAGATGCCACCAGCAGCTAACGGGGGAGTGAGAGCTGGAGAAAATCCTGCTCCCTGGTTGCTGAAGGGATGTTCCAAAATTGAGACTGTCCTGCCCTTTTGAAGACAGGTAGGTCAGAAATTTGTACCAGCTCGCAGCCTGTATTAGATTCTGTTCAATAATAACACCTTGATGGGGAAAGTGGGGGGGACTTTCTCGGAGGGAAAAGCCGTTCATGTCACACTGAAGATAGAAAGTTGCTTTTTAACGTTGGAGTAGAATTGGATTCAGAACCTTGCTGAACTCACAACCCACTCGGTTTTGCTTCCTAACTTATTTCTCCATGCAGATACACCCTGACTGCAGGTTAGCTACGGAGGAGCCTGCTCTACACCCCACATTGTGACCCAAACACACTGAACAGAACATCCTGCTCTGTTTTCTGTGCCACTCTACCTAAGCAGCCTACTCTTTAATTAGGTCTAAGCCCCTACCAAGCCTTCAAGCCTCAGCTCACCTTCAGTTAAAACATATACAAATACAGTCACGTTCAGAATTCAGTAACCTTGGGACTGTACCCTGTACAAATCAGTAACGGCTGTGTGACTGTCAGTTTCAGCCAGGCACAATTGCCCAGCAACATGGTTCTGTCTCTCTGGATGCAACCTAATTCAGTTTCTGGTCATCCATAACAAAACCTCACCAAGGCGTCTGGCAAAGCAAGCAACAGACAAGCCCCAGCCCATGGAAAAGGGGGGGGAGTGCTAGCCAAAGCTGATCATTTTAGCACCATCTGTGCTCTCAGACAGACAGCGTTTCGGATGTTGATGAAGAACCTGCCTATAAAAATTCTTACTGGTTAGTCTTGCAGCAGCCTGTCCTTCTGCCCCGGAACACAGGTTGATTGGAACGGGTCTTGAACCGCACTGGAGTACACATGGGGATCAAAGAACATTCAGAAACTAACCCTTATGCTTCCAGAATAAATCCCAACCACTGACATCCAGAGTTATAAACCCACTGAACTTCCCCACCGGTCAAATAGGAATAGAACACAATCTGGTACTCGTGTAAGCTCCACCCACAACCCAAGCTCCACCCACAACCCAAGCTCCACCCACAATACTGCCCATGACTTGTTCCCACCACATGGCATGTTTCTCTTATTATTAATTATTATTTACGTGTGTTACCATAGCAGCTAGTGGCCTCAGTCGTGGACCTCACCCCATTGTGTTAGGTGCTGTACAAATACTGAACACAACAATGATCCCTGCTCCTGAGAGTCTATAGTCCTCCCTTCTTTCTCATATCTCTCCATCCTGTGCCCCTGTTGGCCCCTGCACTATTTCTTGGTTAAAAAGGAAGGGGAAAGAGGGTGGATAAGGGGAAAGGGGAGAAGGAATGGGGGAAGAGAAAGAAGACCCTTTGGCCGGAGAAAGTACCATGTATCTTATCCAAGGTATAAGGAATTTACATGAGACTGAGGGTAGGGTGGCAGCAATATCAAGTGGCCATATAGTTCTCCATTGTCCGATCCCAGTTTGCATGGAAAGTGTTTATTGAAGGCAATTGTTTGTGAGCCAAAGCTCATCACAAACACACCACAGCCACCAGGGGCCGAGGGGTTTGGCGTGCCGGATGGGGTTCAGGGCTGGGGCAGGGGCTTGGGGTAAGGGCTCCGGCTGGGGGTGAGGGCTCTGGGGTATGGCCTGGGATGAGGGGTTTGGGATGAAGGAGGGGCTTCTGGACTGGGGCTGAGGGGTTCAGAGGGTGGTAGGGGGTGAGTGGTGCACTCTCAGGGAGGGAGTAGAGTGTGGAAGGGGGTTCTGACCTGGGGGCAGGGAATTGGGGTGCAGGCTCTGGGAGGGAGTTTGGGTGTGGGAAACTGAGGCAGGGGGGTTGTGATGTGGAGGTGGGTGAGAGGTGCAGGCTCCAGAAGGCAGTTTGAGTGCAGGATGGAGCTCAAGGCTGAGGCAGGAGATTGGGGGTGCGGAACGGGGTGCGGGATCCGGGTGGTGTTTACCTCAGATGGCTCCTGGAAATGGCTGGCATATCCCTGTGGCCCCTAGGTACAGGGGTGGCCTGGGAGCTCTGCACACTGCCCTCACCCACAGGTGCTGCCCCGCAGCTCCCATTGGCTGTGATTCCTGGCCAATGGGAGCTGTGGAGCCGGTGCTTGGGGCAGAGGCAGCGCACGGAACCTCCCTGGCCACCTCTGTGTCTAGGGGCTGCAGGGACATATCAGCCACTTCTGGGAGCAGTGCTGACTGGAGTCACCAGGGTCCCTTTTGACCAGGCGTTCTGGTGGAAAAGTGGATGCCTGGCAACCCTGAGGTGATCTGTGCTGCAGTAGCAGAGACAAATGAGCAGAAGGGAGAGGGGGGGCGTGCGGCATGGAGATGGTTGTCCCGTTCCAAAGATTGTCTCTAGGGTTCAGCCTGCAGTTGTTTCATGTACCATGCCCTGGGTAATAGCAGGAGAGGACTGCGGGCTTCTAAAACGCAGGCTGCTCTTTATTAAGTGACTTGCTCACAGCGATGCTGCCATTACAGGTCCTGTTCCACCCAGCTGCAAACACGTCGGCTTTGTGATCCCTCCTCCAAACTCTTCCCTCCTGCCACCTATGCGCCTCCCTCCAACTTCCATGCGTGTTGCTAGAGCAGCGGCTGCGTTTATTCAGTGGATGGATATGAAAATTCAGGCTCGCCGTGGGTTCGGCTGCATCTTTAGAGCCATTCCCTGGTGCATAACGCAGGGATCAGCCGTAGAATTGCAACTCTTACTCTCCTTCCTCCTGGCTCCAGGGAGAGGAGTAGCAATTTGTTGCTGGCCTATACCCGCAAAATGATTACATCCCTTGAGCCAAATGGGTAAAGAGGGCAGAACCAAGGCCTTACTCAGCTTGGTCAAAGGAGCAAGGGGACATGTGAGGGTGCCCAGAGAACAAGTATGAAAAATAGGACAGAGTGTGGGGGGCAATAGACACCTATATAAGAATAAGCCCCAAATATTGGGACTGTCCCTATAAAATCAGGACATCTGGTCACCACATGTATCCAGATCCAAGGTCCAGGTAGTTTTCGTAGGAGTGGGATTCTTGCTACCCTGCTCATGTGCATAGATTAAGCCTCAATTATAGGAGCCTAGAAATGTAGGGCTGGAAGGGCCCTTCCATCTCATCCTGCCTCCATGCTGAGCCTTATCTAGCTGTTATCCGCTGAAGACTAAACTGGGTGAAATCCTGAAGCAACACTGCAAGCCCCAGAGCCATGTCAAAGGAGGGGAAGCGCTACCCTGATCAAAGCAGAACAGCCCTCGGTGGATCAAAGTGCTTTCAAACCTGAGAACGCGATTAAAGGAGGGTGATCAGACAGGTGCCAAGTTTAAAATACGCCATGAGTTAAACCTACCGCCAAACAGAGCTGTACAACACTCAGCCACTCTGCCCCGCAGGGGTTCAAGTGCGTAGGAGGTGAGGTCTAGGGGTCTGTGGTGCAATATTGCTGCCCCAGGGCCCGGCTCCAGCAATGTTTGGGGCTGGGTCTCACTCTCGACCCCACCTGGCACCCCCAGGCGCTCCCAAGGGCTCCCTACCCATCACCAGCAGGGCAGCGCTGCCGGACCCTAGGCAGGGCTGTGTCCCTGTGCACTGCCCCTCCCACGAGCGCCCCTGCGGCCAATGGGACGCTGCGGGGCAGGGCCTGGGGGCAGCAGCGCGCAGAGACCCCTTGGCCCACCCCGACTAGGAGCCCCAGGTAAGAGCCACCCCCCCCACCCCCTTCCCACACACCTGCCCCAACCCCCTCCCAGAGCCTGCACCCCTTCCCCCTCCTACACC
>ML677372.1:18905861-19007856 GCA_007922305.1 Dermatemys mawii
GCCTGCACCCCTCCCTGCAAACTCTCTCCCAGAGCCTGCACCCCTCCCTGCAAACTCTCTCCCAGAGCCTGCACCCCTCCTGCTCCTGTACCTCATCTCCCTTCCCCAGCCCAGTGCCTTCACCCCTCAGACCCTCTTGCACCCCCCCCCCCACCCCCCCCCAGGGCCTGCACCCCTCCCCCCCCCCTGCACCCCCACCCCCCACTCCCCTCCAAGAGCTTGCACCCCCATCCCGTTTCCACACCCCCTCCTCTGCCCCCAAACTCCCTCCCAGAGCTCCCACTTCCTGCCTCAGCCCAGAGCCTGCACCCAGCACCCAAACTCCATCCCGGAGCCTGCTCCCCAGATCCCCTCCACCACCCAAACTCCCTCCCAGATCCTTAGGCAGGTGGGAGGGGCAGAGTTTGGAGAGGCGGAGTTGGGGGCTGGTTTCCGTTCACCATGAAAATTTCTACAAACCTCCTGCCCCTGTCCATGTGAATGTGCCCTCTGGGCTTCTGATGTTACCCCCTCCACCACAGTCTCACATGGAGCGGTGGGTTTTAAAGGAGTGGGCCGGGTGGTTGGTTTTATACAGGAACCACAAACTCCACATGATTTTATTGCAAGACCACAAGACTCAGGTTTAACTGAAAAGTTTGTGAACCTTTTGAGTGAGGGTGTATTTAAAAAAACAACAACAACCAACGACAACACCCCTCCTCCCGCAAACCAGGCAACGTGGAGGTGTGTTTATGTTTTCTGGCGAACATGCACAAGTTGAAGCTGATTCTGATGTCACCGAACCCTCCTTTACGCTAATGTAGCCCCATTGGTTTCATTGGAGTCCCTCTTCATTTGATCGGCTGTAACCCCAATCGGAAGCACTTGGTTAGTGCCGCAGGGTTTGTCTACACCACCCTGCCTTCCGGATATGTGAACCGCAGTGTGCGGCACTGTCTCTCTCCTGTGCGGAGGCTGCGGGTGGGAGCTAAAAAATTCACAGTTCACATGAACAAAGGGGTTGTAGGCCGCTTCAGACAGTATTCCATTCACGCAAACAAGGAATGTTTTCCTTGGTGCACACAACAGCCACACAACAGACTAACAGTGCAGCACTTCGGAGTGTACTGCTCCTCACACCCCTGTGCCCTAGTCTGTATGCACTTCGGGCAGGGACTGGCTCTGTGTTCTGTGTTTGTACAGTGCCTCACACAACGGGGGAGTCGTCGGTCGGCTCTATTACAGTACAAATAACATAGAATAAAGCCCTTTGACTCTAAGACCCCTTCTACTTTTCTGATTTTTTTTCTGTCCTGTGTCTTGATATTTTTGCTCTTTCCAGCCTTTTCCCGTTCACTCCTTGGGTTTTTCCCTTACAGCTCACACTCCCCTTTCACGTCTTGCAGTGAAATCAGCAGCAGAGTTTTGCACTCTCTGTTCGGACTCTCCTCACATCTGATGGATTGCTGGAGTCAAGATCCTGCAGAAAATGTGGGGCAGGAAGAAAGTTGTGATTCAGGCAAAATTATCTCCAGGGGCAGCAGCAGGAACTCAGAATATGCCCAGCAGTGGGAACATGAAACAGGTAAGATTGGTGCATATTTTTTATCTAACCATTGAGGACTTACAGTAAAAGCCACTAGCAATAAAAGGTCAACAACCTGGAGAAACGAAATCAAATACCTGAAACAGGTATTGCCAAGCAGGGTTGCCAATTTAGGTTGGGTGTATTCCTGGAGGTTTCATCCTATGACATCATCTTTAAGGAAAGATTAATTTGTAATTCCCAGAGACTCCAGGGCAACCCTGGAGGGTTCTCAACTCTAGAAAAAGGACAAACCGATAGATCAGGCCTGCACAACATGCGGCCGGGGGCCACATGCGGCCCGCACAGGCTCACTGTGCGGCCCGCGGGGGGTGAGTAGGGGTGGGGAGAAGCGGATGGGGGCGGGGCTTTTCAGCCTGCAGCTGGTTTTTTTGCAGTAATATGGCCCTCACTGCTTTCTGAGTTGTGCAGGCCTGCGATAGATGCAGGAGGTGGGAGAAGCTGCTGCAATGCCTGGAACAATCACATCCCCTCTCCATGGGGCAGTGGTGCACCCTACCCTCGTTACAGGAAAGAGGAGGGCTGACTCATAATACAAATTCAGGCCCAGTCCTGCTCTCACAGATGCTAATGGCAACAATTCCATTTGGCTTCCTGGGGCACGGGATCAGGCAGGGACTTTGCTGCCAAGTCTCTGGGTGATCTCCTAACCCCCGACTCTGGTCCTTTCATGGACAGGAGCGGTATAAAGGGGCAATAAAAGCCCTGTATGCAGGCAGGGGTGGATTCCTCTGGAGCGGGATCAATGGAAACCAGCTGCAAGTGGGGACCATCTTGAAAGCCTTGGCAGAGGGGGTGCACTGGCGGGCTGTGGAGGGTCCAGGCAGCGCTTTAGTCCCTAGGACAGCCAGGAGAGGCTGCTGTCATTCACAGCAGCTCAGGGGGACCCCGCTGCTGCTCTAGCAGTAGTGGGAGGGGAACCCGGGGAGGGGGGGTGCTGCTCCAGTGGAAGTGGGTGGGGAACCCCCAGGGGCACACTGCAGCTGGGAGGGGGGAACCCTGGGGACCTGCTGGTGGAGTGGGGAGGGAAGCCCTGGGTGGCCAGAAGCTGCTGGCAGGAGAGGAGTCCAGGTGGCCCACTGCTACTCCAGTCGCCAGTGGGGCAGGAGAGCCCCGGAGCCAGTTGCTGCTCCAACCGCCCCAGGATCAGTGCTGGTTGCTCCTGAGCTGTGTCTATTCCCGATTAGTGCTGCTCAGGTGTCCCCGGGGCCAGCCCCACTGGCCACTGCCCCGGGCCGCCAGAGCAGCGACCAGTGCGGCTGGCTGCGTGGCCATCCGAGCGGCTGGCCGCAGTCGCTCTAGCAGCGGCCAGTGTGGCTGTCCCCAGAGCCAACTGCAGAGGTCACGGAGGCCGCAGGAAGTCACGGAATCGGTGACTCCCGCGACCTCCATGACCAACACGGAGCCTTAGTTATGAGTCTGAAAAATCTCATTCTGCAAGTGCTCAGTGGAGACTTGTTAGAGTTTGGCAACAAAATTCTCTTAAGATTCTGCCTGCACGAAACATGTTCCATCCCCCCACAGCTCCTTAATTCTGGCCTTTCCTATCTTCCGAGCGCTCTGACGTTTCTTTAGAAAGGATTTGTGAGAGCCAGCACATAATTCATCTTGACAATGCAGAAATTGAAAACCTTTGAGTGGAAAGAAAACAGATTCCACTTCCGAAGGAACGAACGAATTTAGAAATGTAGGCGGTGAGTGTCCAAGCTGCGATTTAGACTCATGGTTCCCATTGAAGTGTGAAGGAGTTGTGCATCTGAATCCCCTAGACAGCTCTGGAAATCTCAGCCCCTCGGGGGGGTTTATCCTGTAAATTGCCATGTGCTTCCTTATATGATGCAGAATGCCCACCATGCCCAATAAATGGAAGTTGAGGCTACGAAGCATCTCGCAAGAGGTATTCAGAAACACACAGGTTCAGATCATTAGCATTAAACTATAAAGGAACTGCTAAATAAGAGAGTGAAAGCTGCTCTGTTGTCACATGGCTAATAGATTCCTGCCAGGAGTGGGCCGGAGCCACGGAGTTCAGATTCAGAGCTGAACTTTCCCCAAACTGTCCAACTCCGGGTGTTTGGTTCAACGCTCCCGTTCATCACCAGCTGCAAAGCTCAGCTCCAAATCTGTATCCAGATCCAAAGATTGGGAGTGTGGGGAGCCAAGGTTTGAGTTCAGGCAGAAGCAGGTCAAGGCCTCCTGCGGCCCTGCCCTTGTTCCGCCCACAGCCTGGCCCTGTTATGCCCCTTCCCCTGGAGCTCCACTCCCATTCCACCCACAGCCTTGCCCCCGTTCCGCCCCTTCTCCGGCGGCCCTGCTCCCCGCTCACTCATTTCTCCCCCAACCCCAATCCCTGCTGTCGCCCTGAGATTGGAGAAGCTCTGTGTTTCTTCCAGCCCTGAGGCTGTGGCGGGGGGTTGGGGGGGAGAGGGATTTTTCTGGGAGCCCCAAATTGGCCAGGGCCCCTGGGGCCCATGTGGTTATCTGCCACTGGGGTTAGGCCCATCTCTAATCCAATCCAAGGCGCAGTTCTAATCCCTAATCCAAACCTTCAGTCAAAATTTCAACCAGCCAGTGCAAGAGATCTGGGATGCCCTCACCGACTATCTGCAATTCCGGGCTCTCTCTGGACCAGGCGGGAAAGTCTTCCACGTGTATGAATCGCTGCCCAGAATCAGGCCTCTGTCAGTTTTCCAGAGCGCTGCGGGGGAGGGTTGTCTCACCGTGTAACAGGAATGTACTGATCTGTACTGCCGAGGTCTGAATAATGTATGTGGCATTGCTACAATTGCGAAGCACCACTCAGCCCAAAGAACGAGAGCCATTTATTCTCTTTGTAGCCAGTTTTATGCTGTCCCTGGATATTCCTGGAGCGTATCAGAGAACAATAGGCCATTTTTAGCTCTCACCATCACGCCCTCACATTCAAGAATTACTACTAGTATTATTTCCAAGGAAACGCGGACGCATGCTCCTATCTTTTATGTGAATTCTCACATCTGGAGCTTTCCATGTGACTCTGCTGCCTATTTTTAGCTCCTCAAACACAACTGCAGGGATAAGGGCTTTAAAAACACACAGCAAACTAATGAAATGGGCATGTTTAGTTTAGGGATTTTCATGGCCCAGGCCAAACTATTATGAAAGCAAATGACCAAGTCCCAGACCTTGGTAGAAATAATGCAAGAACCAATGGGGTTAAACGGTTGGATGTTTCCTTGTTTACTTTTACCTTCCACCCTACAAACAAAGAAATGTTGTTCTAAAATGTTTGCCTTTTACAACTGGATCCGCCCGTCAAGCATGGGAAAATCCCCTACTTGTGTCTTACAGCAGAAATGCAAATTTTGCAGGCTTTTTAGGGAGGGTTTACTGGTGCATAGGAACTGTGAACAGTCTGCAAGAATTCTCATGGTGCAGATTGGAGAAGCAGCAGCTATAGGTAAACCTATGTGTGTGCTCCACCCAAGCCCTGGTGCAAGAGGGCATGGGCACCAGAGGTGAAGCTTGGTGGATGCCAGGTGAGGAATTCGGAAAGCTACCATGGCCCCCCAACCAGTGTTCCCTCTAATTTTTGACAGGCCGTATGCACAAAAATTTTCCTCTGTGCAAATTTTTGACAGGTCGTGTGCACAAAAAAATGTCTTCGGTGCAAATTTTTGTGTTTCTGTGCAAATTTTTGTGTGCGTAGTGTTTCACCGTGTGCATGGGGTTTAGGATCTGTGCGCACACGCACACAGCTTGGAGGGAACACAGCTTAGTGCCCCGCACTCCCACCCTGAGCTGTGCCTCAGCACAGAATTTCAGTCTTTTCTTTGATAGCTGCATGAAATGCAGTGGATTCAAATAGCAGGGGTTCAGCAAGCAAGCCTCACCCTGGTTTGCTACACATTAGTGGAAAGAGGCCTAATTCTCCCTTGCCCTGTCCCTAGTCATTTGTCTACGTCAGTGTAAAGTGAGTGCAATGTGCGTGTACAGTTCTACCAGATCACTAGCAGCGTCACACGCTCAATTTGCACCAGAGGACGTGAGAGCACAGGGTGCAGGATGGTAGAAAATCACAGTAAAGGGGGCTGATTCTGCTCTCACTTCCACCAGTGTATATCGACTTTGTAGAAGTCAGTGGTGCGAGCCCCGTGTAAACCTGCTGCCTGGGGGGGGAGAATTAGATGCAAGGGCGAGTCATAGAGGCCTGGATTCAAAGCCAACATTTTCAGGCTTCAGTGGTGTCAGAGGCCTTGTTCGATGTCAGTTTGGGTAAGTCTGTCCACTCCTGCTGTTCTGAATGTGAACCAAACACCATTTCTAAGGCTCTCCTGAAACGAACAGGGATCTGATGAAGCTTCTTTGTGGCCTATGTCGCTGTGCAACCATTTTGCCTTTGCTTTCTGTGCACTGCACTTTCAAGTTTCGGAGACTCGGTGTTGCTCTCAGAGCTGTTCTGGTGGAGGTTCACACACACTCTGTTCCCTCAAGCAGGCTGACTTTGCTTCTGTCCAGTTGTTGTTTCCCTTCCCCTTAGAGTCATTTGAAACAGACAGAATGTGCTTTGCGCTGTGTGGCTGGAAACCTAACAGAGATCAGGGTTATCTGATCATGCTTGCATGCACCTGAGAGCCTGAAGAGTTGGAGAGACCGTAGAAAGGACAGCTGCCATGTCCAGGCAAGGGGAGCTGGGATGTGATTTCAGCCAAAGTCAAAAATGTTTGGTCTGTAAAGCGTCATCTTTGTGAAAATGTTACATGTGCCCCTGTTTGTTCAGAAGGCAAAGAAGAGGACTCTCTTGCAGAACATTTAAGGAATACTGGAAAATGCTTGTGCAGGATTATTGTCCCCTTGCTAAGAGCAAAACATCTCTGCAGAGAGGCACTGGAGCATACCAGAGGCAATGACTCCACTCTATTGAATGTACTGCTCTGTGGTACGTGTTGCTAGACTTCATCGTATCTTTGGAGCACTTGCTGCTAGAAGCCCTGTAATTCCAGCCAGCTGGGTTCAGAATTTAGCCCTAAAGCTTGACATTTCAGAACGATTGTAATGAATAGTATAGATTGAAAATGTAAGTGTTGCATGATCCTGACATGCCTGTACGCTGTCTGTGCACACGTGTGCTGGCTTCAGACAACTGCATGCGTTCAGTGATTTACAGGCCACTGTGGGGACTTAGCCACTAGGGGACTAAGCTTTAGTGCTTCGAAGATTGTTTCTGAAACGTTGCCATTGGGTCTGTCTACATTCTCATTGCCATGAGGTAGCCTTGGGACTCGTCAGTTCCTCTTTTGCTGATGCTTTCTTGTTTCCACTTTACATGGCGAAAGAGCAGCAGCTTTCTTGGAAATGGTGTTGCTTGGATTTGGACGCCATAGTTTCAGGACTTTCCAGTCCCCATTCCTCCTTCCAGGTCCAGCATTTATGGATCAGACAAATCATTCTTCCTGGGCTTTGACTCCATTGTGTTCAGCCTGGTCCCTGGATGACTTTTTCAATAACTGCATTTTGCTCATATGGAGTGCTTGGGGCACATTGAACATAATCTTACGTCCAATTCCGAGGGACCTTCTGAATATAATCTATTTAGCAAGCCCATGTGCAGTACCCAGAATCCTCTTGTCTTCCTGTCTTCCAGTCCCAATTCAGCAAGGTAGTTATGTACAGGCCTAATTTTAAACCTCTGATCAGTCCTGATGACATCAATAAATATATTTGCATACTTAGTTAGGCACAGGCTTAATTAACTGGCTGAATCAGGACCCAGATGTCCAAGAGCTTGAGATTTTAACGCACAACTGTCAATAGGTATTAGCAGGCGTACAATCCTATAGAGTTGTCCTGAATTAGGGGCTTCTTACGTAATCTGACTATTAAGAATGTGTGAAATAGCTTGACCCTGGGCCCTGTTTGCTCATTGGATCCCACCCTGACCTTTCCAAAATTAAATGTCAGCGAGTCCGGTGGCACCTTAAAGACTAACAGATTTATTTGGGCATAAGCTCATCTGTTAGTCTTTAAGGTGCCACTGGACTCCGTGTTGTATTTGTGGATACAGACCAACATGGCTACCCCCTGAAAATTAAATGTGTCCTCCTCTCTCCCACATGCTACAGATTCTCAATTCCCTCCCAAGGATTTCCTGCCTTTCAGGATCCTACAAGTCTGGCAGCTGCTTTTCCATTCCCCAGGTACCACTTTATGCCAGTCTTAGGCCCAAATGCTCCTTAGGTGTTACTGATCATGATCCGGGGGCTAGGGGAGAAGACACTCGGTGTGCTGAATCCAGAGAATCAGGAAAGAGCAAACCACCTTTTCCCTCTATTTTGTCCTTTGAATTTGGCCTTTAAAGGTAAAATCAAGGGCCTGAACCCACATGAACTGCAACTGACCAAAAACAGCTCATAGAGGCCAGTCTGAACTGGAACAGGCAGTATTTCCATAGCTCTGCTTACAGCTCATTAAAAAGAACAACCACCAGGAAATTATAATGGACACGCTCAGGCAATCTGTACTGCAGCATCTCAAACGAAACATGGTGAAAGAGGGCATGTGAAGTTTTAGCATGGTGAAAAACTCACGTGCTAGGACAAAGGTCTGAGGCTAGCTTTGAACCTGAGAATCTGCCTGATGGCACTGACCTGAAATATGAGCAGCACACACATAGGCACTGCAAGAATGGGACTGATCAGAGGCAATGTGGCCTTTAGCTGCCTAGGACACCTGGGTTCTAGTCCTAGCTCTGCCTCTTGTCTGGTATGTGTGCCTGGGCAAGTCACTTCCCGTGCTTGTGTCTCTGTTTTTCCTCCCAGGCTTTGTCTGTCTTCAGCTCTTTGGGGAAAGGGTTGTCTTTTACTGTGCTTAGCACAATGGGGCCCTGATCTTACCGGGGCCTGCAGGCACTGCCATAATATAAATAATATTCATAGAGCTGTAAGGCTGGTAGGGACCTCAAAAGGTCAGCAAGTCCAGCCTCCTGCATGAGGCAGGACCAAATAAACCTAGACCAGCCTTGACAGGGGTGTTTGTCCAACTTGACTCTTAAAAACCTCCACGGATAGGGATTCCACAACCTTCCTTGGAAGCCTGTTCCAGAGCTTCACCACCCTTATAGTTAGAAAGTTCTTCCTAATATCTAACCTAAATCAGCTTTGCTACAAATTCATCCCATTTTTTCTTGTCCTACTTTCAGGGGACATGGAGAACAACTGATCATCATTCTCTTTACAGTAGCCTATAACATAGTTGAAGACTGTTACCAGGTCACTTCTTAGTCTTTCTTTTTCTCAAGACTAAACAGGCCCAGGGTTTTAAACCTTCCCTCACAGGTCAGGCTATATTTTTTGTTGATCTCCTCTGGACTCCCCAGTTTGTCCACATCTTTCTTAAAGTGTGGCACCCTGAAGTGGACATAGTACCCCAGCAGAGGCCTCACCAGTGCTGAGTAGAGCAAGATAGTTCCCTCCCATGTGTTACATTCACACTGTTGCCTCGTATTTGTTTTGTGATTTATTATAACCCCCAGATCCTTTTCAGCAGTAACTGCATAGTCAGTTATTCCCCATATTGTAGTTGCACCTTTGACTTTTCCTTCCTAAGTGAAGGGTTTTGCACTTACCTTTCTTGAATTCCATCTGATGGAATTCAGACTAGTTCTTCGGTTTTTCAAGGTCATTCTGAATTTGAATTCTGTCCTCCAAAATGTCTGTGACCCCTCTCAGCTTGGTGTTATCTGCAAGTTTTATAAACATATTCTCCACTCCATTATCCAAGTCCTTTATGAAAATACTGAAAAGTTCTGGACCCAAGACTGACCCCTGCGAGACCTCACGAGACAAGGTCCACCCAATTTGACAGCAAACCATTGATAACTGCTGCTTGAGTACAGCCTTTCAACCCGTTGTGCACCCACCTTATTGTAATTTTCTCTAAACTACATTTCCCTAGTTTGCTTATGAGAATACAATAGAACCTCACAGTTACGGACACCTCAGAAATGGAAATGTTCTGTAACTCTGCAGCCACATGGTGGGGTCAGGGCTCCTGGGGTGTGGGGGATGTGGGGGGAGAGAGTTGGGGCTTCTGACCCTTGAGGTTCCAGGGCCCTGGCTTGGGGGCTCAGGGCTTCTACCCTGTGGGAACACCAAGCTCACCACTTTAGACCTGGGGGAAGCACTGGGGCTTGGGGTTTCATCCCCGCAGCTCCATTCCCGGCTTCAGCCCATGGGGGGGCGCCGGGGTTCAGGGCTCCCCATGGCTCTGCTCCTGGGTTCAGAGGGGTGGGGGAAGGAGGAGGGCACGCCAGGGCTTGGGGTTTTAGCTGTGGGGGGAGCAGTGGGGCTGAAAGGAGCACTCCTTTCATAGTTAAACCCCCGAGCCCTGCTCCCTCCCCACGGGGTTGAAGCTTGGAACAGAGCCGTGGGGCTGAAGCCTCAAGTCCCAGTGCTCCCCACCCCCGTCTAAAGCCCTAAGCCCTGGTGCTCCTGAGGGTCAGAAGCCCTGAACCGCCCTCCCCTCCCCCCTCCGCCCCTAGTTCTGGCCACCACATCCTGCAGCTGCACCTCCAACCCTCCCATGGCTGAAGCCCCGAGCAGTACTTGCCTTTTTGTTAGTTTGTTTTTTTGTCTGTGCTGCTGCCTGATTGAGGACTTCTGGATCCACAGGGTGTCTGGCTGACCGGTAAGTCTGGCATTCGTATATTTGAGGTTCTACTGTATCATGTGGGATACTTGTCAAAACCTTTTCCTAAAACAACTGCTTTCTCAAAGAAGGGGTGAGAGAAGTAACACAGTGACCACAGAAACGGACTCAAATCTAGGGACCCGGCCCCTAGATGATGAGGTGTAGATCAGAGGTGGGGAAATTCAGCCACAAAGAAGAGATGTTGGGAGAAGGAGAGAAAGGGTCTTGGGCTAACTTTCCATGAACCGTTGATGCTCGGTGTAGGAGAGGGGGAGGAAGAGACCCTTGAACCTCCAGTCTACGAAAAGGTAATTTCTTGAGAGAGGGAAGAATCGACTTGTGGCTTCCCCTTATGCTAATTAAAGGCAGCAGCCAGGGCCCAGTTGTCACAGGGAGATGGAACCAAGATCTGTCAGCTGTTGGGAAAAACACTATAGTATAGGGAGAGCCTGAAAAGTTTCTGAGAATGCCCAAATCTTTGGTGGCTTATTCCAAGTGAACCCCCACACCCCTAACTACCCTTTTGACACATACTATTCACATCTCCTGGGATACACAGTGATGGAAAACTTACAGTGTACATTCCCAATGTGACACCCCCCGGCTAATTCATTTGGGAGGCCCAACCTCCCCGCAAAAAAGAACTCTATGAAGATTAAGTTAAACAAGCAGGGCCATCTCGTGCCTATGTCCCATCAAGACTCCTCACATCAGATGGGTTGTTCTTGTTCGCCGTCCCAGGGCATACTCTACAGGAGAGCCTCCTCAAATGTGGCACTCCCTTTCTTACCCTTTATGTCTGTTTTCAGAACATTTGGTGTCCCTAGCCTCTCTTTGCCAGAAGCTGGGAATGAGGGAGAGGGGGTGGATCACTGGATGATTACCTGTTCTCTTCATTCCCTCCGGGGCACCTGGCACTGGCCCCTGTCGGAAGACAGGATCCTGGGCTAGATGGACCTTTGGGCTGACCCAGTAGGGCCATTCTTATGTTCTTATCAAAGTCCTCCTTGGGTCACTTTGCTTTGAACTTCCTCTGTTTCCATCTGTGCACAATGGGAGCTTGTAGCTGGGCAGTTCGGGTCAGTTAATGACTGTATCATTCTCACGTGCCTTTTGGCAACCCATGTGAAATAAATTATTTAAATAAAATAAATAGTAAATAAACAATGGTGCCTACAACATTCACTGTTAACCCAGAATACTTTCGTGCCAAGAGGTCAGATGACGACTAGAATACGCTCACATGAAGCTCATGTACTGAACACTCTGTTCCCATAGTGAAGGATGCATTCGTGGTCCCAACTACAAATGATCGGAAGATATAGATATAGATAATAGTTCCAAAACCTCCAGAAAGTAAACACAATTGAGGAAAGACTCCAAATAGCTCTTTATTGATAGACAATTGGCAGATCATACAAGTCTCACATGATTTTCTCTAAAATGGAAGGGCCACGAACCAAAACATGAAAGCCTCCCAAGAGAAATGATGCAGCAGTATCAGCCTTAGAGAAGATGGCAACCATCTGTCCTCATAACATCCCTGTGAGCTAGGTGAATAAATATTACCCTCATTTGACAGAAGGGGAAACTGAGATGCGGTCACATCATTAGGGCCAGAAATTCCCAGTTCCTAGTCCTGTGCTTAGCTCATGCCTCTTACTTTTTGCCTTTTTTTCCCTGCCTCCAGATATTTTTTCAGAGGTAACTTTAGCGACATGTACGTAGGTGAGCATCACACCAGAAAGACCAGCTCTCAAAAGTAGCCATGTGACCAATCAACAGATTTTACAGCAAACATCCCATGTACAAAACCAACATTTTGGGAAGTATAGAAAAGGACTAACACAGATGGAAGAAAGACTATGGATGTTCCCTCTTCGAGCCTCTCTATATGGAGCTTATGTCTGTGAGTAGAAGATAATTTCATCTATATGTTTGTAATTGAAAGCAATCACTAAACAACACACAAATGTAATGGGTTAGTAGAATTAAGGGAAAGGAGGAACATTGCTCACATCTTCACAAACTTTTAGAATCATAGAATATCGGGGTTGGAAGGGACCTCAGGAGGTCACCTAGTCCAACCCCTGCTCAAAGCAGGACCAATCCCCAACTAAATCATCCCAGCGAGGGCTTTGTCAAGCCTGACCTTAAAAACCTCTAAGGAAGGAGATTCCACCACCTCCCTAGGTAACCCATTCCAGTGCTTCACCACCCTCCTAGTGAAAAAGTTTTTCCTAATATCCAACCTAAACCTTCCCCACAGCAACTTGTGACCATTGCTTCTTGTTCTGTGTTGATTTCCAGTGTTTGTGAAAATTGAACTTTTGTTGATGTTTTTTTACCAGCTATAGATTATTATTATTATAGATATTTCAAATTATTATTATTATAGATATTTCAAATAGTTACATTTCAAAAAGGGAAAAGAAATGTCAGGACAGCACATCCTAGGTCTCTATGTACAGGAACTTTAAAAATGCACATAATTAATGATAAATGGTAGACAGTGCTCATTATTCATTACTCACCGCAGCAGAGGGACAATGTTCAACAATTTAAGTATATTGTTAAAAGCAGATGATAAGATCATTCTTACCTCTTATTTATAAGTAGTTACTTGGCCCTGTTACTGTATCATGGGATTTCTGCAAAATCTTTAATGGACTTTAGCCCACATTTCGTGGGCATTAGCCCATGAAAGCTTATGCTTCAATACTTTAGTTAGTCTTTTAAGGTGCCAAAGGACTCTTTGACACTTCTGCTATTCTAGACTAACACGGCTACCTCTCTGATTAATGGATTTTGTGCTCCAAACACCCCCATCAGGTCAGGAAACATTATTACTTAGATTGGGGCAAGGATGGTCCTTTTTTTGTGTGTCTGTAGAGCATCTAGGGGCCCGTCTAGGCATCCTAGGCTCTATGGTAATACGACTAATAAAATCCCTCTGGGGAAAACAAGGCACCAGGTGAATAAAGTGATTGGCCAAACTCAGACAGGATAATCGGTGGATGAGTTGGAAACTGAACCGAGGTCTTCAGTGCTGTGGCCTATCTCCAGGACAATTTTACTGCTTTAGAACTCAAAACACTCCCTGAAGAACAGTACTATTATTTCCATATTACAGGTGGGGAAACTGAGGCAGAAGTTAAGTTACTTGCCCCAAGCCATCCAGCACATTTGTGATAAGACTAGAACTCCAGTTTCTTTCCTTCTACCTCTAGGCCCTAGCTACTGACTCAACTACTAATATGCCATGAGGAGCTGATGGACAGCTGCGGGGCAAGTGGGAAGTAAGGGTTAACTCTTTCTTAAGTAGCTGTATGTCTTCAGCTGTAGGAAAGTTTGTACTTCTAAGGTAATTGGATGATTAAATGCTAATTGGTAGCATATGAGGGGGTGAGTTGGTGGGTGTGTAAAAGCCAAGCCAAAAACCCAGCTAGATAGAGACACAGGAGGGGAAGTTTAGCTTGTATAGAGGATGAGTTGAAAAGCCCTGGGCTAAGCTATTCCTGAAAGAGTCAACTAGTGAGTACAGCAGGAGCTAAAGAACTTGTTGGTATGTTGGGTCTTTTGGTCTTTGCATTTATTTAGTTTTTGTTTTTGAATGGTAGGCTCTGATATAGAGCATTTTTCACTATGAAACTCTGCAGAAGTCACTGAATCGCTGGGAAAACAAGTTTTTATGTACTCTTCTCTAGCATTTCATTTTTATTTCTAGGGGTTTATCACTGCCAACACTCACTCTTTTTGATACAAGCAATTCTGTTGAGGAGAGGTGTCTGCTGCTTTAGATCACTTTACCTTGGGGCTTTCTCTAGCACCCTTTGCCATAGTTCCTAAGACTCAGATGCTCAATGGTATCTAAGTGCCTAACTCCCATGTGAATTAGGTGTCTAAATACCCTCTGTGGGTCTGGCCCCAAGTGCTAAAAAAACCCCCAAGATAGAGATGCCTTTTCTAATCAGCTGCAGTAAGTACTATTGGCCCCTAACCCAGGAAAGTATTAAGTGGGTGTGTATCACCTCTCATCTCAGTGAGCCTACTCATGCTTGATGTGACATGCAAGTTAAGGATAATAGGCTGGCTGTAACTTATCAGGTTGTTTGCTTTCTTGAGATTTCAGCTGAAATGGTGAAATTGTCACCAGCTTAAGTGTTCTCAGAGACTTCTGTGGCTCTTGAGTGGAAAACAGACTCCTTCCTCTTTTTGTGTGTGTCTGTCCTGAGATCATAAGGATGAGTGCAGCTCCAGGCATATATGTTCAAATCCTGTATTGCTCCTGCTTCACAAGTACAAAAGTATTTGGGTTCTGTAGTTCAGGTGTGGCCTATCCCCATCTAAAAGGGACAAGCCTTATGGTGAGGGAGGCTTCTGCATAGCTCCTTTTTCCTCTGGGAAGAAGTCTGCTCTCTCAGGAGACAAGGTGTTTCCTGCATCAGCTGCTCTGAGTAAACATTCTCTAAGGTGTCCCCTGCTGCTTTCATCTCTTCTTCCTTCCCCTGTCTAGCTGCCTCCCCACTTCTGATCACAGTAGCTGCGTTCACCCTGAATGTTGACCTCATGCCACTCCCTTCCAGCGAGAGGAGAGTTGATCCCATATGTTGCTATGCAGATCTATTCACTCTTCGGGGCAAAGAAACAGAGCTGTGGTGACCCCATGACCCCTTGTCACACATTCCCCTGCAGAAGCAACAGAACCAATTGAGAGGTGACAGCATGAGAAAGTAAACTGTTCACGCCTCTTTGTGTCCAAGAAAGCAGAGCCAATTAACGGATGCAGTAGCTGTTGTCCCTGTAATAGTCCTTTGGAGCACCTCTGAGGCACACTGGTCTATAGCCGTGCTCTGGGCAGAACAGGCTACTGAAGTGTGTGTTGCTGCCCAACAGATAAGCTGGAAACCCAGCTGAGATGGAAACCAGGGCAGGTGAAGAGGCAATTTGTTACCAAATGCTGCAAAAGCACCTTCCTTTATGGCTCCTGGGACCCTGAAAACAAACCTGTTGCCAATAGCGTATAACTATAGTAATGAGCTAAGTGGGGAAAGGTCTCTGTTGAGCATAGCAGAGGTAGGGCCATCCCTGAAGCAGGTAGAGGGGACAGTATGTGTGAGAGATGACTGGATGAAGAACAGGAATGTGGTTCTGAATCGCAGTAATAAACACCATCATATCTGAGGTAAATCAAAGGTGAGGAGGAGCAATATTCATTGGACCTGAATGTGCCTGGACACTGCGGAGTGCCCTTTCTAATAGTGATCTGCACACAGTATTTCTTTAATATTTTCTCCTTGAGAAACTGCAAGGTTTCCTGAACACCTCTGTCCCTGAAGTTTTCTTTCCAAGGGACACTACTTGCCAGGTCTCTGAGTTTTAGTCTGCTTCTCTGAGTCTACGGCTTTTACTCCTTCCTTTTTCTTAGAATTATCACATCCATCGTTTCATGATCACTTTCACCCAAATGGCCTTCAGATTCAAAGCCAAACCTTCCATGCTGCTTTTCACCTCCGTCTAGACCTCAAACAAGTATACTGGAGACAGGTGAAAACCCATTTGCACAAAAGGGGGAATACTGTGGTGTGTGGCTTTTTTTTTTTTTTTTTTAATTCTCAAGTTTATTGAGGTTTTCTATCAATATATTTTTTTAACCAAAGTCCCTATCATTTTGTGTGTATGCATCCATGCACCTGTGTGCCAGAAACCCTGCCTTTCAGCAGGAAAAAGGGGCTTTGGGTAAACAAACTGTTAATGAAATATTCATTAAAATTATTGTGGGGAAACATCACCAAAAAATTGACAATAGATCCATTTGTTGAGCCCTACAAAATGGAAACAACAAACATTTTTTTTTCCATAAAATTGTTGCCCCGCCCCCATCACTTCTAGCCTAGATCCTTTAAGCAGGGTCCCCTCATGCTAGCAATGGTATAAACACAGAATAAATGACAATCCTTGCCCAAAGAGCTCACCAGGTCTATTGCCTCTGTGTTCTAGTCTCCAAAAGTCCAATCTGCTGACACTTCAGATCTCTAGTTGCTTTAGCTTGGGATTTTAGTCACTTCACTAGTTGGGAAATGTATTTGTACTCTGTGCTATAATCCTAGTAAACTATCTTGTGAATGAAAAATAGACTGTAACAAGATCAAAGGACTCACTTTTTTTTCTTACATTTTTTAAATCTTGAATGATCTGAACAGCTGAACGATACTGTGCCAAACTGGGCATGTCTAGCACCAGTTAGTCTCTTCTTGACGTACGTGCAGCAGAATATAGAGCTATAACTACATGGTTATACATAGTCTCAGCAGTGTAGGACTAGCTATTTTACATGATTAGTATCAAGCTAAACATTCATCATATAATGTGCCAGGAATCTAAATAAATGTTCATGGTTTGTCTCTTCAATCTGTAGTACCTCTACCTTGGCTAAACAGCTATGTTTCAGTGCATTGATAATGTATAAAAATGAGATGCTATAACATAGAGAGGTTGAGTACTCCTTTATGTACTTCTGGTTTTAGATGCAGTAAAGCACACAAGGCACCTATGTGCATCATTAGGCTCCTAAATACCTCTGTAATTCTGGCCCAATAGCTGTCTACATTCTCCCAATTGCTGATTGATATTTTTTCCTTTACTGAGTAATCCCAAATTAAAGCAATTTTATACTGGTGATGAAGAAGCCTCAATGCTTGGAGTACAAATTTAGGTTAGAAAATGAGTTATGTAACAGTAGGACTAAGACCTGAGCTGATTTTTTTGAGGGGGCAGGGGGAAGGGAGGGAGAGGAGGAGAAACAGCATTGCGTTTGGTGCTGTACATAAAGTAATAGACTGACAATCCCAGACTCAGAGCTAATTATTGACATATGCAGAGGAAAGGATGGAAGAAAGGGAGTATTCTCCTCATTTTACACATGGGGAGCTGAAGCAGAGTGAGAGAGCAAGGCCCTGATCCTGCAAAGATTTAAGTAGGTGCTTTAACGTCAAGCGCATGAGCAGGCTCACAGAAGTCACATGCTGAAAGTTAAGCATGTCTCGGTAAGATGTGGGGCTCAAATGACTTGCCTAGGAGATCTACAGGGGATCAGGGAAGTAAGCCTAGATTTCCTCAGTCTCCATCCAGTGCCTTGACCACAACCACCCTTCTGTAGCAGGTAAGTTGCCACACTTTTGGATTCTTATCCACAGATCTCTGAGAGACCGGTAAGAGCTTTAGACATGGAGGTGCTAGAATCTGGTGTGGGGGAGTCAGCTCGCAGTGGCACCGCATGACAGAATCTCTCCTGAGAGAGCCGTACTGTCGGGGGTGAGGTGGTATCTAGGGGGTCGTGTAGAGATCCCAAGATTTACCGTATTTCCTGACAGAGCCATGCTGTTGGGGTGGAGGAGAGGTTCAGTTGCAGTGGAATGGCACAGAGTGACAACGGTTGCCCCAAGACTTGACAGATTTCCCCTTGGTTCTCAGGATATCCATCCACGTAGAGAGGTAAGCTCCCTGTCTGCTGCATGGGCCTGCAATTTGGTCACTCCTAGATAGAACAATCCAGGGGGAAACATCAGGTAAGCCAAGCAGAATTCCCAGTTGAATTTATCCCATGAACTTACCCCGCTGGAAGGGGACAACATGGATAAGGATGAATATATTTCCTTCTCTTTAGAAGGAATAACCTATATATAACAGAGCCCTCAGGGCATAAGGTAACATCTGAGGAAAAATAAGTACTTTCCCTGTAGGCAGTTTATCCCATAGCTCCCTTTGGGATTCTTATAGCTTCCTCCAAAGCATCGGGATACTGGAGGAGATGGCCCTGTGATCTGGTATGGCAATTCCTATATTCTACTTTCAGATATAGGCCCTCTCACTGACCTTATGGGGCTATGGGACATACCTGAGAGCAGAAATGAGCTCAGACCCCTATCCTTTGCATAATGGTTGAGTGTGTGTTCTTGCAAAGTAGAAAACGGTTGTAGTACAGTTGCTAGTAGAACTATAGGTAAATCTTGAGAAGCAAGTAAGGTCTAGTAAATGCAGAGAACAATTGATCGCTTCCCCAAACACACACACACCTGTTTGTTTGTTTTTTAGTTTATCAGAAAGGCAAGACAAGAGAGGCAATCTTTCAATAGCCACTACAGACCTAGAATTCTATTTTCAGTCATTTTTCAGTTGTATGTTTCTACATCTCATCACGTTAGTCTGCTCATGCTTCCAATGTAACAATGAGACAAACAGGGCATTGTGCTGCTCTAAGCCAAACATTCATCTCTTCTTGGCACTAGTTCAACAGGCCTGTCAAAACTCTTTGCAAGCCAGCCAATGCTCGTTAATGGTGGTTGGCTGTATTAGCATGGAAAAGAACTTTTCGTATGTGTGTTGGGGATGGGGGAGAGGACATGAGGAGGAGGAGAAATGTTCTTTAAAAGTATAAACAAATGTACTTAATGCTAATGCTTCATACAGAAGGCGGGAAGAAATGGATTACAAAATCTTTAGCACTATATCTGTCTAATACTTAGCTCAAAAGAGGCTCTGGCGTGATCTCCTTGAGCATAAACTTATAACTGCTACTATCCCTATGATGCCATGAATCCTTTGTTCTTCCCAGGTGATAGCTACAAAACCAGGAGCTACTGGGTCAGATTCTTCTATCGCTCACACCAGGTTAATGTCAGTGGAGGAATCCAACTCTTTTTTTTTTGTACCAGTGCAAATGAAAGCAAAACTTGGCCCAACTTCTCCATAAATATCCTAGTATGCTGGCACAACAGAAGTTCAGCCTCAGGCAAACTAACATACCTGCTACGGCTGGTAAGCCATTTCATTAAGAGGTAGGAAAGTGATTTAATTATGGAGTCAGAATGTTTTTTGTGTGGTGGTATGGTGCTGAGTTAGTGTTGAGGAATGTGTTGAACCTAAGATGAGTGACAATCCTACAACTCATTCAGGATGGTCCCATACACTTGGTTTATGTCTCCAGTCTAGGTTTTGTTGTTGCAAAAATCTACTTATTGTAAAGAGAGTACTGATGACAGATGGCATTTTCAAAAGAGAAAGTGGTTGAACCTTAGGAAGAGATTCTACTTCAAATCATCCTCTGACAAAATAAGAGATCATCCTTTTTTATTTTATGTACTTCTTCTGATGTACCTGTGGTTCCAACAGGTCTATAAAACCATGTTCCTAATTTGACATCTACTATGAAACTCCTGGCATTGTACCAAAAATATTTGCTGCTGGGTGAGGAGTAACGAAAGACCTCGAAAGAGACGATGTGTCATTTCTTCTCCTCTATTGCAATGATGCTGTTTAACTGCTCTATGCTGCGATATAACCCAATATAAAGAAAAATATGATGGTGTTGTGAAGATCTCCTTTAAAAATGGAAGACTCCATTGGTGGAGTGAGAGTGTGGGAAGATAGCTAAAACCAATATCTCACCAGTTACTGTTAACCTGCATCTTAAAGTAATAGCACATCTGCTCACTCACTTTACTATCCAGTAGTAATAACATATTAGCAACTGCTAGAGATCTCTAGTTCAAGTTGCTGATGACCACTCAGTTTGGTTAGGCTTGGTGAGCAGAAGAGTAGCAGAATCTGGCACAGAGCTCAGTCCATTGAAGCTGGTTTGCAAACTGTGGTGTTCATTCTGCTGAGTTTATCCCTCAAGGATGGGAAAACTTTCTGGCCCAAGGGCCACATCAGGGTTGCAAAATTGTATGGAGGGCCAAGTAGGCTGTGCCTCCCCAGACAGCCTGGCCCTGCCCCCATCTGACCCCTCCCACTTTCTGCCCCCCTTGGAACCATTGACCCATCTAACCCCCTCTGCTCTTTGTCCCCAGACTGCAGTAGCTAGGTTGACAGAAGAATTCTTCCATCAACCTAGCACTGTCTGCACTGGGGATTAGGTTGGTATAGCTACATCTCTGTGGATTTTTCACACTCCTGAGCAATGTAGCAATCCCAGTGTAAAGCTAGAGTGTGGACCAGGCCTTAGTGATTAGTTAGACAATAAAAATCAGCTGGCACCAGGATTTATGCAAACTGGCACAACTTATTGTCTGCCAGTCATGAAATGAAATCAATCATAAGCAAACCCAAGAGAAGCCCTAAGTCTCAGGACTGCACCAATGATCCCACAGCCCAACCACAGCATGTTAAGGGTTTCTTCACAGCTGGACTAGACAGCTCAAACACACAACCTAGTTTGCTGGCCTTAGGAGCTGCACATGCTCCGCTCTTCTCAGAGTCAGGTCTGTAAACTGCTGAAATCTACTACTTGCCTTCCTAGGTGGCAACAAGAGACTGAATTAAGTAGAGAAACCAAGGGAAGGGATCTGTATCAACGGCAGCATAATAACTTGCTTGTCTTCTGGATATGTTGCACCACAGCTTCCTCTCTCTGTTAGGGCATGGCTACACTTGCAAGTTAGAGCGCATAGGGCTGCTTTAATGTCCTCTAACTCATGACGCGTCCACATTGGCAAGGCATGTAGAGCTCCCAGATTCCACAGCTAGAGCAAGTGGAATAACTTTTGATGCACCCCACTGGAGCACTGCAGTGCTAGTGTGGGCACCCTGGTCCGTTAATGCGCTCTGATCGGCCTCCAGAAGTATCCCACAGTGCCTGTTCTAGCCACTCTGGTCATCACTTTGAACTGTATTCCCTCAGATGCCTGACCATCAGACCCACCATTTAAATTCTCTGGGAATTTAGGAACGGGATTTTCAGTTTCCTCAACCAGGCGTGGAATGCTCTCAGCACATTTTTCCAGGTGACGATGCCTCCACGCACCAGGCAATTCCCAGTATGGAACAATGGCAAGGGCTGGACCTCATCAGTGTTTGTGGGGAGGAAGCTGTGCAGTGCCAGCTGCGCTCCAGCCGTGGGAATTATGAAACCTACAGGCAGATATCAAGGGACATGATGGAAAGGGGCCATGACTGGGATGCAGTGCAAGGTTAAAGTGAAGGAGCTGCGGAATGCCTACTGCAAAGACCAGAAGACAAATGGCCGCTCCGGTGCTGCCCCCCACAACCTGCCACTTCTACAAAGATCTGGGTGCAATATTTGGGGGCGACCCCACCTCCACTCGGAGGATCACCATGGAGACTTCAGAGCCCACTTCAACAAGGTGTGGGGAGGAGGAGGAGGAAAGCAAGAGCGAGGGTGCTGAGGAGGAAGACACCCCAACATCTCCAGATGCATGAAGCCAGAAGCTGTTCTCAAGCCAGGAGGAAGGTAGCCAGTTGCAGAGGACAGTGCTTGGGGAAGGGTAAACATCAGAAAAGGTGCCCAGTAAGCAGCTTTTATTTTGGGAAGGAAGCTGTTCAGTGCGGGCTCTTGGGCAGAGGAGGGTTAGGGCTGCGTGCATGTCTAAGTGTGGAATAAGGCACTGATGTGCTCTCACATCGTAGTAATCGGCCTCCGTGATCTCTTCGAAGGTCTCAGTCAGAACATGGACAATGTGCTTGCACAGGGGTTTCTTAAGAGGGCCACTGTGGTCCTTGTCCAAGTCAGGCTAACATGTCTGCACCACTGTGCCGTGAGAGGCGGGGGACCACTGCTACACACAGGCAAGCTGTGTATGGGCCAGGGCGGAAGCTGCATTGCAGTAGAAGACCGACCCTTGCTTCCCAGGTCACCCTCATCAGTGAGAGATCTTCCAGGATGAACTGTGGGGCAGTGTTCAGTAGAGGGGGGGGCCCTGCAGCTGTTGGCCACTCCCAATGCTGCTGCAAGTGCTGCAAATGTGGCCACGTCAGTGCGCTTGCAGCTGTCTGTGTGGACCAACTGCAGCGCTTTCCCTACTGTGCTCTTCAGAGGCCGGTTTAACTCAAAGCGCTGTACGTACCTTTAGAGAAGAGCAGTCTTGGGCGCGGCTTCAGGCCAACAGAGACTGGTGGAGCAAATCCAGCTCTCTTCACAATGGAGCAGGCACTGATGATAGGCTTAAATATGTTTCCACCCTCGCTGGTACTTTGCAGTCTGTGATTGCTTGTCAGGCTGTGCAACCATTTATATCTGCTAGGGTTCTGCTACCAGTACCTACGTATAGGCAAGAATAGGCCTTTCATGACATCCTGTCTATCTTGCTGCTAGAAATGATCACTTTTAAGAGTTCTAGTCCAGCTTCACATCCAGCCCCCCCAAATCAAGGCCTGGGAATTATGCAGCAATGATCTTGGTTATCTTTGTGTCTGTTGCTCATAGCCTGAAACATCCTATGCAGCTGTGTTCTCCATATGCCATGTAGCTGACTTGCTCTGTTTTTAAGGCCTCTCTCTCGCACTGAATGAACCTGAAAGCAGCAGTGTGGCAGAGAATCAGAATCTGGGATATTTAATTATTCAGTGTCTGACAAGTTGACTGGGAATTCATCACTCATAATACATGGATGCTGAGATTAAACTGGCTTCCTATAATATTAATCTCTAATGATTTCTTCAGACCAATTATTCAGCTCTAACCACGGGCAAAAATATATCATTACCCACTGCCTACTACTTTGCATGTCAATTTTTCTCCTCCTGGACTTCCCAGGCTAGGGACTTGTGCTTATTTACAGGAGGTGTATCGAAATAAACATGTCACAACTTATACAGAAACTTGTCCTTATTACTGCTTCTCTGCCTTCTCTATGGACAGCTTCTCCAGTCAGCCCTCTGGCTACATATTTAATAGGGGATGATGTTATGCTGTGAGCTAGAGTTCTTTGACTCCAACTTCCAGAGCTGGCCCAGGGGGAGGCAAAGAAGTATTTGAAAAAGCTGTAGTTAGGAGCTTTTATGACAAGCCTGCTCATAAGAGCTTCTGGTTCAAAGTTGCCTTTAAATACATTATAAATGAAATCAGTTCTGTATTTTTTTTTCTTCCCTAGGACTCAAACATTTTAGAGATGTGTGTGTTATGAGAGAAAAGTGTAGTGATTAAATACAGCTACTCTATAGTGTGCTGCATAGCACAGAGCTTTTAGTTGGAAAAGGGTACACCCGTATTTGATTGTAACATCTGTTAAGAATCTAGTTATTGAAGCTAAAAGGAGTTTTCACCTTAAATGTGGTTTCTGTAAATGAATCTACACTCATGGTTTTCTGTTTGTGTTCCTCCAGCTGACAAAGAAAAACTTAGCTGTCAGACTTTGATCTCTAATGCACCTATATCCTGAACAACTGTGGAGAAGCTTAATTATGTCAACTGGAAAAAAAATCATTCTCTCAATGAAGCATTAAGACTTAACTTTTCAGGCTGCTTTTTATTTTAACTGCTAAGGTTCCAACAACTGTGCTGGCTCCACTGGGGAGAATATCCTGTATGTTTTATGATGGGAACGTTTAATGTGCACATTTCAAAAAGAATTGTGTAGCTTAATATAGTCTTGCTTGTAAGATGCATTCCATACACCATGAACAACAAGCTGCGTGGTTTCTGGCTCTGCCCATATGACCTTGCCCAAGTCACTCGTACCCTGATCCTGGAAAGACTCTACCCCAGAGGTGGGCAAACTTTCTGACCCGAGGGCCACATGGGAGTGCGGAAATTGCTTGCAGGACCATGACTGTAGGGCTGGGGCAGGGGGTTGGGGTGCAGGAGGGAGTGTGGTGTGCAGGAAGGGGCTCAGGGCAAGGGGTTGGGGCACAGGAAGAGTGCAGGGTGAATGAAGGGGCTCAAGAAAGGGGGGGGGGTTGGGGTGCAGGAGGGATTCAGGGCTCTGGAGTGGCAGCGGGGCTAGGACAGGCTCTCTACCTGCCGGCCCTGGCCCTGTGTTGCTCCGGGAAGCAGCCAGCAACATGTCCCTGCTGCCCCTAGGGGAGGGGGCACAGAGAGCTCTGCATACCTGGGGTACCTTCCCTGAAGCTCCCACTGGCTGCAGTTCCCCCATTCCCAGCCAATGGGGGCTTCAGGGGCGGTATCTTCAGGCACGAGCAGCTTGGGAGCAGAGGGCTCCCCTATCTCTCAGGGACTGCAGAGATGTGGTGCCAGCCGCTTCCCCGAGCAGAAAGGGTCCCACAGCACCACAGGGATGGCAAATCCGTGGGCCGCATCCAAAGCCCTAATGAGCCGTAGTGTGCCCACCCCTGCTCTACACGCTCAGAGCAGGAGGGCAGGTCACTGGATCTACAAGTGTGTGATTCTAGTTAGCCCTTTCTGTGAACCAACCCCCTCAGCAACTTCCTCAGGGCACGCTCGTTGTGCAGAGGCCCTCCTCTCCTTGCATCCTCTGGAGAACTCAGAGCTATGGGGTCTCACCTCTTGGCATATATGCTTAACTGCTGTCCACAGGTTGACTGTCCCCTCTTAAGGGAGAGGGCCCACTGTGATGCAGCAGATTTACCTCCCAAGGAGGAGAGAATAAGTTAAGTCCCATGATGCTGGCATGTGACACAAACAGGCCTCTTTCGGGAGGGGAGCCTAAGAAAAAGAGAGGCCCATGGCCAGCTGGGAACTGCAAAATGAAGCTCCTGGACGGGAGCAGCTCTTGCAGCTTCCATGAGGAAGGAAGGCTCCATCTGGGGTTTGTGGTTGGGTAGAAAGCCCTGGCTGGAAGTTTATTTTTCTCTTGGGAAGAAGGCAGGCTGGGCCTTGCATCTCCTCCAGCTGCTCTGGGAACAAGGAGAGAACACTTCCGAGAGCAGATCTATGCCCAATTTGAGGTAAAGACTTTAATTTTGGACTTTTGTTTAAAAAAAAAAAAAAAAAGACCCCAAGAAGTGGCTGTTGGACTCCTGCAAGCCTCCTGTGTGCACAGTTTCAGGGGTTCTCCTGGGGCTGTAGTAAATCCACCTCCCTGAGAGGCTGTAGCTGGGTCAGCTGAAGAAGTCTTCCATTGACTTAGCACTATCTGCACTGAGGGTTAGAGCAGTTTAGTTAAGCTGACCCAGGGTATAGATTATTCAGAGCCCTGAGCAACGTAGCTGGAGGGACTCCACTTCTGGGTGTAGCCATGGCTTTACTCCAAACACACAATAGTTGCCTTTGTTTGGCTGTTCTGCCCATCTGCAGATGGAGCAAGGAGAATGGGCATGGAGAGCAAACTGCTCCCTCTGCACAGGCCTGCTGGGACAGTGTGGGGAAAGTATATTCTGCTGCTGCCCATGCTACCTACTCTAGGTTTTCTATGTGGCAGCTCTCACAGGGGTGTCTAATGGCATCCTGCCTCTTTACAGAAGACTGAATTTGAACCCAGAAGTGTCTGCTTCGCATCTTCTGTGGGACTCAAAGGGAAATGTTCACAGAGGAAAATATTAGGTGCAAATTGTTTACTTGGGAGAGTGCCTAACAGGCCAGGACCTCAGGCTTCTGACAGGCTACAAGTGCTAAGATACAGTCTATGGGATACTCTTCCGTTTACGTGTTTAAAACACCCAAAGCTCAGGCTGCAGAGAAGTGAGGGGCTGACACATGCTCCCACGTGAGGAGTTTCATTTTAAAAATATCAGAGTATGTTAGGAATGTCTTGTTAGAAAACGGGGGCTGGGGGAGGACACACTCATTTTCACATTATGCCTTGAACAGACTCATCATGCTACAGGCAGGTGAGTTTGTCCTACCGAGTTCCTGTTGACCTTTCATTTCCACTGCTGTCCAATAACTGAAGTCTAAAAAATGGTGACAGATTGAATCAGTCAGGTGAAAACTTGCTTCTCTTTTTTTAGAGCCTGATCCATTTCAAGTCAGCAAAAGAGCTCCCATATCGTCATCAAGGCAGGGCTGCCCAGAGGATTGGGGGGACCGGGGGCAAAGCAATTTTGTGCCTTCTTAATTTTTACTCACCTGATGGTGCTCTGGGTCTTCGGCGGTGGGTTCTTCACTTGCTCCAGGTGTGTTCAGCGGCACTGAACGACTCGCCACTGAAAACCCGGAAGGCCACCCCATCCATAAGAACGCCACCAGGTACTATATTCTCATGGGGGTTGGGAGGACCTTTGCGGGGCCTGGGACAAATTGCCCCACTTGCCTCCCCCTGCCCGGGGAGGCCCTTCATCAAGGAGCTCTGCGTTAGGTTTACTTCTCTGTTTCAGTAAAATGCAAGAGTTTGGGGGTGATACCAGTTCTGTGGTAGTGTGACTCCATTACACTGGTGTGAACTGGGAACAGTATGAGCAAGCCCTGTGATATCCATTTAAAAAAAGTATTTGTCTCCAAGTCTGAATCTTTAAAGGCCCATTACATGGGGGGCTTTATGGGGGGGCATCTTGTTTTAAATTAGACTAAAGTGCTCTGAAGCAGAACCCATGTTTTGGGGGGATGAGGGGCAGGGGTCAACATACATCCCTCAACCCAAAAGAGCCCTGAGCCTGAGTGAGCCTCTGGGCACCAGGGCTAATACAAATGCTATAATTAACCATGTCACTACCACTTTTCAGGCGACTTGTACTCTCACTAGGAGCAAGAAGTCCCTGCGTTCCGTTAAGTATGAAGTGTTTTATTAATCACAAGAGTGAACTAACTCACACAACCTGTATAGCTTGTTGGCCAGCAGGCATGTCACTGCTGTCCCTAGGCTGCAGTAATTTACGCTGCCTGGTTTTAATATATTCCCGGAGTGCCACAAGACTTAGCCTCCTCTGGACAAGTGGGTGGATTCCTAGTTCACATCCTTTGGAGGACCCCATTTGGCAGATCTCTGTGCTGTGTGTTCTTCCACAAAGACGTCTGTCTGTCTGTCTGTCTGTCTGTCTGTCTCTCTCTCTCTCTCTATTACACATGGTTTTTCTATGATGGTCTATTCTGCTAGGTCATAAGCCAGGTTGAGTTCTGGCTTCGTTTAAAGCCGGTGGAAGCTCGGCTCCTGCCTTCAGCGCAAGCAGGATTTCACCCCATGCTTGTATAGCAGTTGATCCAGCACTTGTACTCATCAGCGTCTTGCGGAGCAGCTTTATTATAAACTCTTAACAATATTCCACAGCTGTTTCTCATTAGCTGACGCTGGTAACTTGCACGAGCAGGGAATTCTTGTCCACACCAGGGAAACCACTCCTTCCCTCTGCCCACAGCAGGCCTTGATTAAAATGACCCACAAGGTTCTAGACCCTAGCAGGAATATGAGCCAGATTCTGCTGCCTTTACTCAAGTTTACTAGCTATGGGATTGTCCCACTTCAATCAGCCAGACTATTGGTCAAGTAGAGTCCTACTTAGCATAGGCACTGACTTCCTCTACCTGGGGGGGTGCTCAACCGTCCACCCCAGGCCTGCCTCCACTCCACCCATTCCTCCAAGTCCCCTCCTTTCCCGAGCATGCCCATCCCTGCTCCTCCCCCTCCCTCCCAGCAAATCCCGCCTGCTGCCAAACTGCTGTTTGGTGGCATGCAGGATGCACTGGGAGGAGCTAATCAGCAGGGCTGCCCATAGGCAGGAGGCACTGGGGGAGGTGGGAACTTGGCTGCTTGTGGGTGCTAAGCACCTGCTACCTTTTTTCCATAAGTGACAGAGTCCTGTGGTACCTTATAGACTAGCGGATGTATTAGAACATAAGTTTTCGTGGGTGAATACCCACTTTGTCGGATGCAAGGCACTTTCCATAGGCGCTCCAGCCCTGGAGCACTCACGAAGTCGGCGCCGATGCTACTCCACACCGGTGAAGGTGGTGAAATCTGGCTCTTAAATGTTAATTGGCACAAGTGCTGTTGTGACCCAAGGGCCTCTTGATGCCCCTGGCAGAAGGCACAGAGATACATAAAGGTTACAGGGATCCCCAGCGTCTGGTATCTACATACTAATCTACCAGAGAATGTCAAGTAACGGCTCTCATCTGAGAGTTAAGACAGGTCCCCAAGGGTGATCCCTACACTTCTGAGATTGGGGATGCTGATCTCTCTCTGGCTGGTGATGTGCACATTGAGTACTGCATAGGTCATGATGGGGATCGTATGAGTAGCAGCTGGTCTCAGGGACTGCCGGAGCAGTGGCTCCAGGCAGCTGGCTCTGGGGACTACTGGAACAGTCGGTGGTGTGGCTAGCTCTGGGGACTGTCCAAGCAGCAGCGGTCCTGGGGCGGCTAGAGCAGTGGCCTGGGGCACCCGCAGGCCATCTGCAGACCAGTCCCTGGGAACAGCATTCGGTGGGGGGTGTGCAATCAACCCCCAGCACTGGCCCAGCCCCCCCCCCCCCCCACCCCAGAGCATCATGACCCCAGAAACAGAGATGTAGTCAGGGTGATTTTTGATAAAAATCGTAGACAGTGACTAAATCTTCACCGTAATGGTGATTAGCCAAGATGGTCCAGAGTGCAACCCCAATTGCAGGGTGTCTCTGTTTGCCAGCAGCTAGGATTGGATGGCAGGGGCCGGGTCACTTGATAATTGCCCTGCTCTGCTCTTTCCCTTGGAGGTGTCTGGCCCTGGCCGCTGTTGGAAGACAGGACACTGACTCTAGGGTATGTCTTCACTCCCAGTGTTAAAATGTTGCCGTGGCAGTGCTTTAATGGGGCTGTGTTGTCGCGGCACCATGGGTGTGTGTTTAAAAAACACCAAAACAACCCCCCCACCACCTCAGTGCGGGGAGTACGGCTACCCGCACTGTCTACACTGCCACTTCACAGTGCTGAAATTTGCATTGTTTTTTTTTGGGGGGGGGGTGTTTTTTTCACACCCCGAGTGAAGCAAGTTTCAGGGCTGTAAAGTGTCAGTGTAGACAAGGCCTTAGATGACCTTTGGTCTCCCCCACTGTGGCTGTTCTTATGATCACAGGCAAGCAGGGGTAGTACCCACCCCCCTTTGGGGAGGCTAGCCCCCAGCTCGGCCCCCTTCCACGTGCGGGCCTGCCTTGCTTCACACTTGAAGCCCTGCCCCAGCTCTGTCCAGCCAGCGCCTGGCACGACCCCAAACCCCAGCTGCCTAGAGGAACTCGGCGCCCTGCCATGGTGCGGCCTAGGGCTGCACCAAGGAGCGTTAGCGGAGGTTTGAGGCGGATTAGCCTCCATTACCCGCTGCTCATGCAGACAAGACTCCCTCATGCTGAGTGCTACCAATTGGTGTGGTGCCTCTCAACCCTGGGTGCCACAGCTGTGTGTAAACACACGAGAGAGAGAGACACCTTTATACAGTGGGCAACCACGAGTTAGCCTATGAATTTGTGATATTCATGAGGAAACTGGCAAGATCTCATGAGTGACTGAGCCCCCATCTTATAAGCAGAACACAGCCAATGCCTAGCACCACCCTCTTAAAAACACCCACGCCTCTGAAGTCTGACGTTAAAAGCCATCTGCTCGTTGCAGGATGGAGGAGAGGGTCAGGTCCATAGAGAAGGAACGTAGCTGATAAGCCTCTTCTATGGCAGAGAGACGGCCGGGAGCCCTTGTCTATCTGAATGCTTTATTTACAGGGTGGTGATGCATGCTTAGATGTCAGACTCTTTCCCAGTGCCGAAGAGTTGGCATTTACCATGGAGCCTAAAGGAAAGATCTAAAACTGTGCTGCTGTCCCTAAACCTATTTAAGTGGGAAGAGGGGGTGCAGAATCTATATTAGAACAGAGTCTAAATATACCATGGGGTCACACCTCCACGCTAGAAAAGGCTGATGCTCTTCCCCACAACCTGGGTATGGATGGAGACACACTGCCCTGAAAAGAAATCGCAAAAGTAGGCAAGGGTTGGCACTCCATACAAGCCGTTTTCCCTGACTCCCACAAAAATCCCTAGTTTGGTTGTATTTTGTTATGTAATGCTGGGTCTTCCCCTCCCCTGTTCTGACTCCCTGCTGCCAAGCTGGGCAAGGTCCCCTGTTCCCTGCTGCTCTGTGATTAAAGAATTAGGTTTTTTCTCAACTTAAAAGCTTTATTGCAAAGCCATAAACCACTTCCCATCCTGCCTCCTCCTACCCTGCAACTACGACTCCTCAAGTCATTAACAGATTTTTCACACACAAAGTGAAGAGGTGCCAAACATCATTATTGTCAACTCCAAGCCTTCAAAAACCACATATTGGACCCCCAGAAACCATGAGACTGTCATAAAGATCAGATTTTCTTTTAAAGTGTTTATTTGCCATCTCAGTTCAAAGCCTTTAGGCTTCATGTTTTCAAGCCTGTCCCTGGGGCCCTGAGGCCTAGAAATTTCTTTTTAAAGTCTTACCTCATCACATGACTCCAGGAGTTGGAGCTTTATGGGAAACCTCAAATATTGCGACACTCCTGCAATACGCTCAAATATTGCAACACTCCTGAGTGACCAGACAGCAAGTGTGGGTGAGGAAAGGGCTTTCCTTTGATCCATTTTTCAATTTATGTATGGCAACTTCCACCTTTACATATTTTCTGTGTGTATATATGTCTTACCTAGTGTGTGTTCCATTCTATGCATCTGATGAAGTGGGCTATAACCTACGAAAGCTTATGCTGAAATAAATGTTACTCTCTAAGGTGCCACAAGTACTCCTGTTCTTTTTATGGATATAGACTAACACGGCTACTACTCTGAAACCTCTCTCAGGTAAAGGCTCCCAATCTTCTCAATCTCTTCTCGGATGAAAGGGGTTTTGTTTGCTTGTTTTCCTTCAGGATGGTGGGATCTGGGAAGTGTGGGGTGAAAGGGAAAACACTCCTTAAGAGAAGATTATGCTAAAGTAACAAATCAGCTGAAATGTGAAGAGCTCCTATGCTGTTATTGTAGTGTGTGGAAACTGAATAGTAGTCCTCTAAATAGTTTGACACCCTTTAGTTGTGCTTACTGTGTTAGGAAACAAGACAAGGTAGCAGTGTGTATATGGATCCAGGCCTTTCATGTTGTGTATATTTAGTTTACACAGTTACTTGAACCTCCTGTGCCTCTTTTTTTTTAATGCTGCTATTGCTCAGTGCTTACTGTATCGCCAGAGGCAATATTTATATTTCAGATTCCCTCCTGTGACTTAAGCTGCTGCCCTAAAATTGCTGTGTGAATTTTAATGAGGTTTATGTTTGTTTCTGATTGTGGATAACATTTTCAAAAGTGCCTAAGTCCTGTTGTAAGTGAATAGGACTTTAAACTTCTGAATCATTCAAGTGCTTTTCAGAATGTTGCCATATATAGATAATAATAATCTTTTCCCCATTCAATATTTATACAGATTTGCCCCCACCCTCCCTTCCCTCTTTCTTGGCTGCCTGTGCTGCTCCTTGCTCGTTTATTTCCTTTTCTCATGTGTGCCTTCCCTTGGGCCCACTTGGGTTTCTTCTTAAATAACTTTCTTTGGGTCCCCCCTCCTCCTCCCAACAGTGGATTTCACATCATTGTATTGCTTTGATCTTGTGCTGATTTCCTCATGTGCACTTGGCCCCCCACCGGTCCCATTTAGCATAACTGAAAATAAATGTGTTTACATTCCGGCCAGTCCCTCTCGCGTGGCTGCGTGCACAGACCACTGTGAGTTTGTCTGGCGTTTGGTGCCAGTCGCATCTGGGCCAGTTAAAACGCTAGAGCTATTTGCACTGTGTCGGGGCAGTGGTGGGTAACGTCCATGTTGCTAGAGAGAGAAATGCTGGTGCGTGTCAGGGGATGCAAATCTCAGTTACAGGGTGGATTAGCTTCCCCGGAAAATAAGGAAGGGCTTGTGCAAGCAAAGTTTGAATTGCCAGTAGAACTGGCTGCACATTTTTTTTTAATCTTTGCAGGGAGGGAGGGTTTTTGTCAAAAAGCCAAAACCCAGACCAGAAAAAAAAATCTAAGTTGAAAAATATGGAGTTTTTTGACTGAAAACTCCAACTCTCCCCCCAAATTCACACTTGGGCACAAGGTACATCCTTTCCCTACCAGCTCTAATTGCCACCCCCCCCATATCCCCATGGTGGTTGCACCGCTCAGGACTCCCCCCTCTCAAAACTCCTCCACTTACTGGAGCTGCGTTCAGCCCCAGAAGGGATGGAGTGTGGCGCCTGGGACGTGTTTGTGCAGAGAGATTTAGCGGGGTGGCGATATCCTGATAAACAGGTGGGAATCTGTGATGTGGGCTGTGTCCCATCCAGTCCAGGTGGTTCTTCCTCGGGAGCTTTCCCTCAGCACGAAGCAGCTCACACTCCATCCTGTGTGACGTGAGCAGTAAATACTGGACTAACATTTCAGCCTGTGGGGTCCAGGCTACCTGCAGACGTAGATCTGGTGGCAGCCTCTGAACCAGACGTGATCAGAGGCTCCTGAATTCCCCTCTTTGTGGGAGAAACCTGCATATGCCTGCTGTTCTCCTACTCACCTACTCAGTCGGCCTAGAGCACCCCCCCTCCCGCATTGTAATGTGCTGAAACCTTCCCATGGTGGCACCGATTGGGGGAGTCTATGCCTGGCCATCTTGCTGACACCTAGCAACATAAATGATCATAGACCAGGGGTGGGCAAACTACGGCCCGCGGGCCATATGCGGCCTGCCGGCCACTTTTATCCGGCCTGTAGCCAGAGGAGCACCACCTGCCGCAGGGCCCCGAGCTCCGTGGCCCCAACCTCTGGGGCCAGAGCACAGGGCAGAGCGCCTCTGGCCGGGACGCCGGGAGCGCCGCCCGCCCGCAGCTGCGGGGCTCCGTGCTCCCCAGCTGGGACGCCAGAAGCATGATAAGTTCATGGAGGATAGGTCCATCAATGGCTATTAGCCACAATGGGCAAGGATGGTGTCCCTTGTCTCTGTTTGCCAGAAGCTGGGAATAGGCAACAGGGGATGGATCACTTTGATTCTCTCTAAGGAACCTGGCATTGGCTACTGTCAGAAGACAGGATACTGGACTAGATGGACCTTTGGTCTGACCCAGTATGGCCGTTCTTATGAACCCAAACCATCTCCCACCACCATCAAACTATGAGGCCAGAGCCCAGCTCAGGGCAGGCTCCTGTCTCTCTAAAAGGGCCAAACGCTCCCCCTGATTTTAGAGTGTTCAAAGTCAATATTCTGCCGCTAACTTGAACCCCACTTTGCCTCTTCCCTGCTGTTAGGTCCATCTGGGAAATGCAATTGTCCAGCATAAAGCATTTCCCACTGGATAACTTATTGCAGTGGTGTTCCAAAGGCCACTGCGGCTGGAATGCATGAGAGCTCCAGAGTATTTTAATAAATATAACGTTTAAAACAAGTGCAGACATGCTGGCTCCTGCCAGCACGCCTTTTTTTCTAGCTCAGGATGGCTCTTTTAATAACAGCAGAAGAAACAGCAAAGCAGGATGGAACAATTGGGGGGTGGGGGAAGGGAGGGAAATCACCATCCTGCTCCTAACATCTAACAAACCTCTTTCAATAGCGCTGGCTGTGGCACTCTGTCCCGCCCCGAACAGGCCCAGCTTTCTCACAGGCAGTGTCCCCAGGCCTAGACGCTGAGATTGTGCCTGGAGTGTGTTTGTTTCTCTGATCACCAGGAACTATAATGGCTGAGTCAATCACTTGTCAGAAAGGGGCTCGTTATAGCCAGTATAGACAAGAAAAACGGGTCGTGGATAGCCCGCTGCGCTCAGCAGGGTGCGCGGGACGGGGAAACTCGCTCTTTTATTGCCCGCAGAGTGCTTTGTGCTCTCTGTTAATATTGATGGAGTGCGCGTAACCGGCATCTAAAGGCTTCGTCTGGCGTCGGGGGTAGAACCATGCTGGTTACTGTGAGGTGGTCATCAGTCCGTTCCAGGATTGCATAGGCCCACTCGGGGGCTTGTGTGAAATCCTGTGTGTTGACAGTAGGTAGCGTGGCTGTGACTGTCGTTCTGGGTTCCAGAAAATCAGAGAGAGATTCTTTGTGTCCCGCAGCCTCATTAAAGAATCCACTCTCGTATGAACGCTGACAGAGCTCGGGTTCTCTTCTGCTGTAAGGGAGCGATGACATTACTATTGGGTTTAAACCTGCTGCCCACCTACAAGCCACCTTTGTATGGGGTAGTGCCTGGTCTGAGAGTAACCTTGTTGTGGAACGGTCATGGTCCCAGGGCCTGATTCTCCACCGTCCTGTATCTTGTCTAGACCCATGCACCAGGTCAGAATGGCAGCCTTTGACAGTCACTCTGTACCGGTGTAACAGCCCACACCAGGCGCAAGGCGGTGGACAGTCAGGTCCCTGGTCTGGATAAGGTTTGCTTCAGGGACCTCCATTTGCCTTCTTACCAACCATCAACTTTAAACTTTTCCTTACTGGCAACAACCAGAAGGTTTGTCTTCATGCTGCTGTAATGCCGTTGCATAACGAAGTTATACAACTGCTGGGTCTTCTCTACCCAGGAGAGACTGGAACCACCTTCTAACTCAGTCAGGGGACTGCTGTGTTACACCACAGATCTTGCATCTGGTCCATCTTGGTTGGGGGGTTGGGTTCTGTCATGCATTCCCTGATCAGTATGGACCAGTTGCCTTTCTGAGAACCATACTTTTTATTACCTGGGGGTTAGAGCACTCGTCGGGAATGTCTGTCAGTGTTATAGTTGGTAGGGAAACAAATTCCGATGCACCTTGGACAGGAATCGTGGCTGAACCCTTCCACAGCTGTGGCTAAACACGGCTGTCGCATGCACAGTTCTGCAAGTCCATTCTTCTCTAAGTCACTGCCGCACAGAGGCAGGGCTAGCCCATTTGGGGCCATAAGCAGGAATATTTTGCTCTCCCCGCTCCCACAACACATATTAACAATTCATAAGGGACCCCCTTAAGCTGTTTGCGGCCCTAAGCAATTGCTTAGTCTGCTTATGCCTAGCACCGGCTTTGCCTCTGCAACATGGCAGATTTCTTCTACCAGTCAAATGTGTTCCACTGGCTCTTGTCCTACTGCACTTCGTTTGCAATGGTAGAACATGCTGTCTGGGTTCATTCTTACTGGGGATGTTTACAGCGGTAGGCTGATTGTCCATGGTTTGGCCCTCACCTCCTGCTCCTCTGATTTTTTCCCCCCTAAAAGGTGTTCCAAGAACTCTCTGCAGAGGGTTTTTTATGCCGTTTTTGCTTCGAAACAAAACTTACTGGAATGGCGACTCTGTATCATTACCAGTCTTTGAGACGGAAGCCTTATCAAATTCCACAGGACTAAAACCCTACACAGCTGCAGCAAGGAGATTTTTTTCTTTTTACTCCTTTTCAAAGTTAATCCCGCTAAGAACCCATGTAACGTAACCTTGTTTTCCCCATATCCATAGGCACAGAAATTCAGCCATTTGGACATTCCTGGCTGCGAATCCTGCCCTCAGTGAATGTATTTGATGCTGATACAAGATCTCTTGGCTGCCTGTGCTCATGCCCGTCTGTTAAGATGGCACCGTGCCCATGCACAAGATGGTGTGCTATTTTTGCATAAGCTTAGGTGCCAAGCAGACCAGATGTTTTCAGCAGCAAAGTGAAACGGGGAGGCAGGGTCCCTTGTTTTAAGTACTGACTCCTTGGGCAATGCCAGAGGGGAGATGTGGGTGGAGGCCTCTCTCCTCTGTTTCATCCCAACCTTGCCGCGACCCCCACCCCGCTTCACCAAAAGGCTGTACATGAATGGTATTTGCCAGGGCAACTGATTCTGTTGTCACTTGCTGTCTTGTTCCCATACTGAGCTGTCATAACATGCGGGCTAAGTGTGTCTAATCCCCCCACAGAGAATAAGAGGCTACCACGGTCACTAGCGAACAGTTACTCATTTAGTTCAAGTGGCAGAGGGCTGTGCTTTGGAGCTGCAGGATTTGAGACTCTATCCCTGCACAGCTGACCTGTTGCGGGGGTGGTGATGGTGGGGGCCGGGGGCTGTCTGTGGTTTGTAGCGGTATTTTGTGGTGCTAACAGCAGGAGCGTGTAATAGGCTGGCAATGGCTGGCGCTTGCCTTTAGGCCCGCTGCTGAGCAAGAATTGTTGCGTGAGCGGCACCGCTCGAGGGGTAGCCCAAGAGACATGGCAAAGATCTGTGACCTGGTCAGGTAGCAATTCACGGTTAGCCTATGCAAGCTGGCCATTGCAACATGCACCTCTGTGGGTGGGCCAGCCCAGGGGCAGGTAGAGTCCTCCTCCGTTCGCTGGGCACCTGCCTTGAATGGCGAGGAGGTAAAAGCAAGCAGGTGCTGCACAGGTCACCTGCCCCTGTGCTTTGGGACCCCAGGACCAGGGGCTATGCTCAGAGGTGAAGGGAAGGGCAGGTTCTCCCGTGGATGGGCCCGTAGTCCAACTCTAATCTAGCCTTAAATCTGTTGTGCCACCCTTTAGTGGTTGGTCCACTGTGCTTTGGAGCCAGTTCTTTTCTTTTCTTTTTTTAAGAGGGCTCAGAGCTCATGAGTAGAGCTAGATTATTATTTTTTTTTTCAAAGCTGCCGAGCACCTAAATGCTGCCCTCCTCTGAAATTCTGGCCTTTGGTGCCCTAGGTCCTGGGTTCTGTCCAGTGGGAGGGTTTTGTTTTGGTTTTTTAAAGTGACCAGACAATCTTGTTTGTGTGTCGTGACCCTCCCTTCATTGGGCAGTGACTTTCCAGGGAGAAATCTCATCCCATCTAGGTTTTTCTTAAAATGTGTGTGTATGTGTAACAGCTCTGGGGAATGAGCTGTGCCAGGCAGGTCTGAGCAATCCTGGAATAGCTGGTGCTCGAGGAATAGGCTCGGGCAGAATTTGATATTTTTTTGACATATCTATACCTTGGGGGAGTCCTTTGTAGCCCCCATATTCCTCCTTTTTTATATAATGGTGATCTTACCTTACAAGGCATGCTTTATATGCATCAGGGGAAAGGTTATGATCTGCTGAAAGTCATTCCTCTATCCATATATGTATATCACCAATGCATATGACGTTATGTGAATGTGTTGTATGGTTGTCACTGAATCATGCTGTAAGTTGGGGAATCAGCCAGGTATTAGCTCCCCAGAGACAACAGCAAGGAGAGCAACCAATGCCCAGAAGGAGTGTCAGCAGTCATTGTCTAGCAAGGGAGCTACAAGTCAATGACTCACCTGCATGAGGCCACACCAGGGGAATTGCTCAGCGTTACCTGGAGACACAGCAATGCCCCCCAGACATGCCTGGACTTGCATTCTCCAAGCACGTGGGACTGAGGGTATAAAAGAGATCACAGGGGCCCCATGCTTGGCTTTTCCCCTTCACCCACCTACAATGGAGTGGGGATTGGTCCTGCTTTGAGCAGGGGGTTGGACTAGGTGACCTCCTGAGGTCCCTTCCAACCCTGGTAGTCTATGATTCTGTGAATCCAAGCAACAAGGACACTGAAGACTTGAGACTCCAACTGAGGGGACCGGCTCAGATTTCAAAGGTGAAATCTGTAGACTACAGACTGCAATATCCAGTGGGGGTGAGAAAAACTGCTTAATCTAAATGTTGCCCAGTCTAACAGGATTGAGAGTTTAGACTATGACTGTAGCGCCGGGGCTATATTTTTTTTTTTTCTTTTCGTAACCAACTCTGGCTTTTTGCCTGCCCCTTAATATCACTTAACATCCATCTTTTATAGTCAATACATTTGTTTTACTGTTCATCTTTACCAGTGAGTTTGCCTGAAGTGAATGGTAAATGGTATGTCCCCTTTCCATTGTTGAAATGGTGAACCAATTAATAAATTAGATGGTATATTCCTGAGGTACAGAGCTGGGGGGAGAGGTGGAAATTTGGCTCTGGTGCCTTTCTCTGTGCCATTCATGAGTGGCTGAGGGAGCATTCATGCAATCTAGCTGGGTTTGGGGTCTCTACAAGTGGTTGTGCTGAATGATATCAGCTCCTGGAGGTGTTTGCTGGTGGTCACTCACAACGAAGGCATTGTGAGAGACAGCCCAGGTCAGAGAGAGTTAGGGGGCACAGCGGTCCCACAGTCCCAGGCTGCACCCCGGGGCATCCCATCGCATAGATATATTTATTTTTTAACGATAACATGGATGGTTTGTTTTTAAACGTTTTTCATTGATTAAAATTTTCACAGTTGCAGGATATTATAGGAGGCAACATCCCACGATAATGACAGTCGACAATAAGATTCAGAAAGTTAAAACTTTATGACTTTAAAATACAACTTGTTGAGCTATACAAAGCAAATAGCTTGAAATCGAACTCCAAGTTCAGAAGCAGCATTTTTCTTACGTTGCCTGTCTGGTACATTCTGATGATTATCGATGGGAATATTTTTTTTTCCATTGGTTTGAGTGTGCATGGTGAAACTGACGTTGATTTGAGATTTATGGATTGAAGGTCTTTGATCCTTCCAAGCCTATCTGAGACACCGTTAGCGCAATAACGGAACCGTGGAGCTTTCACATCAACCAGCAGAGAATAAGTAGTAGCCACCCAAGTCACTGGATCCTGTGCGGCCAGTGCTTAACTTGTGCCAGGGCTGAGCCCAATCCCACACTCCCCCACACCTCGGCACCTCTGGGTTTGCTGCATCAGATATGAACGTGCTGGGGCTCGAGCAAACCTTTTTTACCTCTTTCATTGCAAATGAAGCACCGGGTGCAGCCCTCTGCCGAACGAGACGGAAATGACCCCACGGTGGCCGTGTGGTCCTTCGTGAAGACGCCACCCAGTACAATACACTCGCTCTCCTTGCTGACAGCAGCGACCGCTCAGTGCTTCCTCTCCTCCAATCCCTCTGGACCCTGGGGATATGCTCAGCAAGACCCTGTCAACAGCAGGGAGGACTTGGAGACGAGCCCCAAACATGAAGCCATGAACGTAGACAGTTTGAACGCGGCCCTAACCGATGGGTTCCACCGAGTCGGGCCTTTAGGGCAGGGGGCCATAGTGCTATTTGTCAGGGACTGGAGATGGGGGCACCTCTTCTCATGAGGCCGATTCAGGGCAAGTGAAGTGTGGCATGGTTGGGCAGCTCTAGCCCCTTCCTTCGTTGAGCCTGGGAGTCATGGTTCAAGGTAGGTGACTGAACAGCGTAGGCAGTTCGTGGCCCCGGCCCCTCTGGGCTTGCTGCCTCAGATGTGTAAGAAAATAAATCGCCTGAGCCTGACAGCTCTTTCATTGCAAACTCAGCACCGAGTGAGAATTCTGCCCTGGGAACACTAATACTTGTCACCACAGATACCGGCTTCCTCCAGGCCCTGGGGTGCTCCAACCGCCTGCTCTGCCCCAGGCCCTATCCCCATCCAACCCCTTCCCCCAAACACTCACCCCTGCCCTGCCTCTTTCCTCGCCTCCGGCCCCCTGAGCCTCCTGCACGCTGGGGAACAGCTGATCTGGGCCGCGGCAGTTGGGAGGTGCGGGTGGTGGTGTGGGGAATAGGCATCTGGTAGGTACTAAGCACCCACTAATTCCTGGAGCACCCACTGAGTTGATGCCTATGCTTGTCCCACCAGAAATTAGTGGCAGAATTGGGACAAGGACACGGGAATCCTAGCTCCTGTACTTTAGTAACTTCCTTTGGATAGCATTTCTGACCGGAAGCCGCTGCTTATGCTTGTAGCAGCTTCCACAGCCAAAACGAGACTCCTGGAAGAAAACTGTTTCCCCTTGATAACTGAGTCACTTGACTTTTTTTTTTGCTTGCTTAAAAAAATCACCAGGAACTTTAGAGAGTGTTGTGAACAACAGTCCCCAGTGCTGGTATTTCTTCCACTTCTAGGCAGAACAATGAATCCTATATGATTCCTCTTTCATGTTCCATGTGGCAGACAACCCTTTATGACTACATCATACTTAGGTATGTTTAAATAAAAACAGATTTAAGGGACTCTTGTTACCACACGTAAAGTGGCCCCTGGGAAAGGCTACTTGTCTTCCTGATTGTAGCTTAGTGTTTTGGGAATAAACATCCTTTCACTACATAAGCACACACATTAGAGATTTTTATCAAAAAGCGAATGACTCATAAATGTAGAGGGTTTACACTGTGGATGAAATTTGCCTTTAACAGTTGCTCTGAAATAACCCCAAATCACACAATGACAAAATTAAAGACTGTAAACTTGCTCAGTACAATTCCTCCCTCTCTTCACTCCCCGCAAGGAGTTTGAATCTTCAGAACAGTAATAAACAGCAAAAGTTCTAGCATCTCTTGCCATATATGACCCTGTATTTACCAGTGATTGACATGAAAACCGAACTACAGTAAACTGCATCTGTGTAACTCCTAATTAACGAGCTCAGTGCTTTATGCAGCGTCCTAGTGAGCTGCTTACAGTGAATTTGAACTCTGGCAAACAGTGTCTCAAGGCTCTGGGGAGCAAAAACCTGCATTTTTATTACAGTTGGCTGGCTGCGTTTGTGGAAGTTGGAACAGTGAACTGATTTGGCAGTCACCATGCAACATGCATGATCTGACTCTTTTCCCACTGTCTCACATAGGATCTCTCTGCTGCTTTGTTGCTCCAGGAAATGTAATTGGATTTTTAAACTTTTTTTTTTCCCCTCTCTGTTTGGTAAACACAGGAAACCACTGTAGTTCGCTATTTGCTTCTAAAGGGATAAAATGCTGTCTTACAGGGAAAATTACTCATTTCTCGTCCTTTTTGTTCTGTGGCATTATTTAGTAGACAAAAACGAGTTTGCTTAGCTCTAACAGTGAATCCACTGACACTGGGAGGTTAATTTTTTGACTCAAAATCTGTTTGAATACTTGTCTCAACTAAGGAGGGGCTTCTGGGGAAAATTGAAGCTAGGAGGTGGGATGCGGAGTCTGGAGTCAGGGGAAATCTAGTGGTGAAAACTAGAGTAGAAAGCACAAAGAATTTAAAACTAATGCAGACAGATTGCGATATTTAACAGAATAGAAGAGCTTCATTTTGACTGGATGGATTCTGCCACTGAGTAGAAATCTCTGAAAAAGACTTAAATTCAGATAAGCAAGAGGCAAATGTAGGCATTTTAGGAGAGATCTAGAGAGACTTCAGATCTACTTTTTTCTGATCAAAAGCAAGTCTCTTGCTTCCCTGAAGTGGACAAGGAAAAGGCTAGATGGAGGATGAGAGAAGAGAGACAGCTCTTCTGGCAAAAGGACTAATAAGCAAGTTCTGACACTTTAAGCCTCTAGATGTTTAATTAGTTTAAAGCTCCCAGTTCATTCCCACTTGTCCTGCTCCAGTCCTAATTAATTTCTACTGGACTCCACTTTAAAGCTTTTGACCTAATCATGTACTCCTTTACTTGAACTAAACTCCCACTGACTCCAATGGGAATTCTGTCTACATCAAAAGCATGTGTTCTGGCCCTTCAGCCGTGCCGGGCAGGGGGAAGGGAGAGTCATCCCTTGTGTTCAGAAGACTATTGTCTACATGAAATACCCATACATTGCCAGAGGGATTTGGGAAATTTCTGCAGAAGGAGATGGACAAGAAAGATATTTTGAAGGTCTGAAAACTGCCTTGCGGGACAGGTAAGTTAGAGGTTTTTAATGCTGTTTTCAGGATTTAAAGGCATCTAATATTCTCTAGGGTGAGAAGGGCCAAGGGAAAATGCAGAGGACTCTCCAAAGTAAAGTCTCCCACTCCTCCATTCTACCAGTTGAGTAGATTACCCCTGCCCTGAGCTATAACAGTAGTTTCTCTGGCGAGGTCTACACTACAGACCTATATCGGTATGACTACATTGCTCAGGGGTGTGAAAAATCCACACCTGTTAGTGAGGGACCTATACTGAGCTAATCACCTCCTCCCTGTGTCCACAGCTCTATGTCAACTGGAGAGCGTCTCCCGTCGACATAGCTACCGCCTCTTAGGAAGGTGGATTAACTATGCTGATGCTAGAGGAGTGTCTTCACTAAAGCGCTACAGCAGCACAGCTGTAACAGTGCAGGGATAGGTGAAGCCAGTCTGTTTGCTGGAAGCTTCAAGAGTGAGGTACACAATAAAGAATTTTACTGTGCATGGGTCTCCACATAGCATTGATCAGCTGTGTCCCAGGCTGCACTAAGTTTGCTATAAAATTATGATGGATTCTCTGGGTTTAATAGCAAGATGAATTCCTTGGTTACACCAAATTCTTGCACCCAGACCACACCTGATCTTGGAAGCTAAGCAAGATCAGGCCTGGTTAATACTTGGATGGGAGACCTCCTGGATATAGCAGGTGCTGTGGTGGACTTTGGTGGGGGAGGGGAATGTGGGGAGCAGGGTTTAAGTAGGTGGTGATTTCAGTAAGAGTTAGCTTCTTTTAATGTATGGCTTTTAATGGCACAGATATGCAACCTCTAAATTTGTTAAGTGATGTAGCCACTCTACAAGTATTATGGTGACATCATGTAGAGACATTAAGCAATCTGTCCACCATCAAGATGATAAAGAGGATAGTCCATAACTAGCTGGCATGCTGTTCATTCTTGAGCTCCTTGGGGGAAGGACTGGGGAGTTCAGGAAGCCCCAGTGATAAAGATGTAAGTTAAACTGCCCGTGACCAAACCTATCCTTTTGCAATGGAAAAAAGATCTTCTGGTTCCTATGGCTATTCTGAAGGACATGAGCGAGCTGATCCTGGAGGACAGTGGGAAGCAGATCGGAGTTGTCTGTCTTCCAAGAAACGTCTCCTCCATCCAAAATGCAGTCCCACACCACTTATTTCTGCTGTTCCTTAGACAGCTCGTGCCTGATGCAGTGTCCAAGAGACTCCTCTATTTCACTTTAGCTGGCATTTCTGATGTGGCTTTGAGATGAAATTGTGAAGTAAGCTGTTTGATAGGTGGCTGCATGCAGTAATGCATTCAAGGCCCTGCTCTGCATGCCTCATTGTCAGTTCAACAGGTGCAATAATTAGGACATTGGTGGATGTCCATAAGGTTTTACTGCCAGCGCCCCCTAGTGGCTGGTAAGCCTGCAGAGAAGTGTGAGTGGATTTTAGTTTGCCTTATCAACGTGTTAAAAAGGCCAAGAGTGGCCAAGCTCTATCCCCAGATAAGTAAGTTGCAGTTAAAAAAACAATTGGCTGATTGCAGAAGAACCTGCAACTGTTGATGAACTAACGGGCAGGGAGGATGGAGACAAGATGGATGTTGTCTGTAATGTGTTTAGTTGAAGTACTTTTCAAAGTGGCAACTTAGCCAAGGTGTCGAGGTCAGATGACCGGTAGGACTCCAGCTCCCCAAAGCTCCTTCTGGCTACTGCCAGACAGATGTTGCCAGTGCATGCAAACTTATCTGCAGAGATTGATGGCAAATCAGCTGTACATATATGAGAGCATTGGAGCAATTGCAGATCCCCAGAGAGGTCCAGTGTTCATATGACATGGATGACTTGAGCGATCTCCACACCTGACCATTTTTAACAGAACAATGATCATCTCATCATAAACTCTGCAAGTTTGTTGTCTGGGACCCATGGAATATCATTTTAGGACCAGTCTATGGTGCCAAACTGTGTCGTCATGCCAACCAAAGGTCAACAAAAATGATGCTGACCTTCTGTCCTGCCTCAAAGGCATGTGCAGTAAAAGATGTCCATCTAATCACTTGCTCCTCAGTACTATGGCCTGGTCAGATTCCTGCCTGGCAGCAAGGTAACTGTGGGTCGATTTAAAGACAACAGTCATCTAAGTACCAGTCTCTAGAGTGACTTAAAAGTGACAATGATCAGAGCAACTGGGTGATAGCTTTTTGGGTCATCTGCCTTCCTTCCAAGCTTGAGAAGTCCCACAATGTGTGACCTTCTCCAGATCTTTGAAACTGTGCAGTATTCCAGACAAGTATTTTAGTGTGTTTAGCAGAAAGTCGCAACAGGATACGCCAATGTGATGCACAAACTCCCCATGGAGGTCAAGCTTGGGAGCCTTGTAAGATTTGAAGAAATAAATCCCTGATAGCCGCTTCTCCCTAGTGAAGGGCTGGGAGGAGCTGGAGTCAGAGGGAGGGGCAGACTAAATATTTCTGGGAGCAGGCAATACCTTCCAATAGTGACCACTGTAATTGCTGTCTGTCTGTCTGACACAAAGCGGGCTGCCACCACATTTGCAGAGATGTGCAGGGTGTTTAGGAGTCTGTTCTGCCGGAGGGCCAGGAAGAAGACCCCAGACCCTACCACCTGAATGCATGAACTCCAGGCTTTCAACACATTCATGCCATCTTTTCTGCCCTTTACCACTAAGCTATTAGCATATTAGCGGCTTGTGTTGTCCCTCAGGTGGAGTAGACTGTCGGAGTTCTTGAAAGAAGTTGTCACAGTCATCCTCCCAGCAGGGGATACAGATCATATGAAAACCACCTGGAACTGACTTTCCACAGGACGTAACAATAGCCACAAGGGGCCAGTTCCCTCCCCGCCCGCAGCTCCTTATGCTGCTCCAGTAATGGAAAGGAATGGAAGGGCCCCTTGGAGTAACTCCTATGTTATGTATCAGAGGGGTAGCTGTGTCAGTCTGGATCTGCAAAAGCGACAAAGTCTTGTAGCACCTTATGGACTAACAGATCTTAGGGATCATGAGCTTAAGATCCACTTGAAGTGGGTCTTAAGCTCATGATCCCTAAGATCTATTAGTCTATAAGGTGCTCTAAGACTCTTTGTCTCCTGTGTTAAGGGGTCTTTCTGGTGCCTAGGCCGCTCCCCCTGGCTGGAGTGGGTCACGCTCTGTCTTTCCTGGGCTTGTTGGAGCAGCCCCATGGGGATTGCGTGGCAGGATCTCTTGCTGACTTCTTCCCATCCACCCTGCTCCAAGCAGTAGAAGCAGCTGTCAGGATGATACCTGGTCTGCTCCCCCAACCCCCGTATACACCCCCACACATTAGTGTTGAGAGCACAGAAGTGAAAGAGGGAGAAGCAGGAATCCATCTCCCCCCAGTTGACCCACAGTCAGTGATTTCAGCTGTGTGGGGGAGGGAGGACTGGACTCCGGTCTCCACTCCTGGCTTTCCCAGAGCAGTGGGAGTAGGGTGGCTGGGAACAGAGGACAGGCTCCATGCCTGAGCAGGTGTGGGCGAGGACTAGCACGTAGGGAGGCAGTGGAGATCGTCTAGGGAGGGGCCGGTGGCACTTGGCAGCCCCATCAGCACAAATAAAAACTTCAGCCAAGCGAGCGCCTTGTCTGGTGTGGGAGCGTAATGTGTCACGAGAGAGGAAGGAATAGAGACTGCCCTGTAGACTCACTCTGCCGGAGCGCGTAGGACAAGGAGGAGTCTGTGTGAATAGCTGGCCAGGCAGCATGGAGGAGGACCCGTCACCAGATACTGCCTACGCTCCAACCCCAACCCGGGTGTGTGCACACGTGATTCTCGGCCTGCTTCTTTTCCAAACTTCCCTTTCAGCTCCTGGTCTCAAGACCTTGTATAAATGTAACCGTGACTAATTACAAGGTTCCTGCCCTTTGAGATTCACCCTCTGACTGGCAGCCCATTCACTCCACACCTCCCTTCCCAGGAGAGGCAAGAATCATGCCTAGTCCTAACTGATCTCCAGGGCCTTCAGCCAGCCGCCAGAGCACCCCTCCATGTCCTCCATTAGGGCTGGCTGAAAATTTTCAATGGAAGCTGTTTGTAGATTTTTCCCTTGGGAAATGGTTCCCCAGTGGAACCAACTGTTTCTTGACAGTGTCTGGCTGCCTCCCAAGAAAAGCGCTGATATTTCATTTTTTTTAAAAAAAGGTTTTGAACTGAAGTAATTCAATTCAGAAATGCTGCTGCAGTGTCTCGTAAGAGTCGCCTTATGTTCCCATTCTCTGTAGTCCAGGCTCCCCTGGGACTATATTGCCCATGATGCACCATGAGCACAGGACTCTCACCCAGGACTGAAGCATTGTTCCCTTTCACCAAGGGGGGAGACCACTGTGCAGCAGGTTGAAAACAAACAGAAGGAAGTATTTCTTCACACACAACACAGTCAACCTGTGGAACTCCTTGCCAGAGGATGTTGTAAAGACTATAACAGGGTTAAAAAGAGAACTAGATATATTCCTGGAGGATAGGTCATCAGTGACTTAGCCAGGATGGGCAGGGATGGTGTCCCTAGCCTCTGTTTGCCAAAAGCTGGGAATGGGCGAGAGGGGGTGGATCACTTGACAATAACCTGTTCTGTTCATTCCTGCTGAGCACCTGACATTGGCCAGTGTCAGAAGACAGGATACTGGAGCAGCTGGACCTTTGGTCTGACCCAGGATGGCCATTTTTATGTTCTTATGCATCGTGGGCGATATAATCCAACCAGGGAGTCTACCCTATAAAGGAAAAAAGGGCACGGGACGGGAGCATTTCCAGACAAAAATGTGGTTTTTCAGCAAAAAGAAGAGGGTATTTTTGTGATGAACCTGCTGGCTCCTTCCTGGGGATTTTCCTTCCATCCTAGGATAGCTGGAGGAAAAGGATGAAGCCAGTAAAGGACACTGTTACCCAGTGGAACATCCAGCCCAGCTGATAGATTGCTCTGTAATCCCTAGAGACTAGAAAAGAAAGTAGAATTTATTTATCAGATTTCCCAACATGCACCTTCATGCTTTCTCCCCTGCTGCCCTCTGTGCATAGAAGAAATTCCCTGGCGAGTTCTGCAAAACCATCTTGCTGTCCTCCCACACATCTCTCCTTAAAACTCTTCTGCCAGTGGTACCTGCAACGCACTCGACAATGGCTAGGCCGCCAGTTTGCACTGGGCTTTGTGACGGCCGCTTATCCTACCATTCATACTTGTCTCACTGTTACCTCACACACTCACTCTGGTTTTTGTAGCCACCATTGTGTCTTGTCTTCTACCTGATAGGTCAGTCCTTTGAGGAAGGGATCTTCTTTTTGTTGTGGGTTTGTACAGCACCTCGCATGGTGGGGCCCTGTTCCGGGGCCCTATATACGATCCTAATTAGAGATAGTGTAATACCATCAGACCCCGGTCGTCAGGATTGAACCTGGGATCTTTGGAGCTAAATACATGAGCCTCTACTGTATGAGGTAAAAGCCGCATGCCCCTTAGCTAAGGCTGTAGCAGACTCATCAATCTCTCAGTGGTCTCGGTGCCACTAGAGGGGATGGAACACCCCACCCAGGAGGGATGTGGGTTACAATGGCAGGAAAAAGTTCCATGAAACATTCTTCTGCAAGATTTTGCCAATTTCTTTGAATCGAAGCGTTTGGCAGAGAGACAGTTTTTGATTTTGATGAAGTTCTGATGGAATCCTGCCTGCCAAGCAGGTTTTCTGCCAGATCACCTGTCTGGCTCCGTGGCGGCCTGCTCTGGAAGTCTTCTAGACTCCCAGCTCTTCGGTAGGCTTTCTGGCAGGCTGACAGGGAGCTGGTCATCTACATGCCCCTGGTTCCCAGGCTTGGGGCTACTTGGCAGTCTGGGATGCCAGGTTCTCCAGCTCTGGTGCGTAACACCAAGTGCACTGCCCCAGCACATGGGCTCCATTCCCTTTGGCTGAGAATTTTGAAACTTCGGGGTTTTGTTCCATCTGGGAAGGAAATCCTCCATAAGTTACCTTTCTCCGCCTAGCTCGAATTGTACTAATAATGGATCGGCTCCAACCACAGAATACGAAGCAGTGTTTGGAGTATATTTTTAACATCACCTTTATTTAAACGTGAAGGTTGAAATCTCTTGGCACACGGAGCGCTATTCTTCTCTTGCTGATGAAGAAAATATTTCTCTGTACATCTGGTTCATATTTTTCTTTAGGTTTCTGCCAGAAACAATTCCAAAAACAGAAAGCAGAACCAAGTAGAATGAATGTATACATTTCTAAAGGATTCCTTCACCGTTCTCCTCTGCTGCAAACTCCATATTCCTACTTAGAAATCTTTTTTAAAATGAGCTTTCTTTTCTTAATGTGAAAACATATGGTCTAATTAACTCTGGAACATTGCTGCTGCAATCGTATAAACGATCTACATTTAGAAAATAATTACAGTGAATATGACAAGAAAAATATTCTGTTGTAGAAAATGTTTTTCCTAATTGTTCTAACCCTATTATCTTTCCAGTCAGATTTGTCTGGAAAGTCTTATTAATGACTGCATGCCATGATTCTTATGTTGGGGCTTTCTATTTTCAGGCTCAGAGAAATATTGTCTGTCTTAGAAATCCAAATTTTCCCATCAGAAAAGGGGATGTGGGGAGAGATAAGGATTACATTGTATCCAAACCTCACTAAGTATGTGAGTCGGGTGAGGGTGGGCTTGGGCTCAGAGAAACATTTTCCTGTTTTGGTCCTTCTCAGTTTTGGAATATCAGGCAAAATCTAGAGATGGTTTTGGTTTTGGAAACCTCATTGGTTAGAGTTCAAAACAAAGGATGGTTCAGATCCAAGCTCTGGTTTATCCAAACCCTCAACAGCTGGGACGTACTGGGCAGAGTAAGGGGCCTAATTTTGGCCCTTCTCTAATTCAATAACATGAATGCTACTTGGCCTTCTGTATGCATCTACAGGACGCCAACCCGCTGACAAACACAATGTTGTCATAGCACCAAACTCCTGCTATTGTCTCTGTTGTCGAGGAAGCAAAGCACTTAAAAGCTACTGGTTTTAGATAATCAGGAACAGAGAATCTGCATTAAGAATGTAATGTGCAACCCAAAATGATTTATATGGCTAACGAGAGTACTTGCTGGGTTGCAGTCAGATCCTACGCTGATTTTTTGTTTTTTCTTTGACAATGCAGCCAACTCTTTCTTGGGGCAAAGAATGCTCATTTTGCAAGCAATTATTTATAAATATTTGCAAATGTTATTGTGAGGTTTTTGTTGTTAATCTTTCATTTTTTTTCCAGGGGAAAAATGTGGTTTGGGGGTGGAAAACACATACCCAATCTGCATATTTCCAACTACACTACTTTCTCTGGTATCTGCCTGTAAAATAGGCATGTGTTATGTATAAATTTGTAAATGGATATTTTCAACTGAATATTTTAGCTAATCTGGGTTTAATGTCCTGATGTAATACAATCCAGCCTGATTAGACTAAATGATCCATAAAACATAAATTACTTGGAAGGAGAGAGGGAGGAGAAGTTGTTTTGTTTTGCAGCTTGGGCTTAGTCAGTTTGGTGCTGAGCATCCTTGCCTCCCATCAAAAACAGCAGGAAACGGAGAGTTAAGCACCTCGCGGAAGTGTTCAGGACTGATTTCACCATCAGTGAAGGAACTGCATAGCTCTTGACCTGGTGTCAGATTGTAGGGACAGAGCTAATTTGCTGTCTCCATATAATAGCCAGACCAGTTGGGTCTGATTAGATTCACGCAAACATAAAGGGTTGAGTTGCTTTGTGACGCACGGAAAGCTAGAAAGGCCAGAGACAGAATTAGTGATTCTGAAACTTAAGCTCAGGAATAGAACTATCTGTGAGTACTTTTGTCCATGTTCACACCAGTTCTTTGTCACTTAAACCTTGTCTGCATGAAAAGGAAAAGTCGATCTAAGTTATGCAGTCTGAGTTACATGACTAGCATAACTCAGATTGACATAGCGTAGATCTACTTACCGCAGGGTCCACACTATGCCCTAGTCTACAGTGCGGGGGGCGGGGGGTCGACCTAACATACGCAACTTCAGCTATGCGAATAGGTCGACTTGCCTTGGCGTCTTCATGATGCAGAGTTGACTCTCCCCCGTTGACTCTGCCTGCGCCTCTTGCTGTGGTGGAGTTCTGGAGTTGGTGGGAGATTTGAGGACGATGATTTGAGGACTTCAATAGCTCAGACAAATTAGAGGTTTACTACAGAAGTGGGTGGGTGAGATTCTGTAGCCTGCATTGTGCAGGAGGCTGGACTAGATTATCATAATGGTCCCTTCTGACCTTTTGAATCTATGAGAGTACTTGGGGATGGATTCATCGCATCTAGACGAGACGCAATAAATCGATCCCCGAAAGATCAATCTCTACCCACCAATCCGGCGGGTAGTGTAGACTTGGCCTACGTGATGTTGATGGGAGATGCTCTCCTGCTGATCCCCTTATTCTTCTTGATCAGGAGGAGTAGAGGAGTCAATGGAAGAGCGATTGGCCGTCGATTTTAATGGGTCTCCACTAATGAATGGGCTTTTTGTCACATGAATGTTTGAGGAATGATCTGTTTGTATCTGAAGTGCTGAGACTCTGGCTATAAAGGGAATGAAAATAATACTGAGGTGTTCGTCTAAGTGAGCAGTTGCACAGTGAATAATGAACAGTCAAACCACATGCTCCGCAAATGACCCGTAGCATCCAGTATTTACTGCGCTGATAGAAATGAAGAGTGGTGCCTCTCTTTCAAATGGGGCAGTGTGGGAGAAGGGCTGTGAAACAGGGCCTACTGTATTTGCTGAAATGAATTGCTCATGCAGTAAGCACCGGGTTCTGCTATGTGGTCATAGCGAAGGGATAAATTAATGCTTTAAAAAACAACCCAGTGAAATTTTAAAATCTCTAAAGACTGTAAAGGAAGGGAAACAGATGAGCCAGCAAGGAAACGGGCTCATCACTTCTTGAATAAACTATTATAGCCTTAAACAAGTTAAAACTAATTTCCCAAGCCTGCAACTGAATGGTTAGGAAACCAATCCCTAATTAACCCTTTAATTGGCTCATTCACCTATATTTGATAGCTGTTTGGTGTTGCTATTCCTTATTACCATACTGGAATAAAACAAATGTTGATGGTCATAAATATCCTACCAGGGTTGTATTTAAAAGGTGTATGACATGGCGAAGTAAGAGAGCCATTTTCAAAAGATGTTCCAGACGTGCAGGTGTTGGGGATCTGACCTTTATTTATATGTGTATCAATCAGTAAAGTGTCATTAAACTAAGTCACCTTTCTGACATTGGAACAATATCATTTAAAAAATGAACTTGTCTTTTACCACATTTTATTAAATGATTAATTTTCCTTAGATTAACGTAAAATGATCCCATTAAAAATGTACTTTTTTTCCTTGAAAGCACTGCTCATTATACTATCATTTTAAGTAATTAAATCAGAATAAATGTCTCTGTGAAGCTATTTTAATGTAACACCTAATTATATCTGACCTAGACTCTGAACTATAATCGTTAACTACATGAACTGTGTAATGTTCTGCAGTCTCTTTAATAATGTACACGGAATGAATTCAGCTGCATGGAGTTGTAAGCTGGAGTTGTTAGATAATACACACCTGTATCTGCATAGGATTGTAGACATGGGTCTGCCTGTCAAGTTGTTTCCTAGCAACCTGTTTTATATTTCTTGATTACGGGCTTATTCTGTCTCCATTGAAGTCAATGGCACAGGATCAGGCTCATAGAGAAATCAGACTTGAATCTGAACTCACACCACCTTTGACATCATTGGTTTTACTCCTTCTTTACACTGGTGTGAAAGCAAAACTGGGCCAACTATATATACTGAATATTCAGTTGTGATGCTAAATTCTGTAGGATGCTATCTGATAAAGTAAATGTTAACATGTAACCTCAGTGTTGTATCTGTACATTTCTGATGATGTTCGATTCGGAAGCTCAGGGCTTTGGTTATATTTTAAATGGTGTGAACGATGATCTTTCTGCAGTAAAGGATAGCTTGCACTTTTGATTTCAAGATTTTTATGATCTAATTATGTAATTTTCCCAAAGAATAATATTCCATACGAGTCATCGGAGTAGAGACAAATTTAAGTAACTTCTTTGGGGAAAATCAGTGGGTTGGAAAGATTCCTCCCCACCTCCCCCCGACCTTTCCTCAAGTATGAATGAATAAACTCCAGATTAGTTACTTTTTGGGGGATGCTCGTGTGCTTTTTTTAAAAGCTGCAGTGGATGGGCTATCTGCTTTAAAAAGAGAGAGTGTTAGTTTCTGCATTTACAGAAAGGATATGAAAACACCCTATTGTAGCAAAACTAAAAATTGCTAGTGCCACCTATTGGTGAAAAGTCATAGATTACAAGGTAATTAACTGATCTGCATATTATTCCTCAGTTGATAGGGGATAAGTGATTGGTAGAGGAATAATATGCAGATTGTCAGTTCTGAACATTTACCAACTTTTAACCCGAAATAATGTCTTTGATTTCCTAATTTATACGGGCCCTGATTTTTGCAAACATGGCCATGCCTGGTCTGGCACACAGCCTGCTCAACATACCCAGCTCTGGGTTTATGCATGCAGTGGGAGACTGGCATACAAACCGAGGCTTCCAGGATTGCTGGAGGATATACATGTCAAAGTCGGGCACCTGGGTGCGCGTATGACCTCTAGGCTCACTACGTTTTGTATGACTATGCATAAGCTACAAAAATGGTCACCATGGCTTAAGTCATGATGCAAAGAGGACAATTGTAATATTCTATCCTATTTGCATTATAGGAATGCCTAGAGGGCCTGTAATGGGGGAAGGAGGCTGCCTCTTTAAGGGTTGGAGGCCTTAACACCCCAACATACTGGACTCTACTGCTGCTTGCCAGCCAGTTTTCATTTTAATGTATCTAAGGAATAATCTCATTTTACACTTTCATATCTTCTTGGCTCCCCGCCCCCCATGAAAAATAATCTGATTTCTACTGAAAAATTTTCTAAATGTTTGTCGTCTCTGTAATTTTTTTGTCATGCCCTAGAGAGGGGCTGCTTGAGAGACTTCATTGGAGGAAATATTCTCTACTCCACTCTGTTTTTTTTTAAAAAACCAACTTTTTGATGTGAAAATTATAAGCACTTAGAGATATGTTAATATGAAAATGATTGGAGGAGTGTTGAATGGGGCTTATGGCTGATTTTCAGGCACTCTAGTACTTTGCCGCCTGCGTCATAGATAATCCAAAAAGAATATTTCTGTACACAGCTATTTTCCCCCAAAGTGGTCGTTATTCACTATTCAAAAGCCCACCAGCATCTTAAAGAATCTGCTTTTAAAGCCATTTGTTGCTGTTTTTTTCATGTTAAATGTGTCCTTTTGTGTGTTGCCTTGTGGTGATTGGCAGTGCTTTGCAGAGGTACTTAAGCATGTGTTCTTCCTGAATGGGAATGTGTTTCTAAATCAGGGCCATAATGCACAACTGAAAATCTTACTGACTCAAGTGGGTTAAACCTGGGACCTTTCATCTGAAACTATCCACGCTTTGGTGGTTTGGATAAAATAGAAGTGATCCAAGCCATGCCTGGCTCATGTTATGTTCACAGCATACATACAGAGATGTTAGATACAAAGCTAAATAACCTTGCTGGAAGGTTGCAATGTAACACTATTTTATTTCTTAAACTTCAAAATGATAACACGGAAGAATCCAAACACCGAGACAAAGCAGGCTGCTCCCTAAAACCAAAGAAGCACAACTCACCCTACCTTACTCTAGGCTGGCTGGTGATTGATCACACTTGCTTCACTTTAGATCCTCTTAGTCTGCAAGCAGGACCAGGAAGCCACGGCCAATCCCACACAATCTTAAAGTGATAGCTTGCAATTCAAACATAGTCCTCAATACCCCAGAGTTTAGGTTTTACAAAATGCAAACTTTCCTGAGGTGCTATCTATGTGGCACTTTGATTTTGGTACCAACAAGAAGGAAGGAATATAGTTCTTGCAAAGACATTTTTCCCTTTGTTCTTACATACACATAATTAAGCAGGGGTAGGGAATCCCAGATGGTTTTGAGACCAGATCTCCTTGTCTCCACATTTGTTTGAAGCCAGTGAGAAGCTGAAGGGTTTGGAATCCACAGAAGTAGGGACTTCACTGTGATGACTGAAGATTTAGTTCCTAACATAAGACCTGAGCATTCACTGCTGTGCCTCAGTGCAAGTGATGGGGAAGAGTTCAAAAAGACACCTTGAAAGGCAAGAAGATGAATAAGATTGGGGTAATGGCTGACAACCAGAATGATGGGTATAAAGTAACTGTTAGGTTTGGCATGTCTTTACTTACACAACTAAACTCCTGTAACAGCACCAGGGGGTGATGCTTGTCCCTTCTGAATAACATTTTGTGTTACTGACAAGTAAATCAGCAAAAGGCTTCTTGCCCTAAGAGGGTGGTACTTGACAAAAGTAACACAGGAATTAGAGCAGTTGCCGTATTGGCTGAGAAGCATGCCTGGCATTGAATTTAATCCTCCAGCAAGAGATTCATGTCTCCCTTAGCAATCTGACAGGCACAGGAATGAATATTTTCAGTGACTAGTTAGCAGGGGAACTTAGCAGAAGTAGACGGTGGATCACCTTGAAAGTACTTGAGCTGTTACGATAACCCTTTTTTCTTTTTCATTATTGACCATATTGACTTCAAGAGTTTCTTCTTGGTAGATGCATTCTACCCTATCCTGTAAGGCTGCTTTAAGAAGACGTTACAGTCCTAGCTGTCTCCTTTCTGGTCTCTCTGAGTGCCTTGACCACTCCTGCAGTGGAATTCTGTGATTCTCTCCCTCTTAGACCAACCCTTTGGCTATAGTGCCTTGTGTATCAACAGTGCTTACCCAGCAGGTCTGAGTTCAGGCCCCTGCAGTTCGTCCTTTCAGGAGTTTGTGATGGGGTGGGTGTGGGTGTGTGTGAATATGATGACCAGACAGCTGCCCTAAACCAAAGTATTGTTTGTTTTGCAGTAAGAACAAAGCATTTAAAGAAAAAGGATTTTAAAACAGTCCACACTCGTCTGTCTTACCTAAAGGCTTCCCATCCCCTGATGGTAACCTAGGCAAGCTTAACTTCTTCAGACACTCCCAGTGTTTCAGTCAGGTTTTCTCCAAACAACTAGTCCTTTCACTCAAGAGTCCCTTTATAAATCCCCCTGTAGTTATTTTGTTGTATTCCTGGGCCTCTTGCTAGCCTGGCATTGTCTCTTAACAACCCTCACGGCTGTATGGAGAAGTTGCTTCTCTTGAGCCGTTCTTTCTTCTCCTGCTTGTTTGTTTTTTTTCACAGCAGTGCTCTATTGAACTACTAAACTGAGAGTCGTACGGAAAAGAGCTCAATAACCAGGTCACCGTGCAGTATTCATAAACTGTTCCAGAGTGGCTCTAAATCCCAACAGATGCTAATAAGAATAAAGCCCAGTTCGGGAATCCCAGCAAGAAACATTCATTTAGAGCAAAACCTGGGTTCTTAAAGGAAGCCTTAACGCTTCCATCTTGAGTCAGTTCACTATTGCCGCTGCTACTGGCAGCAGGCTATTTGGCTCCAGATATTCTCTCAGTGACAGGGGTTGACCAACCTCTGTGAAATTTAAAAACATGCCGCTTCTCGAGAGCGGCCCCAAATATGGGCCACTAGCTGGACCAGCCTTTGAAAAGGTTTTTTTTGTGGTTTCTGAATTTGCCAGTTAGAACAGCCATCATCAACATAGATCTTGTATTTTTACTGGCGATATATTCTGGAAAGTGTGGTCTGTTGGATGACTGGCTTCATTTTATGCTCACAGAGTTATACCAATCCTTTATTCAGGCCCACTGGTTCTTGGAGAGTGCACTAGACTGAAACTCAGGAGGACAACTAAATTCTACTCCTCAAGCAACTTTGCCACTGCGCTGCTCTGACCTTTGGCAACTTACTTCACTGTGCCTCTGTTCCCTGCCCCCACAGAACTTATAACATAAGCAGGTGAGACACTCTCCCGCTATGTGTTTGGTAGGATGCCTCACAAGTGGAGTCATACTCCAAACCAGATACCACATTCCATGGTAGCACAGTGGACTCAGCTCCCATCCCAAAACGTGCTGATTCTCGTGCTTTCTCTCTGCCCATTGGTGGAAGCTATGGTTAGATTATGTGGGAGTGTTCTTTAAATTTAGAAGAACAGAGTAAGTTTCGAAGATTCTAACTCTGTTCTATCTCTGATGTTTTAAAAATGGAAATGTTTCTTGAGCTATTTTTCTCTTCTCAAGTAATCGTATGGGGTCAGAAGCTCAACTGGTGAAATCCATGTAGCTTCCCTGACTTGAAGGGCCCTACATTTCTGTTAACAGAAGAGCTGAACCGTAGTATCAGTATTTTTACATCAGAAGCTTTATTTTTTAAAAAAGTATTGTTTAATCCCTTATTAATGTAGGACTGGGTGTCTCTGGGGATTGGTAATGGGATGGAGAAATCTTAAAAGCTAAGACCCAGCAGTCAGAGAGAGCTCTCATGCCATGTTTCCATCTGAATATGCTTTGACTTAGGGCCTCTGCCAGACACATGATTGTGGGCTCTGTCTTTCTGCTCATTTAGGGCCCCGTTTGTGCATGGTTGAAGATAATGACATGAGGTCAGGTCCTTAGACTGCCCAAAGAATCTCCTTTATATACACGAATTTTTAACTGTGATCTGACACCATCTGCACACGCAGGCGCTAGGAGTCTTGACATAAAATGAACTAACCTGAGGTGATGATGGAGAGAGGGGAAAAGGAAGGGTTAATGCATCACTGACAAGGAGTGATCTTCAGGTAGATTAAGAATAAAGTCTCAGGGTGAGGTTCTTTGGACGGGCTGGACAGCTGTCAGATGCTTGGTGTCAATGACTCCACAAGGTACAAGGCACTGGAGAATCAAACTCTCTGTGTAAAGCTTAATGTGAAACTGTTTCGTTGTATCCTCTGTAGCCAGCCACTCTTCCCCATAGTTCACTGCAGAAGCCCTAAAACATGAACTACATTCATGCAGGGGGATCTTTGAAGGGTGACTTTCTTTTGGGGAGTTAATATATTTGAGAATTGGTTTTGTAGCGCCCATGAGTGGGCGTTGTAGGGCATTTCGGCACGGGGGAGGCTAATTTTAAATGTTTCTGAAATGTGATTGCTATAAGCGGGTTTAAAATTAGGCTGATAATACAACAATAAATCTAAATAAAGACACTTGAATGTAAAGAATAGAAGAATAGAATATGGTTTCCTCTGAGTAACTCTTCAAAGCAGAAAAGCAAAATCTTAAGGTGCATAAATAAAATGTTACCCTAATCTACTAAATGTTTCAAAAGTAACTAGTAGAAATACTGAACTGGTCATTGACTAATAAACAAACATATTTCAACCTTATCCAGCACTAGGAACTCAAGCCTGTGTACTTCAGTTGATTTATAGCCTTTCACAATATACCAGTAAGCCCCGACTACAGCAGATTTCAATAGCAAGTACTACAGTATGTCACTGTCCTGTTAGCATTTTGGGGAGAACAATGAACTAACAGCTTATAGTTTACTGGATTTTTGAGAGTCTTGTTTTTCTGTTAAGGGATTGGCTATTGATAGTCTTAGCAAGCTGCATAAAAATAACTTCTTGATGTGCTAATCATCAGAGAGGATGCAAATTCACTTGGTTTAGGCAGGAAGGGTAATAAATTGCAACAGTTAATCAACATCCTGTGGAGAAATTTTGTGTCTAGAATTGGACCTAAGAGTGGAGACACAATTTTTGGTTAGTTCAGTCTACTAAAATTAAAGCACTGGGCTAAATCTTCAGCTCATGTAAATCAGTGGAACTATGCTGACTCCAGTTAAGGATCTGGCTGATTCCTTAGCTTTTGGGAGTAGGACCACACCGGAGCAAAAGCAGATCTGCTTGTTTTAAGGATCACCCTAGTGTCAGAATGTAGTGTTTCATCTTTTATTTTCTACCAACACCACTTATATCTTCTTGTAATTCATGCATCTGTGAGATTATTGCAATACTTTATTGGAGGAAATGGCAATACCATTTAATTCTTAGAGAGACAAGACGGGTAAGATAATATCTTTTTATTGGACCAAGAGCTATACAGAGCTCTTCTTCAGCTCTCTCTAGCTCAAAAACTTGTCTCTCTCACCAAGAGAGGTTGGTCTAATAAAAGATATTATCTCACCTGTCTCGTCTCTCTATCCTGCAACCAGCATGACTACAACAACACTTGATTCTCAGATCAGACTGCACCAATAGGAGTCAAGTATTATCCACTGTCTCTATAGCCTCTTACTTTCTTAGTGTAACTTCTACGGTTGTCAGATACTTGTTCATATAATAGTGAGAGGATGATTTCTTCCACTCCCCACACCTGCTCTGCCTACCAAAAACCTGGGAGCAGAGCTGAAACCCTGAGAAGGAAAGAAATGTTTCTTATGCTGAGGGGAAGGAAGTAAGGCTAGAATTGGCTTAACCTGCTACTCATGGCTTCTCAGAACAGCCTTCTAGTGATCTAAATCTATGTCAAGAACTGGAGAAGTAGCCGTGTTAGTCTGGATTTCCAGAAATGACAAAGAGTCCTGTGGCACGTTAAAGACTAACAAAAGTATTGAAGCATAAGCTTTCGTGGGCTAGTACCCGCTTCGTCGGATGCATGCCTAAATCTATGGTGGATGGAAGGATGACTCTTGTGTGCTTTGGATAAGGGATGGTTCCCAGTCTGGTTTTGGTATAATCCATTTCATACAAACTTGTACAAAGAATGGCATATAATATATAGTTAGTGACTTTTTAACCTCTGTTGAGTTTACCACTGCCATGCTATAAACTGGCAAATTTTGAAGAATGTGTATGGCAGGGATCTCAAACTCAAATGACCAAGAGGGCCACATGAGGACTAATGCATTGGCCTGAGGGCTGCATCAGTGACACACCCGCTCCTGGCCCCATGAGGCCCCACTCGTGCCCCATCTCTTCTCTGCCTCCTCCCCTGAGCGCGTGGCTCCCCACTGCTCCCCCCTCCCTCCTGGAAAGTACTAAGTGCCTGGAGGTAGGTAGAGGAGCAGGGACACGGTGCACTGTCGGGGTGGGGAGCTTGGCAGCTGCCGGAAATAACCGGGGCAGGGGGGGAACAGGGAGCTTGGCAGCCGTGGGAAATGACTCTGCGGGCCGCGTGTTTGAGACCCCTGGTGTATGGTATAAAACCTTTATACAAACTAAAAAAGGCATAAATTTGGCTCACATCTAGCAATCTGTAGGAAACCCCCCTAGCTTGATTTTGTGTGTGTATCTCTGCACACTTGTACAGTGGATCTAGGGATGAGTTCGTAGGTGCTGGAAGTAAAAAAAATTGTTCCATTGCCATTGGATGAGTCTGATTGAAATGAGTTAGTGTAAATGCTAGACCTGCAGAAGAAGCGACTACTTGATTTTGTTTTGATCTTGTATGGCAGCTTCCTGTCGTCTTAAGGCTTATCTTCACAGGTGCTGGTGGTGTTGAAAAATTACCAACCGGCTCTACTTAAAACAGATTTGATTAAACTGAACCTTTTGCTGAAATTTATTAGTTTTGACAAATCTTTCGTTGGGAAGGTTTTTCGGGTCTGAAATGGAATTTCTAGTAGACACACACACACACACATCCTTTTGGAGTTGTTCCACTTTATATCAATACACAAACATTTACTGGGACAAAAAAAGAGAGAGACAATTTATAGTCTGAAGCACCATGCTATCATTGTTCTGGGGTGTCTCTCTCTTTTGTGCTTTTTGCGACAAATTTCAAAAGGTCTTATTTTTGTCCCACATCAGAAAGAAAACTAAGCTTGACATTTTGTTTGTCAAAATGGAGTTCTTGTTCTCCAGCCAGCCCTGGATTTAATTGAATGGAAAAACTCCTTTTGAGTGTATTGTATCAAGGATAGATATGACTTCTGACATCCATCAGACCTGACAAATCTAAATGGGAAAAGTTAAAGTAAGGGTATGGTTAGATAATAAATTACAGGGCAGAGAGGCAAAACCAAGTAACCTTTTGTTTCTTTATAGCTAGATGCAGGTTAATTAATGTATAATTTCTAGTTTCTTTGAATCTATTTTGTTCAAGTGGTACCACCTCTTTTTTTTTATAAAAATCCTGCCAGTAGAGATGCAGTCTGAAATATTACATTTTATGGTAGTGTTAATGCAGTGATTTGTGCCATCGTTTTAGGATATTGTAGTATTTCTTTTAAGAAGGAAGTAGATGTTTTTTTCTTTAACAGTTTAAGGTGTGTGATGAAGTGATGTGATTCTGGAGCCCATTTCTGCCACATATGATGTGCTGTAAGCCAGTCATTGTCAAAGCATACAAAAGGAGTTTTGCGAACTGGCACACTGTATATGGACTGGTGACAGCATTGGTAGGTGATCAGTTGAGGTAAATCAAAAATAGTTAGATGTCAGTTCTGACAGGGACATCCTACGCGTCCCTTCAGGATTTTGCAGGGCCTTTTCTTTCCGGTTCTGTCATTCAATGTCCTAAACCTGGAGACGCTATTTTAACAGGAGCCTGTTGTCAGGGTTACTGAGAATTACAGATAGGGGTGTGAAATTCTGCGAAAACAACTGGAGGTTTCAGGCAGAGAATTTTAGGAGTGTCACATCCTATTAATACTCACTCATCATTTTCTGCCCATGCGCTCGTGCATGAATGACACATTCTGTTATTTTTGGCTTATCGCTGGAGCAATTTAACTCTAAATGAGTAACTATATGCAGCTAAATAGGCAACAGGCCAAATTTATACATGCTGGCAGAGGAATGCGTAAGCAACACCGCCTGCTGCTTTGCTCAGGCCTCATTGTTCCCTCACACTGAGGGAGGGAAGGTGGGGATCGCCACTACTCACCCTCTGGTGGAGTTTCTATCAGGGAGGGCAGCTTTCTTAACCATTGTTGGCTCTGTAGGAGTTCGGTGCATGAGGTTGCGTTGATCAGAACAGTCACTCTTGTTGAACCTCCTTTTCGCCAACACCACCGCTGTCATAAGCAACCTGGCCTTCCTCTGGGCCTCCTGGTGGACCGGAGATGGATTTTTTTCTGCAACCGAATCCTCTTCCCCCACTGGACCCTAAACTCGAGCTGAATGTGGTTCTTCATTAAAAGGCTCCATAAGTAAAAGCACTAGCATCTAGCGGGAATGCAAGTAAAGCAAGTAAAGAGGAATGACACCTTTTGCCTCCTTCCTCACTCTCTTCCAAACTCTGGTTCTGTAATGAATGGAACCTGCATTTAATTCCCCTGGTTTGATTGGTGTTTTCTGGGTAGGCAATAAGCAGTGGACCTTAGCCAGTGAGCTAAAGGCTTGTGTAGGACTGTTTTGCCTGCCACCCAGGGAAAGAAAATAAGAAAGGCAGATTCCAATGATCAGGTAGGTGTAAACAAGTCTCTTGTTAATGGAAGTTTTAGGGGCTTGGAATGCGCTTTTGCTAAAAACCCAGGTGACCTAGTATAGGATAATCTCAGACTATGCTGTAAATCAGTGTGAAGATTACAGACCTCTCATAAAAATCCCCTAATGGCTGTACCTGCCAATCTGTTAGATGCTTTGAGAGTACTGGAATCCCGGTTCTATGGCAGGTATAACCAAGAGAGCCTATTGCGGTGGTGCCTAAATGTTGTGTCTATAGCCGGTCTCACAGGCCAAAGTTGTCCTTGGTGCATATGAGACACATGAGATCACAGGCTGCACTCTAGCCAGGATGCTTGTGACAGCCGCTCTTTACCAAGTGAGTTAAACAGACACTTTCCGGGAATGAGTTGGTAGTAGAGCTGACTTACACACACTTCATTACCAAAGCATCAAGTGAATATGATAGAAATGAACTCTCAGTCCAGTTGCTGGGGAGAGGAAAAGATGAGGATTAGATGGAGAAAAATGGCTAAAAAACTATCGTACCAACTAAACAGGAGAGGAAAGATTCCACCTTTTAGTTCATAAACCCAAACTAACTGCAATGAAGGTGGGTACATGATTATAGATAAGACCAACACGAGGCCCCATCAATCTTACGTGTGTAGTGTGTGACCTTCAAAAGACATTTTAGAAACTTTCTTATACTGAAATGAGGATGTCTCTTGACTGAGGCCCTGATCCGGGTCCCATTCAAGGCCATGGGAGTATTGCCATTAACTTCCATTGGCAACAGCTTCGTGCCTTAAGATTGAGAACTTTTTAGCGGTAGATTTAAACAATAGAAAAATATTGTTAAATAATAACTGTAACCATTAGAAAAAATGTATCTAATTCTGAGAAGACTTCCTTGGGCAGAAAACCTGATGTGTTGGCATTTAAGAACCTCTGCAAATTGTATTATGATAGGCTTATGGCTCATACTTAATAAGCAATATATAGTAATACTGGATTTATCGCTCTGTTTAAGGTTTCTGATACTGAATTCCAACAAGGAGAATTGGTCCCTGGATTCCTGCTGAGTACCATTTAGAATAGCAACTTGCAGCTCTTCAAACTCCCACAATTACTACAAGCTTTCCATCTATTACAAGGCCTGTGCCCATAAGTGAAAGGAGGAAGAAGGGAGAAGCCAGGTACAAGAAAAGCCTCCTTTTTAAGAGGAATAAGAAGGCAGCAAATGTAAGTAGTTACTGTTTAGGACGCTATGTCTCAAGGCTGAATCTTAATATCTGACGTCATGTCAAGCTTGGAGACAAGTTAACTAGAGAACCTCTAGGGTGTAGGATCATTTGGAGTTAAGCTTTACTACTAGGATTTCAGGAAATATGCCTGGACTCTGAGCAAGGATACATTCAGATCCAGATGAGGGAAGGGGTATCGGATTCTCCAGTTAACCACAAATATTTTGCAATTAATCATGCTTAGAGTTGCACTTAGATCAAATAAAAACATGTTAAAAAACTAGGAGTAGGAGGCAGTGTGAATACCATTAATGAACATGAGTTTCAGCTTTAGAATGTTTTTGCCAAAGCTTACTCAAAATGTGTCAAACAGAACTGAGATCAAACGGAAATCAGCCATGCATATGTTGTACGTGAGAGTTTGAAGAGGGGAAACGCGATGGGAAGTAAGATTGCAACCATCCAAGGAACAAAGATCTAAAGTAGATTTAAATATATATGGTGACATAGTTATTGGTCCTCATTGTAGTCATCATCGCACAAGGAACATTACCTCTGTGCCAAGGCAATGCCTTCTTGGGATTTGCAAGTAGCATGATACATCACTCTAATGTATAGGCAATCTGATAGGACGGAGATAGCTTCCATCTGAAGTCACTGGCACAGTCAAGCTCCCCCCTCACTTGCTGCTTTATCAGGGGTGCACAATATGTCGGGCAGGGGGGAGCCAGAAGGAGCCTTAGGGTACATCTATGCTAGATTTGGAAAGTGTAAATTCCAGCGCAAAGGGAGTGATTTGTGGTAGCTCTGACTTTGAGCTACCACCCTAACAATAGAAGGGTAGCTACAGAGATGGGAAGGGCTGGCTACTCCAACTACAATCCTGTCTGAGACAATACGTACATACTGTAGCAACTAGCCACCTCCATCACCAGGCCAACGCTTCCACTTTTAGTATTCTAATCAATTAGAGCTAGCATGGGTACATCTTCACAAACTGGAATTTATATCTCCCAGCTCTAGTGTGAACATACCGTCATCACTTAAGAAAGCACCACATTCCCAAGGGTAGCCAGGGGGTGGATTTGTGCTCAGTCAGGTCTGCTCAGTGGCTCTTTTTTCACAAGCTCTCATCACAGCTTGATGTGTCTGTGGTGGCTAGAGTTTGTTGAGGCTTAAGCCACAGAACAGCAATATATCGAAGATCTGTTTGAAGCTTGGTAGCCAATACGTGACCTGATCTTCCCATTTTTTCTGTTGGTTCCATATTCACACTAGGTCTTGCGGGCTGACTCCGGTAGACTTTCCAGTGTGTTTTTATGCCTGTTCGGTGTTTGGGCCAGGCTAGCGTTTCTTTCCAGAGATAATATGAAGATATCTACATGCTTTTTAGAGAAACTACTAGTGAATATAGAACTGGTGTCACTCCACTTTTTCATGTGGTGCACGCCAATGGCTTGTTGTGAATGCAGTTGCAGTGGAGGAGGCGTTCACATGTGAAGTCAAGCCTTTAGTTTTGTTTTCCTCCACATTAGGTTTCCTCATATTCCTTATGGGTATATAAAGGCATCTCTCAAAACTATTTCCTTCTGTTTGAATGTACTGGTATGAATGTAGTTGGTACCTGAGACTGTTTATTTCCTATTCCAAGTGTAACGGCAGAGGCGAGGTGGATGTGCTATGGTATTGGAGGTACAATGACATGGAACTGCGGGTGAATGTTGATTCTTTAAGAATGACAGTACCTACTGGCAGTCAGCTGGGTTGAATTTTGCATAGTCATTGCCTGTTCCAACATTAAATTTTGTTTTTATAACATAGACTTCCCTCCATTTCAAACCTGAAAATATATCCTCCCGCTATGGAGTGATGAGGTGGCGTCTGCGTTAACTGATTATTTGTCCCTCCTAATATTTAACTGAGCCATGCGTAATCTGTGGTTATGTGACAGCTGCCATTTTAGCAGTGATGACTGACCTATGGACCTTCAGAACCGGAATCATGAGCCTCTACAGCTTGAGCTAAAGCGACAGGCTCTGCAGCTGAAGCTGTAACAGACCGATCTCTTCTGCGGATTGGACAGAGAGGAGGAAGCGTGATGTGCACTGATTTTAGCGGGTTACTTGAACCACGTGACTCTCTGTCCTTCTGTAGCAGCTAGTTTGGGCACAGAGGGTTGAGTCTGCTATGGCTTTCAAACTAACGTTCTTGGTCCTTTAGTTGAAGCAGCAGATGCTTTTTAGATCCAGGTGTCCTAGGTTTGGTCCCCACAAACAGCCCAACCCTGGGTAAATAAAGATATTCCTACACATTCATTGTCCAGGGAAGTATTGTCATTGTCCTTATGGCCTGGCATCTGTGATCAGCCTTCCCTAACCAGCTTGCTCACTCTCCGGTTGCAGAATACAATACATTTGTAATATCTTAATTATGAACACCATCTGCAAAGTTGCCGTAAGTATTATGGGGAACTATAAACTATCCAGAATAAATCCAACCAAGTATGAACACAATGCAAATTGAAATAGGCACATGCCCTACCCATAAAGTGGTCTCTGGCAACATTCTTTGCAGCTGGATTATTTATTCAGCTCGGAGTTGCTTCTGCATGTTCTGCCTGTTATGTTGGTTCTCCTGCTCTTGCTCCCTCATGCACTAATATGCATCCACATAGACTGAACTTTCTCTTTCCTCTTGACTTCACATGGTCCAGTGTTTCTTCCCTCAGCAGACTCTTGCTTCAGCCTTGTTTTAGCCTCTGACCTGCCGTGTGAGAGAAATGCAAGAGGTTTCACAGGGACTTTATTTATTCTGCAGTTTGGCCTGGAGACGAAGAGGTTGCTGCAATTTGAATCCCAGTAAAATAAATAAATGTAGTAATTGCTGGTTCTTTACCTTAGAAATTAGTTCTCATTTAAAGAGGCCTTCAGAGTGGGTATGTGAAGGGGATTCAGAAGGGGTAATTCAGGCAAATGAAGCATTTTTCTTGGTGAATATGAGGCCTGGCCCAAAACCCGTTGAAGCCAATGGAAATTCAAAGGACTTTGGTCCAGGCCCATGATGTACATCTTAGTGACATGTGCAGAAATTTCAGTGAAATCAGAAGCACAGGTGAGGAAAAAGCAAAGCCATGCAGAGGGAAATTAGTTTTGCTATAGAAGAATGGGCACATTATGTTACAGCTCTGTTAGCCACTAAAAGGCGACATTAAAGTAGTTGGTAGAAGGGGAAACAAATGCTAATCTCAATCTTTCCTTTCATGACAACATGTTAATGGTTTAGACGAGTTTCCAAAAATGTGTGTTTAGGATTAAAATAGAAAAGCCAAGAATGAAGTTTAAAATGAGCTTTCAGATCTGGAACAGGCTGTACTGTAGATCATTTGTTATGGCACAATGTTCTTTAAGGAGTCATGAAATATGCAAATGCTTGAATGAGACACCGGGGTGGAGATGGCTGTGAGCATGTCTGTTTCAAAAGCATTCTATTAGATATTTTTGTACAGCAGTCACCGTGATCTGTAGGTGTATGTGAAAAGTAACATGCACGGTGCTATCTACGAATTGCAATGGACGTTATAGTTTGTAGATGACTAAACAGCAGAGTAAATGAGGGCAGAAAGCCAGAATGATTTTAAAATGCACGGCCTGTTGTGTGGGAAGAGGGCAAAATCAAGAACTTTCTACTTTCTGGGGTGCAGGAAGAAAGTAAATTGGGTAATCATTGGGATGTATGTTCCCCAAGAAAGTCAGGTGGACCCTTGACAATCAGATATTTGTAGGCAACTACAGGAACTGCACAGGAAAATCTGGCATGCCTTTATTTATTGTGCATGTAGTTATGCACTCTCTTTTTTTAAGACATGCACCCCTTTAAAAAACCAAGTCTATAAAACATGGAAGAAAAGCTAGTGCAGGATAAAATGAGTTAGGGCATGTACCAGAACATATAGACCACGAACAACTCCCATGGAAAAGCATGAGCAGGGATAGACTGAGGAGCACCGAGGCAGGCTGCTCTGATCTTGCCCAGATGCAGGGCTCACTTGGAGAAGGCACAGCAAGGCGTCAGCTCCCATGGCAGCCAATGTTGCAGACAGCAGGTCTGTGTAGGCTGTTCAGAGCAGCACAATAAGCAGGGTGAAAAGTGGGGAAGGAGCAATCTGCACTCAGTGGCCCCTTCAAGCAACTAACTGGCAGCCTTGATATGCCAGGATCCTCATAAATGAGCTTGTTTATCGCCGGACCTGTCGACCATAAATTGTCGTCGTATATCTCTGGCGTTTTTCTGATGGTTTGATTCCATGTTGCCAGTCTTGTCTCTGACCCTGCCTATCTGATTTCTTCAATTTAAGTCACTGCTTTGCTGCTTATAAGATTTCTCTGCTACCCCTGCTGTATGGGCAACCTAGTCCTTGGTCTCCACAGTTTTAGCCCATCATTGCTAGCACTACAGCTAGGAAGTTAAAAGTGATAGCAAGTGATCTCATATTATTGGAATGAAGGGTTTTGCTCCTTTGAATTCAGCTAAGGAAAATGATCCAGTTCTTGCCTTCTACTTTGCTAGAGGATTTTTGGTATCAGTGTGATTAACTCTCTACTCTTAGACTCCACCCTTGAGTGCATAAGTGAGAGCTGTCCACTTGTATAACCGGTCTCAAAAAAGCATCATCTTACAAACAGAGAGAGGATTTTCATTTATAATCCATGAGAACACTGCAGTAATGGGCTATTTTTTCTCCTGAATAGAGCACTAAGTGAACAAAGAAATGTCTGTAAATACAGGCAATTTAGCTCAGAAGAGATATCATCGATGCGGTTCAGAGGTTAATGGGCATGGAGGATTTATAACAAATCAGGCCTATTTAAAAAAAAAACCCACGAAGATAATCTAGTTGACATCTATTGTTCTCCATAAAGCAGCTCATCTGTATGATATCTATTGAAGTTGCTACAAGAAGAATTTAAACACACATATACACACACACACACACACACACACACACACACACAAAAACCCTGAAAGTTTGAACCAGCAACAGCAATCCATATTTCTTTATCTGCTGCCAATATCCAAGCACTGAACTCTCAAGGAGGCTGGGACTCCGCCATCATCTGTCCGTATCTGATCTCTTTGGTAAATACTAAGGCTGCCAAGAATGAAGCAAACGAAAAGCACTTACAGATTAGAAAGAACACATGGCAGGCACTGACCTGCTGAAATCATAAAATACATCATGAAGTAAGAAAAGAGAGGAAACAAATCATCCTCTCTGGGACTGCCCATCTGCTCCCATAAAGCCACACTCATTATTGCAAATAAATACATTCAGAACAGCAAGGTCTGGGAATAATTTTGTGGTGGGTTTTTTTAAAAACATTTTTGGAACCCTTTGTAAGTTTTCCTATATAAACATGATGATATCATCGACCAGAATTAGATCTCCATCAATGGCACCATTCTTAATCACATGGGGAGCGATTCTTTAGAGGTGTCATTACAAAAAAATAGTTTCCAATTCAAAGTCTGGGTGGTGGTGATTAAACACTAACAAAAAGACCCAACTAAAAGAATTCCATGTTTTTGCAACAAGTTCTGATGGAGCAGTGTTTGCTTCATGTCAGTGATTCTGCAGTCTGAATATTTCAGTCTCCTTTCACTGTATACATTAAAAGGGGTAGATATCTCCCCCTTTTAATGTATACAGTGCCACAGGCTTCAATAGACGTTATGCTGGGCCCTTGTATTTCAAAGGCTCAGAGTGTTAAATACACCTTGGTGGAAGGTTGGCAAAAGGCTCTACCTATGATGTTAGCCTGACAAAAGCTTTGAATTAAGCCCTGGATTACAACCATGTTGTGCAAATGTGCAGCGTGACCAACCTCCAACATTCACAGATCATACCAAAAAGCTGCCAAAAAACAATGAACCAGAACAATGTGGGAAGTGACTTTGCAAACTTCCCCCACCCTCAGTGTGGAGAATGCTTAACAGTCATTTGCTTCTCTATATAACTGAAATGGGGTAATTTTATACTCGAGTCATCTCTGCACTTCAGCACTCTGGATGTCCAACCTCATTAAAAACATGAGCTGGGCGGGAAAGTTTCATCCAGTTATTTCTTTTCTTTTCTTTTCTTTTCTTTTCTTTTCTTTTCTTTTCTTTTCTTTTCTTTTCTTTTCTGACTAAAACACTGGAAAAAATTTCAGGCTATTTCTCCCCTCCCCCACCCCCTACCCCTCGCACTCTTCAACCAGCTTAGTCAAAAACCTTTGCCTAAACCAATATCCTGTGTCTTGTCTTATTTCCATTCCCCAGGGGATGACTGATCCAGTGCCCGTTGTGAAGAATTTTTTACTTCCATCACGGTTTTAAAAAATGAATATATACAACAAAAAAAGGATTATATGGTTTGTGAATTAAACATCCCTATTTATCCACTTGAAGCGAGTCTATTGACGTTTGATGTGGCCTATAGCCACTTCTAATTCCCAGTGCATTGCCCTCTTTTTCTAAATGCATGTCAAATTGCTGGCATCACACTGGGCCTTGCCAGTGTGTCCATTAGCAGGTCTGTTGTCCATAGGTCTTTGTATAAAAGGACTAAATGAGCATTCTCTAGGTACAACACAAACCTTTAAATCCAATAGAAAACTCATGCTTTTTACAAAGCATCTTTTCACATAGTCTTTTCTCGAAGAGTCTCATGAGTAAATAAAACCATCTGTGAGTATTTTATTATTCAGTGATACATGGGCATGTTTTAAAGGTATATGGTTCACTGAACCTTCAGCAGAATCTGTAGAGGTCCTTGCCCACAATCAGACTGGCTCTGTGACAAGAGACAAGCCATGGAAAATGTCTGACTTTTCAGTGCCAGCTGTGTTCTTAGGTGCTAAGCTTGACTTGTATTAAATCTGTTCACCCTTGAGCAGGGCCCATTATTGGAGATCTGACAGTTTAATCCTTAATGGGGTGTGGGGGAAGGGAAGGTGCTTAACATGCAAGTTCAACCTTCTCAGGCTATGAACTATTCTGTTTAACTCAATCTCAGTATTCAAATCATTCCAGCCTTCCCTTCCACTATCCTCACCCCCAGCCCAGTGATGTCTCAGTTGTACACTAAGGTCCCTTTAGGGTACTCCAGCAGCATAAAGGGACTTTACAGAGGGTAGAAATGCTCTTCTAAGAAGTCCCCTATGCAGAGGACCTCGCTGGCTAGGGCAGAGTTGCTCCTAGCCCAAGATGTAGGGATCAGATCTGGAGTGTATTGGTACATAGCTCGTATGCACTGCATAGCAGCTATTCTGTGAGTCCTGGGAAAGCTGTGTTTGTGTTAGAGCAGCACTTGCATAGCCCTAAATACAGTGAGCACAAAGGCAGTTTAATGCCACCTTTCCATTTCCCCCAGCCCTCTTCACCCCCCCCCCCCCACACACTCAAGAACAGGAATGGAATAACTAAAAGTCAGACCCTCTGACTTTAGCTTATCTGAAGAACTCTGGCTGTGTCTATACTACAGACATTACAGCAGCACAGTTGTACCACTGCAGCTACACCACTGTAAGGTCCCCTGTGTAGCTGCTCTATGCAGGCAGGAGAGAGCTCTCCCATTGGCATCCTTAAACCGCCCCCAATGAGAGGCGGTTACAATGTTGGTGGGACAGCGTCTTCTGGCAGCGTAGTACGGTGCACACCGGGGCTTCTTTCTGTTAGTGGGGTGCATTTTTTTTCGCACTTCGGACCTACAAATGTGGTGGTGTGGACAAAGCCTCTGAGTGTGAAGGGTTAAGTCTTCCTGAGCATGAAAAAATTGGCAAGAACAGAAAGGTGGGGTTTTTTGGTTTTGTTTTTAATTGCCTTCAAGATCTTTGGTTCCACATATTTATCCCATTTCACAGACTGCACCAAAGTCTTTCGAGCACTTCTTTTAAACCATCTCTACCAGAGCAAGTACCTGGAAAAATTCTGAAGAGCACCGAGCATTTTCTGAACTGTTAATTACTTTAAATATTGTTCTAAACAGGAGCGTCACTAGCCATTAATAACAAGGACAACATTTGGCCCTTGAATCTGTTGCCAACTTTAGCTACTTTTATTATGAGTCTTGTGATTTTTATTTGAAGTCCCAGCTTCTGGAATCATGCGTCTGTGTGAAAATCATGGCTTTCATTTAGAAAAAGGGGATCTAACGTCCTTACTGTTCTCCTGACTTTTAAGCCAATTTCATGACTTTTGGGGAGAGGAGAAGCTAACTCATGATTTTTGAATGCTTGTTGCTGACGGTATTGCAATTTGGGGGTTTAGGGTAGAAGCGGCTAAGGGTTTTGGTTCAAATTACCTGTCCCTGTGACTTTGGTTCCAGGACAGATACAAAAACAAAAGGAACTTATTTAGCACAGAAACAGCTCAATTTCAGGGCCATAGCTGTTCACATGAGATTTTGGCCCATGAGTCTAGACATTTGTTAAAATTCGCAGATGAAACAAAAAAATACACCATTTTGGGATGAAGTCTCGTTAAAGGAATGGAGATGCTATAAACTTAGCAGTGCACATGGTATGCATCACACCTGCTATACTAAGACTTTATTTATTTGAATATATAGAAATGTAGTTTTTGCAGGGAAAAATGGGGTAAAAAGTTCCCTTTGGTTCTGGTTTAGTTTTCTTTCTCAGAAGGACTTAATGCTATAGATACGCAGATGCCCAGTGATTATAGTCTATTGTAAAAAAAATTAAGCACAGCAGGTGTGGAGCATTTTATATGCATTTTTTGTTTATGTAAAATGTTGTGTCTGTGTTTGGCCAGTCCAATAATTTAGCAGCTCCGCCCCTCACCCTAACCCCAAAAAAGTCTTGGTCTTCCAGGTCTCTTCCTCAGGGCTCTGGGGGATTAAAAGGTACCATTTACTACAAGAAAATAGAATGATTTATCATAACCAAAAAGCAAATGGGGAAAATTCTTCAGCTTGGGATCTAGGCTGTTTCTGTGACCCCTGTTTGCTGGGAAAGCCAGCAGGGTAGCTAGATCCTGTCACACAGTCTTAATATCCCAATTTATATCCACCATCTGAAATGAAAAGCCCCATATCTGGCATCCAGTGAATTCAAAAGCAGGGGACTTTTCCCATCCTTGTTGTTGTCTTTGACTGGAGCTCTGTTACAATTTCTTCCTTTTGGCCACGTCAGGAAACTGCTTTCCTCCATCCCTCCTTTGCCCCCGCAAGCTGGACTTTCTGGCTCGTGTTATTGGTATATGGCTCTCTGCCTGTGTTTATTAGTTTGTGGTGTGGCAAAGACTGAATTTTTCTTTCCTGTTCGCTTCACGCCAAAGTTTAGATTCCTCTTGCTATTACGTACAAGACATAAAACTGTCTGAAGAATGCCACAATCACAAAACAATGATCCAGTATAGCTGTCCTAGTTCTAGTTCAGTCTTTATGGATCCCTTGGGTTTGTTTTTGTTTTTCTTCTTCTTCAGTCCAAGAACAGTGGTGAGATGACGTGCATTAGCTTTCCCATTGCCCCAAGATAATACCGTTTTGTGTGCTTGCTAGGCTACGAGAATTAAAGTTTCTAGTTCCCTAAGGAAAATATTGCCTCTCAGTTCCTACAAACCTTCCTGGAACTACATGTAAAACTATAGTATGTAAAATAGCTAAGCTCTCTACAAGTCCAAGGACTGTGGAGGGGGAGGGGGGCCGGAGATGTGGGCTTTTTTAATTCCTGACTCTGACATATATTTGGGTAACTTTGACCAAGTCATTTAATTTCTCTTTGCCTCACTTTGACCGTTTCTAAAATGGAAGTAACACTTCCCTTCCCTTCCTGCAGGAGTGGTGTAGGCTTTGTTGATTAAGGTTTGTAAAACACTTCAAATATCATCCTACATCAAGCTCTGGAATTTGCTCCCTACTCTCAATATGAAACGATCTGTCTGTCTCTACCTTTAAGGCATGCTACAAACACTGTCTGATTGCTAGAGATTTGAAGTTGCTGGGTGGGAGGCAGTTTAAATATATGCTCTTGCTGTTCGAATTACTAGCTGATGAAGTTAATTCTCTTGGGGGGTACTGGGTAGCTACTCTTAGCATGGATCATTGTTTAAATAGCAGCTAGGATGCCTAGGTATGGGGATAGGCATCTTATTTAAATCTAAATAAATATAAAATGTGGCCCACTTCTGCCCACAATTTTAATATGTGGGGTGTGATGTGAGGAGGTTACTTGTTCTAATATCCACAGTTTCACCAGAATCACAGCAGCCTTTTCTAATGCTAGGGCCATGGCAGTTAAACCCACTGACTTTGACCAGTAACTGAAATTTAGCAGCTATGGCTGAGTTTCACTCTGAGTTTCTGGATACATTTGAAAATGAAACTCTGAGTTAAACACAGCAGGTGCAAACCCATGTGAACTGAAACATACAAGCTAAAAAAGGGTTCTATTGAAACAACCAATCTTGCAGGTCTTGTCTGCTTTCTACCTCACCTCTTACGGTATTTCAACGGAAAGCTGAAGTGTTCAGTTGCTAGGTCACACGATGGTGGACTTCATTGGTCTGTTACAAGAACTGTTGCATTATAAAGCATAACACTGGTGGGGCGGGGGGGTTTTAGTTTTGGTGCAACCTGGAGAGATGACATGTCTTGTTTTCAGCTGAAGGCAATGTTTGTTTCAAGCCCCATGCTAGTTAACCACGTACCATTTTATATGTCATTCTGATCGGAGATGGCCTTGACTCGAAAGTTCAGATTCATGTGCTGATCTGGGATTTTGGTTCAGGTCCATCTCGAACTAAAAGTTAGTTGCTTTCCTACTCTTTCAAAGAAGAAGAAAACTGGCCTGCTTCTCACAAGAATTTTGGGCAGAAGAGCAACTTTGGTTGCTGTTGATAATATGAATGAGTTGCTGTAAATAGCAGCTATTTTTCCTTTGTCTAAAAGTAGATCCAAGTGGTAGACATCTGGATTTACAGACGGCTTTAACCAATCAAGCCATGAAGAAAAATGTGTAGCTGATATTCCCCTCCTCCCCAAATTTGGTATTAAATTACTCCTAAAGGCAGATGTACTGAAGAATTTTCAGTATCTTAAATTTTTTCTTCTCTGTTTTTAATCAGAAAACTCTCACTTCTATATTAATGAGAACATCGTGCCAAAAGCACTAGGAAAAAAGTGTGATAATGAGTTTGAAAATTAGGTCACAGCTAGATGATGGTTGTCAAGTCCCAACCATTTTTAACAACAAAATTGGAAGGCAAGACAGTTTCAAGGCTTTTTTCTTTTTTTAAAATGCTGTATTCCTTCTGGCTTCATTTCATATGCAGCTTACTTGAAGAAAAAGAGAGAAATGGAAACCTGACCTATCCTTCAGGCTGAAAATAACTGTAGGCCCCCAAGTTAGAAAATGTTGGCCTTTTATTTTCAAATATTCAGGCCTGCAAATTTCTGAGATTTTTCCAGTATTATAGATATTCTACAACAGGGGTGGACAAACTTTTTGGCCTGAGGGTCACATATGGAAATTGTATAGTGGGCCATGAATGCTCATGAAATTGGGGGTTGGGGTGTGGGAGGAGGTAAGGGCTCCAGCTGGGGGTGCAGGCTCTGTGATGGGAGTTGAATGTGCAGGAGGAGGCTCTGGGCTGGGGCAGAGGGTTGGGGTGCAGGGATGGGAATGAGGGCTCTGGCTGGGTGTGCGGGCTATGGGGTGGTGCCGGAGGGTGCTCCGGACTGCGACCAAGGAGTTCAGAGGGCAGGAGGGGGATCAGGCCTGGAGCAGGGGTGTGGGATGGGGGCAAGCTCCAGGCTGTGCTTAAGTCAAGCAGCTCCCAGAAACAGCAGCATGTTTCCCATCCAGCTCCTATGCGGAGGCACAGCCAGGCAGCTCTGCACGCTGCCCTGTCTGCAGGCGCCGCCCCTGCAACTCCCATTGGCCACAGTTCCCAGCCAATGGGAGCTGCGGGGGCAGCGTGCTGCGCCCCTTGCCTGCCTCTAAGTATAGGAGTCGGGGGGGGGACATGCCGCTGTTTCCGGCACAGAGCAGTGGTATGCTCGGTGCGGAGCAAGCCCCCAACCCTGCTCCCCAGCTGGAGTGCCGGAGCAAGGCAAGCCCTGGATTCTGCTCCACAATGGGAGTTTGAGGGCTGGATTAAAATATCTGAAGGATCAGATGCAGCCCCCAGGTCATACTTTGCCCACCCCTGCTCTAGAACACAGTGTATCCTGTCTCTCATTTAGTGGGATTATATCCCATGGCTCCCAAAGGCTGCAATATTTAATCTAGCTCTTAGGGTTTTGTATAGAACCCATCAGCCTAATTTCTGAGTGCTTGAATATGTGAGTCCTGAATATAAAACTCTCTGGAGGTTTTTGAAACCACATTTTTATGTGCAGTTAAGGGAAGAGAAGGTTGAAAATTTGGAGCCAAGTATCTCAGTACCCTGTCTTGTAATGGCATGATGATGATGTATCAGCCATAGTCCATCCCATGGGAGAATGCAGATGGGCTCAAGACAAGATTCCTGCCTGAGATGTCACTTGAAGAACTCCTTTGTGTGCTGAAATTGCTGTGACTGGCCTTTTAGCCTTCTACACGGACTCTTTCCATCAGAAAAAGCTGTACTGGATCGTTTGGAACTGGAATATAACCCGCTTTCTCCAGCATGAAAGGGTGTGTCCACCACTCTGCACGATTGCTTCCCCTTGATATCGCTCCCCAAGCAGTAGAAATATGGGCACTCGTGGTGCAGAGGACTTGGGCAGCTCTTCTGCGCTGGACTGAGTGTCAGCCTGGCTATAGAGGATGCAGGCAGACCTGTTCAGAAGGCAGCAGTAGTGAACACACAGCCCCCCTTTGCTGTAGGAGAGAAGCTGCTGTGACAGCAGCTGTTCTCGGGCGAGGGATGCAGTAAAGAAGCGGATGAAAGGCCCTAACAAGGATGCCGCTCCAACGAACAGGCTGAGGGCTCACTGTTCAATAGCTGAGTTTTCCCTTGCCTGGCTAAAGGCAGGATTCGCACAGATGACTCTACCGTCATTGCCTTCTGCCAGCACCATTCGCTGCAAAGCTGTGTGTGATGCTAAATGTTCATTTTTAAAAATACTTTCCATTGGCTTGATTTGGAAAGAATTTCCTAAATTCCGTTTTCATTATTGATGCCTCTGTTAATAAATGTTCCGTTTGCCTTCCGAACAAACGGTGACCATTTGACACAAGGCCGAAGTGCAACGTGACAGTCCTTGCATTAAGGAGAATATCATCCCCATCATCTCCTTAGGGCACTTTTCTAGGGAGCCTAACCTACAAATTAGGAACATGGAGAAACTAGCGATGGTCTTGACTGGGAATTGCAGGTGCTCTGTTTTTCTGTATTCATTTCAATTCATACACGGGAGTACTTTGCCCGCTGACAGCATGTTTTGCTGTCTGCGTTATATGTGATGGGTACTCTCTGCCCAGGCTGCTGCAGATCAAAAGTTGCTACTACGTGATGGCTGTTGAGTGGCCCCTGAGAAATAGTTTTGGTCTCGCTCCACTTCCCCGTTCGCCGCCACCAATCACCGCTGACGAATATCTTTAGTGGAAGTCTCAGAAGAAAGGTCCTGGAGTAGGTTGGCTTGGACAATTAATTAGTCACGGTGTTGAGCAACTGCTGATGTTGTGCAAGGCTATGGCGTGTAGCTGCAGGGGCTAAGGAAGTTAGGCCCCCAACTCCCAGTCTAGGCATTTAACAGTTGTCCAGTGCGCCAGGATGCAAATGTATTATTATTACTAATCAATTATATAGAGCCATAAATATCTACAGGACGTGGGAGGCTGTGCTCCAAGGTCAGATCCTGCAAGGTGCTGATCATCATAGACACTGCCTGAAGTTCATTGGAGATACTGGCACGCAGCACAGCAGACAATATTGGACCTTGAGAGAAACAGACCAACCAAGACAGGACACGTGCTATTAAAGCAGCCTGGGAAGGTTCAGATTAACAACGATGAGACCTCTGAATTCATTTGTATCAGGACAAGGGGAATGTTTTTTGTGTGTGTCCCAACAGAAGGTCTTCAATAATGTAATTGGGTAAGGAGGCAAATGATAAACAAAACGATCTTTTCTTTTCAAAAGAACTTGGAGATTTAAGGGGAAGGAAACCTACACACACACCAGGGAGGAAAACAAGGCTCAAAAGCCCTTTAAAGGGCTTATGGAAATATAGTGTGTCCCTGGGAGAAGATTATATTTTTATCAGACTAATAAAAGTGGGCTCTGCATCTATCTCCTAGAGCATGAAAGTTTGAGTCACACAATACTGAGTCCTGGAGAGAATATTGATTGTTAGCCAAACACTGTGACTGGCAGCTCAGCAGCTCTCATTCCTCCAGTAATTCAAAAAGTTCTCGGAAAACCTATTCAAGTCAGAGGGAAAAAGGCACTTAAGTCAGACGCTGACTCCAACTGAGCGAGGCCTCAACGTTTTCCCCCAATAAACATCCTATAGATTGGAGCAGAGCCAAAACTGTGACCTATCCCATCTTTATAATTATCCCAGTTTTGCACTTTGGGGCCCTCTCTAGTGTCTGTACCTAACATTTGTTGCCTAAATCCATGTGTGAATTGTTGCAGGGGTACAATAGTCACAATGTGTAGGGATTGTTCTCAAGTAAATGAGCCCCAGCACCTCCAATGGCTGACTGACTGTAGGTGTATTTGCACACCAAAGACACCCCTAGAAAACCACTTCTTTTTAAAAAGAACTTTGATTTGTTGCTGGTTAAGATTCACTGATGGGTAGATAATACCCTGCTGGGAACCCTCAGCATCCACTGGACTGGCTTCTGTTGGAAGTCCCTTGCAAGGCTCCTGCCAGTCACAGTGAGAGCGGGTTACGAAAGGCCGTTGACTTCAATGGGACTGGTGGATCCATAACCACTTGTGGTACATACACAGCACCTTCAGGTTTGGACCAGTACTGCAAACGCTAGAAAGTTGAGTCGCGGGACCTGAACCTATTTCTGAACACGCCTATTGCCAAATAACAGTCAGGCAGCTGGCTAACAACCACTGTATACATGGCAGGTCCACCCAAAAGCCTGTTCATATCATTGTTATTTTGGCTTCCCTTTCCTCCATTTACCACCTCCTGCCTGTCCATTTAGTCCTTCTGATTCAGCTTGTCATTAACCCAACTCAGTGAGCTCCTGGGGCAAAGATTTGTTTGTTACTACATGTTTGTGCAGCACCAAGCACAGTGCAGTCCCGATTGGGTGGAATGGCCATCATGTGACCACCAACTGCGTTTTAATTATAATTGTGTAGTACAATTAATTATCTCAGAAACACTCACTGCCGAATGAATAAGTGGGTTTTGTGGGCATGTGTGAAAAGAATACAGGCCTGTATCTCTTTTATCACCAGCTCTGCAGTTGCATATTCCTATGGGATCACTTTCCACACGTTTCAATAGGCAGTGTCCTGTCATTAGTAAATGGGAGCAGATTGCCAGGCAGATGTTATAAATCTGTGGAGTTCCATTAACTCCAGTGGAACTCCTTCAATTTACTCTGACCTCAGAAGTCAATTGGAAGTCGTGCCAGACTGGGGATCTCTTGCACCTGTGGGGGAAGCAGGGCTTGCACTAGTGTGAATTACGCTGGTTTGAAACCACAGTGCTTCTACGCCAGGAGCTTTGATAAGTGAGAAAATCCCTTATGTATACAAGATCTTATACTCGTAATAGATCTGTTTCTGACTCTGGGTCTTTGACCACTTGTCTCTTTATTGCTAACTTTATCCTTCCATTATGTTTTCATAAATGCCTTGGGCAAACAGATTTAATTTCACTAATGAAAAATACTTTTTTTGTTTTTGTTAAATTAATTTGGCTTTCACTCTTTCTGCCTTGCCTTCTTTCGGTGATTGCTAACAGGCTGGTCTCCAGCACATGTGTGCAGAATCTATCATTTTGTCATGAGTGTGCACCAAGGCATGTAAGGATCGGAGAGCGAACTCTATTTCCTAGCAACCAGAGGAAAGCATTGCACGTTTTTTCCGCTGTCAGCAGAATTGCCCCAATTTATGTAACCTACAAAATGTGTGTTATCACCACAATAAACCATACATCCTGAGGCTTTATTTACAGCCAGCTAATCACAGTGATGTATCCGTGTAGTCCTGCCATCTATTTCCCTGTTTGAGACCGGAATCACAGTGAGCTTAAAACCCAGTACAAATGTCGTTAACAGCTTCCCTGACAATGGCACTAACAGCCTAATTATCGAGGAAGATTCACAGATCATTCATCTAATACCATAATAGTAAAACCTAGGTAAAGGCAGATGGACCTGGAGTTCATTTTCAATTTACAAGGTTTTAAAAAAAAAAGTTTGCACCCATAAAACACACATAAAGCGTTGAAAGCAGGTTGAGATGAGAACAGATAAAAGGAAAGAGACTCTTCAGTAATAATTAGCTGTTACAAACAGCAAAGAAGTAGCTGTGGAAATTTTAAACCTCATTCTACATTGTGTGCTGTGGAAGAAGTCAAAGTAGCACAAGCCCCAGTAGTTGGAAGGTCTACATGGCCGAGGTATTGGTGGTTTGCCAACAAATGTTCTTCTTCATCCCTTACTGCGTCTCAGAGCCTGTGCAAAGCCAGGGAGTTCTATTTCGAGTGGCTCCAATTGGTTCTGAAGACTCTGTGATGTGAGAGACGAGTTCAGTCGTTCTCTTACCAGCTCATATGGTCAACTGTAATCAGCAAGCCGTTCGAGTGCCAGCTGGAAACAGTCCGAAACCAACCGTGTGGCCTTCCCTGCCAGCTTGTCTCCTGAAACATCAGGATCTCTCATGCAAGCAACATTGCAGTGCTTCTGTTCAGAGGGGCTGGAGCAATTTCTATAGTGGGGGTGCTGAGAGCCATGGAACCAAATTTGTAAATGCCGGGTATCGGGGTGGCCATCCTGAGCCTGAGAAGTAGCCAGAATTCGCCAATGTACATTGCCAAAGAGCCCCAGTCATTGGTCAGCAGCCTCTCATCAGCTCCCCTGCCCCCCACTCCCAGCGCCTCCTGCCCACTGGCAACCCCGCCAATCAGCGCCTCCCGCTCCCTCCTCACACCTCCTGATCAGCTGTTTTGTGACATGCGGGAAGTTATCGGGAGGGGGAGGGAAATGGTGCAGTGGGGGAAGGGTCTGTGGCAGAGCCAGCGGTTGAGCAGTAAGCACCCCCCGGGCACATTGGAAAGTTGGCACCTGTAGGTCCAGCCCCAGAGTTGGTGCCTATACAAGGAGCCGCATATTAACTTCTGAAGAGCCGCACCCGGTATATGATGGAAACCACTTCAAGCCAGGGGTTGTGGCAGTGCCCCGAGCACTCCTACTTCCAGCACTTGTGCTTCTGTTTGAATGGAACTTCCTCTGACTGCAGACGTGAACGAGACGCTGCCGTTCACGGAGGGCCTGATGCTGAGATCTCATTGACTCTCCCCTGGCAGCGCAGTACTTCTGAAATCCAGTGTTTTCAACACAGAACCATACTGTATCAGGTCATGAGGAAATACTGACCCAAAACAGAGCTCTGCTCGGGGTAGCAACCAGGGGAATGGATGCTGCACGCACAAGTTGCTGGAGGGAGCTGCCGTCATCTAGAGCACTGAGAAGTAGTGCTATTCTGCTCTGAACACTCTGGCTTTCACCTTGCTAACTCCAATGGAGCCATACTGGCAGCCACAAACAACTATGGGACATTTTAAGGCTGGAGTAGATAAGGCTGGACTACAGAATAGGCCCCGTTGGACCCAGCAAATAGTCAAGTGATGCAATATTTTGTTGGCATAGAGTTTAAGGCCAGAAGGGTCCCCTATGATCAGCTAGTCTGACCTCCTGCATAACAGAGGCCGCAGAACTTCCTGGAATAATTCCTGTTTGTTTTTCAGACAGATATGCTCTGATTCAGAAAGCTATGCCCTGACCCAGCAAATAGTCAAGTGATGCCATGTTTTGTTTTTGTTTTAGCTCCAGATCCACAGTCGAACTTCCCACAGGCAGTGGGTGTGATCAGATCTGTAGTTTTGGCTCATGCCTATCTTTCTAGTTTCTGGGAAGCATCTAGTAGTTTGGCACAGTGTTATCAATGCCGAGAAAGGAACAACGGCTCGATCATGGGATCACAATAATTAGACGCACAACAAGATCATTTCTGGCTAAAGAAGGCATCTCGGTGAGAGGAAGAGAGAAGGCCCTTGCCATGGTAGTTGTTTCTGGGAAAGAAATCACAGCTGTCATTATGGGCCAATAATGCTAAGCAGGCAGAAGGGAGAAAGATAATTGTACAGTTGTGTGGCTTGAAGAACTTAACTGCCATGTTCCAGACCCACTAGGAAAGTTTACAAAAAGTCCATGAGTTCTGATCAGGTCTGTTTGGAAACTTTTTCCACATTGACATTGATCCTGCAGCTTAATTTGCCCGGCCTGCTCCTTTGTCTGTGTAGGGTTCCGTTGAAATCAGTGGGGGGTTAACGTCTGAGCAGAGTACCTACTTCATGGTGTCATTTCCAGGACTGTGAGAGCCAATTAGTTTTTCCTGCAGAAAGGGGCTCCTGGTTGCCCTGGTACATTGGCAAATCACATGTAGCAGATGATTCAATCAACAGATAAACATCAGACAACCTGGGTGAGTGCTGCCGCATCATAAATCGGCTTAACAGCAGATGAGTGAGACATTGGAGTACAGTGTGATTCATGATGGCATAAATTGGAAGGCTGAAATCAGCAAGAATTTCCAGGGGTGCTGCTTTATTTATATTTTTTAGCAACACCATGTCCATTATAGTCCAAAGGTTTTTAAATCATTCTTCTTGCAATTGATGAAAATTATGGTCATGGAGGGAAATTAAAGAATACAAATGAGGGCAAAGTGCAATGAAGGAAACAGCATTCATGGAAGATTAAATAGAGCAGGAAAGCTATGCAGCGGGAATGTGTTGTGAAATTTCATATGGGTTCTTACCTGGATATGGCAATTGTCTAATCCTGTGATACAATGCCTCAAAGGAAACTGCAATCAAATTAAGTTCCCCTCCTAATCTCACTCTCCTTTTGCCAAGTGTTACAATATGTACCTTGCACAGCTGACTACATCTATGAATCTTCTTAATGACTGTGATAATGATGATGCATCAGGAGTAAGCGCTACATCAATTTCTCTAGTCCTAGACTAGAAGGCAAGATGGTTATGCCAGACTGAACTCCAGTGCTGCGCTCTCCAATTGCCGCCAGAGGTAATGCGTTTGAATTTGACGATGATACGGAAAGCTCCTTTGCAGTCAATGGGGATGGATTCCTCACCTTCGGGATGCATAGAAGAATGTCACATGTCATGTAAGCAGCGTGGTGGGTTGTGTGTGGTGGTTAGTTTTCCAACTTGAAATTAGGGGGCTGTTTTAACATGTGTGGATACTGTGGCTACCTGGCTGGAGCCAAAACCTCATGATAGTGATAAACAAGCCTGGCAGTGGAAGGTGATGCTTATTATCCTTGGCAAGAGTGGCTCCCGATGGAGGCTTTGGCAACGGAAGGCAGAGAAGCAGAGCATAGAACCAAAGAGAATTGATGTTTGCTTCTGAACAGGTCCCGTTGGCTTACTCTTCTGGTTTTAAATCATTGGTTGGCAGATTCTACATTGTACTGCAGGTTTATAATGCCTTGGGAGTAACTGTGAAAAATGTTACCAAGGTGCTGTTTCAACAAAGCACTTCAGCTCAAGCATAACCTAGAGCATGTGAACCACCCCATTGATTCATGAGGCTACTCACCTGTTTAAAGTTAAGCCTGCGCTTAAGTGCTTGTTGACCTATGGCCTAATAACCAAGCCATAGGTCTTATGTTATAATTAGATCTGATGTTTGATTCAGCAATAGTCCAATATCCTTAGACGTTAATAGTGCAGAATTACAAAAATCATTCACTGCCCGCTAATGACATGGGAGAGCTCTAATGGGAATGGGCATCTTCAGAATGTCCGGAACCTCTTTCAGCTCTCATGCGGCTGGCTATACTCCACCAGGAATGCCCTCCACTTCAGTCACTGCAAAAAACTGGTGTGCACAAGACTGGGAGCTAGTCCCAAGATTCTGCAGACAATGTTATTCTTATTTGCACTGAGGGTCCTCTACACTGTTCTTAAAGTGGGTGGGAATGTAAAAAAACAGCCACCCTGAAGCCCCTCTGTGCTGTCAGTGTTTAAAAGGAGCTTTAGGCTACGTCTACACGCAGAGCTAGGGGATGATTCGCCGGCTCACATAGGCCTACTCATGCTAGCGCTCATCAAGTGAACGCAAGTATAAATAGCAGTGTCGCCATATTAGTAGGGGTGGCAACAGCGGCGGCTTGGCTGAGCCATGCAGAATACAAACCCATTTGAAACTGATGGATATGCTCGGGGCACAGCTCAGCTGTGCCTGCGCTACCCATGTGACCACAGCTATGCTACTGCTGCTTGCACTAGCTTGGTGACAGCTAGTGCAAGAGTGTGTATGCACGCAGGGGAAGACCATCCTACCTCCTAGGATAGATGTAGCTTTAGAATAAATGGAGGGAAATAATCTGCTTCCTAACAAATGCCTTTACCGGGAGCTCTCCAGCCACTCTCTTCGGCCTGTCACGTCGCTATTTGTATCTTGTTTTGGAACCCAGCACTGGGTGTGCAAATGGCCCTGTTCTCAAATTATGATTTTGCTGCCCTCTCACCCCAATTCCCTGAGCCTGCAAGGTCTGTTTGGAGAATGGTGAGATCTGCCCACCCCCTTTGGCATTTCATCTGTACGCTACAAAAATGAGCGGTCTGCTCTGGCGTGGTTTCCAGTGTGACTCCAGCTGGGAGTAAAGGGAAAGAGAAATAATGGTTGAGAAGAGAGATGAAAGAGAAGAGATGATCTAAGGGAGTGGTGCTGAGGAGAGGGGGTCTTCGTGGGATCAATGTAGAGTTAAAGGATTACCAAGAGAACAAGCACCTGTTTCTCCTCTGTCTTTACCCTTTCACGATATAACCACTCCCTTTCCCGGCCCTGCACTGAACAGTAAATGGCTCACTTCATCATACCTACATACATGTGCAAGAATTTTGAAATATTCTGAGTGTGGAGGAATGGGTATGATAAAACGGTGACAAAGAGAGATAAATCTCTCCCAGAAGGGCAGGAAAGTAATCTGGTTGAAATTAACACTGTGTCGAGGAAAGGCTGGATGGAATGGAAACCTCGCTGAATAGCTATAAATTGGACAGCTTCACAGATCAGATAGAAACCAGATGGAAGAAGTCAAGAAAAGGAAACCTGGTTTGGTTTGAACACTTTGGCAGGGTGAAAAGGCCTCTTAGCTGGAAAAGGAAAGCCTTAAACTAGGGCATCTATTCAGCAACAACAAATGCAGCTCAAATCATCACCAAACTTGCATCATCTACTGCATAACCAACCATTGAGCCAGGCAGAGTGACCATGGTTGGTGACATCATACCAGACATCATCAAAGTGAAGTTCCTGGATGTGTGAATCCATACATTCCTGGCATTGCCTGCGGGATTGCCAGTGAAGGTCAAGGTGTGCGTGCCCATCGCATCAATGGCGAGTTTGAAAGCATGGTGTGCTGGGGTGGTGTGTGTGACAAATTCCACCCCCGACCCAGGGTGTCACCTGGAAATGGGGATACCGCTAAGACCTCTGATGCACCAGCCAGGGCTCCTTCACTGTGCTGCTGTGACGAGCAGCAAAGCCTTCTAGGTTTGCACTTTCACCAGTGTTCACACAGGTAGGGACACACGCAGCTGCAGTTACATGCAGGCTCTCTAACCACCAACCTCCCATCTTAGGACCCCAGAACAGTACCGTCCTCCCCTGGTCAAATATGGCCAATAGAATACCCGGTCTGCCTCTCCTTCAATGGGAAGAGCACCACGCACATTTGCAGTAGCCAAGATGAGATTTTCCCCCGACACCTTAGTCATACTCACACTGCTTTGGGTTTTTATTAACTACAATGGGATAGATTTTAAGTGATTCTAAGTGAGAGGCAACAAATCAAAGCAGATTCCCTAGTAAATAAACAAAACGCCAAACAGATCTTAAGGCAGGATATGAATGAGCAAATTCTCACCCTGAGTGATCAACAGGCTGGCAGATTCTTAAGGTACAAAGTGCCTTTGCTTTGCAGATAGGGCTTCCCAGGTTTTCATACACAGACTAGAAATTCCTTTATCCTGTGAGCATCACTCCCCCCCCATTCAGTCTTTGTTCCTCAGGTATTTTCAGGTATGTTGTCGTAGGGAGAGTGGGGTACCATCATGATGTCATTGTCCCCTTTTGTATCTTTTTCCCACTTTCTGGAAAGCTCTTTTGCTGTGACCTGGGTCAAACAGTCCCCAGTGTGTAGTTCTGTCTCAAAGAAGTTTCTATTGTACACAGTTCCTGAGGTAATCCTTGTGCTTGTGTGCATTTCCTCAATGAGTCCTTCACATTGTTTGGTCTTTTCACTGTTGTACCTGAAAGATTGCTTGTGGGTGTTTTCACAATATGTTTCAGTAACACATACATAGCCAAACTTCATAACTTCAGATACAATCCAATGAGCTATTACTGTCTAGCAGATCAAGACTTTTGGAATGATATCTCAGAAGGTGTACTTTGTGTGAAACAGATCCTAATTATATGACAGTGGTGAATAAAGGGGTGTCAAGATGTCACTGGCGGGTAATGGGGGAGGCAGTGTTGCCCATCCTGTTGATGTGGCCAATAACCATGCAACACTACTTCTGAATGTAGCCAGATCTCTCAGATTATGGCATTTTGCACTGAGATTATGGTAGCTCAGAGACATGGTCTTTTACTACAGCAGAAGCAAGATGCAGTGGGGATTCTCCTACATGATGAGAGAGACTCAGTGAATAACAGAATATACCAGAACACTAGGTCTTATTCAGAGGGTTAAGTTTTACAAATAACAACAAAGAGGCCGTGCTGGCAAATGGAGAAAGAGCAGAAGGACAAATTCTTTCAAAATACCCTGAGAACTAGAAAGCCCTGTGTCCCTGGAAGGGAAGCAGGAATGTGTGGTGTGCTGTGAACAAGAAGTGTAGAGGTGTGTTTTGCCTTTTCAGGTTAAATAATTTTCCCCCCTACAACAGTGGAATGACATTAGTGTAGGGCCAGTCTCAGTGGAATTTGTGCAGTCCTTGGATGTGGTGCAGGGACACCAATGACCCCTTGTGTAAGCAATCATGCCTGTTCACCAGGATGCACAGTATCTTTGCTCCACTGGCTGACCTAGAAGAGCTATACCCTCGGGATGTGGATTCATAGCCTCTCCACATGGCATATAATTCCATGTGCCCCATTCTGGCATCTCCTCTAGGCTGCACAGAGATGGGTTGGAGGCAGAATGGCACCAATGGGTTGGCAACTTGGCAGATCCATTGGTTTAAATCCTCACATCGGGCCAGGCTACTCCAGAATAAAGTTGAACAGTGGAGAGGAGAAGGGATTTTTAGTCAAGATCACTTGAATTCTTTGGGTTTTGTTGCCAATATCTCGTCAGTGGAGTGTCTAATTAAGGATTCAACAATGCTGCTCCTTTTAATATAGGTCTGAGAACTTGCAATCTATAAATGCTCTGAGACTGAGACCTTCCCCCCAAGATTTTTACCAAACAAACCAAGGAAGACCAGACTTGACATTCTAGTTATTTCTGAGGTAAAAAACAAGCAAAGAAACACTGAAATGTTCTTTTCTACACATCATAAAGAACTGAAACAACTGCACAATCCCAAACCGCGGGTCACTTTTCATTCGTGTTTGTAAATTACTTTAAATCCTTAGATGGAAGGTGCCATAGAAGTACAAGAAATTCTATTGCTCATCCTCCAGGTTTTCCCTTGTTCTTTTCTTTTCCTACCTTAAGCTTCAATCCTGCAAAGAAAACCACGTGGGCAGATCCCTGTGCCCCTGTTGTCCCCAAGTGAAGCCAGTGGGACCCTCACTCAAGTACATGGGGGCTCTGTATGGGCACAGCGATCAAAGCACATGGATCCCTGTACAGGATTGGGATCTTGCACATCACTTCCTTGAGACAATGAAGGGAAAAGTACAAGAGGTTTGCTGTGATCAATACTCACCTCAGGCTTTATCATAAAGGTTTATTACCATATAAATCTAGCCTTTTTCTTTCTTTCTTTCTTTTCTTTTTTATGGTTGGTCAGCTGTCCACTTATGCCGGCATCCAGACTAGCTCATCTTACAAGTGCAAAATACATTCTTTAAAATTCTTCCGATGCCACTTCTTGAGAGAACCCTTTCCCTTTTTCCTTTGAAACAAACTCCAGAACATTAAGTGTACAGTTTTTGTCCCCTCAACCCAGACACATTACATTAAAGAACAATAGAATAGCCATTTGGCTCAGTTAATTTGATAAATGCTCTGGGATTATTCATACTTATTATTATTTTTAAATAGTAGTAGCTTTTATATTGTCCAGCTGCTAAAGCTCCAATGGGTGCCTAAATTATGCCAAATTGTGCATCGGTGCAGATAGCATTTTCTGCCCCACCTCTCCTGTTTTTTAAATAATGTTTAGTAATATTAGTATGCAGCAGTGTTAAAGGGGCTTAGGGATTGATGGAACACTTGCAACAAATTAAACTTACTATAGTTCTGAAACAGTGTGTGTTGCTTGGCCTGAGCACAGAACTTGCCACCCGGTCAGTCTCCTTTCCAAAGCCTCTGGGCTCAGTCACTGGACTGATTCTTGCAGTGGTTCAATGCCACTGGAGACAATCAGTTACTCTTAATGCATAGGGCTAGTGGGTTGGGTTATGTTCCCCCTGCCTGCCTGGGTGTTTTGGTTTTTTTGCGCCTTTTTTGTTTCGGCTAAGTAATCCTCTCAGCCGGGAGCCAGGAGAGCGAGGTGGGCACAGTACCCTGAGACTGATTTATGCACAGAGATTTTAGGGACAATCCTATTTTAAATAAGACTAATCAAGCAGAGAGCCCAACATACATAAATAATTTTAAAAAACCCCAAACTTAAGCATGCTGCAGTTTCAACTGGGTAAAAGCAATAGGAATAGCTCTCTCTCTCATGACCCTGTAGGCTATCCCAAAAAGATACACCACATTTCCTCCTGCACCTAAGCTCAGTGGGGCAGGACAAAAGAAGGTGCTGTGAGCAGATGGGTCCCGGGATGGAGTCCCGGTCACTGTGTACCCACACCTGGACCAGAGATGGAGAAGGAAGGAAAGGTGGCTTGAAGATACTTTGTGTTCCTGGAATTCGGAGGCCTTGCAGGGGTCTGGGGTGAGTCAAAGCAGCCCGGAGGCTTCTGTAACTTCTGCTTTGCTTGCCAGAGCCTCTTAGTACTAGCTGAGTTATTCCTATAAAACCACGAAGGGATTTCGTGCATCTCAACTGCAAAACACACCTGCAAGCGAACTGCTTTGCGAGTTTAGAATTGCTGCTACTGTGCAGTTGCCCTGCCCCTCTTACTGCCACCCTCTGCCCCGACGCCCCTTCCTTCCAGCACTGCAGCTGCCTCTTCCCGCCTCATCCCCAGCTCTACCCGGACGTCACATTTGATTTAACTCTAGAGAAGCTGCCACTTTTGCTTGCTGCCACCAGTTCTGAACCTCTGGTTCCTACTGCCCCAAACAATATTTAGATTCCGCGTTCATGTCCCCAGCGTAGTTTGGGGACTTTGAAAAATGTGGGGTTGTTCCATTGTTGTCTATAACCATTGCCTCACATTTCTCTTCCACTGCTGCTTCCACGCTCTCCACTCCAGTAAAACTGCTCTCACCAAGCTGTCGTCTTCCTGGCCAGACCTCAGGGCTCCTCTCCCATCCCCATGCTCCTGGGTGTGCCTGCTGGTGGTGTCAATCATACCTTTCCTCTTAACATTTTTTCCACTCTGAGTTTCACAATACTGCTCTCTCCCAAGTCTCTGCTTCTCTCCTTGTGAGGCATCCTCCTCTTCCACTTCTTTTCTTCCACTCTTTCCCCCTGTGTTCGGCAGTTTGTCTCTCTCTTGTCCTTTAGAATGCAGCTCTCCGGGGAAGGATCTGTACCTCTTTCATAGTTGGAAAGTGATGTACACATTGTAAGCACTAGCAGAAAAGACTGCTTTTAGAGTGAATCCAGGGAAAGAATTTTGGGCGAGAACATCAAGGGACTTGATGCGAGGAGGGCTGGCTCAGTGGTTTGAGTATTGGCCTGCTAAACCCAGGGTTATGAGCTCAGTCCATGAGGCAGCCATTTAGAGATATGGGGCAAAAATCTGTGGCTGATTAAAATTGGGGATTGGTCCTACTTTGAGCAGGGGGTTGGACTAGATCATCTCCTGAGGTCCGTTCCAACGCTGATATTCTATGACTTATGTAGATTTATGCTAGCTGAAGTCATTTCATCTATAGTAATGTACACCAGCGAAGGACCAGGCCCTTAAATCCCTTCTACTCCACTGCTGGTGCTAGTTATTGGTACAATGGAGCAGTAGGAACCAGAGGGAGATGCACAAGGACGGGGCTGATTCAAACACAGCATTTCATTATGAGGAGGGGAGAGGCTGTGGGTCCAGTAGGAGCCAGGAAATAATTAGACACTGAGGTTTCACATGTTTATACACAAGCATTGACAAATGAATCATCGCTCAAGAGTTGTGGATTCTTTCCGAACCTAATTTATCTTGCCACAGTGTCTAATTGGCCTGTATTTGTTGCTCTTCTTGTTAGTGAGAGGCCTGTGAAACTCTGGATGTCCGATCAATATTTTGGTAGATTTGGTTTGAGAAGCTTTCCTGGTTGCCATGGTAACTACTTGCACTGTTGAAGAAGGATAATTTTCCAGACAAGAGATTTGTGTGCTTACTGTGCCAGAAGGAATGACAGCATGGCTTGAGATAATGCTAAAATATTAACATTTCTGGTGCCTGTATGTGGGTCAGTAGGCCATCTGGGCTGTTGGGGCGGTGAGAAGCTACCGCCGCCCTCCCACGCCTTGGCTGCACCTCCCGATTATGGGGAATTAGCATCGGGAGGTGGGAAGTCCGGCGTTAGTGGCACGCCCCTTAGGCAGGGGAGCGTCCACAGAGTCAGGATCGCGCCCCTCAGGCAGGGGAGCGCCCGCAGAGTCAGGATCGTGCCCCTCAGGCAGGAGAGCGCTCGCTAGGGTTTGGGGTGTACCTCACAGGCGAGCGGGCACCAGCAGGAGTCAGGATCCTCGGTAGCAGGTGGTTCCGGGTCCCCGTCAGCGTCCGCCTCGGCTGCCCACGGGTCACTGTCGGGCTCCGGCAGTACCTCGGGGTCCTCAGCTGCTAGCCACTGGGGTTCCCCTGCAGCGTCCGCCTCCGTCGGCCACGGGTCCCTGCAGGTCTCCAGGAGCTCATCGGGGTACTCGGCAGCCGGCAGGTCTGGAAACCGCAGGCTGTCCCCTAGATCAGGGCTCCCTGGCTTGGCAGCAGGGTAGGTAGGGAGCAGCCCACAGTCTGCGTCTGCCTCCTTCCCCGGTGCAGCCCTGACTGAGCTACGGGCTCTGCCCTTTATACTTCCTGTCCCACCCTTCCGCTTCCTGGGGGCAGGGCCAGCTTGGTCAAGGCCCGCCCACTCCGGCTGCCAGAGGGTTTCTGTTCCCTCTGGCTCAGAGGGAGGCCACCCAGCCTCCCTACATGCCCCATGGATGCCTTCACTTTATTTCTAGGTGATTGCACACATCTGGCCTTATCTACTGAATGCTCATTCGTGACGCTGAATCTTCACAAGGTACAGCTGGCACCATGTACAGCTCTCTGTGTTTTTCCCACCTCTAATTTGTTGCACTGATGGGACTCATTGAAAAAGGAAATGGTCGACGTTGAGTTAGGATCCTTTAGCTGCTGATCATTGTCTTAATTGTCCTTGCTTCACACCAGAGATGAGTTTCCTCACTCGGGCGAATTAGAGGTGGAAAAGATCTGTTGGTCCACGCCTTAAAGGCCTACTTCATCCTCCTGTAGTGCAGTTAGGGTGACCAGTCAGAAAATATGCAAAATCGGGACAGGAGGTGGGGGGTAATAGAGCCTATATAAGAAAGAGACCCAAAAATCGAGACTGTCCCTATAAAATTGGGACATCTGGTCACCCTAAGTGCAGTATTGCTCTCGATAGTACAGTATTATAATGAACTGGCTAGTGTAGTGGTGTTCCACTGCCTCCTACTGGGTGGAATCAGAACTGCTCAGGTGTGCGTCACAGGCCTTGTACTGCTAAGAGAGATTCATCTTCAGCTTGTGCTTTTGGAGCAGAAGGATATGGGTCTCAACCCTATGGCTGCCCATATTGTTCCCAATGGCCGCATGGTGCAGCATAGTGACAAGTGAAGTCATAGGTGGCCACTGATTAGTTGAAGTATTTTCTAGTGCTTTGCCCAGTTTAGTTTTCAATTTTCACCTAAGAAGAATATTAGCAGATTCTTGTGAGAACCTCCAAAACAAAATGAAAAATGCTGAATGCCCACTGCAGTGTCCTTCTCTGAGCCGGAGTTCAGTGAATATGTTCTTCCTGGGCCACAGGCACCAACTTTCTCATTTCCTTCGGAGTGTTTGTCTCCCGGCTCTGCCCCAGACCCCGCCCCCACTCCAGCCCGTCCCCCCAAGGCCCCCACCTGCCTCTTCTCACCCCTGTTTTGCATCTTCAAGCCCCATTCTGCCCCCTCCCCCAAGCGTGCCCACCCTCGCTCCACCCCACCCTTCCAGTGCCCCCAGTCTGCCGCTGAACAGCTGATTGCGGCGGGCAGGAGGAGCTGATTGGCGGGTCCTGCCAGTGGGTGGCAGGTGTTGGGAAGGAGTGAGGAACTGATCGGGAGGTGCTGCCGGTGCACTATTTTTTTTTTTTTTTCCCTGTGAATGCTCCAGCCCCGGAGCACCCACAGAGTCAGAGTCTATGTTCTGGGCCATCCCCTTCCTTTCCACTGCTGAAGCATCATTCTGCAGATCCACATATGATTGTATGTTCCCATTACAAGGCTATCTTGTGCTTTTTAAAGGAACCCAAAGCCTTTTTGTTTACTGTTTTCATACACTGACAAATGAAAAGCAGCCACGTCTGGGTGGAACCTAGCAGTTTAGAGGAGTCAGTCCAAACGGCAAGTGTAATTTCACCAAGACGCCGAGATGAGAACACTCCTCTTTTTGCAAAAAGTGGTATGGTCAGGGCTTATGTTTGTTTTCCACATCACCCTGAAGAGAGCACTTCTCTCTAATTTGTCCCCTAACACCATGCTGAGGCATTGGATTAGCATTGATCTTTGCGAGGGAAGTGCCAGCTAATGAATTGCCACGATCACTTTCTACAGAATCCTGATTTTTTTTTAGATAGTTCTGGTTTTTGTTCCATGCAAATTCCCATGGTAACTGAGGACGTTGGTCTTCCATCTAAGTATTAACTACAGTTGTAACTTCAGTGGAACCTATATACTGTAGAATCTGAGATCTAACAAGACTGTGGGAGTTCCGAGGAGAAAATTTCCGTAAAGGCTTTCAAGCACCTAAGTACTTAAATCTTTCCCAATTTGTTTGTCTTGTATCGAATTAGCTCAAGATTTTGTTAAAATGGCAAGTTAGGAGTTAGAGATTTAGGGAATATACATTTCTCCGTCCTGGCACTGCGTATCGGAGAGTGTGCAGTCCTTCTGCTACAATTCAATTAGACTTGTGCTCTGAGTTACTGACAGGATAAATGTGAGGCAATCCAGGCTGCTAACCCACGTGGTGCACAGTTATAATAAATGCAGGGAAGACACCTCTGAACTGGCAGATTGGAACAGTGATAAATGCATCCAAATCCCCGTCAGGACAAATGCAGGCATGAAGTCAGAGCATTGGCTTCCCAGCCATGCCATGGAATATGGAAAAAACAAATTCATCTCTTTCATAACTGTGTTTAAGGCAACACATCTGGCAGAAACACATTAACGACCCCAAACTGGAAAGCATTATTCCTCCTTGTGTTAGAATCACTGGCTTAATGGTCAGCACATATTTGAATGAAAATGATCTCCAGAGCTGAAAGTTCTTGAATGAGTCACAGAAATTTTATTTGCTGCAGAACTCAAACATTTCACTTGTGCTGTGTACAAAGATGTAGTTTATGGGTAGAGGGAGAAGCCTTCATTCTGAACTGTTCAGCTGTAATGAAATCACGTCTGCCTCAAGGACCCAGGATGCCTTCAGTGACTAGATTTCTTTTCATCCTCTTTTCTTTAGACTGAGACCAAAACCGCCACACATTTCAGATCTGGGTTTCCAAACCTGCATGGTGCAAGAGTGTTTTGGGTCAGAAGCCGATGGATTTTTAAGGTTAAAGGTGACCACAATGATCAGCTGGTTTAACCTTCTGTATAATATGACCCCTTGAATTTTACTCACTTTTTAACCCACTTGTGGCTTAACCCGTAATAAAGATATATTTGTATTTGCAAAGTTTAGAGCCACGTCTGGATTTCAAACACCCCAGAGTTCAGATGTGTTCAGATTTGGGATTTTGGCTAAAACCTTTCTAGTTTTTTTTTTTCCTTCCTTTGAGATTATTATGGATGTGAATAGGATACGCTCATTAGCCTCGAATTGATCTGAAAGACCATAATGGCTTCATTGATCAGGACATTCCTAACTCATAATCATGGGAATGATACACCCATAATAACCCTTCAATAAGAATCTTTATGGTGTATTGAGTCTGAAGGGCAAGTCCAATACCTGCAACCCCTATTAACCATAGAGGGAATTATACTTGCATCTCCCAGGCCGGAGCTTGTATTGATGTACACAGTCCACTTGCTTTTATATAGAAGTGGATTGTTTACTGACAAAATACTGAGTCCATGTGTGGTCGTGGAGAGCTATGAAGTCATGCATGAAGTGCAAGTCTCAAACTCAAAACCCACATGAAGTTTTTAATAGGGATTGATTTGATGTCTCAAAACATATCCGAGTTTCAGTAACAAAAAAGCTGTGATTTCACCAGTCCATATTAGAGACCTGCAGAAGTGTAAAAAACATTTTACGGTAAGTGAATCCTAAAAGTATCTGGAACCTCAGAACAATTCAACCGATTTTACTCAAGCTTTTTGGTTTGGGTTTTTTTAGGGAAAAAAACACGAATACAAGCAAAAGATCCTGGTCTGCCAAGACAGCTGGGCAGGCTGACACTTCTACCTATACAGATTCCTTGGTGCAAGCAGGGCCTTAGTGTATCGGCCCAACCAATCGTACAAACCTTTGAAACCAGGGTTGATTGTGGATTCAAGGCAAAAGCTTATCCAAAAGCTACTATGCCTGTAGCAACATTGTAGCCACTGATAATTAATTTACCGACTGGGAGCATAAACCATGATACTTAATTTGGGATTGCTGCCCCTGTTACACTGTGGCTAAGTAGGTTTGATGTTACCCTGTCTCTGAGAGGAGTATCACCTACTCATTTCACTTCCCTTCCTTCAACTTCCAGCCATTGGCCCAGTTATGAAGCACTGATTAGCCATATGGCCTTAGAGGAAATGACTTGCCTGCCTTTGTTGCAGCCACTTTGGGTACAGAAATTTTCTTACTCTGGTCATGAAAGGCACAGGCCCGGCTTCGATAGGGGAATCTGTCTATAATGAGTTGCCTGCCACTGGGTAAACTGTAATTGTCAAACGTTATTGAGGGAAAGGCTATCCCTAGGGGAACAGGGGGGCTGGATTGTGAATTCAGTGTATCAGTCACTGAAAAGGAGGTGTTCAGCCTGTTAATTTAATGTCCTGTATCATTTGTACTTGTGCTGTCTCCAGTTTGTGCTAACGTTTCCAGTCCAGCCCACCCAATGGCTCCTCATTCAGAACGTTCTCCAGAACAAGACCCTACGAGCAGTAAACCTATGTAAAATACTGCTATGGCTTCATGTCCTCGCTGTTTCTGCACTTGCCCCTTTGTGTCTGGGGGCATATCCCAGGGTTCTTTGCGCTGAGATGCTCTTTCCCAGTCAATTGTGTCACTTGCAGGAGAACTTGTCTGTCCCTAGGGTGGAAATGTGAGATGACACTGGAGGATCATCAGTCCGGGAGGGATTTAGTCTGTCTTTGCGCAGGAAAGTGAATGGGTCCCAGCCCAAGTTAGAGTGGAGCTTGGACTCGCCTCCTCCGGCCGCAGCCAAGTCTGCAAGGCTTGGCTTAAAGCACCTCCAAAAGGGGTAGGTGGATGGTAGGTGGACCTACAGCTGAAACCCAGGTTAAAACCTCAACTAAATGTGCACCGTATACATATCCTATACTAGCACTGCTATGGGTCAAGGGCCAGATCCTCAGCTGATATCCATTGACATAGCACCATTGAAGCCAAAGTAGCCAAAATCTGGCTTAAAATCTTCAATGCTATCCACTAAAGGACACCAAAATCCAGATTTTGATACCCATACTCAAGTTGAATAGCACCATGGAAGCAACTGCTCATGGAGTAAGGTGCTAATCAGCATGAGTAAAGCTATCAGAAATTGGTCCTAACAGTCAGTAGCCATAGACCTTATGAGAAGTTGCAGTTAAAATGTTACACCATGCCAAAAAAGAATTTTAAGAGTAGTTGTTTTTGTTCTTAAATTTCAAGTCTATACAGCATTAGCAAAGAAGCAGTGCCAAAGTTTAGCAAGTTTGATGCTAAACTTTCTCTATATCCTGGTGTGCCCTTGTCTATTGAGACTGCTGACTCTCTTCCAGCTTGCAGGTGTATTTCTGTGTTGATTTCTTTACACAGAAAACCACTGCATTGGGTTGATCTAATTAAAGCATCCCTGAACAAAGGAGCTAGTAGGTACTGGGCAAGAAAAATAGTCCTGGAAACAAAAATCACAGCTAAGTATAGATGGACACTTTTCTCAAAGTTCTCATTATGGAGATATACCTATCTTATAGAACTGGAAGGACCCTGAAAGGTCATCAAGTCCAGTCCCCTGCCTACGCTAGCAAGACCAAGTATTGTCCCCTGAAGATTTTTTTTTGCCCCAGATCCCTAAATGACCCCCTCAAGGATTGAACTCACAAGCCTGGGTTTTAGCAGGCCAGTGCTCAAACCACTGAAATTCACATTTTACCTACTGCTGGCTTGGGTGACCCCTTTTTAAGCTTGGATCTCAAATACTAACACTGGACATTGCAAGAGTACTCCGAAGAACAGTGATGTTCATTGAGTATTTTCATATACCCAGTAGATTAGTAAATAATGAGCCTGGTTTATGAATGCATCATAAAGCCCAAATTCATGATGTTTTGGAACAGTTCCTCACCCAGCTCTGCTTCCCACTCTGATTCCAAGAAAGCAGATTGTAAAAGCTAGTCGGGGTAAGCAATGGCTTTCAATATGTGTTTGCACAGTGCAAACAAAGCTCAATGGGGTTCCAATCTCAGCTGAGCCCTGTGGGTATTATATTTAATAATAGTCCTAATACACTCAATAGTACTTTCTCCCAGACTGTTTCAGTGCTGCTCTGAAAATATCATAGTTTTAGAAATAACATTACTGGATCCACTAGCATCCAACACTTGTTACTGACCTCAAAGACTCGTCCAAAGCATTCTGGGCAGTGGGAATATTTCTGATGGAATGATCAAAAGTTAACTTAAAAAATGAACATGAATAACTTATATAGCTGTTGTTTTTAGAAATAAAATCTCAGCCCTTTTGTAAACATCTGGGATAGGATTTAGCACGAGCTATATGTACTGCAAATCATGCAGCACTTATGCATTACGCAATTGTTTTGTTTCTATTTCAAGATCAACCTAAGCCCTAGTCTATACTGCCGGAGGGAGGGATTAACCTAAAATTTGCAACTTCAGCTACGAGAATAGTGTAGCTGAAGTCCATGTACCTAGATTGACTTACCATGGCGTCTTCACTGCGGTGAGTTGGATGCTGCCGCTCCTCCGTCATCTCCGCCTGCGCCTCTCATGGTGGTGGAGTACCAGGCTTGATGGGAGAGTGCTCGGGGAGTGACTTATCGTGTCTAGACTAAACTATGGGGAAGATCTCAACTCTCCATTTCATGCCCATCACTGATCAGCATGTAGAGCAAACATGTCCGCTTCTGTGAACTCAAATGGAAAGCCTAGTTCTCTGAACTATAACTTGCTTGTTACTCTCCAATTTCAGAGCGAGGGAATCCAAAATCACAATCCCACCACAATCCCACAGTCTCATACTTCATTATATCCTCACATCATTACATGAGGCACTTGGGACTGTGCTTGCCTAAGTTTAATTTATCAACTTTGAATCTAATGAATGTACAGTACTGTACGTAGGGGATTTTTTTTCACCTTGCAACCATAAGGAAATTGGTGACCCAAGCAGCAGGTATTTCTAAACCGTAACCTAATGTAATGCTTCAGAAAGTTAAGGAAAGCAATTTTTCAGATCTGCTTTCTGCCATCAATTAAGTCAGCAAATACCAGACTTGATTTATTCCAGTGTGTAGAAGCAGAATGAATGATAAAATCCCCTTGCAGTTTATATGCCAGCAGATCCTGTAATTCTCTCCTCTGAGTCCTGGAATTACTATCTTGTTTTTAATTACTTATTTTGCTAATCTGCAAAAATTAACATTTTTTGTTGCTTTAATCCTTTGCTTCCTCTCTGTTTTCTCTAGAGCTTGGAATGCGAACATGTCACAGATTTCCATATCACCTCCTCCAAGTAAGGGCATTATTGCTATCATATTAATGAGCTGGCAAAGCACACTCAGGCTAGGAGGATTTTGTCTCCCATATGTTTTCCCTGCCTTAGGAAAATAGATGGCTTCAGTGGCTGAGCTCTCTTTATGCTGCAATCCAAAGAGCAGCCTCTAGTTAAGGTTTCAGTCTTGTTTTCTTTCTGTACTTACCAACGGGAATTGGTGTTTGTGAAAAGGGACTGGAATAATATCCTTGGAGACTGAGATCCTCTCTTTATCCACTCGGTGGATCCCACAGTCAGCTGCCCTGCCAGTGTGCCTCGACCCTGACTAGGGATGAATTGCAGGGTTGGTTGCCCGTACCTTTTATTCCTTGTGCTTGCTGCTGACTCTGCCAATAACAATCCTTAGGATCCATGGATACACTTAGGAACAGAAGTAAAATCAACCCCCAAAACCCACCTAACCACCATCAGCTGGTATCTTTGGGTCCACACCAAACTCCCTGTATATGAATCAATGATCTACAGGTGAGAAGCGTCCTGTCACATTACTCCAAGAGTGTATATAAATGATAACCGTAGCTTTTACTTTACTGCTGGAGTCAATGTGATAGATGATATTATCTACAAGATGTCAGCAGATATTTGGGTTTAAGTCCCTCATGTATTATGTATTGTTACCATCTAACCTTTATAGAACCTTTTTGGGAGTTAGACTTTCACTAGGACTTTTTAGACCGCTGCACGTCCACCAGAGGAAGCTGCAGTGTAGATAAGGCCCAGGTGCGTTCAGGCATTTTTACCACCATGTCGTCTGACCCTGCATAGATCAAGGTTCGATGATATAGAGAAGGCCTGCACAACTCGGAAAGCAGCGAAGGCCATATTACTGCAAAAAAACCCAGCTGCGAGCCAAAAAGCCCCACCCTCCCCCACCTCACCGCTTGGTTTGCCCCACCCCTACTCGCCCCATGCAGGCCGCACAGTGAGGCTGCGAGGGTCACATGTGGCCCCCGGGCCGCATGTTGTGCAGGCCTGATATAGAGGAAGAAACACCTGAGCCCTGCTTATAGAATAGCCTCCCACAGTGAACCTGCACCTGCTGGAAATTAAGGGTGCAGACAATCCTAGTGTGGATACAGGCTTTGTTACATGGTTGGAAAAAGCTAAAGGCACAGAAGCATGGCCTAAAACTGAGGAAGGACTAGCCTAGGGTAAATTTTTCAAAGGCATCCACATTTCACCAACTGTCACTAAGCCCTGGTCTACACTGGGGGTGGGTGATCGATGTGAGATTCGCAACTTCAGCTACGAGAATAACGTAGCTGAAGTCGATGTACCTAGATCCACTTACCACGACGTCTTCACGGCGGTGAGTCAACTGCTGCCGCGCCCCCATCGACTCCGCCTGCGCCTCTCGTGGCGGTGGAGTACAGGAGTCAATGGGAGAGCACTCGGGGATCAATTTATCACATCTAGACTAGACGCGAAAAATCAACCCCTATGGCTCAATCGCTACTTACCGATCCAGTAGGTAATATAGACATACCCTTAGGAATCTAAGAGTATGTCTATACTGTGTGTGACGGGGGATGGGAGGGTAGGGGGGCGGGGGCGGGCGGGAGGAAGGGGAAGATGGGTTCTTAACTTGGGTTAAAATAGCAGTGAAGACACAGCTACCTAGCTGTTAACTCTGGTTAGCCATGCAAGTTCAACCCCAGGTTTTAACTTGGGGAAGCAGCAGGAGTTAAAAGTCGAGTTGCCATGTCATGTTTGCTGTTTTAACCCAAGTTAGCTACGTCTACACTACAAGCAGTATAGCAGCATAGGTGACATATGGCAGCTACACCGCTGTAGTACCCTAGCCTATGTCTACATTACACCGCTTTTAGCAACACGTCTGTGTCACTACAGCCATGCTGTTAAAAGTCATGCTGTGTAGCTGCTGTTTGTTGGCTCTCCTGCTGACAGAAAACTTCCACCCCCAAGGAGCAGCGTTCACACTAGTTCTTGTCATCGGAAAAAAGTTTCTTTTGGGTTTAACACCTTTAAAAGACAAAGGTTTGGGGGTTCAATTGCCAGTGTAGACATAGCCCAAATGTAAGCACTTCCTACATCGATGGAAAAGTTTTTTCTGTGCTGTATGTAATCACCCACCCTGAGCAAGAAACTTACTTGCATCATTGCTGGGTGTTAGGTCGTTTTAACTATAGCACTGGGGTGGGAAATTTAAAGTGTAATCCAGCCCTGAGTTAACACACCCTTTTTTCCTGCATAGACATACACTAAATCTCATTGAGAGTCTGTGGGACTCAAGCTTGGGTCTACACTTAAAAGTTACGCCTGTCATAGCTATGCAGCCAAAACACACAGGGTAGACACAGCTATGTCATGGAAGCGGGCTTCTCTAGACATACCTAACATTGTTCAGGGAGCTAGGGTTCCTACACTGACTGAAAAACCCCTTCTGTGGGCGTTGACTGTGCCTACAATAGGTTGCTATGCCAACCTAGGCGCTGTAGCGCAGCTGTAACTTTAGACTCCTAAACCACTTAGGCACTTTTTGAAGATGTTCCCCCACATCTTAATAAATGCTTAACGGTTAGAACAACTGGGAATTGAATAGACCTGGGAATGAGACTCCCCTCTCCTTCCCTCCCCATATTGTTAAATTGAAAGGGGAGGGTCCTAGCTCAGGGTGGGGGAGGGGATGTTGTGGGAGAGGAGTCTCTGTATGGAAAAGATTAAGAGCCATTGGAATTAACTGACCAAGCAGGTGATCCAGGATCTCTGCTTAGGGATCCAGAGAAGAGCTTAGAGAAAACCCTTAAAGGGAATGGTGTGTGGTGTCATCAGATAATAGGGGTCAAGCTGAAAGACCCAGATTGCTTCCTGTTCTTGCTCCAAATGAATCTGAGCAGCCCCTTACACTTTCTGTCTGTCCTCAAGTTAATCATGTCTTCTGTCATTTGAGATATCCATCAAACAGAGCTGAAGGATGAAAGATTTTGAAAAGCGATCACTTCACATCTGTGAAATCTAAATGAAGTGTTATCATTGCTGTTTGGAGAGGGGAATTAATTGCCATCAGCCAGTGAAATGTGCAAGTGCTTACAAATAAAAAATAAACCCTTTAAATATAATATAAAGCCCCAAGTTGCTCTGCTGTTTAGCCTGACAAATGAGCAAAAGCTAATACCTTTTTTTAAGAAAACATCTTTATGGCATTCACTGGAATGCTGTTCATTGGCTTAAATAGCACCTCATTGTTATGTTTTACGAACCTTGTCAATTTGTCTCTATAGTCATAAACCTATTCTATTAGCTGATGAGAGAGAAACCTGCGTAATGAATCATCTTGTCACACACACACGCACCCCATATTCTTTTAACAGGTGCCATAATGTTTTATGTGATACCCTCTGAAGGGGAACATAGAAAGTTTATTTCATTAGCTAACGTAGTCCTCTAGGGCCTGGTCCTGTGGTGTACTGAGCACCCTCCTCTCCCTATGAAATCAAAGGAAGCCTCGGCCTCTCCTAATGTTGCAGGATTTGATCCGTAATGTTCTTTTGCTGCCTATCATGTGCAGCTATTAACGGGGGCATTTGAGCAACTAGAACGCTTTGGGTCTGAGTCTGGTCTCACACCCACAATGCAACACCACTGACCTTTGATTCAGCAAGTGCTTGATTTTAAGCACTTGAGTAATCCAATTGATTTAAAAGGAACTAAAGCATGTGCTTGAGTTTTTTTGCTCCGTATGATGGACTTAAATACATGCTAAAGTGCTTTGCTGACCTGGAACCTTGCTCCTGATTTATGCCAGGATAAATGAAACCAGAATCAGCCCCTTCCAGTGGTCTGTGCTGTATGTTGTCAATACACTGTGAGTTAATTAAAAGGTTCCACCTATTTACATGGAGTCAATCAATAACCTCTGCTCAAAAATGTCTTTGTAGTTGATTAGCAATGTATTGCAGGCAAATGGCATTGAGTACAAATGACTTTTTGGAGGAGTAATGTATCCATGTGGAAATGAAAAATATCACTCTTGTTACTGACACCTTTGTATAACCACTCACATATTGTACCTAGTGCAGTGCAGTATTTAGACAGTATTTAGACCGGATCGGCAGGTAGTGCTCAATGTATCAGGGATCGATTTATCGTGTCTCATCTAGATGCGATAAATTGATCCCTGAATCAATGGCTGTACTCCACTTCGGCAGGAGGAGTAAGCAGAGTCGGCAGGGGAGCGGCCGTGGTCGACCCACCGCCATGGAGATGGCCAGGTAAGTCGAACTAAGATACTGCAACTTCAACTACGTGAAATTGTGTATCTTAGTTTGAACCTTCTCCCTAGTATAGCCCAGCCCTAAGCTCCTCAGTGCAGTGGCTTAAATTGTCCGTGAAACACCCCCAGGATACCATGGGGTCAGTAGAAGAACAACACTAGGTGTACTTAGTAGGCTATGATTTTTGTAGACAATGGATACAAGTTTGCAATGATCTGGTCTGATGGCTGCCAAAACTCTGTTTCTCCTCCCATAATATTTCCCACAGATATGAGTGAATGTCATCCAATGGTGTGTGTACAACTCTCCCTCTGTGCCAATCCACAGACGATACAAGAGCATACAGCCCAAACTAGGGAGCCCTGGCACTCTAGCTCAAGCTGTAGCAGTTCATGTTTTTACATCCATAGTCTCCACTTCAGTCCCTGCTGTGTTTGCCAAAGTGGTGGCCATTCCATGACTTTCTTCTCATCTAGGCTTTTTGGCTCTTGTCTCATACCACTAACCCAACAATAAGAACAATACTTGGCATTTCTAGAACTCCAGTCGTCCAAGATTCTTACAGTACTTTTCTCTTGGCCTGGGAGGTAGGGAAGTATTCCCATTGTAAGGTGGGAAAATCTGAGGCACATAGATGTGAACCAAGTTGTCCAAAGAGACACAATGAGGCCTTTTCTACATGGAACAATTTTATGTAAGGTGTGGAATGAACCTGGTACAAAAGGCTGGTGTGGAACCTCTTATTTTGGCTTAACAGGCTTTTTGC
>ML677372.1:19008256-19100480 GCA_007922305.1 Dermatemys mawii
CCTCTTAAACCAAAATAAGAGTGCCCAACCAGGAGAGTATGCACCAGTTTAACTGTATTCGTCTACAAACCAATTAAGTACACCTTTTGCAGGGAGACCAGGCCTGAATTGCTGGCAGACCTGAAATGAGAACCCAGGCAGCCTGATTCAAAGTGATATGCATTGATCACAACACCAATCACCATTCCATGTTCTTGCTCCCAATATCTCCCCCTCTTCTTTCACCACAGTCAGTCTTCTACAACCTTTGTCATCAACCTGGCTTATTTCCCTCTCGCCACACTTCTACTTCTACTCTCCCACACAATGGTCCAGTGTCCCCACCTGACTTCTTCCCTCAGTTCTTTCCCTTGCCTCCATTTACTTGTCACTCTTCTGGTCCTCTCTCTTGTCCCACCATGTGTCCAGCCTAGATCCCGTGTGTCTCCCCAACCTTGTTCCTGTTTTCAGGCCTGGTCTTTCCTGCCCACACATTCACATTGTCCTCCTGAGTTGAGGGTGTTCTGCTGTTGCTTGAGGCCAAGAGGCAGGTGGGTAGTGAATGTCAAGTTGCTGCCTCCTTCCTACTGTCTGATTTTTCTCCACACGGCCTGCTCCATGGGACCCAGCGAGGGTAAGAGAGCCAGCGGGGGCAGCAAAAGGAGGAGGTGTCATCTCATGAGCAAAGATGGACCCAGGTGTCTCAGTTCTGAAAGCTGGGTGGCATCTGGGTCTGGGAGTTGGATTCAGGCCCATCTCTAAATATAAGCCCTTTGGATTGTGCTAAATATATAAGATGGGGAGTAGGAATTGGCAGAATATGGCTGCACTGATACATTTTTAGAGGGCTCAAGGATAATGGGCATTTTAATAGGAAAATGTAATATTCCAAAGTGTCAGAAGAGCAATACAAGAATCTATGGGCCATTATTAATACACTTCTGTGGTGATTAAAATCACTTTTCCTTCAGACTTGCACCTCCCAACAGCCCTAAGGCATATATTAGCAGCCTATTATATGCCCACTCTTATCTTATTGCCTAATTTGAATGCTAATTAATAGCACTGTACCGTTTAAAACACAAATAGCACTGGGTACTATTTCACTGAAACTAGACTTGACTTATTGCAAATAATAGATCCAAGCTTCATTTTTTAAAAGCATCTGTACGTTTATGGGCCCATTAATATGAGAGGAATTTCTTTTTCTTAGTCCCACCTTCCCAGATTCCATGATCATCCAGGGAGGTTGGAGGCAGAAGGGCTACGTTCTGATTTCCAGAAGCATTCAGCTTAAAGTCAGCGCTTAAAGTTAGTGTACATTACCAAATACATGCATAAGCACCCTATTGAATTAGGACCCAAAGGCCCTGATTTGCCTTTATAACACTTCTCATCTATTCCAGGTTTTCCTGTTCTTCGAATGCATGTGCATCCCCTCTGGATAATCTACCACACACATTGAGGGAGCTGTATAGGTCAGGGAGAGAGCAGAGGTAAGCAGGAGGACTAACCAGGATCAGGGAGCAAGCTCCTGTGTATGTATTCTCCCTTCTAAGGTTGTGTCTACACTAGGAGCACGTCATAGGCCACCTTATCCAATCTGGCTTTGGATTAGCTGCTGCCTCGGTTTCCCCTCTGTTCCTGGGGCTAATTGCCGGCATGCACGCTGCACCACATATAAACTTCTGTCTCCACACCCCATGAAGGACTCACTGCTGCACCCAAAGTCTTTTTCCAGGCACAATTTTATTCTCCTGTCATAAAATTTAGGCAAAACATCAAGCACCAACAGCACCCAGAAGCTTCTGCTTCAGGGCCTACTGCAGGAGGTGGAGCCCTCCCCCACCCGCAGCTCCCTCCAACTGAGGTCTCCCAGCCTCTTATAGAAAACACCTGGCCTCTTCCCAGTGGGGTCTGATAAACTGGACAGGGTGGGCTGGCCCCAGGCTCTTAAGGGAGCAGCCCAGTCTATTACAGAGCCCGTCCTCGGGATAGCAATAATGTATATTAGAGAGCACTCCTAGTGTGCATGCAGCTATACCAGCAAAACTGCACTTTGGCCAATATAGCTTGTTCCACCCATCTCCCTCCCCACCCCGAGAGAAATGAGTTTGCTGGGATAATTACCTCTACGCTAGGGGCTACACTCTACACAGCACAGCTGTGTCAGTCAGGGTTCAAACCTCTCCACACTCCTGACCAATATAGCCTCGCTAACCAGCAGGAATCTGTCGTGCAAACCCAGCCTGACCTCATCTGGGAAATTTTGGATGCATAAATTCCACTTCCAAGTGTTGTGTACTTTGACATTATCACGCGGGCTGAGTGAGGGATAGTGATTTTGCACAGCTTACCAAACACTCAGCAAAGACTGGGCAGGGGACCATACTGTGACTCCTGTTTACCTTCCCATATGTGATTGTTTCCCTGTTATCTTGTCCTTCCCTTGTTTGTTTGTTTCTCTCTGCCTGTTATGGCTCATCACTTCTTCAGGGCATAGACTTGTTTTTTCAACTACACGTGTGTACAGTGCCTAGCAGATCGGAACTGATTCCTGGAAGGCCAGAAGGACCTTTGTCCCCAGTCATGATCCAATGCATCAGGACGGCTGGACCCTCAGTGTGAATCAGTTACTTACTAACAGTCTCGTTATCAGAGCCCACATATATCCAAACCAGCCCTTATTCAATTATTTTTTGTGATTGCAGCCCCCAAAGATCCTAGCTAAGATCAGGGCTCCATTGTTCTAGGTGCTGAACAGATACATAGTAAGAGACAGTCTCTGCCCCCAAAGAGCCTGAAATCTGAATTTAAAACAATGACAAAGACTGCAAAGGAAAACAGAGACAGAGAGAAATGATTTGCCCAAAGCTACACAGCAGGTCAGTGGCAGATCTGGGAACAGAACACAGGTCTCTTGACTCCTGTGAATTTCCAGTTTGCAGAACATTTTGAATGAACAAGGTTCCTCTGGAACTTTAACAGTGATTTCAATTGAGTTATTTGATGTGAAGGAATATTTTGCTCTAGCCTGCTTCTGCCCTTTGCATGAGTTATGTTTTTTAAAAATGCATTTGTTACTGCGTTAACATTCCCTCTCCATTGTAATAAGTCAGCATAAGTCCTGGAACTAGGAATTAGAGTGGGAGGGAGGGGGAGGATTCAGCAAACCCTGATTTGTAGTACTTTCCATGATATACAAGGTTTACAGTTTGGTTCAGTGGCTCTCAGCACCCCCACTATACAAATAGTTCCAGCATCACTGTAAGTCAGGGAAGAAATGTGTGCGGTAAGGAAAGCAGAGTTTCTACTCTAGGTAAAGTCATCTCCCTGGGAAAGGGTTAACAAGTAATGTTTAAATCGAGGGATTCCACAGTGCCCTCTAGTGACAGATAAGAGTATCTGCACAAAATGATTGACGAAGGCTAAGAAAGCATGAAAAGATAAAGGGTTTGCAGAAAAATAAAATGACGTCACAATAGGGACAAATACAGTTCTCCCAACATTAATACTTAAAGAGAATCTGACTTGAAATCAGCTTAGCGAAGAAGTGAGTAAGCAAAGCTTTTGGATGCTTTTTCCTGTGGGATCGCTTGTCTCTGGCCTTTTGGCTCAGACCAAGTGTGGTATTAGTTTAGTATCTGATATATGCTCTGTCAGGAGACTATATTCTGCTTCTGTAGGGGATTTAACACCATGTATGTCTCCTGTACTGCTGACCTGATCCTTTTCTGCTGTGATCTGAGTTTTACACTTGTAAGCTGATCTGTCACCTGGAATGGTGGAGGAGCAGAGAAATTAATAAATCCAATTCTGTAGAAGGATAAACAGCAATAAGAAAGGGGGAAATAATCTAATTCTAAGGCCAGTTGGTGAATAGAGCCCGTCCCTTGGAACTGGGCTGACAGACGTAGTGTCAGGAGGAATAAAAAATGGGTGCTAGGGAAAGATTGTCAGTGACATTACTACCTGTCACACATGTGTAAAGTCATCAAATGGCAGGTGGGTGGCAGTGACAGCCCTGGGAAAGCATCTTTATTAGCTTCCTTAGAGCTGCAGTAATAGGTCATTGCTGTGTATGAGGGCAAGCAGGCTGTTCTGCTTAAAGCCCAGGGCCGCGTTCATGACAAATAACATAGGCTACGATCTTACCCATTTAATTTGTTCTGAGTTTGCTGTTGTCGGACTCTGATTTCTATGAATTGTTTGTGTGGTTGGAAAATGTGCCACAAACCTGCTAGGTGAACATATTTCAGGTTATCGGGCTGTTGGTAAGTTCTTCACTTTGGCTATCTCGTGGACCTTTCGTTCTCCCTGACAGGCATCCACTCATACAAGTTACACGGCACTGGTGCTGCTCCCAGATTTGATGACTGAAACTTTTCTCTCCTCCTTTTTGTAACTCGGAGAGATTTCAAGACAGCCATGACAGCATAAAAAGGGTGGCAAATGCCATCAAAGCAAATTCAGTGGTTTTTATTTAAACAAGTCATTGTGAATTCTCTTGCAGTATTGGCCAGCTCTTGTTCTGCCCCAAAAGCCTCTTTCCAACCATCTTCAGTTAGTCTGTGATCTACACACACTTCTGTACCCCTATAATTCTATTAAGGTGCAATCTTTTTATCAAGATAGTTATACCTGTCATTTGGACCCAGGCATATTGGTATAAAAGTGCTTATCTGACAGCCACCATCTTGGCCCACGTAACAGGAACTGAACCAGGGCCTTCTAGAGCTAAAAGTATTCTCCAGGATTCTTCAGCGTTAGCCATCACAGACTCATGTCCTCTGCGGAAGAGGCTCGGAAGGAGATCTGGAACCCTGATTCCCCTGTGGGCTATACTTTTATTGCCACTAGCTTATTCCCCTTACCGTATGGGAGTCAGCACTTTTACACCAGTATCATTGCCTGTCTGCTATCAGGGTTACGCCACTTTAACTCTACCAGTATAGTGGTAGAGTTAAAGTCATGCAACCTGTGTGCAGGCCCATGGAGAGAAATTTGGGGCCCCGGTATATCATTATGCCAGGGTCCGACCCCCTCCATCTTCATCCCTATTTCATCCCAGTTACAGATCTTTTGCGGGTCCCCCTAGCTTGGGGCCCTGGTACAATTGCCCCCCTTTGCTCCCTCACCCCACCCCTCCAGCCCTGCATACCCGTGTACCTGTGTAGACGAGACTAGTGGCATACCAGCTCCCTGCTGATCTGCGTGTCTTTTCCTCGCGGTTCAGCTGGTCTTGGGGGTCAAAGTTGTGACCGAGCCACTGAAATAACTCTCTTCTTTCTACAGCCTTTAACCTGTGTTCAGGGAATCCACATTTGAGAGCACAGGGTGAGCAAACGTCATCCACAGCAGGGCCCCTCTGATTGTCTCTGTCTGGGACGTTGTCAGAGGGGCTTCCACGGCAGCAGGGAGCAAACTGGAGAGAGAGAAGCTTTGACAAGCCTGGAAATCCCCTGTGTCCTGAACTGGAAAGTAGGCTTTCCTATTGCTCTAGAAACAGGAAGAAGATAATTGCAGGAGCATGGTTAATCCTATCCCATTTTGAACGAATGGCCCAAACTCTCTGCTTTCATACATTTTGGGCATGTAATGAATTTCTTTATTATTAGTTTAAACAGGCCCTCAGCAGGGGCCAAGTCCTTATTAATCAAAGTCACATCCTTCTTAGGCCCCATCCTTATTGGTGTAAGCACTTTAGAGATGTATTTAAGAGGAAATATTCACCTTTTAAGATCTGAACAATGAGAAATAGTGTGGGTCTTCCAATTTTGGGACAGGCTGCCAGTGTGGAAAAAGAACTCACCTTGCAGGACAGGCCTCTGAAATTGGCTTTACTGACCTTGCCTGCTTTGATAGTCCCAGTACAGACAGAGATGGACCAGAACCAAACCCAAAACACCTCACAGCCCTGCGCTCTGGGGTAGCTCAGTTGTGAAGCCAAACTTTGAGGCGTCGGATCAGCTCTCACTCAATAGCGTTCCTTATTTCATCATTAAAGCTGGATAGCTACTATCCGCCTGGTAGACTAAGGCCCAGATTCTTAAAGGGATTTAGGTGTCGCTTTGCTTTAGAACAGGGGTTCTCAAACTTCATTGCACCATGACTCACTTTTGACAACAAAGCTACTAAATGACTCCAGGGAGTGGGGCGGAACCAGAGCCCCGCCACTCTGGGTGCGGTGGAGAAGGGGACACAGCCTGAGCCCCGTGGCCCCAAGTGGGGCTGAAGCTAGGGCTTCAGCTTCAGCCCTGGGTCCCAGCATGTCTTAATGCTGGCCCTGGCGACCCCATTCAAATTGGGTCCTGACCCACTTTAGGATCCCGACCCACAGTTTGAGAACGGCTGCTTTAGAAGGAAGAGAAATGGCTTGTGTGGTATATTGCATTATTGTGGTGTATGTTCCCTTTTTGACAAAGCTGGTGATTGCATTGGAGACTCATAGGGTCTCCAGCGTTCTCTTCCAGCATTATGTTTCATTGTATGCTATCTTTTAGTATCACTTTTCTGACGAGTAAAGGCTTGAGCTGATCAGAGCATTTCTTCTACTTGTTCATGGCTTGCCAAGGGGTGCAGCATACATGTTCTGGTTTCAGCCTAACCAACAACAGTTTTTCTTTCTTCCTAAGTGGTTGAACAATTAAAGAGGAGAGAATATTTTTTTTTACAAAAACAAGTCCTGTTTCAGTGAGGCAGAGGATCCTTCATCAGTCTAGATTGTGATAAAAATTCTACCTGGCTACAACCTTTCAAACTGGGATCTGCGAAGGACCCCAGTCCAGATTGAGCAGTCTAGATGTGGAGGTTTATATTAAATGTAGAGAGTTCACTACAAGAAAACAAGAGCCTGGTTTGGGCTATGTTGGGGGAAATCTTGCATCCAAGGAAAATACTCACAGACTAGGAATTGGATAATGGGATTGAGCCAAGTTAAGAAGCCTTTTGGGTATAGGAAAGATTTTACTTTGTTTTCAAGTGTGTATACCAAAGAGCAAACTCTGTCCCAGGCGTGGAATGTGTTCTTGGGCCACCATTGCTGTTTATAGGTCCTAAAATTAGAAATTGCCTTAAACTGCACAATCGCTACAGGGTTGCTGATTTCATTGCTAATCAATGTTCTAAAAGGCGGTTTGGCTTCTCCACTAATTCTTTAAGCACTTTTACAGCCATTCAAGTGTATTTACATTTCCTCATTAGCAATTCTGTGGAAAGGGAATTGGGCTGGTGATGAGAGTCTTAAAAGCAACTTGGGAAGGGAAACATAAATTGGGCTAGTCTGCTTTCAGGGCTTCCTTTTGAGGGCTAATGGTTTGTAGTTATTTTATTTTCCCTTCTTGTTTTTTAGATGAGAAATTTGGGTCTTTTCTATTTATAAAAACTTTAAGAGCTAATGAAAATTTTATACCATAAGGTCCAAGCAATTGAAAGGGAAGCAATCTATAGTCAGGTTTAAGATTAACAGCCGTGTTAGTCTGTATCCGTAAATAAGACGAGGAAGACTTTGTAGCACCTTAGAGACTAACCAGTTTATTTCAGTATAAGCTTTCATGGGCTATAGCCCACTTCATCAGATGCATAGAATGGAACAGAAGTAAGATGCATTTATACACACAGAAAGCAAAAAAAAGGCTGTACATTAGCATACCAATTCTAAGAGGCTGTTTAATTTGGATGGGCCATTATCAGCAGGAGAAAAAAGTACCTTTTGAAATGGATATCAGGAGATAACAACTATTGAAGGTAAATTAACTAGGGAAATGCAATCAATTAGTGTAATGAGCGAACCATTCGCAAGTTCTATTTAGTGTCCAATTTGAAAATTAATTCCAGTTCCTCAGTTTCTCAGTCTGTTTTGGAAGTTTTTCTGTTTCAGAACTGACTCCATCAAATCTTTAATGGAATGGCCAGGGAGATTGAAGTGTTCTCCTACTGGTTTTTGAATGTTATGATTCCTGACATCAGATTTGTGTCCATTTATTCTTTTGCGTAGAGACTGGCTGGTTTGGCCAATGTACATGGCAAAGGGGCATTATTGGCACATGATGGCATATATCACATTGGTCGATGTGCAGGTGAATGAACCTCTGATGGTGTGGCTGATGTGATTAAGTCCTATGATGGTGTCAGTTGAATGGATATGAGGACAGAGTTGACATCGGGCTTTGTTACAAGGATAGATACCTGGCTTAGTGTATTTGTTGCGTGGTGTGTGGTTGCTGATGAGTATTTGTTTGAGATTGGGGAGCTGTCTGTAAGCGAGGACTGGTCTGTCTCCCAAGATCTGTGAGAGTGAGGGATCATCTTTCAGGATAGGTTGTAGGTCTTTGATGATGCATTGGAGAGGCTTAAGTCGGGGGCTGAAGGTGACGGCTAATGGTGTTCTGTTTTTGTCTTTGTTGGGCCTGTCCTGTAGTAGGTGATTTCTGGGAACTATTCTGGCTCTGTCAATCTGTTTTTTCACTTCCCCAGGTAGGTATTGTAGTTTTAAGAATGCTTGGTAGAGATCTTGTAGGTGTTTGTCTCTGTTTGAGAGATTGGAGCGAATGCGGTTGTATCTTAGAGTTTGGCTGTAGACAATGGATCGAGTGGTGTGTCCTGGATGGAAGCTGGAGGCATGTAGGTAAGTGTAGCGGTCAGTAGGTTTCCGATATAGGGTGGTGTGTATGTGCCCATCATTTATTAGCACAGTTGTGTCTAGGAAATGGACCGCTTGTGTGGATTGGTCCAGGCTGAGAGTGATGGTGGGATGGAAATTGTTGAAATCATGTGGAATTCCTCAAGGGCTTCTTTTCCATGGGTCCAGATGATGAAGATGTCATCAATATACCACAAGTAGGCATCATAGTCATAATCTATAGTCAGACTGTCTACATTTTTTTCATTTTTTTAACACCTATTTAACTTCAGCTACTAATTGTTTTGGGAGAAGGGAAGTGTTTGTTGAAGATTAAGCTCTCTCAATTGTCAGATGAAGTCTGACAGCTAAAATATATACATGCTCTGAGAACCTCAAAGTCCTCCAGGAAACCTGGGCAGGCCAGAGTTGGCATTCCTGTTATTTCTAAGGGCTGCTCTAAAGAGAGACTTTGTACCAGGATAAACATGTTGGTTATGGTGTGGGACTTTTAGCAATATAGTTATTGGTATAAAACTAGACCAGTAAAGTTTATTTATACTGCTGCAACCGCATCCACACTAGAGGGGCTGTGCCATTTTAACCATACCATTATAAAGCAGTACCAGGCCAAAGGTAAAAAACAAGCAACAAAAAAACCAAACAAAGCCTTTCAGACCAATACCAGGGAAAATTTAGCAAAAATTCTTGGGTAGACATGGCATCAGAGAAGGAAAGTATTTACCACAGTGTCTTGGCCAAATTAAGACGCATGCAATTACATTCTGCCTGCTTGTACCTGTAGCTGTAATTGGCGTGTGTAGCTTGAAAAAATAATATTTTTTTATTTAAATTTGAAATGACATGCTCCCATTCGCCTCCTGCACCAGACTGGCCTCAGCAAAACCCACAAATACTGACTATGAGAGAGCACCTCTTGCAGTATGTCTAGCTCAGGCTAAAGTATTGGTGAATCCCTGTCCTGTAGTTTCATTTGAAATCTGAGTTGAAAAAATAATCACATGAGATCAGAAGTTGAGGTGAGCATCTGAACTCTGAGATGCTCATGTGAACTAAACTGAACCAACAAACCTTTTTGTCTGCACATGTTACCAGAAGGCAGCAGTGGTTCTCATTCCACTGATGTAAAAATAGCCCTGATATAAAGGGCAATACGTCAATGGACTAGTTTTTCTACACTGATATAAGAGATCCCGAATCTAGGAGCTTGTCTATACTTGAAAATTAATTCAGATTAAGACAGGGTATGAATTGAAAATACGATAGCTATTCCTGAACAACTCCATCTTTGAAAGTGGATAAAACTAAACCAGAACAAGGTACTCTTATTCCAAGTAAAAGTATCTAACATGGAGTTATTCAGGAATAGTTTTTTCCAGAATAGCTATTCCAGAGTAATTCTTTGTGTCGATAAGCCCTAATAAATGTGAACATGGGAGGTTATACCAGTATAACTACACCAGCATAACTGCAAAAACTTTTTTGTGTAGACAGCCCTGAAGTGCAGGAATTAAATACAGGCCCACTCCTGCTCCCTTTGAGATCAATGGCAACTCTTAGTGATTCCAAAGGGAAACATTTTAATCTTTGTCTAAGAACCAGAACAAGAAAATAAAAGAAGTAGGAAATTATTTCGGTCCAGCAAAATGTAGCTACATAATTTGTACCTTTAATGATTGTCCTGTTCTTGAAGAGATGCTCTGAAGAATATCCTTGGTGAGGTCTAATGAACAACTTATCTCTATGAGAAAGAAACTATGAGAAAGATAGAAAGGTCATGTCTACACTGCAGGTGCTACAATGTCACAGATATTGGTCTGCAGCTATGCTGCTGTTGCGATGTAGTGTAGACCCTTCCCTCAGCTGGTTTTCTGCTGCTGTAGATAATCCACTTCTCTGAGCATTAGTAGTTAGGTTTCTGGAAGAATTCTAATATCAACCTCGCCCGTGTAAACACCGGGGGCGAGTTCAGCATAGCTCCAGTGCTCAGGTATGTGAAATTTTCACACTCCTTAGCACAGGGGTGGGCAAACTATGGCCCACGGGCCCATCCTCCCGGCCTCTGAGCTCCCGGCCAGGAAGGCTCCCTTCAGCCCCTCCCCCACCATTCCTCCTCCTCCAGAGCTACAGTGGGCGGGCTGCGCTACAGCGGCATGGCTAGCTACGATGGGGCCTGAGTTCCTGCCGCTCTGAGCGGCATGGCAAGGGGGCAGAGCTACAAGCTCCAGTGGGCCGCACGGTTGCCATACACTCTGCTCTGAGCAGCATGCGGTAAAAGAGGGCCAGGGGCTTGGATAAGGGGCAGGAGGTCCCAGTCAGGGGATAGGGAGCAGTGGGCGGTTGGATGGGGTGGAGGTTCTGGTGGGTCAGTCCGGGGACAGGGAACAAGGGGGTTGGATAGGTGTGGGAGTTTCTGGTGCCCTACGCAGGTGCATACTTTGCGTATGGGTAGGGATGGCCCTTGGTTTAGGCTGGACATTAGGGAAAGCTTCCTAACTGACTGGTTAAGCACTGGAATAAATTGCCTAGGGAGGTTGTGGAATCTCCATCATTGGGGATTTTTAAGAGCAGGCTGGACAAATACCTGTCAGGGATGGTCTAGGTCAGGGGTCTCCAAACTTTTTTGATCGTGCACCCCTAGCAGAAATTTTTTTTGAGCACACACTCCAGGGGGGAAGCCCGACCCTAACCCCTCCTCCATCTACTCCCTCCCACTTCCCACCCCGACTGCCCCGCTGAGAACCCCCCCTTCCTTGTCCCCTGACTGCTCCCTCCTGGGACCCCTGCCCCCAAGAACCCCACCCTCTATGTAAGCTTCCCTGCCCCATGTCCCCTGACTGTGCCCTTCTTGTCTCCAAACTGCCCCCCTGGGGCTGGGTCTTAGCCATGGTGTGGCCCCCGGCCCCCGGGGCCGTGGCTGCTGCGGCGCTTGTGGAGGAGCTGCCGGGGCCACCCAGCTCCTCCTTCCGCCGCGGCGCCCTGCTCCTACGGCTGGGGCTAATGCGGCGCTTGCAGAGGAGTCACTGGGGCTGTCCGGCTCCTCCTGCCTTATTGGAAAATGTGGGAGGTTTCCAATAAGGCAGGAGAAGCCGGCCGGCCCCAGCAGCTCCCTTGCAAGTGCCACGTTGTCCCGGCTCCTCTGGCTGGGGCCTCCGCGGTGCTTGAAGAGAAGGAGCCGGGGCCGCCCTGCCTTCTCCTGCCGCTGTGGTGCCTGGTTCCTCCTGGCTGGAGCCGCGCACCCCTCTGGGTGGTCCTGTTTGAAGACCACTGGTCTAGGTTAACGGTCTTCAAACTGAGGTGCGGGGTCAGAAAACAGAAGCTTCTGCTTTCTGCGGCGGCATTTCGGTGGACATACCCCCCCGGGGGCTGCCAGACTTTTCCCCCCGCGGAAAGGGGCCATGGGGGGAAAAGTTTGAAGACCCCTGGTCTAGGTAATTCTTAGTCCTGCCTGGAGTGTAGGGGACTGGACTAGATGACCTCTCGAGGTCCCTTCCAGTTCTATGATTCTATGAAAATCCTGAATTCCTCATCAGATGCAAGACAGGTTCTTGGTATATTGGTGGTCAGTACGACCCAGTCTGTGGAGCACAATTTATAGTCTGATGCACTGTTTTTAGAATCACAGTGCACAATGGAATCATGAAGATATTTTTTTCAACTATTGCTGAGTCATACATTTTCACATAATCCTTGTAAAATGGAAATCGCATTCAGGTTTGCGGTTATAGAGCTAAAGTATCTAACCTTTGAGTTGGTGGCCAGCCAAAAATCTACACCCGTAGCAAATCAGGCAGTGGCTATACGTTAGATGTGATTTTAAAAATAAATGTTAAGGGGTTGGGCTAGCAGTGTAAAAGCACAGCATGCTAATAACACCTGTGCTAAAGGAGGAGTATATTGTGGGTCAGCTCAAATCCCATACCCAGGGGAAGAAAGAGTTTGATGTCTCATCACATTAAACCTCTATGCAAATTAGACAGACAATTGCATACACTTCTCTGACCATTTACAAACTTGTTAGCAATACCTTGCTCTTTCATATAGCACTCATCAGCCGTATCTGTCAAAGCACTTCACAAAGTCCTATTCTCTCTATTTTACAAGCGGGGAAACCAAGGCAAAGAGAGGTGAAATGATTTGCCAATGTCAGTGGCAGAGCAAGGTCTCCTGACTCTCAGTTCAGTGCACATTGGCTTAAAAACACACTCTTCCTGTTAGAATAAAAAAATTCACAGAAACACTTCAGCTGACCTTAAAATCTAAATGGAGGAAATTTGACCTGACTGTCCCTTTTAAAAAATGCATTAATCAATCTTCATTACTTTGACCTTTTGTTTTAGTTTTTTAATTAAAAGGACCTGTAGATGTCTTATCAAAATACAACTTATCGTACAAATGCAATCCATCAGGGCTGAACTATTCGGAAAGAAAAAGTTGCAAGAACAAATAGATATTTTTCAGTGCAGTGTACACACGTGGTAAGCTGCCATTTGAGAGATCAGTTAAAACACATATACTACATGGAATACTTCAGGAAACTTCAAGTTAATTTAATATGCTGGAAATTGTTGAAAATAGATTCAGTATCTGGGCAGCTGATCATAAGTTTGCCACGTTTAAGAATAGCAACCGTGTTAGTCTGTATCCATAAAGAAGATGAGGAATACTTGTAGCACCTTAGAGACTAACCAGTTCATACCTCTTAAAGCCTTTGCTTGGTGCTGTATTTAAAAATAAAGGTAAAGAAGTGAAGCCCTGAGAGAGGTGGGGAATTCACTGAGATAAGCTCATCATCTCCATCATCTGTTTTGCCTCCCTCATAGACATTTTCTAACCCTCAGCTGGGCCATGCACTGAATTTCACAGTCCAGGGATTTGAATCAAGCAGAATATCTCTGTTGAGTGTCTGTGAAATATAGGCCCAGCTTCCAAATGGCCAGAATTCACCAGTCATAAATCTAACAATAAATGAATCATCTACTACATCCTGGCTTATGCTATGTAGAGCCATGCCAAGGTTTCTGACAATTGTAATTGTAAAGCTCTTTTATAATAGACTGAAAGGTCTGGTTTTTAAAGCAGTTAAGGAAAATTGCCCCTATACCCAATACAGTCAAAGGGGATTTAGTGTAAAGCCCTAGTATTCCATATCTGGAGTAGGGTGGAATGCCTGGGGCTAAAGACACTGTCCTCACCCCCAGCAGAGCTCTGCTGCTCTCCTGCTCTGCCACAGACTTCGTGTGCAGCCTTGGGCAAGTCAGTTAGGGTATGTCTACACTCCAAAAAAAGACCTGTGGCAGCGCCTCTCAGAGCCCATGTCAACTAACTCAGGTTCCCAAGGCTCATGCTGTGAGGTTAAAAATAGCAGTGTAGACATTTGGGCTCAGACTGGAGCCCAGGGTCTGAATCCACTTCGCTGGGTTTCAGAGCCTAGGTTGCATCCTGAACCCAAACGTCTACACTCCTATTTTTAGCCCCGGTTTTGAGGGTCACTACCATGGGTCTTTTCTTTTCAGTGTAGATATACTCTGAGTCTCCCTGTGCCTCAGGTTCTGCAGCTGTGCAATAGAGTTAATAGCACTTCCCTACCTCACAGGGGTGCTATGAGACTGAAATACAACCATGAGGGACCATGCAGAGAAACAAAGTATGTGGCCCCAACATAACATTTAAAGGATGGCCTGAGAATGGCCAGCAAACTCCTTAGAATGTTCTTAGCCCTCAGAAAATTTCCATATATCAGGCTCTTCAAAGTTGATAAAACTCCTGAGATAGAACAGCACAAAATGCCTGCTGAGGTTTTCCTGTTCAGATAAGAGAATTGCTTTCTGACCCCTACTGCCAAGGAAACACTGATAAATCTAATATGTCTGCTGAGCCCAGCAGGATGGTAAAAACTCCCAGAGGAACTGCTATTATTATTTTTATTATTATAGTTTAAACTAACCTTTTCCTTCAGTCTGGCTGAACTCAGTTAAGAAATCATTAAAACCAGCCTTCAGATTTTGATTGTTTCTTTAGAGCAAATGTAAACTGGGTTGAACATAGGGTGACCAGATGTCCTGATTTTCTAGGGACAGTCCTGATAATTTGGGGTTTTTTTCATATATTGTCGCTTATTATCCCCTACCCCATCCCGATTTTTCACACTTTCTATCTGATCACCCTAGCTGAACATGATGAATAAACTACTTTTCTGGCTATTCTGACAGCAAGCAAGGAGTCACACAATTATAATAACAATTAATAAAAAAGACCTTTAAACAGCCATTCTGCCTGACACAGCCATGCAGTTACCACCAGAGAGCAACCTTGTATATTTTTTCCATGGAAGTAGCATTGAGCCAGAAAGAAACAATATCTTTTAAGATTTTTTTTAAGTGCTTCTTGTCAGTCGAAGAGACAATAATTGAAACTTGTCTATCAATCATGTTAGCAGACAGAACAACATTGTTTATCTCTTGTCTCGTTTTTCTTCCTACTTGATCTTAGCAATATGAACAAAGACACTAAGTCAAAAATTCGACTTCAGTGTTTCTGTGTATAAAAGACACATCCTCTTCAGACAGGGAAAGGTGAAGCAATTTATTGTTTAGCTGCATTTTGGGGAATACTAAAGACGCAAAATAATGCCAAGTACACAAAGCACACACCCAAAATATTCTTAGCATATGCAGAGGGGTTATTTGTTTTAAAAAAACCCATCATCTCTGCGTTTCTCATACCGATTGAATCCGAAATTCATAAGGGGAAAAGTTCACTGAAATACATTCAGGAATTTCTCAGGGACTCACATCAGTGGGAATGGTAAGGGGATTCATTGTTGTGTATTGCTTTGAGTCCTTTTCTGCCATCAAGTGTCACCCAGTGAGCTTTACAGATAATTAGTTCTCCAAAGGTTGGATTGCTACCTTGTAAAGGAACAGCAGCGCCATAGGTACCAATGTTCCCCGGTGCCGGTGGGTGCTCCTGCTCCCCCTCCCCAACTCCACCTCCTCCCTGCCCCATTGGACCCCTTCCCCAAATCCCCACCCTGGCCCCGCCTCCTCCCCTGAGAACGCTGCGTTCCCCCTCCTCCCTCCCAGCCGCATGAAACAGCTGTTTCGCGGCGCAAAACCTGGGAGCTAGGGGGGAAAAGCGGGTACATGGCGCACTCAGGGGAGGAAGTGGAGGTGAGCTGGGCAGGTGGGTGGGGAGCTGTCGGTGGGTGCTCCAGCCCCGGAGCACCCGCAGAGTCGGCGCCTATGAGTAGGCCCGAGACTGGATTATCACAATCAGGGGTGGATTAAGATTTATTGGGGCCCTGGGCACAAGGAACATTTGGGTGCACCACACCCTGAGGACCTAGGGGCCCCAGAACAGGGGGGCATGCCCTCCACACTTCTAAAAGGGGAGAACCGTGCCCACCTACCTTTTAATCCAGGCACAGTAACCTGGGGCAGGCGCAGATCAGGAACGGCCTGGGCGTCATTGGGGAGGAGTTGGGGGCGGGGCCAGAGATGACAGAGGAGCGTTGCCACGGCCTGTCACCAGGAGCAGGAGGGACCCGGTGGGGGCAGCCTGGCAGTGAGCCGAGCACTGGGCCAAGTGCAGCGACTGCTCAGGCTGGGCCTGTAGCAGCAGGAGCCGTGCCCAAGGAGTTCTCCCTGCCTGGCTCCTCGCTGCCTGGGATCTTCCCAGGGCTTCCTGCCACCTCCCAGCCGGGGCAGGGCCTCCTCTCCACACCGAGGGCGTCTGACAGCACTGGGAGGGAGGCAGGAGGCTGAACCACAGCCCCTGCCCCTCAGTCTCACTGGCAGTGGCACCTCCCTGGGGCAGGGACACAGGCCAGGGGGCTTCTCTCAGACACTCTGGCCCCCCGCCCTGAGCAGTGAAGGATCCAGGGCTCCCCAAGGTGCCACTGTTGGGCACTGACTTGTGGCCTGGGTGGGGTGTCAGAGGAGGAGTAGAGGTTAGGTTCACAGTTCCAGCACCAGTGGCCCTCCACTTCTACCTGCAGGTGCCCCCAAACTGGCACAGGCCCCACAGACACGTGCATTAACCTGCCACTTGTCACAATTCAGTCCCTCTCTGCTCCCTGGGGAAAGGGGCCATCGGCTCTAGCCTTGGTGCAGCTTATTTTTCTTCCTGCTCCAGCACTGCTGCATTTCCCATTACTGGCTCCCCACTCTCACCCCTTCCTGCGCACCCTGCCCCCCTGTAAGGGAGGGGAAGGGCAGCCCCACAGCAGCTGTTCTGCCTGCGCAGGGTCTAGTGAAGCACACAATCTATGCTAGCCATCAGGGGCTCCTAATGACCACTGACCCCTCTGCATAGTCATCCAGCTGGGCTCTCCGCTGTGGCCCGAATGAAACTGCACATAACCTGTTTTTATTACCACTGAACTGCTGGTTACTGAGTAAGAACCGTTTAGTATGCACAGAGGATTAAAGCATGAGCCTCTACTACTTCAGCCTATGGAATAACTTCTTTAGCTGGTAACTGTAGTAAACTCATAACCTCCATGGTCCAGGGACCAGAGGGGGATACATGACACACTGAGCACTAGAAACAATGTTGAGTATTTGTGTACCTTAGAGACTAACAATTAAATAATAAATTTAACAATTTAAATAATAAATTTATTTGGGCATAAGCTTTTGTGGGCTAAAACCCACTTCATCAGATGCATGGAGTGGAAAATACACTAGAAAGATATATATACATAGTACATGAAACAATGGGAGTTGGCTTACCAAGTGGAGAGGGGGGTCAGTTCTAATAAGACAATTCAATTAACGTGACCTATTATCGACAGGAGGAAAAATCACTTTTGTGATGGTACTCAGGGTGGCCCATTTCAAACAGCTGACAGGAAGGTGTGAGTAACAGTAGGGGGAAATTAGTTTAGTTGTAGTGATCCATCCACTCCCAGTCTTTATTTAGGCCTAATTTGATGGTGTACAGTTTGCAAATTAATTCCAGTTCTGCAGTTTCTCACTGGAGTCTGTTTTTGAAGTTTTTTTGTTTAAGAATTGCCACTTTCAGGTCTGTTACTGAGTGTCCAGGAAGGTTCTCCAACTGGTATTTGAATCATAATTCTTGACATTTGATTTGTGTCCACTTCTTCTTTTGCGTAGAGACTGTCTGATTTGGCCAATGTACTTGGCACAGGGGCATTGTTTGCACATGATGACATATATCACATTGGTAGATGTGCAGGTGAATAGGTCCCTGATGGTGCAGCTGATGTGTGATGTGATGCAGTTAGGTTAGATGGTGTCCGTTAAATAGATATGTGGACAGAGTTGGCAACGGGGTTTGTTGCAAAGATAGGTTCCTAGGTTAGTGGTTTTGTTGTGTGGTGTGTAGTTGCTGGAGCATATTTGCTTCAGGTTGGGGGGCTGTCTGTAAGTCAGGAGTGGTCTGTCTTCCAAGGTCTGTGAGAGTGAAGGGTCATTCTTCAGGATAGGTTGTAGATCCCTGATGATGCGCTGGAGAGGTTTTAGTTGGGGGGTGAAGGTGACAGCTAGTGGCATTCTGTTACTTTCTTTGTTGGGCCTGTCCTGTAGTAGGTGACTTCTGGTATCTTTCTGGCTCTTTCAGTCTGTTTTTTCACTTCAGCAGGTGGGTATTGGAGTTTTAAGAACACTTGATAGAGATCATGCAGGTGTTTGAGGGATTGGAGCAAAGATGGTTGTGTCTTAGAGCTTGTCTGTAGACCATGGATCATGTGATGTTGTCTGAATGAAAGCTGGAGGCATGTAGGTAAGTATAGCGTCAGTAGGTTTCCAATATAGGGTTGTCTTTATGTGACCATCACTTATTTGCACTGTAGTGTCCGGGAAGTGGTCATAGGAATAATAGTAGTGAGCAGTAGGTTACCCGTAGTCACTCTCCTGCAGTCATCCCTGTGCCTATCCTACACAACTAATTATCAGCATGGTCTCAATGTGCATATAGAAATCCCAAGAACTGTGCAAAGGATAGAATGCTTTCTTTAAAAGTGGGTGTACCATGCTCTGTGTATATGTACATACATACACCCTTCAACACAGTTTGTTACAATGGTTGCAGTTCTTTAGGCAGCCAATTAGTTCATGCCAAGTGAGTGCATTTTAGATTATATTAATAATATGTTTCTCCTTAATATTTGGTTGATGACCCATAACTGTAACAGAAGTTAGCTTTCTCTCTGATTCAGACATAGCTTTAGGCCACATCAAATAGTGAATTGTAGAATATCAGGGTTGGGAGGGACCTCAGGAGGTCATCTAGTCCAACCCTCTGCTCAAAGCAGGACCGGTCCCCGACTAAATCATCCAACAGATTTTTGCCCTGGATCCCTAAATGGTCCCCTCACAGATTGAACTCACAACCCTGGGTTTAGCAGGCTAATGTTCAAATCACTGAGCTATACCTACCTATCCTACCCCACCCATATTGAGTACAAACTGCTCTGCTACATTGATGCTGTCTGATTACATGTTTGGGCTGCAACCATTTTTTTAGATATATACAAAAAGGACCCAAGCTGCGTTTGTATAGAGCAGGGGTAGACAACCTATGGCACGTGCACCAAAGGCGGCACACAAGCTGATTTTCAGGGGCACTCACACTGCCTGGGTCCTGTGGGGGGAGGGCCTCTGCATTTTAATTTCATTTTAAATGAAGCTTCTTAAACATTTTAAAAAATCTTAAAAATCAACAATAGTTTAGTTCTATATTATAGACCTATAGAAAGAGTCCTTTTAAAAACATTAACATGTATCACTGGCACATGAAACCTTAAATTAGACTGAATAAATGAAGACTCGGCACACCACTTCCGAAAGGTTGCCAGTCCCTGGTATAGAGGGAGTTCGTTCTCCTATCAATCTGCTCTGAATATCTAACACTATCATGACATATGAGTGCATCTTTCTTTAGTGCATTCTCCTATAGAGCCCCATTTCCCTCTGCCCCCTTTATTTGTACTGTGGTAGAATAAGAATAAGATGAGGCAACAGGTGGCTACAACTCGGGGGGCAGGGGGAGAGGGAACAACACACAAGGTAACAATGAGCATGTGCCTCCCAGCCCAGGTAGACAGACACATGCAAGCTCCACGTGAGAGCATGTTAAAAAGGGCAGTTTGAACGTTGCAGCCGCAAGGGCTAGCCAGCCGAGAACAAGCCTGCCTGATCCTTTGCGTCTGAGCTCGGGTATTTAGCCCACGCTGCTGCCCACGTCACAGTTTTTAATGCACCAGCTCAAACAGCGCTAGCGCGTATCTGTCTGCCCAGGCTGGAGGCACACTCGCAGCTGCAGGGTACACAAACCCAATGAAACCATGATGGATGTCTTAGCTCACTTTCCTTAAGGGCCCGTACCCACCCGAGCCCTGGCCCCACTTGACCCCTTTCCCCCAAGGCCCCACCCTCATCTGTCAGCTCCCGCCCTTCCCCCGAGCATGCTGCATCCTCGCTCCTCCCCACTTTCTCCCAGCCTCCTGCACACCGTGAAACAGCTGATCAGCGGGCTGGAGGGTGGGGGAGGTGTTGATGCATGGGGACCCACTGGTGGGTTGGAGGTGCTAGGGCATGGGGTGGAGCTGACCTGGTTCTGCTGGTGGGTGCTTAGCACCCACCATTTTTCCCTTATAGGTGCTCCAGCCCCAGAGCACCCCACAGTTAGGGCCTATGCCTGTATCCTACACAGACGTGCATACCCTTTCTGCTGGAAACAGAATTGGATGGCTCTCCCCAGAAGTGATCAGTAGTATTTCTTGTGTCTTCTGCAGCTGAATGGAGAATATTCCTTCCCCCTCCAGGAGGAACAGAAAATGCTGCCTTTACAGTTCTTCTAACCCTGGCTATGGAGTGACATTTTTATTTTTATGCCATTTTCTTTACAACGATTTGTTTAAAAGCATTCAGGAAGCCGGTCAGAAGGGGCACAGTATGATTTTAGACAAATTGCGTATACAATTTTTTATTCATCTGACTCCTCAGAGTCACGAGGAAGGAAGAGTCCTGATGTTTTTCCATGCAGAAGTAACGATGGCGCAGCAGTCTTTCAATCTAACTGACTTTAAATCTAATGGGAAGAACCAATTAAAAAGGGACAGACCGGGACTGTCCCTGTGAATAACGGCTCACCAGTGAGAGTGAGACACAGAGGAAAGATGGCTACTGGTTAGCCCGCCAGCCAAGGGCTCTGTGAATACAAGTCCAATTCGTACTACTGCTGCAGATGTGTGACCTTGGCCAAACCATGTAGCCCCTCTGTGCTTCAGTTCCTCGTTTGTGAAATGGGTTAATGGCACTGTCCTACATCACTGCAGTGTTGTGAAGATGAATAGATTAACAATTATGCGGTGCTCAGATACATTGGTAATTGGGGGGAAGGGAGGCTAAAAGTACCTTGGAAGCACCTGATCCTATATAAAGTCTCTGAAAGAAACCATTGTGGGAGTCTGCACTCTGCGGTGGTATGTCCTGTCAGTCCTTTCCCCCAAAATGGCAGCATTCTTTGCCGTGTCGTATGCAGCGTTGTTATTGTTGTGTTGGTCCCGAATACAAGGTGTGTGAGGTAATATCTTTTACCAGACCAACTTCTTCAGGTCTGAAGAAGAGATCTGTATCGGAAGCTTGTCTCTCTCACCACCGGAACTTGGTCCAATAAAAGATATTCCCTCACCCACCTTGTGTCTCTAGCTTCCTTTGCAGACAGGCAGTGTAAAGTCACAGTTTGGAGAAAGCAGAGTTAAAAGTTAGTTATTTACTAGTTTCAAAAAATAAAGCTGAAATGTAAAATGGATCACCTCTGCTCAGTACCCGCATGCAGTTTTCCTTATGTGAGAGTCGTCACGTTGACCTCCATGAAGAATTATTCCTCTTACCTCTCCCCACTATGTATTTTGAGATGCTTTGTATGAAGGATGCTACACAATAAAGGAGGTAGCGTTTTTAACTGCATTATCTTCCAGTAAGAAACTCTCCTCCCAAATTTTATAGCTCTGTAGAAAAGCGTGGATCCCTATGGATCAGCCTTACATCTCAAAGTAATTTAGGACTCATCTCTGTAAGTGTTTCTACAGTCCCACCTAGGGTGGTTCAACAAAGGAGCCCTGTATTCCTATGTTCAGGTGCTAAACCTTCCATAAAAATACAGAGCATGTACTGCTGAATCATGCGGGCAGATGAAGCTAGTTAGTTCTAAGCGGAACTTAAGAAAAGGCTGGCATCTATCTCTGGGGCAGAGAAAACTAGGGGAAGGGACAGAGGAAGTCCTGCAGTGAAACACTAGGAATAGCCAAACTTAGGCTGAAGTCTGTTTTGTTGGTTTTATTTATTACCCATCCCAAAGCCCAGGGAGTGGATAAGTTTGCACTATGCATGGTGAGTGTTTGCTCAGAGCAGGGTGGGATTTTCACTTGCTCACTCTGTTTACTAACTTCTACCTCCATACTTCCTAATCTTGGCAAATAGAAACTATTTTGAGACCTTGGCTGGACGGACAGTTAACGAACTAATATGGGAGTCATGGCAGATGGCTTGTTATTTCCAATAGAGCTGAAACCAGGAAACACTGAAAACCTCATAAGATTTATTTTCATGAAATTTCCAGTCCATTGTTTGCCCATAACTTGTTGCTCTCCTGGAGCAACCTGCTGTTTCAAGGAAGGAGAACAGGAGAGGCAGCTGTTCTATTTTGTTTTTACTCTTTAACTCTCAAGAGATGGATGCATTACATTGCATGTTAAGAGCTGTATTTTCAACATTGCTCACCACCCATAAACAGGCTCCGGTTTTTAAGAGTCCAGCTACCATTTAGGCCTCCAAATAAGTGGCCAGATTTTGCAAGAGAGCTCGGCATGTAGTGTTGAAAATCTGACTCCACTGAAAATGGATTTGAAAATCTCACTGTATCTACGTGGTCTGACTCAGGAGATCGGAGAACCGGGAATGGCATTTAGTAACTGCTTATTTTCAATTGCTTTTTCATTTTCAAAGCATTTTTTTTAAATGATAATGCTTTTGCTGGAAACTCTAAAGCTCTTACTGGTTCACTCAGTGCCACTCTCCTTGTTAATACTTTACAAGGATAAGAGCAATCGAGGTTCATGGAAACTGCCTACATTTGTGAAATACAACAAAAAGGCATCTCTTAATGCTTCATGTGTGAAGACTTATGTTTGGAAAGGATCTTTGTTCAGCATTGGAGAAAATGACCTGCAAAAACTCATTGTAATGATGAAAGCAATGGATTAAAGGCTACTGAAAAGAATCCCTTCTCCAGCTGAGAGTTGACATAAGGGTTCTGTAAAATGTCCACAGCCCCATATATGACTTTTCTTGATTCATACCTTAGTTTAATAGCAATGGGAGAGATATTCTGCAATAGAATAAAAGCTGACGGGCAAGAACAAATTGCAATCTGAAGGATATGGCTAGCAGAGTCACACAAGAGGCATTGTTTAAATATTGTCATGCATGCTTACAGACTTATTTTCATCTTTATGAGCAAACAGAGCAGAGATCCAAGTTTGCCTGACACAGCCATGTTCTCAGACATTGAGAGATTCATTTGTCAGACACAAGGTTTCCATCTTTGGACACTCCTATTGCAGTGCAAAGATCATCCTATTGGGTCGCCAGCACATAAGTGCTACCCTGCATGAGCTCTTGCTCATCCTTTTGGCATGGAAAGGACCAAAAAAACCAAAAACCGTAGGCTTTAGGTAGACAGAAGCTGTTCAATTTTGAACTAAATGAACTTTGTGGTCAACAAAAGAACCTGAATTCAAGCTTAATGTTCAGCTGCTAACCCATTCTCATATCCTAGTGAGCGGCATTACAACATGCCCTACATTTCACCACCACAAAAATGTGGACAAATACCATCTAGTGTGATCATTCTCCAGCTGTAAAGAGGTGCCTGACCAAACCCCAAACATTCCTTAGCCGCCTAACTCCTGATTCTAGAAATCCCCTGGCTGTCACTTTACTCCAGACTGAGAGGGGACAATGCATCTTTTGCTGTGGAATTTCTTTGTACATTGAAAGAAACTAGTTCCTAAATTCCCTTTGTTATGCTGTTGGCTCAGAGCATCAATGGCCCAGCTTTCCTAGAGGACCTCATTCATTTTCTAGGTCACTCTCACTTTGGAGTCAGACTGTCCTAACCTCTTCCTCACCTCTCTTCCTTTCTGCTAGAGAGCAGTTTCTGATGCTGCTTAGACTCCTGTGTTTGACCCTATAATCCGTAGGTCACATCCTTTCCACTGGTACCTCTTCTTCACCTCTGCTTTCCTTTTGGGGTCTTGTTGACACACCATACTGTATCGCTTACTGCATTATTGCCAGGAACTCAGCTGGCTCCTGGCACAGTCACTAGCAACTCAACAAACTCAGCTGCACCCCATAAACCTTCACTAGGTGACTGTGCTCCCTGTGACCCGGGGTAGCCCTCACTGGAAATGCCAAGGTCAGGGCAGGCTGCGAAAAGGTGAGCAGTTACTCCCAAGACTGGTGGGTAACACTGAAGTTAAACTCTCCAATCAGTCACAAACTTTTCTTCTGATCCACACACTGGTTATCAAGAAGCAAGATAGTAATAATAAAAACCACATAATCCCCTTTATTGCATTCCAGTTCTCTGGCCCCAGTCAGCACCTAGGTCTCGTACAGCGAGAAGTTATTTTAAACTCTGCTCGTATATATAATATGTTCTTCTGACCCCAAAGGGCCAGACGTGTTACCAGGTCAGTAGGAGTTTGGATCTTACCCAAAATATGATGCTGCCAGCCAATTCTTTAGTGTCTAAAACTAAAGATTTATTATAAAGAAGAAAGAGAACAAGAAGAGAGATGTTAAATGGTAAAACAGTCACATACATACAAAGACTTCAGAGTCCGTTTATCAGGTTCCTAGCAGCATTGGCGCGTTTTCTGGCTTGAAAGTCCCTGTGGAGCAGATCCACAGCTTGGATGGGTCATTCAGTCCTTTGTTCAGAGCTTCATTTTCAGAAAGGTTACTCCAGCAGGAGGGTTTTCTAGGTATGTTGTCTCCGTCCCCTCTCTGGATTGTGACGTGGTCATTTCCCTTCACTTGCTCACCTGATGGCTTGGTTTATCTTTTCTGTAAACATCTTCTCACTCTCTTTTGTCACACCTTGCTTAATTTACACCAGAGCCGCAGCCAAGCCTGTGAAACAACATTCTTTTGTCTGGGACCAGCAGAGTTTAGGCTCTGTCTGCCAAACACATTTTAAGACCACATTTCCAGCACTCTTCTACAGTTCTTTATATACCCCCCATACCTACATCATGCAATAATATTAATGACCAGAGTGTTGCATACGACACCTTACATGACCCCTTTTCGATACCAATGATGACAACAGTGACTTGGGGCAATGAGTGTGTCAGGCCTGATGAAAGTTGTGGTCTTGTGTGTTCTCTGCCTCTTAGGTCACTTGGAGGCACATCAGAATTAAGAGATTCTAGATGACTGGATAAAGATTGTAGTAGGTAGGAAAACTGGGCTTCATTTGTCATTGTATACTGTACCAGACCCTAGCTATATTCAGAGCTTGTCTAGCAACAGGACTTATTTTTCAAATCTCACTTGCACAGATACAAGGGTGGGATGTCACCCGATGTGCTGAGATGCCACTGAGTCTACCTGTCCTGCCAGTGTGGGCTCCCTTTAACCTGTCTTGCTGAGCCAGGCTATTAAAGCCTCTTTCATCACACACGCAGCCATGGCCATACCCAACGGCAGTTCAGCTCTGGAAAGACTCAGCTTAAGGGACATGCCCCGGCACACAAGTGTCCACCTCCCTAGGAGAGCAGACCCAAAGATATATTATGAAATCCACTTCCTCCCTCAGTGAGGAGGAAGGTATGCACAATGCCTTGCTCCCCACCCCCACAGGTAGAAATGACAGAAACTGGGTTTAATAAAAAACACAACAAATGTTATTAACTGTAAAAAGCAAGTTTTAAGTGGGTCAAGGGATAGCAAACAGAACAAAGCAGATTACTAAACAAATGAAACAAAACATGCAAACTAAGCTTGATGCACTAGATAGGTATGAAAGAAATTAGCAAAATCTCAGCCTAAGTGATAAACAGGCTAGCAGATTCTTATGGCACAAGTTGTGTTGTCTTTCGTCTCACCATTCAGTCTTTGTTCCTCCGGTGTTCTATCAAGTGTGTTGTTGTAGAGAGAGGGAGGACCCCCTCATGTTGTCATTGTCTCTCTTTTATACCTTCCCCTCCTTTGCTGGAAAGTTTTTTTGCTGTGACCTGGGTCAAACAATTTCCATTGTGTCAGGCTATCTCTGAGAGGTTTCTGTTGCATACAATTCCTGGGGTAATTCTTAGGCTTGTGTGCATTTCTTCAATCAACCACTAACATTGTTTGGCCTCATCCAGCGTAGCACATTTGAAATACAGAGACATGGCCAATATTCCCAGCTTTCAGATACAAAAATGATACATGCATACAAATTGGATAAACACATTCAGTAATACATAACCTTTCCAACGATATCTTTCATGAGCCATCTTGCATAAAGTACATTTCAGTTATACCATATCCATAACCATATTTCCATGAAGAACATGGGGCATAGCGTCACAAGAAGATAATTATCAGTAATTTCACACACACAGAGAACTGAGTTAGTTAAATACCCAAATTCCATCTGTTCATAATGAGACCTCTTCAGTGACTAAATCTGACCAATTTAGTAATTACTTTCAGGAGAAAATGGGCTCTATTACCGTTCTACTGCCATTCTTCCAGCTGTTCAAGTGTGACAGTCGCTCTCTTCCATTAGAATTGTTGAGATAATTTTCTTTGTGTCCTTATCTGATTTTGTTATAATAATTCAGCAAGTCCACTCTGAGCCTCCTGGCCTGTCTGGCTTATACAAGAAAGTTAGTGATTGTATTGCATCAATTGTTCCTGCAACTGTGTATGTATCTGTCTTTGGCTCCTGGTACCATTCCAATTGTTCTCAATATATAATTGGTTATTCCTTAGTTTAAAAAAAAAACATTCACTTGTCTAATGCGCCATCTAAACTTTGGTCCACTTCCTGGCTCTAGTCATTGAAAATATTGTACGAGAGCGGCTTCCAATAAATTAGCAGCGACTTAATCTGTAAAGTGCCACACAGTTTATGTGATTTGCCCACAGTCACACAGGGTCAGAATCTGGTACCCTTACTCAGGGCAAGTATCACCTTACATGGGAAGTAATCCCTGTGAGGGCTGGCTTCAGGGTCCCAATATTAGCGGAGTGGGGGGCAAGTGGTTATTTTGGGGGCTCTGTTATTAATTGACAAATAACCTTGCTGGTGTCCAGGGCCTAGTTAAATCCTCTGCAAAATCTTGGACTGTCATTAAAATTTAGCTTAACAGTATTTTGCCTGTAAGATTCTGTATTGCGCTAATTATGCTTATTTATTTGCTTAGTCCTGTTAATTCAACTGTTTCCATGGTGTCTGTTAACTTATTATGGTGCATGTTTTTGCCCAGTGAGGCTCTGTTCTGTGTCACGCTCTATTCACATGCTTTAGTTTCAGCCTCTGTTTTGTCACAGTGCCTGGCAGCTGTTATGGATCAGATGATGTTGCTTTTTCTCTTCCTCCTGAGAGTAATATAAATGGGCTCATAGCTCTGGGCCTGAAGGGACTTCCTCCTTTTTCTAGTTAAAAGGAAGAATATAGCTCTGTGGATGCAGGTCTTGGGTTCTAGTTACCATATCGCATCCCTTAAATTCTCCCAGAGATGCTGAGGTGTTGAGCCACACTCTAATCACTGCAGAATTACACTGTCATCCCGTATTAGTTGGATTACTCAGTAAAATTGGCTTATAGGATTCATTTCATTCAAAAACATGCAGCTCAGCTATTTACTCATTCTGCACAATTGCCACACATACTCCTGTGTGCCGGCCCTTGCATTGGCTTCCTGTCAAGTTTCACACTGATTTTAAATCTTTTGATTGACTTTTAAAGCACTTTAGGGTCGGGGCTTTTCCTGCATTATTGATTTGCTTGTTCCCTCTAGACTGTGGTGAGCTTTGAGATCTTCATCCGCCAGCCTGTTTGCAGCACCAAGTTTTTTCCACTTACATATTGGGGTTTTGCACGGTTGCCTTTGGAACTCTTCTCCCGCCATCGATGAGGCTGAGTCACTGGCTGTTTGGAAATCAAAGTTCAAACCTGCTTGTTTGCTGTGACCCAGATCTGTTCATCAGCGACGCTTTATTTGATTTGTAAAGGACACAAGAGGCACCTCGGTGTGAAGTGTGCTGTGTGAGAATTATATCTTCCTACACAGCAAAGCAGTTGAGCTTCCCCTCCGCTGCTGCAGTCAAACAGATTCAGCTAAATAAGCCCTGGAGGAGGACAGAACAAAGAGAAATGTGCTATTGGTGTGTTCTGTTCTTTTAGAAAATAGTTTTCACCATCATTTGCCCTCCTTGGCTGAGATGGCTGGTCCTGGCATAGGCAGAGCGTTGAATGGTGGACAGTGGGCAGCTTTTGAGTTCATAACTTTACGATTCATCATGTTTTAGGAGAGCTTTTCCCACCGCACCTCAAACTCCCTAGGAAAGACGTTTTCAAAAGCTTTAATCAGTGGTGTAGAGTGCTGTGGGGTGGATGATTGTAACGGGGAATTGTGCAGAGCAGCAATTATGGTAACTTATTCTCTTTAGGTGAATAGCACCCTGATTTATAGCAGGCATTTGTGGCCAATGTAAAAACACCCCCCTCCTTCATTTCTGCAGACCCCTGCATAGGAAGGAAAGGGAGTTGGAGTTGATGTTGTGGTTTGAGCCACTTTTACATTTTATTTACATTTTTCCTCTTTGTTAGGGTGGTTTTAATTTCCCTTTTTATTAATGATAAAGCAATAGTTAATTACAATGATAGCACAGGGCACATCTACTAAATCTGCAGATATGGACACCTGTATTTTGCCTGCTACCTACTTGTTCCTTGCACAGGTAAATATGCACGCCTCTCACTTGATTCAATTTTTCCATTTTAACTTCAAAAAGAAAACAAATACACTTAAAATGAATGTTACCCCGTAACAATAGTTATGCTAAGTGATTACTGGCACAAGGATGTCTCAGGAAGTTTCTTGTATAGTTACTGCTCGTCTGGTAAGTGAGTTTTTACCCTCGTTAATTGAGAATTCTTGCTGCTGTTAAGACTCCCATTGATTTCATTGGGCTTTGGATCAAGCCGATATTATAGTCTGTAAAAGTACCACTAGGAAGTCGCCTGAGTGGCAGACTTGGGGAACTCTGCAGGAACCTTCTGCTCTTTGCACCCAAGGAAGTGAGTTTTCCCCCACGAAAGCTGATGCCCAATCAAATTTGTTAGTCCCTAAGGTGCCGCAAGTCTCCTCGTTGCTGTTGAGCAGGTCTACACTACCCGCCGATCCGGCAACCGACCTTTCGGGGGTTGATTTATCACGTCTCATCTAGACATGATAAATCAATCCCTGAGCGCTCTCCCGGCGACTCTAGTACTCCACCGTCACGAGAGGGGCAGGCGAAGTCAACAGGGGAGTGGCAGCAGTTAACTCACCGCCATGAAGACACTGCGGTAAGTCGACATAAATATATTGACTTATCTATGCTATTCCCGTAGCTGAAGTTGCATATCTTAATCAATCCTTCCCCCTACACCCAGTGTAGACCAGGGCTTAGTTTCTGCTGTGTTCAGAGAAAGGGACCTAGTGTCTTTTACTGTAAATAAACAAAATCACACCAACAATACACCCACCTCCTATCACCCATAGAAATAATCCTGGAAGGTCTCGAATATTGGCTAACTGCTCAGACCAAAGGGGCAGCATTGGTACAGAAGCTCCCCAAGGCTTACCACTTCCTGTGGGAGGGAGAGGGGGATGGAGGCTACAGAGCAAAGGAACAGTCTTGACTTGCATCACTTGAAGCAGTTTTCTTTTCACGTGTGGTACGCTGCTTCTTTGCAGCCATTCAGTGTCCTCCCTCTTATCCTTCAAATCCTTCTTCAAATCCCACTTCTTCTGTCAAGCCTGGCAATGCTAATCTCTCAGGATGTGCCCTCAACACTTAACACTGAACTTCCTTCTGGTTTGTATATGGATCTGAATAGTTTTGCCTACGTTTGAATAGTATTGTTAGTTCTCTGGGGGCAAGGGGCCATGTCTCCCCATTGGTACAGGAGAGCATGAGCACGCTAATAGTGCTTCATGAGATATATTTTTTTAAAAGCGGCATAATGCGTTCTCAAAAGGACATGCGAGAAAACCGTGCAGATGTTTGATTCATGGCCCAGTATTGTATTAGGCACTCTCTATATAGGCCTTTCTTCCCACCACCTCCAAGGTAAAGATATATTTAACCAGAGGGATCACAACACTGCAGAAAGCTGAAAGCACTGCAAGCACAAGGGGCTGCGTTGTGGAGCCCGTCAGCAGGGTATGCAGTGGCTATGGAAAGAATCTCTTAGAAAAACTCTGCTTCCAAATCTCATACTGGGAGGCCGCATAGAACTCAGTGCTAGAGACCCAGGGCCAAAGTCCGTGGGCTGTGTTGCTATATTGCTGACTAGATTTGATCCACTGCCTTAAACTCAGAAGATATGCAATCAAATTCCTCAATGCGTGCATGGGAGGGGACTCATTAATGTCATGACGTGCCAGGGTTAACGTAGCAGCATATGAAAAAATATAGAAATCTAATATCTTGATAAATTAATTAATTGCCAGACAGTTCTCCCTGCCGGAGGCACAATGTAAACCTCTAATAATTAAGGGCCAGATTGATACTCAGATGGTGGAAATCAGCAGAGATGCATTGACTTCAACTAGCCCTAACCCTCCATTGGAAGACTCCGAACTTTAAAAAAAAAAATTGAAGAATTAACTTTTTGTATTGAAAACTTTAGAATATAATTGTGTGTTTTAAATGTTGGGAGATACCTAGAACTCTGAATACAGGAACCTGACAGGAGATGGGGAGTACACTGCATAAACTAACTAGACACAGTATATTGCCACTGATATAATAAGCAGTGTGGCCTAGTGGCTAAATCATTGGACTGGGACTCAGTAGATTTGGCTTCTGTTCTCAGCTCTGCCTGTGGCCTTCTGGGTGATGTTGGGCAAGTCATTTAATCTCTCTGTGCCTCAGTTTCCCCATCTGTAAGATGGAAAGCACTATAAAAGAGTTAGGTAAATGGCCATAACTTGATGGTACTTTTAATATTTACATCTTATGTAGACAGGTAAAAAGAGTCCTACCGATAGCATGTAACAACGAGGAAACCAAACACAGAGACACGTGTTAATTTTCCTGGACTTTGGCCCTAGGACTCAGGCTAAGTGAGCCTTTTTGCACAGAAAGACACTTTTTTGAGTGAGGGGAAGTGACACTGCTGTTTGATTCACTACTTGACTGAGGGCAATACAAGGTGTTCTCTTTAGTACAAGAATCCTTCAACCATAATACCTGCGACAGAAATCACCTCCCATCTAACTAGCAGATAGTAGTGATGTCAAAGTGGCCCTGCAATGGGCTTTCTTTTTGCGGTACGCATGATGGTAAATACATAACCTATCTATTTATCTCCTTTCTGAGCCATCAGTTCCATGGCTTGACAGCAATCTGGTGTGCCTGAGAATTAGCGTCTAAGCTTCATAGTTTGTGATATATATTAACAGGCTGAATAATAAAGGGAACAAATGTGTCATTAGTAGTATTGTATATTATCCTGGCTTCTTTTATAAATATGGATTTAAATAGTCTATTACCTCACAGCGCTGTTAACATTATTATTCCCACTTGTTAAATGCGTAATGTACTGAGTGTGCTTGGAATTCATTAGGTTCCATTTTATGTGGCATAAATTTGCAGTCCACTCTTTCTACAGAGAAGATGAAACCTGACTATAAAATTTACTGCACTATTGTTCTAATGCACCCTTAATTAGTGACTTATAAGGATTTTGTAAGCCCTTGAGATAACTTGCAAAGCTTGAGTTATTTTATTCTATGATCTCTGGTTAATATGCCAGATTAATAATGTATGTGAGCATTTATTAAACTCCGGGTAGCACTTAAATACAAAAAACATAGCTCTCTCTAATTGCTACCAGAGGAGGAACTTCTAAACTGTCTCAGGCAAGCTTATTTTTCTCTTCTTTAATATTGATGATCAGCAATTTCTGACAGAGACTAATACTACAGCAGGTTCTGTGGAAATGTTCAAGGTGTGTTTGTGTTGTTTTGTTTTTTAAGTTGAGAGGGCAGGTGTTGTGATTTCGAGGACTATGGTGCTGGCCCTGGGTCTTGGTCTGAGGTCAGATGGACTCTGGCCAAGATTTTCAAAACTGGCTAGTAATTTTGGGTGCCTAACCTGTGAAGGGGATCTGATTTGCAGAGAACGATCACTTCGCACTTTTGGAAAGTCAGGTTCCTTTAAGATGTCTCAAGTTGGGCACCAGGCTTTGAGACGTCCAGAATCACTGATTACTTGTGGACTATAACATGTCTACCAAGCCCATGCATCTGTGTCTTGCTTGGAGGGACCTAGGCAGAGAGATGGTTTGAGTAGTTTGGACCTTGATTGCTGCCATAATATGCCATGATGGTGTTATTAGTGTGGCCCACACCCACTCAGTGTAGAGCTCTGTCTTTCTATCATGGTGGTTGGGACACACATAGAAGTTGATGAGCCTATTACAACCTTGGCTAAAAGAGTTGGGTCTTTTTTAGTGCAGGTAGCAGAGGCTGATATTTCAAGATCCAGAAGTTCCAGCCAATTACCAACCCAGGGGTGTTGTAAGTGATAGATTAGCCAGTAGAGGGAGACAGAGTGCCTCACTAACGTAACCATACCGATTACATTAAGAATATGTCGAGAACATTTTTAAATACATAGGGCTAAGTTCTCTACCAGTATAAGTGAGAGAAATTCCATTAAGACAAAGGAGCTGCATGCAAGCAGAGAGTTGGGCCAACGATTTTTAACCTAGCCCTCCGTGCCTTGGCGGAACAAAAATGTCCTGCAGACAATCAGAAAGCCAGGAAACATTTCACAGCAAATTGACAGTAGCTGAGTGCTACCATTACAACATTAATGGCATCTCTGCCCACACCCTGTCTCACAATATCCCCTGGAGAGTTCCTGGGTACTGTATAACAGCAAGGGTTAGATCAAAGGTAGCATCCTGCAAAGAAGAGTCATGAGAAAGCACACATCACCATCTATGGAGATCTTCCATTCAGGAATCAGCTCAGCTATTGAACAAACAGCCATGCAAATTAAAGGCCTTAGAGAGGACTACAGAGCATATGACTGTAAATACCAGTTAAACAAATAAGCAGTCTGCTGAGAATAAAAAACAAAAAAAATAGGGGGAAATCATGCCAAAGGAGGAAGCATGTCAGCCATATGGCAGCTGGTAGGAGCAAAGAAATGGTCCAGCAATCGGGCAATGGGTAGACAGTGCTTTGACAGAGAACATAGAAAAACACATGGGGTAAAGCTCAAAAGTGAAGAGAATATTCGTTCAGACATAGAATGAAGAGAAGCTGCAATAGTGGCCAATATAAATAGGCTCAAAGGGTAAAATTCTCCCAAGTGCATAGAGCCAGCACAAGCGTTGTGTACCATTCAGTTCATCAAAACAGGGCTTACGTGATGCACAGCCTTGTTCTGACCCACTGCACAGGGATGAATGTCACCCAAATGGCTTCCATGTGACGTACAGAATAGAAACCGGAGTACGAGTGAATGTAAAAACAGAGCCTGGAATAGAGCAGTTCAAATAAAATCTGAAGTTCGAAAAGGCAGAGGTGAAGTTCAATTAGATAATATTGCACAAATTTCAGCCTTTGAGCACTGCTGTTAATATAAATAATGATATTGAATCAAAATTTGGAATCCACACAAATTCTAATCACTTAGCACATGGTGGAATGCAGCGAGTTTCCCATGCATATGGGATTGGATCTAAATCTATGGAAAGACTCCCATTGACTTCAATAAACTTTGGATCAGAGGCCGTCCTCTACAAATATTTAGAGCAAATGTAAAAGGATTGTGATTCATGGCATGGGTTTTTAAATGGTTCAGATGTGAATAATCAGGGCTGTGGATTTTGGTTGTTACCATTGTAAAATCAATCAGCTAAAAATATGGCAGATGAACCAATTAGCTCCAGAAATCATCTGGCTAAAGCAGGCCTGTAGCCTGTGAAACTGTCCCCTCACAGCAATAATTTCTGATGTTTCAGACATCGCATGACGCATGCAATAGTTTATAATTGCCACATTCCCATTTTGTCTATTTTTGTGTGACTTTTATTCAGCCACATTTACATCAAGCAGCTCTGTCTCAGGTCAAAGGTGACTCTAACCATGGTACAAAGGACTGACCCATTCAAAAAAAAAAAACCCCAACTAAGACAAAACCTTGCTTGACACTCTCAGATTATAAGCGACATAAAATATGCTCTAAATAAACCTTACTTGCATATGCAGAAGAACTTTTCAGCTTGCTGAATATGAAGAATACTGGTGGAAAATTATTGATCATTGCAGTATCACTGGCTTGTGCCTTTGGGAAAATCAGTTGTGATACAGCAATATTTCTCACTTTCCTAAATACAATGTGAACTGCTGAATTTAATCCAACTTTGCAGGTGATGGTCCCACTAGGATGAAGAGGTGAAGTTAATGTCATATAAACAATGCTAGGCATCATCCTCCGTGAAATGTTATGTGACAGTTGAAAGATGCTGAATTATCTCAAAAATAGTCTGCTGACTTAACAGCGCACGCAACATGACAGCTTACAACACCACAAATAATTTGCTTTTCACTTTGCTCCTGTCCACTCTTTTTTTAAAAAATTGCCGTTTGAATATAGTGTCTCAGCCTTGCTAAAGAGAGGACAATGCAAATTTCTCCTGCCGTGCTGATTTCCATCCCTTGGGAATAAAATTCTGTGCCAAGTGTGATGAGATGCTAAGGTAAGTATTAGCTAGGGCCAATTCCTTCCTCAGTCTTTCTCAAACAAATTTTCCATTTATTGCAATGGGAGTTTTGCCTTAATATGGGAAATAATGCAAGATTTGACCTGAAAGGTATTGCAGAAAATGCTGCACTTTGAATTGTGCAGGAATAGCTCACTGTTTGTTGTTGTCCTGCCTTCACAAACCCTGAAGTGGTATTTTCTAGCTCAACATTTTAAATGTGAAGTGTTTGCTTTCCTTATTCATCATTAGCAGCAAGTATGCATGAACTTCAGTGTACATGAGGTTATATACCATTGAAAATGACTTCAGTGAACTGAACAGTTGTCTACAGATTCAATACTGCATGGTGCTGAGTGCTTCCTGTTAGGCATCCACAGTTCCCCCTGACTTTGAGGAAGGGCTTCAGATCCATTTTCCTTTCTCTTCTCTATGCCAGAGCTACTCAGGCAGTATCACTAACTGCAGCTATCACCCTTAACTTCAGGGATCATTCCATTTTAATGTATAAGAAACCTTTTTTGCTTTTAGCTCTACCAGGGTTGTCGAGTTCATTTTGATGGAGAGCCCTGGAGTTGATAGACATATGACATGGAGAGATACTTGTTGCAGAAGTAACGCATTTACAGCTGATGACTGCTTGGCCTTTTCTTTCCTAAATTAAATCCAGTCCCAGAAGTGGATCTTGATTGATGGCCCAATCTTACTGACTGCTGATTATCCACAACTCCCACTGAAGTGTTAAGGAAAACTGTGTAGTTTCTACGTCACCTATTATGGAATGAACCAAGGCATCTGTGGTATCTGAAGTAATATCTTTTATCGGATCAACCAGTGTTGGAGGAAGGTACATGCTTTCAAGCTACAAAGAGCTCTTCTTACAGGACTTCCAAAGTCTGCGTGGCTTGAAAGCCTGTACGCTTCACCAACAGCATGAGTGGCAGATGGGGAGGCTAACCCGTCATATTCTCCGCCCAAGCTGCCTCCCCATGGCCAGAGGAGCGCCAGTTGGCCCACCCCTCAAACTCCAGGCCACCAGCTGGAGCTGAGCCCCTGCCGGCCTCTGAGGAGAGGGGGAATGAGGGCATTGCCTTGGGGCAGAGCAGGGGTGGAACCACAGCCTTGGTGGGGGAGGCTTAGCCTCCTCAGGCCTTCAATACCCACCACCCATGACCAACAGAAGTTGGTCCAGTAACAGATATCACTTCACATACTTGTCTCTGTCATGCCTGGGGACTAACAAGGCCACAACAACACTGCAAACATGCGTTGTATGTTGGTCTCCTCATCAGAGACGTCCATGATAACTGGAGGGAAGAACTAGGGATCTACACAACAATCACAGAGTCCCAGCTCTGCGGGACTTCAGTTGAAGTTGGCACTGTGTGAAAGTGAAATAAAGGTTTACTTTGGTTGATGCCTAACATTTATAGATACTCTTTTAATACACCTTTATAAGAAGGGATGAATGGTTCCATTGAGAACTAAGCACAGTTGCCAACTTTCACTCAGTAAATAAGCACCCCGACTTTCACAATAAGCCGAAAATCAAGCTAATCCCATTTCAAAACAAGGCAAAAACAAGCCAATCCCTAAGAACCCCCAAACTCTATGTGACTAGATACCCCGGCATACAGTGTGGGACTGTGGTGGGCCCGCTGTGCACCCCAACTCTCTCCCCTGCTTGCCCCCCCTTACCCTTGCTTGCCGGGAGCCAATCAAAAAATGCAACAAGCTAGAAGCCAAAAACTAGTCAACAAGCAACTCACTAGCCAATGAAGCCAAAAACAAGCCCAATTTCTGCATTTTTTCCCCCATGGGTTTGACATGTCTGGAACTAAGTGTTTTTCAGTGTGTCTGAGAAAAATCGTTTTTCATTAGGCTTCTTTATGAGGTGAATAGGAGCAAAGTATTTGCCTTAGGGAGAGAGATTTTAAAGGTTAATTTTTGTGTCAACAGTAAATCTTACAGGTTGATAAAACTGATTGTAATGGGGAAGTGAGTTCAGTAAAATTCTAATTACTAGAGCTAAGAGAATAATTCACCACTGCTAATTTATTTAATTTCTCCTCTGATTTAGTTTGTGAATTGTCAACAAGCAGACTGCAAAATTCACCCACTGATTAGCATTTAAAATTGCTTGTATACTTACTCCAAAAATAATTCTTGATCTGCAGCTTATTTGCAAACTGTTCTCAGCAAATATTCACTATTTGTGCTAGGTTGGTTAGCTCCATAAATCACAAGTGGGTTTGGTTTGTTTGAGTTTTTTTAATCCCAGATAATCTGTTTAGTTAACTCACACAGCACGAACTGTGAATTTTTCCATTCAAACTTCTTTTCTGTGACAATTTGAGCTCAGCATTTGCTTTTAGTGACACCTGAGTACAGCAAATGAACACAAAGGGGTGGTGAAAATGGTCAAATTAAAATTTGGTTTTAAATTCCTAGGGCTGTTCATGGATTTCTAACAAGCATTTAGTGCCATATGCCCTGTGATGGGCTAGTCTGCTCCTCTGAGGGCTGGAGGCTTGGAATGGGCCAGCCCCGTCCAATTAGCCTGGGCTGCCACATCTAGGATGGGCTCTGGGGTCAATTTGCTGGGTCTGGAAGAGCTGATTCTCCTATAAAAAGCAGCAGGACGCTGCAGAGAGACTGCGGAGAATGAGAGAGGCTCCCACAGGGAGGACCCTCAGACCAGAGTCATTGCTCCAGCTTACGAAGGCCTGGCAGTAGCCAACTAAGGCAAGAATGACCCTGAGACACCAGGAGAAGTTGGGACTGTGACCAGGGTTGCTGGCCTGAATTTTCAATTAAGCACAGTGAGCACATGCCTAGGGTGCCTGATGGTCTAGGGGCACTTTACCTCTGTAAAACTGTGTGCAACACAAAGGCCAGCTGGGGTGGGGGAGGTGAGGGAGAGAGATACTGTGCCTAGGGGCACGTAAGGTGTAAATCCGGCCCTGACTGTGACCAGCTTAAGGCTGGGGGAAGACTTTTATGTATATTTTGAACTTTAAGTTAATAAACCCCAGACCCTAAGAAGGGCTGTTGTCATTAGACTCATGAAAGTCTGCGTGAAGTTTATTTAAGAAGCTCCTTGAATGGGGGGAAACTGAGGTAGTCCAACGACAGAGCAATCTCTGGCCACGGAGGGGCACTCAGGAGGGGGCCAGCCCAGGGACACGCTCACCTTGGTTAGAGAAAGCAGTGGAAAATGCTAAGGTCCTGAGACCACACTGCGGAATAGAGCTGCCTACGTTAATATGCGTCTAGTCCAGTCCAATCATGAGAAAAATGTCATGTAGTAACCAGAGTGATCATAACTAGAAATGCCCACTGCATAAGATTCTAAATCTTACAGATGCTGGGTAAAATTCTGGCCTCATTGAAGTCCCTGGGAGCTTTGCCATTGGCTGACTTAATAAGGGTCAGGATTTCACCCCTGGTTCTGGGGAAGAAGTGGGAAGCAGTGGGGTAAGGTGTATGGAAATGTATTATGAATTTTTCCAGGGCCTTGCAGTCTGGGTTGAGGGGGTAAGAGGGGCTCTGCTTCGTAACCTGTTCCAGTGATGCAGCAGAAAGGAATAAATGGCTGCTAGAAAAGTTGTGAGAATGGCATTTGTTCTGCCCATTAATGGTTGGCCTGGTGTATGGCCCAGCCTAGCAGCTAGTGCTGTCGTGGTTCCCCTTTGTGAGGCTATTGCAGTGATGTCATTGGACGTGTCTGCAAGGACTGAATCCAGAACCTCTGGACATAGGCGCCAACTCCATGGGTGCTCCGGGGCTGGAGCACCCATGGGGAAAAATTAGTGGATGCTCTGCACCCACTAGCAGCCAAGCTCCCCTCGCCTCCCACCCCACCTCCTCCTCCTCCTCCTTCTCCACTGAGTGCGCCATGTCCCTGTCCTCTGCCTATCTCCTAGCGTTTCCTGTCCGGCCACCACCAAACAGCTGTTTGGCAGCGTTAGAATGCTCCAGGAGGGAGGGGGAGGAGCAGAAACATGGCACACTCAGGGGACGAGACAGGGAAGAAGTGGGGATTTGGGGAAGGAGTTGGAATAGGGGCAGGGAGGGAGCGGAGTTGGGGGGCGGACTTTGGGAAAGGGGTTGGAATGGGGGCGAGGAAGGGATGGGAAAAGGCAGGGCAGGAATGGAGCCTCATGGAAGGGATGGTGGGGGGCCAGGCTGCGGGCAGAGGTGGGGGGGTCAAGCACCCACGAGGAAAAGGGAAAGTCGGTGCCTATGCCTCTGGATCTAAAAACATGAGCCCCTATTGCTTGAGCTAAAGGGTCAGCCTTCTTAGTGCAGAGGTGACAGCAGACTCGTGAACTTTGTATGTGGCCCAGTCCCTTGAGAGGGCCAAAGTCCCACACTGCCAGTGAAAGTGAAAGTAGAATCAGGCCCTTTGACTTTAACACTGTTGAATTATTGCTCATCATCTGTGCCATAAGGGTCTGGTCCAAAACCCATTGGGGTTGATGGACATCTTTCCGTTAGCTTCATTGGGCTCTGAATCCAGCCCATGTATGCAGTTGCAATGCAGTGGCAAAACTATGCCAAACAATAGCAAATCTTAGCCCCGGAGCGTTTACAGTGAAAGAAATTCAGAGCATACAAGGAATTCAGTGGGGGAAAATAAGCATCAATACTGATCAAGTGTTCCTTGGTTGTTGTGCTGTTGAGTTTTTAGTGTTTTGTTTCACTTAAGTTCCAGAAGAACAGAAATGGATATTACTAAAGAAAAAATGAGACTTGACCTAAATTGAAAACTTCTTGAGTCAAACAAGCCAGATATCCCTTCAAACGATGTCATCTTAAATTTTAAAAGTGAAATTGCTGCCTTATTAAAAATCAGGAGGTATATTATTGGCTTAGCCCTAACTTTGTAAAGCAAATTTGTATTCCTGGCGTGTCTTGGAATTGGGGGGAGGGTGGAATGTGCAAAAATTTATCTTCACTTGAGAGTGATGCAACAGTGACTAGTTCACAGGAACATTTTTCAGACATCTCAAGAGCACCGGGCACAAAAATATACATATCATGAATCTCCTGAGGAGACAGGGAGCTAACTACGATGACGACAATCCTGAAAAGGGAGCAGTGAGAGCATCAGAAGAAGAGAAGAGGGTCTGACATGATAGATAAACATGTCCAATGTTACTTGCCCAGAAATCCAGTGTAAACAGTTAAGAAAAGGCATATCCTTTAGGGGAACAATTTCAGTTCTTTTTGCAACATGCCTTTCATTTAAGATGGGATTTTCAAAGAATCCCAAGGGATTCAGGTGCCCAAAACTGTTTAGAAATCCAATGGGAGTCGAGCACCTAATTCCCTTAGTCTCTTGAAAATCCTAGGCTTTACTGTCCAAACTTGAGCTGTTGGAACATCTCTGAAAGCATCATTGCAGGAAGAGGCCAGCTAACGTCTTTGAGGGAACATTTCAGAAGGGAATGTAGTTTCCTTTGGGGTTTTCACCACTCTGCAGCCTAGTTTATCCTGACAATGTAACAATTGCTGCATTATTGTTTGAACAGGAGCAGTTAATGTCTTCTGCTTTAACGACTGCTTTATCACTCTAAAGAAATTTGCACTATAGTTGGACAAACTGTCAAGAAAGATTAAATGAGTGCTTTTGGAAGCCATCAAAGGTGCGAGAGGGGGTTTTACACCTAGGTAGGAAAAATAGTTCGTACTGCACTCTTGTGTCAGTCCTATTGATTTCATCAATGGTATTGGTTTTACTGGCCCAAGCCCTCCAGATTCAATTTGCTCAGAACCTCTGTAAATCAGACCACTTGTTTAGGAGCCTAAATATAGATTTAGCCACCCACGTGAGTCACCCATTTTGGGACTAATATTAGGCACTCCTCTCTTATTGCAGGCAGAATTGTTTGTATCAGGCTCACCAGCCCAAAGTTCTCACTGATTTGCATAACTGCTGGCTCCAACCGGCCTCCTGATAGCAAAATATTTGACAGTGCAATACTAGAAATGGTCCACAACGCCCAAGATAGAAAATTGGTACGCTGGGGTAAGTGATTGGGCAGCTCTAGAGAGAGCAGGATAGAAAAGAGGAGAAGAACTCCACAAAGATGGTGACATCTGCCTTTATCGGTAGTAATTCAACAGAGAGAAAATGTGGGATGGAGTTGCACGCAAGGAGGTCTAGTAATGTTAATAATGCCCAATTCTGATATAGCACCTTACATCAGTAGGTCTCAGGGTGCTTTATAAGGGAGCCCAATATCATCATGCAGGTGCATTTGACAGATGAACCTTGCAGAACAAAGAGTCAGTTCCGCGAGTGGGAGAAGGGCCCCTGCTGAGTTGAAGCATAGCTCCATAGAAGTCAATGGAGCTATGCTGATGGGTCCCAGCTGAAAATCTGACCCATAGAGTGATGTTGTCATTTCTGGGTGGTGCTCATTTTCTTGGCATTTCTTCCGTCTGAGGAGCAATGTCCCGTGCATCCCCATTCTCTCATTTCCTATGGATTCTTCTCTTTCCTCTCTCCTGTGGTTCTTTCTGGCTTTTCCTGCAACATAAAGCATGGACCACTGGTGAAATACTATGTTCTAACACGAAGCAAGAGACTGTAGGTGGTACTTAGTTTTGGTGTGTTTGTTGTTTTGGCTTGGGGGATGTCGGGGGTGGGGTTGGATTCCTTTTTTTCCCCTTTGCTTATTTCATTGTTCATGCTTTTCCCCCTTTCAACAGGAGAAACCAGGTCCATTAATGAACATTTCAGTAAAGCCACCAAGAGATTTTTGTTGCAGTTTGTTATTTGTATTACAACAGTGTCTAGGGTCCTGATCAGGGCCCCATTGAGCTAAGTGCCACACAAATATGTTAATTTAATAGAAAAGATAGGTTCTGCCCTGGAGAGTTTCCAATCTAAGCATGTGACAAGCGACAACAGGTGGATTCAGATGGGGGTAGGCCAGATGAAGTATAATAAGCAGTGCTCATAGCATCTAAGGCAATCTGCACAGATGGTCAGTTTCCCAGAGTAAGTCACGTGAAGGGACGTTTTGGAAGAACATCTCCAGGGCATGAGGAAGGAAGCCTGAAATATGTTGTAAAGGCCAGGGGAAGATTAACAGAATCCTCAGGTGGAGCCGAGCCAGCAAAGCTGCCGCAGAGCGGTCTCTTTCCCTGTCACTACTCTGGGAGGTACGGTCGGGGGGACCTACTGCCGGGCCATCCCTAGACACGGAACTGGCCCCCTTGGCAGCATTCTAGTTTGGGAAACCTGCGGGTTCTTTTACATTTCAGTGTGGGGCTGGCGCAACGTCAAGTACCCTAGAATTGGGAGAGGGTGGGGTTGACTTTAAACCACTCTGGCCTACCCCTTCTTTCCTCCTGAGTGGTGCTGGGCAGGCTGAGGCCAGAGAGATGATTTGACTCACGTTTGAAAATCAGCCCGAAGGCGTCTCCCGCAGCGCGGGAAAGTAGCGCCCGCTGTTAAGGTCTGGGCCAGTATATACAGAGTGAGAGCTGCTTGCTTGCCGGTCCATGGCATGGATTGAGTGCCATGTTAATTATAGCATCATATGCTTCTAAACGACACAGAAGATAATATGCACATCTACGGAAAGAGCAGCCTGAAACAGATCACACCATCCTGAAATGGGAGCAAAATTGTCAGTAGTGTTTTGACAGGATTAAGGCTGATTTCTCCCATGAGCTGTCGCAGACGGGGAATTGAACTTCTTTCCTGGCTTTCATTCCCTTGTGCCACCACCTAGTGGGTTTTATCCGCCACTGCTGCTGTAGGTCGCATGAATGCCCAGTTCGATTTGGGTTAGCTTGCTGAGCTTCCTGCTAACTGATCTGACATCTGATCACCACTGGCTGGGCAGGAGACATCGGGATAACAAGGGCAATGTGATTTCTCTCTACTGCCACACTTGGAGGAGTATTTCTAATGACCTGGGGACAGAGGATTTGATTAGCAAGTAAATTCCAGAAGCTGCATTGTGAGTGATGAGTGGCAATGTACTTAGTAATGTTATTGTAAATTGCCTGGCTCCTGAAGAAGCTGGTGGTACTTCACCAAGGCAGAGAAGCACATTCAGAGTCTGGTCCCATTCCTGACAATGTTAGCCACGTCCTGTGTCCTAGCCTGTGGCATCGGTGTCCCCTCACCTAGTGACCACACTGGAGTGGTGCTGCCAAGAAGCTGATGGAAAGACACAGATGTTCCTGCCCTTTAGCAAACCCCCTGAACACCACGTGCCTTGTGAAGGGCCAACGGGTTCTGCCCAGTCTGAAGGAGCCAAACCCCATCTCCCTGACACAGCCTGTGGGGAGCACCCGCAGCCCCAGCCATGCTCCATTTCTCATTACTGTGCCCCCAGCTCTGGCAGCCAGGAGGGAGCAGCCAAGGATCACCCTTGGCATGGAGGTTTCAGGCTGATTTTTGCAGGCAGAATGGTGCAAAGCAGCCAGCATGTAGAAGAAGAGGAGGCACTTTGTGACAGATATGGCAATTCCCTGCACTGTCCTTGAACGACCAGACTGAATTAAGTTGAAGTATCCTTGGAGTCTTGTGTTAAATGCAAAGGTTGGTGTTATTGTGGGCTGTGACAGCGTGTAATCTCTCGGGGGGAGGGATGGGTTTTGAGCCCTGGGAAGTATTATGAACTTTACTCCTGGGGGAATTCTGTGCCACTGCACATGCACAGAATTTGTCCTCCGCAGATTTCTTTGCTTCCCCACAGGAAAATGGCTTTCTGATGGGGAAGCAATAGGAAGCCACAAAAGCAGTCATGCAACCATCCCTAGCAGAATGTTTCAGGTGCCCAGGGCAGCTGGCAGAGTTGTAAATCACTGTGGGGCAGAGGGCGGGGCTGGGAAAGACACAGCTGGTGGATCCTACCCTGAACTGAGCTCAGCTGCTAGTCTCGTCTGGGTTCGGGAGGATGTAGCTTCCTCTTCCCATGCACGGCATCTGGGGCTGTGTCGGACCCACCCCAAGATTTCTCTCCCAGCTGTCGGAAGCTCTGCAAACTCCCTGTCACCCTCCATGCTTCCTGCACCCATCACTCCTCATTTGCAAGGACAGGGATCACTGTACAGGGAGCTGCTCCCCCATTTGCCCAACCCCCATGCATCCAGACCTCCTCATATCCAGACCCTCCTGATGAGTCTCACCCCCACCCCCAATGAACCCTACTTCCCCTGTACTTGGACCATTCCAACGAGCCACCTGCACCTGGATCCCCACCATACTGAGCCCCAACCAGCTGCACTTGGATCCCCACCACAATGAGCTCCACTCTCCCAGCATGTGGACCACACCACTGAGCCCCCTACACTCAGACCCCCCCTACTGACCTCTAACCTCCCCACCCCCAGACACCTCTCCTGCTGAGCCCCAACTACGTTCACCTGAACCGCCCTGCAGAGTCCCATTACCATTGCACCCAGAACCCCTCAACAAGCCCCATGCATCCAGATCCCCCTCCCCACACCCGGATCCCCCACTGATCCACCCACATCCAGATTGCCCCACCCAGAACCCTCTCAACCCAACCTGGATCCCCCCACACTAAACCCCTCCACACTTGGATCCTGCTTTGCTGACCCTGCCTGCCCACACCTGGGGCACCTGGCATGGAGAGACAGGGCCATGGGGTGTTGCTAGAGCCGGCCTAGTCCTTGTGCTGCAACAGGGCTGGATGCAGCCTCATTGCTGAGTCTGTGTTCCAGGGTGAAGCTGCACCATGATCTCCCACCTCTGTGCAGCCAGCGGCCTGCTGAAGCATCCACATTTATTTAACAAATAAAATTTGCAGAATTTTGCAAAAATTTTAATATATTGTGGGCAGAATATTTATTTTTTTGGTGCAGAATGCCCTCAGGAGTAGAACGTCAGAGGACGGTATTGTGCACCGTGCCAGCTGAGAATGGACTTTCGGGCCAAACAGTATCAAGTGTTTTTCCTGGGGAATCTCTAGGGGGAGGTGAATGCAAATTCCCCACCTCTGCTTATGAACATCCCCGACTTTTAAAGCTATGCCCCAAGGAGGGGACCACTGTCTGCTGATGACCTGTTCCCAGGGGCCCATGCTGAATAAAGGAAAGACGAGGTCTATTCATGGGGGCACTAGTTGTAAGCTAAGGTTCTTCTGAACTGGGTGAAGGACTGACTCTCCCAGAGTCCATGTTGGAGTTGTGGGGGTGACCTCTAAGGTGTTTAGCAAGCGTAAAGTTGTTTTAAACATTTTTAATGGTTTCTCTGTAACGCTTTCACCTTCAGAATAACTGTGCTTGCTTAGAAAGAGCTGTGCCATAACTTCTAACCTTTGGCAATTGCTACCATTCATAGCCTTTAGAGAATGCAAAGCTCAGGTACTGACTGACTTAGGCAGTCTGGCTTGTTAGGGATACCACAATGTAGGCAGGGAATTGTGGAGCCTGGAAAAATCTATTCAGGACAGAGAGAAGCGCAGGCCTCCACCCAAAAGAGGGCTTACACTGGGTGTCCTCAGGGGACCGTGGAGGGGGATTACAGGGGCAGTTGTCCTGAACTGTGATCCACTTTCCAGTTGTTTCCCCCTGCTTTTGCTGTCTGATGCTCCATTTATCAACATGGATTTTCAGGAGTCACGCGCCCACCCTAGTTCTGGAAGAAGTTAACTGTGCAAATTGCCCAGGAGCTGGCTTTAAATTTTCTTTATGAGTCATCTTACAGGACATTCAGTGAAAGCAAAGCTACAACCCCAGGAATAGGGAGGGGACTTCCAGCCCATCAGGGGCTCTCTGCAAACTTGTTTTTCAGCTCTGAAAACCATAGCGGGCATTGCTCCATGTCCCTCCTGCTGCTCTCTTCGCTGGCTGCTACCGTATATCTATATGCCGCCACCCAGTCGCCACCGGATCAGCCATAAAGCTGTCAGTGGTGCTGTATTGTGGTCTGCCTTGCCGTATAATTAGTGATCTGTGCTCTGCAAGGCAGACCGCAATACAGTTATAACTATACAATCACTCCAGGGATGCCAAGCTGATGACACTCAGAGCAGCTGCACAGAGCTGAAAAGCAGCTGTGATGACATGGCCCCAAACTTTTTTATGACAAAGAGGAACATTTACATAAACTAAAACGTAATGTCGTCCTGGGTAGTAGCACTGAAGGCTGAACCTGCTCATCTCTTCAGTATATGTGTATAGTGATGATTATCTTGACCACTAATTGCTCCTATCCCTGCTGCCTTCATGGATTTCCTCTTAAAGCAACGATAAATGACAGGGTGCGAATCTGCCCTGCCTTGTCCCCAGTGCAGTTGTTTCCCACCTGTGACCCATGGGTGAGTTCTTCTCTCTCCCCATCCCCAACCCACTTTTCTTTTTCTCTAGCTGGGTGGGTGGCCCCCTCCTCCATCTTCCCATTTGCTCAAGCCCCCAAGGTTTCATCTTTAACTCGGCCCTCGCTTTGACCCACTCGTCCAGGTTGTCCGAGTCTTGCTGCTTTACCCTGCACAGAATTTCCAATATCCAACGTTGCCTTCTCTGCCCAGGCGGCCAAAACTCTTGTCCAAACCTTGGTCATCTTGTGCCTTGACGGCTGCTATGCCTGGCGTAGATTCCTTGTAACCTCACCCTGCTCAAGTCAATTCCAAATGCTCTGCTAAGATCATCTTCCTGTCATCATTCTGACGATGCTCCTCTTTAAGTCTCTGCGTTGACTCCCCATCCTGCAGCACTTCAAAGCCCTTCGCAGTTTAGCCCTGTCCTACCAATGTGCTCTAATATCTTAGTTCAAGTCTGACTCCTGACTCCTTTCTACCAGTGATGCCAGCCTCCATTGCTCACCTGTCCCACAATCACTTCTGCACAATTTCCCATGCCACCCTTTATGCATGGGAAAAGATACCAACCGAAATCGGTAAACCCCGCATCTAATCCTCCTCAAAACTCCTCAGAGCACATAGACAGCAGCAACATGATAGATTCCCACTAGCCTACGAATTGCACACACCCTATTGTTGGTGTTTCCCCGTTCCCCTCGCCGGGCTCATCTGTCTGTCTCAACCATGAAGATTGTAATCTTTTGGGGGCGGGGACTGCCCGCTAGTCTCTGGCCTGTGTTATGCAGGAAGTCAAAAGACATGTTCTAATGGCACGCTCGGGCCTTGAAAATGTACCAGTCTATGAATGAATGTGTCTCACAAATGGCGCCTTGACCTGTTTGGACTCTAGGCACTATCCCGCTATAAACGTGATTAATAATGACCCACTGCAAAAGCATGAATTCCTCCCAGAAAATTATTGGATGGGAATGAAAAATCCCTCGTAATTATACATGGCTCTTAATCTTGCTATTTATGTAATTTTTCAGTGCTCCTAGTTTAGCCAGTAGGGCTTGCCTGGGGAGAGGTTTTGCCTGCTTGGAGTTTTTGTATCTTTTAGAACAAACATTTGTTATCGCTTACTCCAGAGTTTCAAGAAAGTGGCTTTAGATTTCTATGGCTTCATGTTCTTCTGGCAGCCAGCTGAATAATTAAATAGCGAAGCTGGAGGTTTTATTACCCAGAAAGTCTGCAGTTGAGCATTTGTTGCATAGAAAATGAATGCATTTCTCTTTTGGATACATTTGGACACAGTATGAATCCAGGCCTCTAGTGGTTTCATGTGTAGCAGCTTTCAAAGAGTTAAGTGAGATGAAATTAAGTGAAAGGAAACACTTTGAGTCTAAATATTTCATATCTTTGTCAAAATGACTTGTTCTGTTATTGAAGTCTAACATCTGCAGCCTTTCCCCTTAATTCTCCACATGGTAAGCCAGGTTTTAGCCATGGACTCCCATTAAAGGCAATGAGAGTCAGAGGCAACATCCACTGTATTTGTTTAGTCTGGACAATTTAAAGTGCTAGCAAAGATCCTTTTAATTTTCTGCTTCTTTTCAGATTCCTTAGGAGTTTGGTTTTCATTCTGATCCATATAGAATAGAGCTCTTAGTTATTGATTCTACCGAAGAATGTTCCTTTAAGAAAATAATTTCCATTAGAAGGTCTGGTACCATGTCTTAAATAATCTGGTAAGAAGACCACAAAATTAGGCCTTGGTTTAAAAGAACACTTAAGCACATGCTTGACTTTAAACATCTGAGTAATCCCATGGATGTAAACAGGACTCAAAGTCAAGGTTAGTTTAAGCGCCATGCTGGATTGGGGCCTTGGATTGTCAGCTCTGAGGCAAGCCCTGCTTTTTGACCTTGACTTCACTTGGCATTTGAGCCAGCCCTTAGTACATGCTTAATCCCATCCTTAAGTGGTTAAAGTTCACAGGAACATTGTAGATGAGCCTTTCACCACTCGTTGCACAAATGAGCTGGAGACCACGTTGTTGCCAACACCAGTGCCCTGTTATTTCCTTGTGCAAGTCCCCTTCACCACCTATATACAGTTATGTACACTATAATACATGCACTTAGCCGCTAGCTCCTGCAGCTAGCCAGGAACACCAGCAACTTGCTCCTCCTTTCCTGTTCCCCCCGGGGCACTTCCTTTCTGCCAGCTTTATCCTTCTGGCCTGGAAGGCGCACAGGTGCTTTGCCTCAAGCTCTTCTCTCTAAGGGCCACACCCTGCCAGCTCCAATTAACTCCCCTGGCTGGGAGCTGAGCTAGCAGGAGCTTAGCTAACCGAGCTAACAGGGGTAACGGGCTGGTTTAGGGCTTCTTGGCCAGCACCCTGTTACAAACGTCCATGGTTTGCTAAGTCCAGTCCTGAGAAAGGACCTCAAGGTATGGCCCAGGCCAAATAGTGCATTATAGTGAGCCCCAGCTGGTAGGTGACTGAAACAGGGCAGCCTTCCCTTTTAAGGGCAAGAGGCCTTGGGCTAGTAAGCCCCATTCACTCACTATGATCATGCTACACCTATGTGGAGAGTTGGACTGAAGAGGAGGAAAGTCCAACTGGGGAGGAGAGCAGACAAGCCATTCCATTGTGGGCTCAATCTGGGAACTGGCTGAAGGCTACAGCCTGCCAGAGGCTCTTAGTGGGAGGCAGACCTAACCCATGTTGGGTTGGGTTGATTGGAGCCCAAAAGTCAGTGGGTAGACAGGTGATTAGCTTCTGGGAGCTTAGCTGTAAAGAAGGGGCTGTAGTTTGAGCCTAGTGGGGCTGAAGACTTTTTGAGATTGTTTTTGGAATTAGACTAAGGGACTCCGGTGCCCTAGAATATATAAACCAGGGAGTGTGGGATTAAACAGAGCACCAACAAGTAGCTTATTCCTAAAATAAATACTAGCAATCAGATGTTTGCATCAGAGAGAGCAGTTCTGGCCAAGATTTTAAAAACAAGAGTCTTAGGCTCCTAAATCCAGAATAAAACACCTGTCAATTTTCAAATATGTGGAATCTCCAACAGCCTTTGTTATCTACAATGGCAAAATCAGACAGGCACTTTAGTATGGATTTAGGAGTCCCTGGCTTCTGAGTTTGGCTCTTTTTGGGAACATTGGCTCTTTTCCTACTGTGCTGTACATAGCTAGCTGGCAGTCCTTTGGAATCAAAAGGCCAACAGGCAACTGCATTAGGTTAATCTTTCATGCTGAATAGTACGGATGTTTCCAGGATGCTAAAATTATGCAGCTGGATCCTGACACTGAATTGAATCAAAGACACTATCAGCTTCTGTCCTCTGTTGAAGCCAGCTTTTGTATTTCGTTTACACGTGTGTGTGTGTGTGTGTGTGTGTTTATCTGCACATGCATCTATTCACAAAACCAGCCAGTGATCGAACCCAGCCATGTGGATAGTCAAGTATCATCTTAGCAGAGATGATACCCAAATCTGTCTTTCCTTGTTGCATCAAAGGCCTGTTTCTTCGTGTTTCACGCTGGCTCACTGATGTCTGGCTCTGCAGGAAGCAGAAGTTTCTGAAAGTGAATTAAAATGGAATGGGAAGGAGGTTCAGACATAGGGCTTTGATTCAGACCATCAGCTAAAGCTCTCATTGTGGATAGGAACTATGGGCCATCTTGTGCCATCCATTTTTCAGCAGAACTCCTCCTTGATTTCATGAAATGTTTCAAAATCGATGGCACCACATGGCCCCGCGAGTGCTCTTTGGCTTCGTATTCACTTTTGCGCTTTCCATTACACTTCCAAATCGGCCTTGTGAGTTCCAGCTCGATAATGCCACTAACATAATGATATGAATTAATCACATTATGATCAGTCTTGCTCTATGCCCTCCACCAGGACTGCACAGGGAGACATCATAACTGGAACCGGGCCCAGTTATTTTAATGGGTCTTCCAAGCTCATTGAAATAATTGTCAGTCTTTGTCTAATTATTTCACTCAGTCCGTGGGCTGTAGCTGTACTGATTGAGCTCTGGCCCAAGTTCTGCTGCAGAGGAAAAGTGTTTGGCTGTAAATATCAGGAGCCTTCTGGTGGGCAAGAGAGCTGGAGGGCGAGAATACTGGCTGTGCAGTAGACTCGCCAGACAAATCAGCTTGGTAAAGAATATAAAGCCGAAGAAAAGGAAAAACCCCCTGTGCACGAGGTAAGGGGGAGCTGACTGAGCTGACGAGAGCTCGTGCAGACTAGCTCTCCGTTCAGCACAGCCTCCCATTCTGTGCCCTGATTTACTTCAGATTCACTACCATGGCCATGAACACAGAGGAAAGCTATGCAGTCGCACAGCTGGAATAGTAGCCCCTCCGTGGCCCCGGCGTGCAAGGAGTCGCAGAGGTGTGCAGCCGTGGAGTTCCATAGCTCTTCTCCTGGGCCATCGCTGAAAGCCTGCACTGGGGCAAGGTGCCTGTTGGGTGCTCAGATGGGAGGGCGGTGCTAAAAGGCAGGCTGGTTTTGTCTCTTGTCTACAAGAGGCTGTTTTGCTGCTTTTCTTTTCCTCTTTCGGAGTCAACCGGATTGGTTAAATGTGAGTGGAAAGGCAAGGCAGATTTATGTATATGGTGCGTTTCCAACCGAGTTGCCCAAAGCACTCTCCAATTATAGAACACCGGCACTTAAAATAACATCTGGGAAAAACAAACTATAATTTGCAGTTCACAATCAATTCCCGAACAAAGAAAACAGATTAATAATTAAAGGCTTGTCTAAATAAATCTATCTCCTAACGACTTTTAAACCTAGAAAAAGAAGAGGCCAAGGAAATGTACCGGGGACAAGTACTCTCAGCAGAGCTGCTCAACTTTTGATGTGACGGGACTTTATTCTTTTAACTGATTTTTTTAAAAAATAATTTATTGAAGAAGGCTCTCTTGTCCTTCTGGTCTAGTGCACATTGCCTACAAGGACTGGACTGACGCACAGCTCTACAAGGCTAGGGACCTCACACAGTGTGGTCTGTATGGGAAAGATTTCCAGAACAATTACCCTGACGTGAGGCCAGATTCTCAGCTGGTGTAAATCAGCATGGCTCCACTGACTTCAATAGAGCAATGTTGTGTCTCAGCAGCTAAGGATCTGGCCCCAGGAAGTCTCCCTACAACCTCCCAGTATAGTAGAGAAACAAAACCATGGGTAGATGTGAAGGCAACTGCTCACAATGCCCCGGGTGATGCCCCTAGTGCCAGCAATGGCGGATTAATGCACAGGCCCACAGGGCTGGGCCAATTGGGAGGCCTCCGCAGGATGGCCAGAACCTGTTGTGACAGAGTCAGACCAGAAGGATATAGGAGAGTGCTGGAAGGCAGGTATATTAGTCTCAGGATGTGCAGGTCCCTGTTCCCTAGATAGCCAAACAAATGCTATTCCAGGCCAATCAAGACACCTGGGGCCAATTAAGAACCTTCTAGAAAGGAGTAGAAACAGCTAGCCTGATTGGGACACCTGAAGCCAATCAGGGACTGGCTGAAACCAGATAAAAACCTCCCAGTTAGTCAGGTGGGCTGTGGGTGTCAGGAGCTGTGGAAGGAGGTTGTGCTGTTGGTGAGACTGAGTGGTGGACAACATATCATACAGAAGGAAGGAGGCCCTGAGGTAAGGGTGAAGTGGAGTTTGAAGAAGCGGGGACTGCTGTGGGGAAGTAGCCCAGGGAATTGTATTGTGTTTTGTGCCTAAAAGGTCAGCCATCTTAGCTGATACTATTAGGGTCCCTGGGCTGGAGTCTGGAGTAGAGGGCGGGCCCGGGCTCCTCCCTTTTCCATCTTCCATACCGGCCTGTGATGAAGGTAACGCACTAGGCGGTGACTCTTGCCAATTATACTGAGAAAGGGAGGTCACTCCGGGGCCTAGATGAGTTTCTGAGGCCCTTAAATCTGCCAGGAAGTGCAGGACCCACAAGTACAGACTTGGAGCTTTGTCACACTGTGTAGAAGTGATGAGGCCACCATTGCCAGAACTGTGGTCCTCTTCCCCCATGGCCCTGCCTCGTTGACCAGGCCAGAAGCCAGAGTCGGGCCATGGCAAGAGCTGTTCAGGGAGCCTGGGCTGCTTCAGGGAGCCCTAGACCCTCCAACTATCCTGGGTGGGGAGCTGAGGTGCCCAAGAGTAGCCACCGGCTTGTGTCCCCACCCCTTAGGCATGTTGCCCAGAGCAGGTGGAGGGTCCAGGGCTCCCCACAATGGCCCAGGCTTTTGGGAAGCTCTTACCACAGCTCAGCTCTGGCTTCCAGCCTGGCCAGTGGGTGAGACCCCTTGGGAGAACCAAAGGGCGGGGCCCTATGGCAAGGGGCATGTGAGGGGCCCAAATGTTCTTTGTGCCCTCGACCCCAATAAATCTTAATCCGCTTCTGAGTGTCAACACTTATCCTATCTATTTAGTCCTCACTTCTCCTCTGCCAAACATCTGTTTAGCAGATGGATTGCGAGAGTGGAGGGGATGAGGCCAGAGGAGGGATTAGGGAGTTGGCCACTCTAGGCAAAAACATTTATCTAGGAAATCCATGTAAGGGACTGTGACATAAAGTGCTTGCTGCCTGATCCAATGTTAATTCCTGCTGCCCTGGATGGGCTACAGAATGTAGCTGTGGGATAGGCAGCCAAGCTACTGTTGATTTCAACGGTTTTATATTTCTCTGGATGCAGAAGGGAAGCAGCTAGGCCAAGGTTTGCAGATGACGTCCAATCAAGCAGAGAAATAGGTGATGTAAAAGAAAAGGATTGATATCAAGAGAGAGACACAAAAAGGGGGAGTATTAGGGGGCTTTCTGCTTAGACAAGTATAAGGTCATGAGATTTAAGGTTCAAAATAGAGGAAGTATAAGTTCAACAGGCACATTTCTTCTCCAGGGGACTGATGGGACTGAAGCTAGACATGACCAGGAAACGGTCAGCCCAATATGTGGCTGTGGTTGAAAAAACTACTAGAAGTTCTGACATTACACGACTGAGGACACAAAGAACTCAGTTCTATAAACAATTCCTTATCGAGCATTTAGAACAAAGGGCCTTAGTTAGGGCAACTCCCCTTAGGTTGAATTTCAGCCTTATATGAAGTGGACTTCAACTGTATTGAAGTCAAGGGGCAACATTTTCAAAAGACCTAGGTGATTTAGAGGCCTAAGACTAATTGAAATTTGGTGGCACTTAAGCATCAGAGTCACTGAGGTGTTTCTGAAAATTTTACCCAAAGTCTAGAATACAGGCACATACTCACTGAAGATAGTGAAGGTAGAGGGAGTGAAGTGCTTTGCACTAATTTAACACCCCACAGATAGGAGAACAAATAAATCAGAGAGAAAAAAATTGTACCTATTCCTTCTTCCCTCTGAACGTGATAAATATTTGGCCTCTCCTACCAAGGCCAACAGTAGAAGCAGCCAGCAGACATTGTACCATCAAGTCCTTAATTTTTAAAAGTATTTTCCATGTTGTTTATTGGCTATGATCTTCAGCTACAGTAGACACCTGAACCAAGCTGAGCATGATCCCATATGGTTTTGGCTAGAATTGGGTCCAGACCACAACGGTAGGATCCAGATTTCACATAACCCAGAGTTGTAAAGTATATTGATCCAGGGTTTTAATTCTGCCAGTTATAGAGATGGGGCCAACTGTAAAGTGTGTATACAAGTTCAAACACTGAAGTCCATCCTATCCTCTTAAATTCCAAAAATGTGCAGAGCTGGGAATTTGATTTGGACTCACCTCCACTTTTAACTCATGGTGCCTGAATTCCACATCTAGGGAAGTGTGATTACATCAAAGCTGCAAAGCTAAAGTGCAGCCTGTAGCTTTGATTTATATAATTTGACTTAGACACTATGTTTTTTAATTCCTAGTGTTTTCTCAGGCATGGTGTTAACCATGTAGTATGTCAATAAAGTATGTGCAAGAAAGGGATGACACGAATGAACCTTTACACTTCACTTTTCCTCTAATGTTGTCTAATACACTGTGTCTGCTTCTTTATAGATTTTCTTCCAAACGTCACCATCAGAGCAAGTTCTTGTCCTTTTTGTTATTGGAAAGATTCTGGTGTTCATTAGAAAGATCCTGGTGGCCTTTTGCAATACTGTGTGAATAATGAATTAAAAATGAGTCAATATTTTAGGATGAGATACTGCAGCTATTCAAAGCAAAGAAAATAAAGGTCACGTGGAAACTCTGTATCATTTAAGATCTGCAATCTTGTCTGGATAGACATGTAGCAATTATGATGCATGCACAGTAATACAACTAATGGTTGCAAAATGTTCTTTGGATTAATTGGTTTTGGCAGATTACACACTCACATGATTTGCTACATTTTTGCCCATCCTGACAATCATTCCATGCTCTAGGCAATCCTTGCCTGCACTGTCTGTCTATATAACCATCACATTATTCTGGCTTTTTGAACATCGGAGTGCAGTAGTTTGCCTCTTAGCAGCACCTAGTACGGTTTAATCATATTCTTATCTGGGTACTATTGTGGAATGGAAAGTTGTTTTTCTCATGTGAGGTGAGACAGTTGGCATAGTAAAAGCAAGAGTGGAGTGGGGACAGTGTAAAAGTGAAGGGATTTGTGTATGTATGCATGCTCTCTGTATATTGCATGTATATTACATATACATACTGTGTGTATATATAAAAAAGATCTCTTGCAGAGGCACATAGGTGCAGTGATCTCCATAGACTTGGTAGCATACAAATAAGTGAGAGCAGAGCATATTTTAAGAGGCAAACACACAGCCCTGAGTGTGGATATGTCCATACTGGATCTAGACTGTTCTCAGTGGTACCAGATGACAGAACAAGGAGCAATGGTCTCAAATTGCAGCGGGGGACATTTAAGTTGGATATTAGGAAACACTATTTCCCTAGGAGGGTTGTGAAGCATTGGAATGAGTTACCTAGGGAGGTGGTGGAATCTCCTTCTTTAGAGGTTTTTAAGATCAGGCTTGACAAAGCCCTGGCTGGGACGATTTAGTTGGGGTTAGTCCTGCTCTGAGCAGGGGGTTGGACCAGGTGACCTCCTGAGGTCACTTCCAACCCTGATATTCTATGATTCTATGTGCAAACAAAGAGCAGGAGGTTGGGATTTGGCCATTGAGTCAAAATCATTCCAAGGTTTGCATAAAACGGTTATAGTAGGCTCAGTCTATCTCCTGTTGAAGCCAATGATCAAGCAATGGTAGGAGCAAGATTGGGCCCACTCTGGGTAACCAAAAAACGGATCCTGTGAGCTACTTAACCTTCTAGTGAACCTGCAAGACCAGGCCCCTCATTGGTACCAGTAAAAGACTCTGGTGCATTAAGGCCCGATTCAGCAAACCATTTAAGCACATGCTTAACTCCCATTCAGATCAATGGTAAGCCCTTGCTACAACCCCTTGTGGAATCAGGGCCTAATTTGCTTGCAATAAGAGGAAAATAATCTGGAAAAAGATTCAGGTGTCTACAGTACCTTAGGTTCGCTCTCACTACACCTTCAAGGCATAGAAAGATATCTAGTGCCACGTATTCTATTGTCAACTCAAAAATGTATATTTAATGAGATCAACTAGTTGAAACATTTCAAACGATTAATGAAGGCAGCCCTTTTCAGAGCTCTCAGGGCTGAATTTTATAAATACCATGACATGGTCATGTTTGTAAGAACAGGATATAGTTCCAAAAATGAGTGATGGCAGTGCCAATGTCCTGGGAGAAATACCTCAGAGGAAACAAGCGAATGACTCTGAATCCTGCATTCATGCCAGTACATATGCACAATAGCTCCTTAAAGAGAATAGTCTTTTATAATGTCTTTTAAAAATATCTGCAGTGCAGTAGGTCAAGAAGGAACATCTAGGTTTGAGTAGAACTGGAAACTCCTTAGTTTTGCATGGTTGCCCTTAAAACAAAGCAAAACTCGGTGGAATCAGCTGACTTTTCACTTTGAAATCTGGGGATTATTTGATGCTGAAACTTGAAAGCAAACCTCAGGGGTGAAACCATAAGAATGAAATCATCCAAATCAGAAAAAAAGGCACTAAGGTTGTTCCACGCAGCTCGAAGTAAAACCTCGTGGATGAATGAACCTCAGAACATTTACTGCATATTAAGCATCAAATCATCTAAATACTTGATAGAGAGAAGACCTCAATCTTGGATCCAAACTAAAGACAAGATTGGATCTGGATCTTATGTTTGTGGCTCCAGGCTGTCTCTAGTATTTATGAAACCTTAACCCCATCTTTCTAATCTGGAAATTAGGATAAAAATCCCACTAAAACAGACTTCCCAGCAAGGTTCTGGACACTTATGGCTTCGTCTAAGTAGCAAATAATGTGAGAACAGCTTTTCTTGTGGAATTTTGGTGTTCTTTTTTTCAGCCCCTCTTTCATATATAGGAGAGCCTAAGTATCCTACATTTCTTCCAATATCTTCATCTGTAATTGTTAGCATTGGGAAAGGCCCCAGAGGTAATTGAGTGTTTGGACAGTGACAATCTATCTTTCAAATACCAAAGACCATTTATGGTAATGGGAAGGCAAGTAGATTTTGTGCCTGGCCTGGCAAAGTTTAATGATAACTTGGCAAGGCTGGTAAATAAGAAATTATTTATAAAGCGACAGGGTATAATTATTTCCTCAGGTAAATTGTGTACCTTCATTGACACCAATAATGTGTTATAGGTGTAACTAAGGGATAGTATTTATTGCTTGGCATTTATTTTTAAAGACCTGTCTTATATTGTTCTGATTTTCCTTGAGTAAGTTTAGTACCAAGTGTCTAAAGTCTTTTCCACTTTCTGTGTGGCCTTTGGAGGCTGGCTGTGTCTCTGTAGCTAATAAGTCTCCTACCGGAGTATCTGGAAAAATAATAAGTTTAACAATAAATTCATAGTTACGGATATAGCAGTGTCACCATACATGCATATTAAAGACATCCTGCTGTAAGTAGTTCTGTGTCCTGTTTGTCAGTACAGATTTGTGGGAAGAGACTATGAAATATTCACAGAGTTATCAATGGCACCAGGTTATCAGTTAATTATGCTGCTTAGCGTTCCTTCCCGGCTTTGTAACACACATTGCATGCTTCCAGCATGTCTTGTTCATTACTGGGCCTGCAATATTATTGGTGCCTGTGAGACAGTATTTATGCCTTACTGCTGATACTCTGTTGTGCTCTTGGACCAATTCCATTTTAATTAGCCCCACTGCTACTGGAATTAGGCGACATGTTGTAGGAGTCACTTAAATTAACTTCTGACTCTTCCTCTGACAGATGGGACCCCAGTACCCACACTTGCCTTCACTGTTCCTTTAATCATTCTCTAAACAACCGCCACAAAGCAACAATGTGCTGTACTGAACTGGAGCTTCAGAAATGTGATCTTGATTTGGCAATGATTTCTGGATGGTAGCAGATTTCTGAGAATGTATCTGGATTGTCTCGGAAGTGTCATTGTTATGAATTTGCATTTCGGCCAGAGCCCCCAGTCAGGTTCTTCGGTGCTGTGCCAGGCTGGTCATCAATAATGCTGACCCTAGCCATGCTCCAGGGTCTGACTGAGAATGATATGATCCCAGTCTGTATTGGGAGCATGCTGGGTGTACCCCACTAGACCTGGAGGTGCTCCAAACACTGGGTTCTGCAGGCTCTAGCAAAAGGTGCAGGTAGGTCTGTGCATGTGGCAGGGATTCTTGGTACTGTCGGGAATCAGAGTCTGCAGCAAAGCCAGTCTCCAGGCCACCTAACAAGCTCTGCTGGCCTGTGGTAGGCTGCCTGATTAACTACGCCGCCTGATTGGCTGGAAGAGTCAGCAGACCAGCTCTTAAGACCAGCACCAGCAGCAGCAGGTCAGTGGCTATTAAAAGCATTTGCCCTGGGCTGTGATGGCTCCTGTGCCTGCTTGTTCCAGCCCTGCCTCACTCCAGGTAAACCTGGTTCTGACCACTAGGCCTGACTCCTGCTCTGACCACCAGGCATGATTGCCCACCTTCTGGTGACTGACAGGTACTTTCTTGACCTACTGTATGCTTTTTCTTCCAGCTATACAGTGTAGAAATTAAGGCAGTGTAGACTTCCTTAATCTTCCTGGCACATTTGTAGCCTCACTTGGTACTATGTGATTTTATGTGTTACCATTCTACCCTATTTTCCTTCACAGTCATTAGACATTTCTTGCCTGACCTATTCAACTGTCTGATCAGTTGGAGACACCTTGTGGTTTTAGGTTTTCTCCTTCACAGCCCTGTTGTAACTTCAAGTTTCTTCAGTATGCCTGGTTTATTATTATACCAGACCTCTTTCTTCCAAAGCGATGTAGCTTGTTATCACACTGGTTATAAAGAAAATGGGAACAGAAAAGAGGATCTAGAGTGTGGGCTGAGCAGTTCTTGGACAGGAACAGCTAGTTTGGACACATATGGCTGTGAGCATAACTGTGGATATAATTTGGCTACTCTACTCAACAGTTTTTGTTTTCTGATCTTTACTACTTTTAATCATACTTTAATTGTAACCACAGCTGATCTGGTTTTCTTGTTGCTTTGTCAACTGTCTTGAGTTACTTGCCTGGAGCCCCACCCTCTGAGAAAAAGGGCTGAACCAGACCAGAGAGGCTGTACAGACCAGCAGCCAATCAGAGAAGGCCTGGGGAGAGCCAATCGTGGCGGGGGAGGGAAGGGGCAGCCAATCAGGACAGGGCTAGGTCCTATATAAAGGCTGCCGAGCTAGGGAGAAGGCAGTCACTCCCTGGCTAGCAAGGGAGAAGGACTGGCTCCTGATGAAAGGAGCAGCACCTGGGACAGAGTAGTGCTGGGCAGGGTTGGGGGAACAGAGCAGAGCCCAGCCCATTACCTGCCAGGCTGTGGCCCTTGCTAAAAAAGGGCCAAGACAGAACGCAACTTGCCCCTGAGAGAAGGGGCTAGACTATAGGGTTGTGGTTGACCAGTGGTGGCAGGTGCAAGCAGAAGGACTGCTGTTAACAACACCCCCCCCGTCCCCGGAAGGGGGTGAGACCAGAGGAGTAGGCACTGCCGGAGGGCAGTGTCCTAAAGCAGACGAGAATTGCCTTGAAGAGGACACCACCGAGCAGGGAGCAATGCGGGTCCCAGGGCAGCAGAGCAAATGATGGACCTGACACCACACGTCAAGGGTGCTCCGCAGTGGTCGAGAGCTAATTCCCAGAGCGACTGGCAGGAGGCGCCAGCGGTGGTGAGTTGAACCCCCTCACAGCACCATATCAGTGTTTCTCTGTTGAATTACTTCCTTCACTGCCTGGTGGTTAGAGGTTAGGATATGTACTCTCTCATTCTCATTCTTGATATATTTGAAGAGGTGGCTGCTTGGCTTCTTTGTCTATAGGGAATACTCAGTGCCACCTAAATATTTTTACCTTCTATAAATTAAGCACATTACAGCAAACTATAATGACTGTTATTTTGCCTTTGAATCAAAAATGATTGTAAAGAGGAACAATTAAGGGTTATCATTCATTCATGACACCATAAAATGGAAAGGACCCACAGCATTTTTAAACATCTCCATATTGTACTTCCCGAGAACACACAAATAGCACGGTCACAATTTGGTTTAATAAATTTTTACCGCTTTGTTCCCACCTACTGTAGAATAAAAAGTAGTTGCTTTCTGCACAAATCTCTCCATTGTAAAATATTCTGGGTCTTTAAAGGAAAGAGCCTAGCTTTTTATTTCCCCCTTTCTCCTTTTTTGAGCAATCTGTTCATCATGTAATCCGGTCACCAAAGCCCAAATGCTGATCTTCCAAGCAAAGCCCAAGTAAGAGGACTATGTGGGCTAATGGATACAAAATCTGCTGTCAGCCCACAAGTAGGGGCTTGAACACCTACACTGCCAAGCTGCAATCCCTACTAGTGGGTATGGTGAATGGCAGATGCAGCCCGATCCTCCTGGCATTTGGGGGCAGTGGGTTGTATTTGCAATGGTCCACTGGCCAGCCCATCTTTTCCTGTCCCTCTACAAGCAGTGCAGAGACATCATGGAGCAACTCGGTGCACAAGGTTTGTAGAGTTGATCTGCATTGTCTTGGTGACAACTGTCCCACACACTCATCCATGCAGGAAACATTGTAATTTAGGTCATTCTTCCTGATCTGGAGGTTGTGGGGGAGGGAAGCAGAAATTTCATATCTCAGTAGTCGTGCTTCTCTCATCGCTTCCTAGCACTGCAGTGCTACTGGGCTGTGCCTAGCAGCGGCATGACTGTCCAGCTCATATTCTTCGTGGTTATCTTGTTATTCTTTGTGCCCCGGCTCTTAACTGTAGCCATAACCATGGAACCATTGTCAATCAAAGAACACCATGCATTTTCTCACCTTTAAGAACAACGCAAAACCACTTTTGAGCAAGTTGGGAATTCACCTTGTTTACGGATCAAATCACAGTCCAGCGTATATATGGATGGTAAAAAGGGGATGGGGGAAGAAAGGATGTTGAAAAGCTCCACGGTATTAATGTTTTCCTGAAAATAAGAATCTTTTAACACTAACATATGGCAATTGACGGGACCAAGGATCCGGTGCTAGATATGCTTGCGCCCTTTGGTTAGTAGCTCACATCAGTCGGTTGGGAGCAATACTTCTTGGGCCAAGAAAATTGAACTCTCAGGATGGATGTTCTTCTCTCGCTCTCAGCTTTAGGCATAAAAGGATGTCTTCTTAACCCACGAACTTGTAAATTCTCAGAAAATCCATTCTCCATTCAAAGAATAAGTACTATAATTTTGGGGCGGATGAGCTATATTTGTCACATGTAACAAAGTGCCTGAAATCCTGCTTTAGCTGTAAACAGGGACACCTTTAGACTCGCTGGGGCCCAAGGCAGGAGTGGATCCCCACCCCGCCCCCCTTACCTGCTTCCACATTGGATTTCTGCAACATTTCTGAAGCCCGTGCCCAAGACCCGCTGTGCAGGGCCTGAGTCTAAACTCTGCCGCGCAAAGCCTGACCCTAGGCAATTGCCTTGCTTGCTACTGCCTAACACCAGCCCTGGTTGAAAACTCAACTCAACCCTAGTTTTAGACCTGTGACAGACACTTCCATAATACACAGCAGTAGCATTGTGAGGAATGAGTGCTGTATAATTTGGGTGTCTCTTCATGGTCATGTTTGCCAGTTACAGTGAATACTGATTTTACTTTAAAACACTTAGGGAGATAGGGCTCTTAGGTGCAGCTTTGGGCATGGAGTGGTACCTCAAGGAGATGATTGGGGAGAGCTCAGGTGGCACCATCTGCCAACAGAGATTTCAGTCTCCAGGGCTGTCAATCAGTTGCAGCCCCTCTTCCATCTTCTCCAGAACCTAGAACTGAAGTTCTGGTTATACTTCTTTGCATATCCATTCCTCTACACCCTTCCTCTCTGTGGCCACACAAGATCCTGAGACTGCCTCATCAACCTCCTCCTGACATTGAGCCATCCGTCAGACCAGGAGGAGGCAGGACTGGGAGATCCTCTGCAACTGTTGGGTAGCTGGGGCCTTCTTCCAGGTCCTCAGCCATGCATGCATCAGCACAGAGTTCCTGAGTGGCATCTATTGACTCCTCCTTAGGGCAACATTGTCCAAAGTTCTATGCTCTGTGTCCCATTTTGGATCCCTGGTTTGGACCCTGTGACCTGAACTCTCTCTCTCAGGTGTTCATTTTTTGTTCGCTGCCCTTGGCTGATATCTGAGTTCAGTGTCCCCTCCCTCATCCGAAGGGGGCGATCTGTCCTTCACTTGGCTGGACTATGCCCACCATCCTAGCATATAAATATGCTGGTTGCTTTCATGGGTGCTAATTTTACGAACACTTTTAAAAATCAGTTAGATACAAGCTTTTTGCCCTGCATCTCCCATGTTCAGCCCTGTTCTCTCATATGTATCTTGCCTATTCCCTTTTGGTACAACAGAAGAATGACTTTCTCCAAACTTTCCTTGCAAAGTTTATTTGGAAAAAAAAAACAGCTTTCCTGTTTTACTTCTTTCTGGCATAGTCAGAAGGCAGCTTGAATGACACTTTCTCAAACCAAGATAGCACCCTCATTGTGCTCAGTTATATACAAACACCTAGTAAGAGATTGTCCCATGCTGGTTATTAAGAAGCAGAAAGAAAAAGATATCACACAGCACCATTTATTATATTCCAGTCTCTGGCTCCGAATCAGTACCTAGGTTTTGTACAGTGAGAAATTATTTCAAATTCTGCTCATATATACAAAATGTTCTTCTGACCCCAAAAGGCCAGACATGTTACCTGGTCAGTATGAGTTTGGATCTTACCCAAAATACCATGCTGCCAGCCAATCCTTCAGTGTCTAAAACTAAAGCTTTATTTTAAAGAAAGAAGAAGAAGAGAGTTGTTAAATGGTAAAGCAGTCACATACAGACAGAGACTTCAAAGTCCATATATCAGGTTCCTAGCAGTATTGGTGAGTTTTCTGGCTTGAAAGTCCCTTTGGAGCACATCCACAGCTTGGATGGGTCATTTAGTCCTTTGTTTAGAGCTTCAGTTTGTAGCAAAGTTCCTCCAGAAGTAAGAAGCAGGATTGGAGACAAAATGGAAAAGATGCAGCTGCCTTTTATAGTCTTTTGCCATGTGGCCTGTGCTTCCTTTGTTTCAAACAAAAAGCTGCCCAATACGTGGCTTGGAGGCCTTAGAGTTCTGTCCATAGGTTTGCCCCTGCGTGCCTTCTTGAGTCACAAGTATCTGCCTTCTCTCATTAGGTCAGTTGTATCGCTGATGGTCTTTAATGGGCTATCAAGCAGGCTAGGCAGAGCTGACACCCAAACTGTCTGGGGGCAACATCTAGAAGCATAGCACAAGTTTTAAACCCAGATATACATATCTATAACTCTTAATGCAAAGGGGATACAAACACATACATTAGATGATTGTATCTGACAAGTTGTAACATTTTTGCCGATACCTTACAAACATGGTATATCTGGCACAACTCATTACAATTTTACAATATTAATATTCATTATCCGCAAGTGTCCCCCAGATTCCATACAGCACCACAAGGGGAATAGAAAGGTTCCAGCAGAGCGTGCATGTAAGGTGGGCCTGCACATTTCCATTAGATATTGCACATCTGTATGGTTGAAAAAAATTCTGCCCATGTTTTATGCAGCATCCAATCCCAAACCAAGCATTAATTTTACCATAGCCTTCTCTTAAGCAACATTCCAAGAAAAAATAATTTTGGATCTCTGTATATCATTGGTGTGAGTTAAATAGCAGGAGCATTTTCACATATATTTCATGTGTCTTTTTACATTTTACTCAGTTCAGTTAATTTTTCTCTCTTTAATCATAAAACTGAAAAAACAAGATGATATTGCCACTGGTAATTATGTAGCAAGCCATTGGGCAAGAAAGAGGACATTTAAGATTGTGATATAAGCGAAGGATATTTTGGGGGTATTAATGACCTTGAGTATTGAAGCTGAGAGAGTGAAACAAATTTATGGGGTTACAATGCTGTTAAAATACAGAAGGGAAATAATAAATCAGCTGAATAGTTGTAAGGAAATTGAACATTGTGGAGAGAGATTAACAGAACTACACAGGAATTGAGGGAGTTTAGGCCTGTTGCTAAGAATGGTAATGAGAATATGGAATATGAATAGATCTAAACTGCCCTTGAAATATCATTATAACTTATTCGAAAAGACATTTACCAGTTGTATGATTTTCTCTAATGTAATACATTTCTTTGCATCTTTACTCATTCAAAGCATCTGAAGTATATCAGAAATGCACCCTGATTGAAGCTGAAAATAACATAATGTTCCAGGAGACCAAATCAAACACATATTTTTAATCACTAGTGCTTACAAAAAAGTATCATTTTATGAAAGGCAGAGTAGTGGAATACAGAGGGGTTTTTTTTTCTTTCCTTCAAATAAACGAAGAAACTAAAATTTAGAAGGAGAAATATTGGTTGCACTGCAATCAGAAACCTCTCAATGCCATTCAACTGAATGTTAAAATGTCATGTATTATCAAGTTTATTGATAATAAATCACTGCTACTTATTATTCTCTGAATAGTTGCATATATTAAAGCATTCAGTCACATATCTTACTATCTCTGCTACCACTGAATGCAATCCATGGTATCTGGGTAATTGATGAAAATGTGGACAGGCAGCAGGGGGAGTCAAAAAGACAGTGATTTGGGACCTGATCCAAAGCTCACTGAAGTCAATGTGAAGTCACCGTACACTTCAGTGAGCTGTGATGAAGGTTTTGGTCCTTCCGTTATTATAACTAAGGCTATGTTTTAGTCATAGGTATTTTCAGTAAAAGTCATGCACAGGACACGGGCAGTAAACAAAAATTCACGGCCCACGATCTGTCCATAACTTCTACTACATAGCCCTGACTAAATCTTGGGGGCAGGGCAATGGCCCAGAGTGCTCCATGGCTGCTTAGGAGTAGAGGGGCGTGGCCCAAAGGCACCATGGGTGCTGGCGCGGGGTGGGGGTGGGGGGAGTTGCCGGGGCTGGCAGGCTCTTTACCTGGCTCTGTGCCTCCCTGGAAGTGGTGACATCTGCCTCACTCAGCTCCTAGGTGGAGGCGTGGCCAGACAGCTCTGCACACTGCCTCCACCCAGAGCGCCAGTTCTGCAGCTCCCATTGATCAGGAACCACAGCCAACTGGAGCTGCGGCAGCAGTGCCTGCTGATGCGGGCAGTGTGCAGAGCTGCCTAGCCACGTCAGTGCCTAGGAGCTGAAGGTGGAGGGATGTCACCGCTTCCGAAGAGCCCCCACCCAGGTAAGCACCACCCAGAACCTGCCTCACCCTGTCCCGTGCCCCAGTCCTCTGCCTCCTCCCGCACCCAAACTCCTGCTGCTACTGTTGGGGGTGGGGGAGGAGCCCGTGGGGTCTGAGAATGTCCCAGCAGCAGCCAGTGCAACTACTCAGGCAGCTCCCAGTCCAGGCGCATCAGCCGCTGCAGAAGTCATGGAAAGTCAGGAATCCATGACCTCTGTGACAAACTGGCAGCCTTAATTCTAACACCTCTTGGGCCATACCTGAAGTACTTATTTGTGTCAGGGAGAGACCCAAAAGTGAAAACATTCTTTGAAAGTGGGTATGCGTCTCCTCTATGTTGGGACGGTGCCAAATTATTATGATGAATGACTGTAATTGATGTGAATGAGTGTGGTGAACATGAGTTTGGTATGTCTTGGCACATCTGTATTTGCTAGATGATTTGAGGAGCAGGGCTTTTTAGCATTATTCAGTGGGTATGGAGATTTACTGACAGTGATTAGAGGCATTATCTGTGTATGTGTTTTAACATAAAACTTTGGTCATGTTAGCTGGGGGCCAGCTCGCCAAGTAAAAAAACCCAGAAACACACCATCAGTGAGGTTGGCACAGGCTGACCCAGATCAAAATGACTATTTTGGATGACATCACGCTAAGAGCTCAAGTGAATAATTGATAAGAGGGTGAACGTCAACTGACCTTTGGTTTGTGTCCATTTGCAGCCCCCTTCTAAAATAGTACTTAAAAAAAAAGTAATGAAATGCCCACAGGACACATTTCTGGTACATGTGACTCTTTTGAAAACAAAATGTATAAATGCTAAGCTAAGTTAGTTAATTAGTTAGTTCCCCAAATAACATCTAAAAAGATCTGTGATGCTGTAAGAGAGAGGGTCTCGGTGTAGCCAAGACCCTGCTATGAGGGACTTCTGTAGGACTTTTGAACCAGAGGGCCTTCGGGTAACCAAGACCCAGCTTTGGGGACATTTGACAGACCAAGTACTTAAGGATGGTAAAGGAAAAAAAAATAATCTCCATTTAGGACTGGTAGCTATACCTGTTTTGTTTGCCAGTCAGGATACTGTGTAAGGGCAACATAGGGTACGTCTATACTACCTGCCCCTCCAGTAGGTAGTGTTCGGTGTATCAGGAATCGATTTATTGCATCTCATCAGTACATGATAAAACAATCCCCGAACGTGCTTCCATTGACTCTGGAACTCCAGCTCCGCAAGAGGAGTAAACGGAGTCGATGGGGGAGCAACTGCGGTCAACTCACTGCTGTGGGAACGGCCAGGTAAGTCGAACTAAGATACTTCGACTTCAGCTACGTGAATAGCGTATTTTAGTTCGAACCTCCCCACTAGTGTAGCCCAGGCTATAGTTACTGAGGGATTATGCTTGGGGAATTGAGGCTTATTAGGGAGATGTATTATATAACCTTTTACTGCTTGTGTGAGTCTTTCTCAAATAAATTGCTGTGCCTTAAGCAAATTGAATCCAAATTTTCACTGGTATCGGTAACCATCCACCAGCTGTGGGCCATTAAAAATCCATTTCAACACCCTGCAGCAGTCACCAGCAAAATATCAACATTCACCTACAATTACCCTGTGCCTAAAATAATAATGATTGTGGGATCTCCATTGCTGCAGTGTGGTAACCATTGGCACACTATTACTAATTATTTTTTCACACTACTCACACTTTATATTAAAGTTTCCATGTATGAAAAGTTAATAAATAAATTGTTATAAGCATGTTCCAGACATCTATGTTATAGACGATCATAAGTACATACGTTGACAGTGTTACAACTCATCACAAAACAAGGTTACAAGCAACCTGTTGACCTACTGGAGACTCCAATACTTGATTAAAAATTAAATAAAACATCTGTCAGTCATTAAGCCTTTATACATTATTTAGCAGTTGAATTTTAATATAAAGTGTGACCAATTATTTATCCTGCAGGAGTGTCATGTAGCCTCCTTGTGCCAGGCGATGTACATGAGTAAAGAAAAGAGAGTCCCTACTCCGAAGAGCTTACTGGTTGCTAACCTAGACATGATAAATCGATCCCTGAGTGTTCTCCCATCGACTCCTGTACTTCACCACCGTGAAAGGCACAGGCAGAGTCGACAGGGGAGCGGCAGCAGTTGACTCACCATGGTGAGTAGATCTAAGTACATCGACTTCAGCTACGTTAGTCACGTAGATCGATCCCCTCCCTAGTGTGGACCAGGCCTTAAGCACTGGTGTAATGTGTGTGAGGAAGCAGAGGGCATGTGGGAAGGGAAAGGAAAACAGGATGAAAGAGGAACATTCACCATAGCACAGAATGGACTTTTATTTATCTTCTTTCCATTTCTTAAAGAATCAGTGCGCGAAAGTCAGGAAATAGAAAGTTATGGCTCCCCCAACACCCATAACTCTGCCCTTTACATATATATAGTAAGGCATAAATTTCACTACATCTCCACTAAAGCATGCTACATATGTGGAAGGGGCTGAGTTATGGATGCTGTGGGAACCATCATTTTGAATGTCCTGACTTGTGAGTTTAAATTCTCAGGCCTAATGTACTTAGGGTTTTTTTGCATTGTGTGGCTATAAAATATATTGTAGCTCCTGGTCTCCCATATGCTGGCACAGCAGTTTGGATTCTGCAGTTTAAAGACTGTTTATGCTTCACATAAAGCTGATCACAGTTACTGTTCTCAGCTTCATAGATTTTTAAGGCCAGAAAGGACCCTTAGATCATGTCATTTAATCTTCTGTACAGGCCACTATACTGGTCTATCTTGTTTATAGATAGAACTAAGAAGTCCGTTCTGTTAGCTACTTATGAGCAAGCTTAAATAGACACCTCTGTATGTAAATGAGTGTAGCTTAAGCACTAATCATGTATCGCAGATTTGATAACACAACCCTTAGTTAGATACATACATGTCAGTGAAAATCCAAGGGCAAAATACAAGATCTGATGGTGCACAGATCCACCACATTTATGTGCATGTCACTGCATGTATCTCCAAAAGGGCAGAGTTGAGCTGTGTCCCACCAGTACACTCAGTCATCTGTTTGATGATAACCTTCCAAATACCCTTTAAATCCCTGCTTTATTTTCCCCAGTGGTTTGTTTTCAGGAACTTCGAAGACATTTACTAATGCTATGGCTACTCTAAAAAGACTACAGCCACATAGCTGCAGCACTGCATCTGCATCGCTGTAGACATTTCCTAGGAGTGCTTCCATCACCGCAATAAATCCACATCTCTGAGAGGCGGTAGCTAAATGGATGGGTGAATTCTTCTGTCAACCCAGCAGTGTCTACACTGTGGTTTAGGTCAGCTTAACTATGTCTCTCAGGGGGGTGAGTTTTTCTCACTGCTGAAAGATATAGCTTGGTCAACCTAATTTTTCTAGCATAAACCAGCCTGAAGAATCATGGCGAGGAAGGGTCAATAGAGAGCTTTGCATTTCAGTTGTACTCAGGGCTGGCCTACACCAGGAAGTTTGATGGATCCAGCTACGTTGCTCAGAAGTATAAAAAATTCACATCCCTGGGAGACTTAGTTAAGTCCAGTGTAGACTGTGCAAGGTCGATGGAAGAATTCTTCCATCAGCCTAGCTACCATCTCTCGAAGAGGTAGATCAACTATCCCAATGGAAGAACCCTTTCCATCACTGTGGTGACTATATGGAAGTGCTACAGCACTGCTGCTGTAGTGTTTCTAGTGTAGACATACCCTCCCTCACTATCAGATGAGTGATGTAATGAAGAATCCTGCATAAGAAATTCCTTGTACCCTGTATCTCATGAAAGAGACTGGTTCTGCCATCCCATTCATTTACCTGGAAATTAACATAGGAAAAACTTCATATAAAAGAGTTACTGCCCCGGGTGTATCTGAAAAGGGCCTTGCAAAACCGTCATGAAAAGTTACCAGTACAGATACAAAATACACTCTCCCACTGTGATGCCATTAAGAGTTGGGTCAGGCCCTTTACCTTGAGAATAATAATGGGGAAATATATATGTTCTACTCGCCTGCCCAAAGCTACTATGCTCCCTGGGAGAGTAGAACACTGAAGGCTATGGCCAAGTTCTACTCTGTGATACGTGTATATAATTCCAACCTCCCAATACATGTATATCTGAAGACAGACTCTGGCCCTCAATCTCTGTCGTTTCATTTTGCTATTGTTCAGAATATCAGCTGAGCTACTCTCAAGGACAGCAGAATGAATCCTGCCTTTACGTTAAGACCAGCAGAACCTCTGCATGGTCACGTTACAGGGCAGGATTTCGGCCTACATGCCTGGTAAAAATTCGGGCGGTGATTCTGCCATCCTTCTGCTGAGGGGGCCATGCGTGCCTAAGGAACTCTTGTGTAAGTACAGGTTGTAAAATAGGAGCTTTTAGGATTAGCATCCCTCCCCCGCCCCCCCGCGTTTGTGGTTTGAACAAATGAAGTTGCAGGAAAAACACAAAGCTCTCTCTTTAATAATGTTAAGCTCTGATCATGTAAGAACTAAGGCCCTGCCCCAGGACAGCACACATGCTTAAATCCCATTAGCTTCAGTTTTCAAATGGCTTGCAAATGATCAATGGTGTTGAGCCCCACTCAGATGTTTCTGAAGTTCACTGTGCCCTTTAGAGGGCTATATGCTGCACTTTGTAAGGAATAACACTATGCAACAAGAAGTTCCAAATTACAGCTTTTGCAATGCTTAGCACAAATTTAAACATGCAAGTCAGGTATCTCCATAGCTGTTGGAGATATGTAATGCTGACAGTCTTTGGTAATAAAATAATAATCTCAGAGTGTATCTCTGGAAAGAGATTCACATCCTTTTGAGCCCCTAATTGTGTGCCACACTACATTAGAGACGAATAGTTCCATTGTCTCCGCCTTTCAGAGATACAAAATTCAAAGCAATATGCAAGATGCCTGGAAATAAGCTGGTTTAATGAAGCAGCAAATTAGACCTTTCCATCTCTTTATTTAACATGTAGTCCCGTGAATTTATCAGAGTTCATTATGAAGGTGCAAAATATCAAGAAACACTGCAAAATTCATTTGTGATTAGAGCTAATGATTTTGAAAATGGTTTTTCATATTTTTATAGATAATGGCTGTTATTTATTATTAAATGTATGTCACTTTTACACTAATGAAATTAGTCTTTCTTCCTTTGGCTCTATTGTTTATAGTTTGGTTTTATTATAAAAGGAAGAAACATAAACTACGTGCTTCTTGCTAAATATAATGCCTTGGACTGTACTTTCAATAGCTTATTTGTATGACTACGTCAGAAGAATGATTTTAAAATTTCCTTCCCAATCTAATCTTCCTATAATACTTGACACATCATAATTCTAAGTAAATGCACAGGTCTGATTTTTTCTGTAGTTTCCATTTTATAAAGCAGGATGTGGAATAGAGGACATAGCATTTCAACACCAAAAATAAAAATATTGTAGGGACGTAGCATTTAAAAGCCAATAATAAAAATATAGGGACTTATGCTTGCTTCCAAGTCTACAATGGGGACACCCTCCTGCTCCCACTGGAGTCAACAGGTGCAGGACTGGGCCTTTGAAGTGGAACTTGTCACCATGGAATGGGAACGTTCCACCACTACAACATACCAGCCCTGTGAAAGTTCCACAACTTCCCTGCTCTGCAGGAGTTGGTGGGATACTCTTCCCAACCCAGACGGGCTCCCAATGCACGTTAATACAGCTAGAGACTATGTCGATCTGTACTGCTTTCTCCAGTAATGTGGAAACAGCACTGGCCCCTTCTGAAGGGTTCTGTTTTCAGAACCCCCTGAAATCATGCTGCCCGCAGAAGCCATGAGGAGCCCATAGATCCAAGACAACTGCTGAGCAGAGTGGAAGGGCCTCTCTGTGCAGACACTCCTTGCCAATGGGAAGGAGCCCCTGCTTCTTCCATAGGAAGTGAGGTGGTAAAGGAAGAATTATTAGGACATTGTGTGTGTGGCACAGAGTGGCTGGTTCTTCTACATGAAGCAGGGCCAGGTCCCCTGTGCTAGAACAAGTGCTCTGAGTTTTGCCAGTTAAGAGGCACAGCAGCACATGGGGCTACAAAGAGCCAGGTGGCCAATATGGAAGTGGCCGAAGTAGGAGAGGAGATGGAGACTGAGTCCCCTGGGCGGGGAGGCAGTGGGAATCTGCTGGGGAAGAAGGACCTCCAAGGAGAGAGCCTGGTAGGCATTGCTCAGTTAAAAGAGTAATGAGGCAAGAGGATCCGAGAGGGGCAAAGGGGAAGATCTCCTGGGAATTGTAGCCCGGGGTGGGCTATTTTTATGGTCCTTTTGTCTAGCTTGACCAATAAAACTGTGTCTGGAAAGAGACTTTAGGTGGCCCCTAGGTCCTTTGTGGGCTGGGGGCAAGTTGACCCCCTACAGTGTGTTCCCCACACACATCCTCCACTCCACATGCCAATGACTCCTATGCAAGGGGAACATGGCCCACAGTATTACAGTTTCAGGACACTGCTGCTACATAGTTGTTTGTCTCAGTGGAACCAGAGGGTGTAGCTGTCAATTCCATTACAAGCTCTGGATGCTGTTTGCTTTTCAGACACAGAGATTCAGGTTATTAAGATGAGAACAATTGGTTATCATATGGATGAGGGATCTCTGGCAGCCAGAGCTGCAAGTCTTGCTCAAGGATGGGAAATGAGAGCAATTCCTGGGGAACCACAACATTCATTTTGCTCATTGCCACCCGTGATGCTACTGCAGATGTTATAGCCTGTATCTAGCAAAGCCACATGCCAGCAGCCCTACCGTTCTGTGCAACAGTTTGCTTCAGTATCGTGAAACTGAGCTGCTAATGGAATTGAGTGAAAGAGAAGGAAGCTGGCACTGGAGGGCACTTTCATTTTAATCACTCCTCAGTCTTGGTATTCTGGTCTCTGCCTACTTCTCTGACCCAGCTGTTTATTCCATCACCCTGCCACTCCACTCTACCAGCGAAGAGAGATTCAATTGTGCTGAGCATCCTCATTCCTGTTCAAATCAAAGGGCATCGAGGATGCTCCGCACTCCGCATCCCCTTTCAGAATTGTGCCCTTTGTCCACTTCCCCTGTTTCCAAGCCTCTCTTCATACCCTCCAAATCCTGTCCTGCAAACAGCTGCATTCTCCATGTCCAACTCCCTCCTTTATAGACCTAGCGCTATCAGGCTCTGATCCCAGGCCCACTGAAGTCAGTGGGAGTCTTTCCATTGATGTCAGTGGGCTCTGGAGCAGGCCTCTATAGCACTGTTCATCTGTAACTCTCAAGGCACTCTTCCACCAGGCTCGCCGGAAATGAGTTAATGATGATTTAAACTAAAACTTACTTAAACCTGCAAGATGTGCACCTGCCTAAGCTGAGTCACCTCATGGTGATAACCCTTAGTCCTTTCTCACCCATCCCTCCCCTACCGTTTATCACTCTCATTCATTGTGTCACACCTAAAATCGAGGGTTAGGTTGTGATCCCCATACTCATCTTAGTACCATCTCTTTGGTGAGATGGAGGTTTGGCTCCTTTAGTTTCTCCCTGTAAGGCAAGTTTTCCAGGCCTCAAGTCATTCTTGGAGTTCTGTTCTAAACCCTGTCCAGCTTTTCAGTAACCTTGTGTAAACACCAGAACTGAACATAGTATTCAAGCAGTGGGCTTGCCCCTGCTAAAAGTAGAAGTAACACCACCTCCTTACTCCTGCTCTCTATTTCTCTGTATATAGAGCCAAGAACCATGGTGGCCCTCTTCATCATATCCCCACACTAGCAGATAACGGCCAGTGGCTTATGTACAACTAGAGCTGACAGATATTATTGAAAAAATATTTTTGTATTTTGCATTTGGCTATCTTAAAATGCACATTTGATTATGCCCAGCTTACCAAGTGATCCATATCACTCAGTGAGACTGACCTCTTCTTACTATTTACCCTTCCATCCATTTTTGTTTCATCTACAAGCTTTCCCAGCAATGATTTTCTGTTTTCTTCCAGAATGCCGATAATGATGTGGGATAGTGCTGAACTAAGAACAGATTCCCAGGTGACCCCTCCTAAAAACACCACCCTTCAGTGATGACTCCCCACTGACAGATATATGTTGAGCTCTGTCAGATGCTTCTGAATCCATTGACTATTGGGTTTTGGACACGGGGGGATGTGCAGCATGCAGAGGAGAGCAGGTGTTATGGGACCTCCCTCTCACCAGCAAGGATGGGCAGGTAGGAATGGCGTGCATTTTGAAACAGGGAGGAAACATAAGAGTCAATCCTTCCCCAGTGCGCTACACCTACCCAGTGCATCTCTGTTCTCTTCCTCAGGAAATCACAGTCTTGCCCTAGGTTCAATTGCCAGTTCCCTGGGACAGGGTTTGTGTCTTGTCCTAGGTTTAATGCAGCATAATGTTCGCTCTTGTAAATGGTTAATGATCAGAGCTCCTAAAGGTGTGTGGCGTATCGTCAGCTGTATAGTTCACTTACCCATGTAATATCCTTTCTCTTCTATTGTCTTTCTTAAATATATAATAGTTAATGGGGCTTATTCTAGAATAACAATTACGGAATCACAGCTTCTCGTTTCACCTTTCTTCTATTTCCCTTCAGTAGGAGGGAAAATGGGCTAATGATTGAAGCCTAGGACTGGGAGTCTGAAAACTGAGCTCAGTCGATTGCTAGCATGGCCAATGGCTTGATGCAGCACCTTGAACAAGTCTCTGAGGGCCTGGCCCTTAAAGCTGTTGAAGTCCATAGGGAAACTCCCGCTGACGTCACTGGGATTTGGATCAGGATTTTGACTTCTCTGTGTCTCAGTTGTCTTAATTCCCACCTTTCTAAAGTGCTTTGGGAATCTTCAAATGAAAGGTGCTTGCGTGTCGAGCACGGCCTCCCCCATTTGCACAGTGCAGGCTTGGTACAGCCCATCGCTCAATCATTGGGACTCCATGTTGTATCAGGCAATTGCAGTTACGGGGATTAAGAGCCCCTGATGGGACCCAGTAAACACTCTGTTTATGCCTCCTGCCTGGGGCAGGCAATAGCTGTTGCGGGGCTCTGACCAACAATCCACCTGTAGCCTTCAGGCACGGAAGAGCAAACAGTCAATCTATGGCTGTATCCCCCAACAGCCACACCTAGTGGCAAATGCGCGATGGTGGGTAGGGGAACCCAGGCCCACCCTACTCCATTGGGCTCTGACCTAGGGCCATATGAAGCTGGGAAGTCCCAAGTGAAAGGTTCAAGCATCTGTTTGCAATACATTCACTGGGTCACTTCTTACCGCAAGGCCCATATCAGGCATCTTCTCAGCTGCCAGCAGCTCAGCATCCAAGTCAGTCTCTGCGGTCGGCTGGTTGGCTGCAATGTGAGAACATGAGAACAGCCATACTGGGTGTGATGGGTTGGATCACAGGAAACCCCTTGGGAACTGCCACCTGATATGCGGAGACTACCTCTGAGCCCGCTTTCCCTGCGAGTGCCCTGCCTGGTTTGAGCCAGACACGCTAGCCTGCTACAAACCCAGACCCAGGGCTGAACCACGTCCCCCAAAAGCTGCAGGCTTAACTGAAAACAGCTTAGGAAGCGTTCTTGTCTCTAACACCCAGAAGCCCAGCTCCCAATGGAGTCCAAACCCCAAATAAATCCATTTCACCCTGAATAAAGCTGATACAAGGTAAACTCATAAATTGTTTGCCCTCTATAACACTGATAGAGAGAGGTGCACAGCTGTTTCTCCACCCCCACTACTCCCCCCGCCAAGTATTAATACATACTCTGGGTTAATTATCGGGTGACCAGATGTCCCAATTTTATAGGAACAGTCCAGACATTTGGGGCTTTTTCTTACATAGTGCCTATGACCCCCCCACCCTCTGTCCCGATTTTTCACACTTGCTATCTGGTCGTCCTAGCTAATTAATAAGTAAAAAGCGATTTTATTAAATACAAAAAGTAGGATTTAAGTGGTTCCAAGTAATAACAGACAGAACAAAGTGAATTACCAAGCAAAATAAAATAAAACATGCAAGCCTGTGCCTAATACAGTAAGAAAGTGATTACATATGAAACTCACCCTCAGTGGTGTTCCAGTAAGCTTCTTTACAGACTAGTCTCCTTCTAGTCTGGATCCAGCAATCACTCACACCCCCGTGGTTACTGTCCTTTGTTCCAATTTCTTTCAGGTATCCTTTGGGGTGGAGAGGCTATCTCTTGTGGGTGGAGACCCCCTCTTTTCCTGTGGTAACAGCTAATTTAGATCCCATCATTTTATATCAGAGGGGTAGCCATGTTAGTCTGGAATTGCAGAAGTGACAAAGAGTCCTGTGGCACCTTAAAACTAACTAAAGTATTAGAGCATAAGCTTTCATGGGGTAATACCCACTTCATCGGATGCATGCAGTGGAAGCTTATGCTCTAATACTTTAGTTAGTCTTTAAGGTGCCACAGGACTCTTTGTCACTTCATCATTTTATATGTATAGTTGGGATTGTGTTTTCCAATGTACATTACTTTGCATTTATCAACACTGAATTTCATCTGCCATTTTGTTGCCCAGTCACCCAGTTTTGAGAAATCCTTTTGTAGCTCTTCGCAGTCTGCCTGGGACTTAACTATCTTGAATCATTTTGTATCATCCACAAATTTTGCCACCTCACTGTATAGAAGTGTTGTATCCTATTGTGGTTGTATGATTTGATTCTGAAGACCTGAGTGGTTATATCAACCAGCTTTCTAGTTTGTTCCAAATCATGGTCTAATACTGTTTTTGCGTTCTTATATCCTATAGTATTAATTGCTATTGTTCAGAATATTTAATGAACTCTGTAAAACTAATTTCAACTCTTGAGATTATTTTTTTCATGACACAATCAAAATTAAAACCCTAAGAAAGATGATACAGATAATCACTTAAGTGGTTGCTTAACTGAAATTTGTTTTATACCCCATGTTTCTTACAGATGCCTTAGAATCATAGAATATCAGGGTGGGAAGGGACCTCAGGAGGTATCTAGTCCAACGCCCTGCTCAAAGCAATACCAGTCCCCAACTGAATCATCCCAGCCAGGGCTTTGTCACGCCTGACCTTAAAAACCTCTAAGGAAGGAGATTCCAACACCTCCCTAGGTAATCCATTCCATTGCTTAAAAACATTCAGTGCTTATTCAAACACGTCAGAGGTTTACTTTACACCAAAAGGATCTTTGTACTGAATATATTTGCACCAGTCTGAGTTAACTACCAGAATAGATTTAGCTTGAGATGACAGTAACATGCTGTTCTTCTTAGTTCCGGTCTCATCATATGGAATTATCATCACTGACCTTGCAATGGGTGTGATGGGTTGGATCTTCTTCAGAATGATTGGTACCAAATTGTGATCTATAAAGAGCAAGACACACTATGTGTCTCAGTCTCCTAAAGTAGATTAAATTTGAAGTAAGGAGTGCAGCAAAAATATGTTTTCTGCTAATAAACTGAGCCAACATGACAGGGAAGTCAGAGAGCAGCACATGTACTATATGTATCCCCAATCTGCCATTTTCCCAATGATCTGTTCTCACCAGAGGCATATTGAATATGAGCACAGTTTTTTCCTGTCTCTTGTAAATATGCAGTGACCAATTACAATATTTTATAGTTTGCTACATTAAAAGTCTCATTATTTGTGCAATATATAGTGACATATTTAATACGTAGTTATGAACATTCATGTATTATGTAGCTATTTAAAAATCATGGCTAAAAATTAAGCTTACAGTTGAAATATATCTGAACTGAAATTACTTTAATTTTGTTTTAGACTGCATGGCAAAATGTTAAGTCAAATATTTTAATGATATCTGTTACTTGTTTATATAATCAGCATTTCTTTGTGATTCAAGCAAAAGTGTGGGCAATGAGACTTTATCTCATGCATTTAACATTCAAAGGATTTTAAAGCATGAACTAGTCAATGCTTAGAACATCTTCAGTAGACGGAGAGGCATTACTATCTCAGCAACTGTGTCGTCAATAGTTAATATTCGGCAGAAAGTGTAAAGTTGTACGCATTCTCCAGAACCTTCTGCAGCGTTCCATTGACTGTTGATTCATTCAGACTCTCAGACACAGGTAGATGGAAACTCGTTGCAGGGACTCAGATCGAGAATCTAGCTAGGCTAGATGACAGCAGTATAAGTGCTCTGTTTTCTTTATAGGTGTGTCTGCACTGCGGGTGAAGGTGGGACTGTAGCATAGATGTGCCTCCTCAGGCTAGTTTTCAATAACAGTGTAGACATGGTGGTGTGGGCTTCCACTCAGGCTTAGCAACAAGAGTACAAGCCCTCCAGAGAGCCTGGGTACATACACTGTTTGTTAGCCTGTGTCACCACATCTAAACTGTTGTTATTACCCATACTACCTAGATTAGAGCTAGCACCGGGACACCTATCCCTGCTACAATCTCTCCTTTACTTATAGCTTAGACATACCCTATAAGAGATTTCCTGCTGTTGATGATTAAATTATCTTAAAACTTGCCACAGTCATCACTGAAAATACCACAACAACTGAGGCAGCAAGAACTTTGCCCTGGTCTACACTTGGGGGGGTGCGCGACCTAAGATACGCAACTTCAGCTACGAGAATAGCATAGCTGAAGTCGACGTATGTTAGATCGATTTACCTCGCATCCTCATGGCATGGAGTCAACTGACGCCGCTCCTCCATCGACTCTGCTTCTGCCTCTCATCTTGGTGGATTACAGGAGTTAAAGGCAGAGTGATCGGGGATCTATTTATCACTTCTACACTAGATGCAATAAATCAATCCCCAATAGATTGGGGTGAAGGGTGAAGATGTACCCTTAGTGACTTACTCCAGGTCAAACACAGCCAGTCAGTATTAGATCTGAGATTTCCGGCCTCAGGTTGCTTATGCAGCCCCCTAGACTACACCGCCTCAAGTGAAACATAATGCATGACAGTTTAAGCATAATATCTGCTTTAAAAATTAATTTCAGCTCTAACTCATGCCTCATCAAGAGTTCATTGGTGTTACTTTAAGTTTTATCTCACAGTATCTTATGCCCGTTGGAAAGGAAAGTTTAATCAAATTAATTCTCCTCAAATCTAGTTTGGGTACTTTATTTTTTCTCATTTTCCAGCCAGTTTGGGTAAATTTCTTTGTCTCATGTACATATGCAGATGTCTGTTTGTGCACACAGAACAGGTACATGCTAACTTTTGGGGCTGAAGTCAACCATCAGGCAAGAATTGAAGCTGGGAATAAGAACTTTTTCGTGTATCTGTTACCAATGGAGATCCATAGGTGTGGATATGGATATTGGCAGTTGTAAAATGAGCTGTCGACAGAGAGCAATTGGATTTGCTGGTTATAACTCATGAAGGTAAGGGGCAACAGTCACAGAGAATGCAATTTTGTTAACTTTCCCCAGATAATAATTATTAGAGCTGGTCAAGGATTTGTCGACAGAGCGTTTTTTCCATCAGAGAATGCTGATTCATCACACCCAAATATTTTGTTGGGGAAAGGGTCAGTTTTGATTCAACTTTCATTGGGAAAGGTTCTCAGGTCCAGGATGAAATTTCTGGTGAAAACCAGAGAGTGAGTGCCACTCTAGAATAGCCTGATTAAGAGCTGGAATTTGAACCCATGTCTCTCTCATCCTGGGGCAGGTTTGGTGTGTATCTCTCTCAATTCTCATTGGATGGGAAAGCAGTTTCCCACCCCCTCTCTCGTTGCTATGACAGAGTTGGACTCAATCTACCCCAGTGCCTTAGGGCTACTTTAAGTTGCATCTGTTAGTTGCGCTGAGTTAAAATAGCTGGTGCTGAAAGTACTCTGGCCTGTAAAACGGAACTAGGGGTTTGCTTTTTTTTTTAATGCTTTTATGCCACTGACAACCAAGTTTAAGCAATATGTTGAATCCTTCCCTTTGATTTTTATTCTATGGAAAGTTTGCCTTTTATTTTGACTGTCAGAATAAAAGCTGTTTCTTTTTTTATTGCTTCTTTGCTGCAGTTCAGAACAGCTCCAGCCCAAGTTATGTTGACTTCAGACACTTTGCATTGCTGTAGTTGCACCTAGCATCCCAGACTGGAATACATATGGGCTATCATTAAACAAGTACCACCCATACTCAGTGGGAACTCCATTCTGAATGAAATCTTTCCTCAAACGCCTCTTCTGGCCTTCAAACAGCTCTTCATACTGACCCATGATCAAAAAGCTAGCCAAAGGGACACCAGGGCTGCATATGGCACCCAGAGGTTCAATATCTTCCCTGAAATGCATACCCCTGAATTTGTTCCTGGGCAATTATCCTAATTATAGGGACAAGCTATTTATGAGAAAGTTGATTAAATGAATGTACTGTGCATCATTAGTTATCAAAGGTAACAGGCACTTGACATTAAGCTGATAAAACAAAAGCACCTTCTGATAAAAATGTTGTCTCAGGCAGATTGATGAAATGAGGAGAGGCGGTGACATCTATGATTGCTGAACATGGAAAGGAGAAATATTTAGACACTTGAATGCAGTGCTTATTGGTGCAGAGGGAACCAGAATAGAATAGACTTGAGTAAGGTATTGAAGGTTCTCAACGGTCTAGTGAAAATTGATCAACACTTCTTGGTCACCACCAGGATATTTAGGATAATGTAAAGGACATATTACTTCACTATTTAGCACATAGGCAGTCTTCACTGCCACTGGAAGTTGGTGCCATGGCCCAGTTTAGAACAGGGCTGGATAATGAACCATGAAGAGTATCTGCCTTTCTGTTTTTCTGGCCATCTACAGGTCTAGGTATTTATGTTCATCACTGTGTCTCCTGGGGGTCTGCATGTTAAGACAAGGCACATTAGTCTTCATACACAGATGATCTGCCACATTCATAAATGATCTGTTGCAAGGCTAAAGAAAGCCTTTTCTCCTGATCTCTATCCATAACTTCCCACAGTTGTTATTAGTATTTATTTAGATTGCCGTGGTGCCCAGAATTTGCTATGGCACTTTTCAAACACAGAAGAATGCACAGTCCCTGTCCCATTGAACATACAGTCCACCTAAGCCGCCTTCCTCTGAAGCATCGGGTACTGGCCACTACTGGAGGAAGGGTAATGGGCTGGATGGAGTCATTGTCTGAGGTGATATTGCTATTATTTATTGTTTTGGTAGCACCTACAGGCCTCATGTGAGTTTGGAGCTCGGTTGTGCTAACCACACTACAAACATAGAATGAGGTGGGGAGGAATAGCTCAGTGGTTTGAGCATTGGCCTACTAAACGCAGCGTTGTGAGCTCAATCCTTGAGGGGGCCATTTTGGGATCTGGGGCAAAAAATCTGTCAGGGGACAGTACTTGGTCCTGCTACTGTAGGCAGGGGGCTGGACTCAATGACCTTTCAAGGTCTTTCCAGCTCTATGAGATAGGTATATCTCCATATATTATATATTAGAAGATGGTCTTTGCCCCAAAGAGCTTTCAGTGTTAAAAGACAAGACAAATACACACTATTAAGCATATCTTTCTTGTGACAGCTTTCTCTTTCCACTAGATTCCATGCTAATCAATAGTGCTGTAACTATTCTATGGCCCTAGAGACGAGAAAGCCCATAAATACTTAACCTGTCTCCTAGAATTTCACACACAGCTGTGGATGCTGCATGTATCATACCGATTTGTAAAAGCCAGAGTTATCAGTGATGCCACATTTAGTATAGCCTCTGACAGATTTCTCTGTGCTTCACCGAGCAATTGCTCCCAAATTGTTAATGGAGAGCGTCACTGAACGATGGTCATTTTGACATGATCATGAGCAAGCCCACCTGCAATTGATGGACTGTGCAATTATGTCAGTTATCAAAGAAAGGGCTCCCCTTAGGAAATGGTGCTGTACCTCAGAGAATACCTAAAGGATTGGCCTTAGGGAATTGCGCTTAACTGATTTCTCACTGTCTGATTATGCCAAAAGCTGCTGTCCTCATCGTGAAATGAACTGGTCATTGGGGAATTCTTAAATCAAATGTGCCATGATGTGAAGTAATAAACAGAATAAGAGAACCAACCGTCTGGGAAACAGCCACTACAGTTTTCTGCGAGGAAAAATCTGTTGTGAATCCATATGGTACAAGAGGAAAGTTGTAAATCCTAGATGTACTAAAGCCTTTTGAAATCAACAGGAGTCTTTCCAGGAGTCCCACTGGGCTTTGGATCAGGTTCCGTTCGGAGGATCTTTTAGGAGTTCATAAATCCTTATTTATTGCTGTATGGGGTGCACATTGGATGCTGCCACTTTGGAAAATCTGGTCCTTAGACTCTAACACTGCAAAATCTTCCTCTGGCATGTAGCCGATCCATCTTGCAACGCAAAAGGCCACTTCATCTTAATGATGAGCTCACTGTGTGTGTGAAAAGTGATTTTGGCAAGCATAGTTACTTGTAATATTTCCAGCAGGCTTCGTCAACAAAGCTTACTGTAGTATGAGGGTTACAGTAGATCTCTTTGAGCACAAGCGTATTGTCAAGGCAACGAGAAAATACATTAAGGTTTTATTCTACCATTCACCCCAGACTTGTTACCCTTGGGCAAAGGTTTGTACGTGAGATTGTGTTCCCAGGTAGCCAGGCTTCTATGATAACAGGAGAAATCAGCTTTATAGCAATGGTGCAGGGTGTGAAATGCCACACCGCATGTTCTTGGTAGCGCTTTCAGGTTTTGGCAATAGTCAGGTAAAGGGGATTGTACGACTGCACTATCTGCCTCTGTCTGAGCACCTAAATGCTGAGGGTTCCCATAGGTGGGGCAGGGCTGTGTGTGGACAGCCAAGATGGTACTAACAGAAGGCATTAAGCCAGTGCAGGGCAGAGCCAGGCACTATGCCTCTATGGCTAGGTGAGTAGAAGACATGACTTGAAGCTCTTCTTCATGCACCATGTAGCACCGAGGGACCAGAATCAAGAGGAATTCATGCGAGGAATTAAAGGGGTTTTTCATGATAGAGTTGCTTCAGGGTGTGTTGCCCACTCAGTCCTGGCCTCCTAGGTGCTACCAGATGCACTGAAGAGGGGCCAGTGCCTTGTTGTTAGCTTTCCACACTATTCACAATTTGTTTTCTTCAATTTCCTCTTCTCATCACCATGAAACTTCCCCTATCTGCCTTCTTGTTCTTGGCCCTCCCTGCCTGAGACCCCAAATGCGGCCTCCTGCAGCTACCTTGGTTGTGCAGAAGACTACCAGAGCCAGCAGCAGCGAACTTCTTTTTTCCCCCTCTGTCATTTAGTCTTTCTGGTAAGAGCAGGAGAAATGTGTATCTGATTTCCTGGAATTAAAATTTTATTTTCGATTTTAGGGTCGACTAGCCAAGTGACTTTTGCTGTCGTGGCTCGTGAAATGCAGAGCAGCTGAAAGAGATGGCTGGAAAGTAGGGGAAAATGAGAAAAGCAGAAGGACACAAAATTGTTCTTCAAAATGTTTCCTCTTGACAAAGTTTCAGTGGGTGGGGGGCACTCTTTCCTCTTAGGCAGAATTGACTAACCCTAGTGCTGTAGCTTGGGGAGTGTGCTGCCAGACGTCCCATCACTGAGAGGAGTAATACCGTAGAACCTCAGAGTTACAAATGCCTCGGGAAGGGAGGTTGTTCGTAACTCTGAAATGTTCATAACTCTGAATAAAACATTACGGTTCTTTCAAAAGTTTACAACTGAACATTGACTTAATACAGCTTTGAAACTTTACCCTGCAGAAGAAGAATGCTGCTTTTAACCAGCTGAATTTAAATGAAACAAGCACAGAAACCATTTCTTTACCTTCTCAAATCTTTTTTTTTTAATGTTCCCTTTATTTTTTTAGGAGTTTACATTTAACACAGTTCTGGACTGTATTTGCTATTATTTTTGTCTCTGCTTCTGCCTGATTGCATACTTCTGGTTCCGAGTGTGCCGTGTGGTTGACTGGTCAGTTTGTAACTCTGATGTTTGGTTGCAAAGCCGAGATGCTGATCTTTTGTGGTCATTGAAGATCTCATAGCTCTTGTCCTAAGAGTAGGAGTATTAGCCTCAGGGTACCAGCCAAATTCCATGTTAGCTATTTATGTTCTGCATTCTTTATTTTAAAACCCCCACTACAGTCTGAATTGCAGATGGCGTTGTTGTTTCACTTCCTGTCCTAAACTGTTGTGCAATGTCACTTTGTGAAGTTAGATTTAAGAGCAGCAGCCATGTTAGTCTGTATCCGTAAAGAAAATGAGGAGTACTTGTCGCATCTTAGAGACTAACCAATTTATTTTGGCATAAGCTTTCGTGGGCTATACCCCACTTCATCGGATACATAGTATGGAACACACAGTAGGTAAGATAGATATATATATATATACACACACACACAGAAAACATAAAAAGGTGGAAATTACCATACCAATTCTAACAAGCTATTTAATTTAGATGACCTATTATCAGCAGGAGAAAAAAAAACCTTTTGTAGTGATAATCAAGATGTCTATATCAGACAGTTGACAAGAAGGTGTGAAGGATACTTAACATAGGGAAATAGATTCAATTAGTGTAATGACAGAGCCATTCCTGGTCTTTGTTTAACCCTAGGTTGATGGTAGTTAAATAGCTGTGATGGGTCACCCCAGAGTTGGGTGCATGCCAGTGGCAGTTAAAGTGGCTAGGGACACCATAACCATTTTTTATGTTTATATCTAGGAGAAAATTAGGCCCAGTTTGCACATTGGAGATGACTCTGACAAGGTGAAACGTTTTGCATGTGTCCCCACGAGGCTTTTCTGGGGTGTGTGCTTTTGCTAATGTACCGTTTCCTTGGCACGTTTCACCTTTCTGAGCAGATCTTCCTGTGTAAATGAAAAAGGAACAGAGGATTGCTTCCAGCCCCGGAGGCACCTCAATGAACTGGCATGCTGGCGAGGAGGAGAGACATGAAAGCACAAGAAGAAAGTGGGAGAGAGAGAAAGCAGGCAGAGAGACAGACAAAGGAAAAAGGCTGCAGATAGATGCTGAAGGCAAAGGGAGACCAGAAATAGAGTAAGACCCTTCTGCTTATGCCTTCTTTGTGTTTCTACTTGGGTTCCCGACATTCTAGAGCAGCAGCACAGCATGGAAAGGGCTGTGCAGAGAACCAATATGGGCGAAGGAGTGGGGAATGGAAGATACTGGAACATGTGCCAGGCCACAAAGGCGCTGGCTCATATTTGGCCTGGCCGCCCGCCTCATCGTCACTATGGCAAAGTGGGGGCCGGGCCAACCCTGAGTAGTGCTGCAACCCAGTGTACAGAGTCACGGCACCTGGAGAGAGGAGCCAGGCCCAGCCCCACAGGACAGAAGCCATTGCTGCAGGGTGAGATCAGGGAAGACTCGCTCTGCAACCTGCCCCCTGGGACCTCTCACACTCTAGGGAAAGAATCTAACCCTGAACTAGGGCCTCCAACCCCAGGGCTGAATCCTAGTCTACATTGCCCCATACATCCCCTGGGTGTGTGTGTAAAACTTGACACCCCACCCCCTCTGTGTCCCAGGGTCTCCTACACACACCTCAGGAGCAGGATTTTACACCTGAGGGGAGAGAGGTAACAGATAAAACAAAGTAACAAGAAATTGCCAAAAAATAAAATGAAAAATTATAAAAAATAAAAAGAATGTTCTAGGGGCTCTATGAATACCTAGCAAGAACAGGGATGTGATGTTTCCTCTATATATGACACTAGTGAGATCACTACTGGAATAATACTCCAGTTTTGGTGTCTCCATTTAAAAAGTTAGTTAAAACATTGGTGAGGGTTCAGAGAAGAACTACAAGAATGATTTGAGGTCTAGAAAAATATTCTTTACAGTGAGAGACTAAAGGAGATCAAATCTGCTTTAATTGATTGAAGAAAACATTGAGGTGACTTGTTCTCAGCCTATAATTACATGCACAGAACATTTCTACTGCTAGGGGGCTCTTTGATCTAGCAGACAAAGGCATAGTAATATCCAGTGGTCACAAGCTGAAATCTGCAAAATCCAAATTGGAAATAAGAATTTGTAACAGCGAGGGTAACTAACAATTGGAATAGCTTACCATGGGACATAGTAAATTCTTCATTTCCTGGAGTCTTTAAATCAAGACTGGATGTCTCTAAAAGATGTTTAAGCCAAGTGTTGGGCTACATGCAGGACTTACTGAGTGAAATGTATGGCTTGTGATATGTAGAAGGTCAGAGTAAATGATTTCAATGGGCCTAAAACTGGTGCATCTTTAACTCTCTGATTTTGACAGAGCCTTCATTTGGTGCCTAATGTCCTCTCCTTTCTGTCAAGTCAAAAGAGGACACATTTCATTGCATATTCTAGTTGTAATCTGTGTGAATAATTTTGAATTATTAATAGAGAGTGGTACCATACTAACAATCATTTCCCTGTATTTTTCAGACAGTTGTGCTTTTTCGTTTGTTTTTTTTGCTACATTGGTGCATACATTACCTACTTAGAAACAAGGTGTGTGAGATAATATATTTTATTGGACCAGTTTCTATTGGTGAGAGAGACAAGCTTTTGAGCTACACAGAGCTCTTTGACAGGTCTTCTTCAGAAGAAGAGTTCTTTGAAAGCTTGTCTCTCTCACCAACAGAAGTTGGTCCAATAAAAGATGTTACCATGCTCACTTTGTATTTCTAGTATCCTGGGACCAACTCAGTTACAACAACACTACATACGCTACCTGCTTGTCTGTTTAAAGTGTTGCATCTGGACACCCATATTTCTGTGCAAGCTGGGTAGACAGATGCTTAGCTACTGGTTTTGCATACAAATTCAGTTTGCATGGACAACTCAGAATGCAGTTGGAGGGAAGTTAGAAGCAAATGTGAGATATGCCCTTGAATCATATCAGCATCACAAATGCTGTGTAGCATTGCTACATGAACTTTAACTTTCTTGACAATATATCAATACATACAAACCAAATATTTATAGTAAACTAAAATAACATCATTGGGTGTTCCATCCTTGTTACATTCTTTATACCTTAGTTCCCACCTTACTTTATAGAAAATGAAGTGTGTCCTGTCATAAATAAATGTCCTTCTGTTCCAAGGACACTACTATATGAGAAATATCTAGAAATAATATTTAAAGCTTTCATACGTTGTGAAGAAATTCAGAGGTTCTTTAGAAATGCTATAAACTATTTTGTGTTGCTTGTATGAGTCAAGGTTATGGGTAACATTTATGCGTGCTCGCCTTCCAATTGCATTCGTGATGGGATATATTTATTTGTCCCTATACTATTGACAAGGCCTTGATAAAATGGAACACACTAAGAAAAGACCAGGATATGCTGAAGTCCGTCTTAATGGGCGAGAAAAAAGGCTGATTTCTATTCATTACCTCTTTCTAGATAATGAAAGCATTGAATTGTTGAGAAAAGTGCAAGGTGATTTGTAAATGCAAAATAAAATAAACTACATAAGAAAACAGTTTTCCTACTAGTCCTAAAGTATTTGTCATTACATGTCATGAGCAAAGCCCTGAAGTTCTTTCTTCAGACTTGTCTACATGGGGGTGCTGTTCCAGATTAACTCAGTGTGTGGATACTTCCTTATTCTTTGAAAGTAGATTAAACTAATTTGGAATAAGGCACTCTTATTCTGCTTTAAATTCACACCCTATTTTATCCTGGATTAATTTTCATGTGTAGCCAAGCCCTAGCAGAGTTCCTATTGAGACATATCCTGGGGTCCTTACTCAGGTGAAAACTCCCTTTATAGTCAATAGAGGTTTATCAGAATATGACCCTTTGGCTTAATTAAGGGCAGAAGGGCTAAGCACCAGTCTGCCCATTGACTTTAGCTGGAGTTTTACTGTGTAATGGCCAACACAAGGATTTGAACAGACAACCTGTGAAGCTAGAAGCATGAATCTCTACAACTAAACAGTCAGCTGAGAGCTGTAATTAATAGACCCATGATCTCTGTGGTTTTTGCACAGAGCGGGACGCATAACACACACAGGATTAGATAAGCAATGAATGAAGATTGAGTAAAGGCTCCAGGATTTGGCTTAGTATGAATTGTTTGCTGGGCTTTGAATCATTGCTGGATTAAATAAATCCCATATTTCAGATAAATCAGGAGTCTACGTCTTCAGAATTTGATAATCCAAGTGAATTGCATTCATAGAATCTTCCTCAACACTAGACAATGCCTAGGCATGGCAAATGATGTCTGTGATGAGGCACTTGGATATATAATGCGTTATTAGATATGAAGTCTTGTTAACGATTATATATACAAAAGGCAGGGTGAGGGAGGAACTACAATGATTTGTGTAGGAAGGTCCTAGGCAGAAGCTCTACAGTGAAGCAGAGTGGGAGGGGGAAATTAACGGTATGAGGTTAATACTGTCTTACAAAATTCTTAGTTCACTGTTGGAAGAAAGTGACGGTCTCTTGGAATCTTTGCTATTATCATTTGATAGATTCCGACCTGGCTACATGAGTGCAGCTCCCACTTAAACCTTTGTGTCACACATCTACAGGTAGCGTGTATCCAAGAGTGCGGATCATTTTTTTTTTCTATAGCATTTAACTCGTTGAGTATTGTCCAACTCCAAGCAGTCAAAAATCATGAGTTCGACCCCTCAAAATCATGCAACTGGCTTTAAAATCTTGATATTTTTAAAGAAGTTGTTTCACTTTATTTGTCTTCTCATGTTGAACCTTTGGGGTTCCTGTTTTCAAATTTTTCTTTACAATCATAAGGGCTAGAAACATTTTATCAGAGTTATATATATTTACAGATAAGCTGTCCTGAACAAATAAGACTCCAGTTTCTATTTTTTAGTTTTACTTTCATGATGAAAGTAAATGTATATCTGAGGCCCTATTTCCATAATATGATCTCTCATCATGTTTCTGGCTACACTAGAAAAAACTAGAACTGAGAAGTCCCCAGGAAAATCAACTTAATTTTGCAATGAAATTATCAATTTGCATTAAGTTAATAAAATACTTGCTGTGAGAATCACACACACACATATATACACAGGCTAAATATTTCCCATCATACTGAAAATGACTAGTACTATACTAAATGAAACAATGAATTTTCACTACTGTGGCTCTTTTGTGTAATGTTGATCGCTAATTTGGCTCCTGAACCATTCCGGTCTGAGTATCACTGAGTTAGAAGCCCAAAGAGCACCATGGGACTATGAAACCTGATCTACAATTCCTGTGAGGTTCACTGGAGCCAGTTTGAAATTAAATATTTTGGTTTTCAGACAAATTATTTAGATGAAATGTTACATTTTTTTCCACAGAAAATGTCAGCAAAAACAAACAATTTTCCCCTAAATTTTCACCAAAAAATCCCACCCGGTTTTTCAACCAGCTCTACTGATTCTTCATACAGACGCAGAGAAAATGCAAGGCTCCAAAGCGCTGAAGAAAGAGAGCAAAGGCTGTAGCGATACAGTATATTGCCACTGTTCTGCATTTCAAGGAATGCTCCACTAGGATGATTGTCTGCAGCCCAAATTACCTAGGGTGGTGAGTGTATCTTTGCCTCAGTGGACCATCTCTGAGCTCCCTGGTTGGCAGCTCTTTCAGTTGCTCAGATCAGCTGACCATTTTTTTTCAGTGGGAAAATGTCTTTTATGCAATGCTAGGGAAAGGTACATAATATTCTAATGACTTTGTTCGTAACCCTACACTAGTCCCCATAAGCATCTGATTTACACAACTGTCCTTCCTGTTGTCTAGAACCCACAGAGCTTGGACTAAGCTTTGATGAATTCAGACCTTTGTTTTGTACTAAGTGTGAAAGAGAGATGAAACAAATTAGATACATTAGTTATTAACAGAGCTTTCAGGACAAAAAGTTAATTTTCGTGTCTTGTATTGTATTACATGCATTTACTTATTTCTTTAATGAGGAATAGTCTTTTTAGACAACTGATATATTCATATTCTTTAAAAATCTATAAATTTTGTTGCACATTATCACTTGAATAGACCAAATAATTAGAGTGCCTACTCACAGGCAATTAGCTTTCGGTAAAACTGAAGTTCATAGAGGAATTTTAAAAAAGACAGCTACTAACTGCATTGAAAATCTAAAAATAAGGGTTTCACTTAGGTTTCTAAAAGCAATTGAGATCTTTCAGACTAACAATAACTTATTGTGTCACATTTTAAAGTATTATTATTAATTTAGGATGGTATTCCCAATTCTGGTATTAGAGTTTTTGTGATTGAAAAAGCTGCTGTTTAATGGATTGCTGCGGGTGATGTAAAATGCAAGCAGGGTTAAATAAAAAGATAAGTCATGACAGTATCATGGCCTTCTGGCTAGAATTTCAAAGGACTCTAAAGGCATTAGGAAGTTGGCTACCTTTAGGCCTCTTTGAAACTCCCAACTTGAATGTATGTAGCATGTGTCTGCTAGTGAATCAAACTATAGCATTATACTATAGCATTTTAATCTCATTTACCTCAAATGCTTGAAGTCAACAGATTGAAAGCGAGGGTTGTAAAGGAACCATTTTCATCTAAAGTGACTTGCTTTAAAAAAATCAGGATTATAATCTGAGATACATACAGATATATAATCACAAACTTTTACTATGAGAGGAGAGCGAACCTACCAGAAACAAGGCAAAGGTATAATTCTACAGGCACTTATTTATTTATGTTACTGTGGCACTTAGAAGCTCAGGGTTGGATAGGTTTGGGAGTCCCAGGGGGCCTGTCGGCGTGAAGTGGGGGTGGATAGCGGTAGGGGCAGCTGGGGACAGGGAGCAGGGGGGATTGGATGGGGGTGGAATCCTGGGGGGTGGTCATGGTCGGTGGGTTCTGGGAGGGGGCAGTTGGAGACAAGGAGTGGGAGGGGGGTTAGATGAGTCAGTAATTCCGAAGGGAGTAGTCAGGGGGTGGGAAGTGGTAGTGGGCTGCTAGGGGGCAGGCTGTTCGGGGAGGCACAGCCTTACCTACCCGGCCCTCCATACAATTTTACAACCCCGATGTGGCCCTCAGGCCAAAAAGTTTTCCCACCCCTGTTCTATTTGAAATGAGTGGCATGATTTCATTCCATTTCCCATTGGATATGTGTCCCCATTAAATTTGGCACTAATTACCACTCTTGTCAGTAGTCTCAGCTAAAAGGCCAAGGAATGACTGGCCTTAACTATCCTCTTACTCCTAGATGTGTTTCCAGCAGATGATAGTTGGAGGGACATTGCAGGGTAATGTGGGAGTACCTGTTCCATGGATATAATATCAGCCTTTAGGGCTGGTAACTGGGAACCTTTTGCAGAGCAATAAAATTCACACCAAATTGTAAATGGATATATTTTAAAAGAAATTACTGACTCCACATGAGACATAATAAAATTCTTCCCTTCTCTCCTCTTGAATTGACCTGGAGTTTGTTGGATTTTGGAAGGCTCAACAGATTTGGCATTCAAATTTTCCATGCATTTTTATGACCAAGTTATAAACACCAAAAAAGCCACCTAAGTTTGTCATGAAAACGCTGGCAGATAGACTGACCTCCTTAGGGGGGACAGTCCAACAGATTGGTTTGACAGATCCTGACCAGAATTGGACTGCACCAGATTACGTTGAGACAGAAAGTGTGTTATATGTTCCTCCTCAACTGCATTTAAAATCACTGCAGTCAAAGAATGATTGTTTTAAGAATCATGCAAAGGAGGGTGTAGCAATGGATTGGCCTTCCTGTGTGCAAAGGGAGAGTGTGAGAAATCTGAAAGAACACAGCCCCACGTGTGAGAGGCAAATGGGAATACAAAGGGAGAGGGCAAGGGGACAGAGGGAGGAAAAGGGGAAAGAGAACACCAGAGAGCATGAGGTAAGCGGGGACATAAAGGCAGAAAAGGTGTAGAAGGGAGAGGAGTGAGGTAGTGACAGAGGAAGCAATGGGCCAAAAGTGAGGAAAAAGGGCAGGGAAAGAGGGAAGGAAAATGGAGGTAGAGGAGGAAAAAACAGTGACAGTGTGAATGAGAGAGAGAGTGCTTCCCTAAGGCTCCTGAGTTGCTTTTTAGAGTTGTTACCTGTGCCGTTTTAAACTCTCTAGTGTAGCCACTCAAAGCCGATGGGGGAGAGTTCTCCAGTCAACCTAATTAATCCACTCTCCAGAAGTGGCAGCTATGTCTGTGGGAGAAGTTCTCCCACCAATGTAGCACTGTCCACACCAGCACTTAGGTCAGTGTAACTTACGTAGCGCAGGGGGTGGCTTATTCACACCCCTTCACGACATAAATTATACCAGCATAACTGGTAGTGTAGACAGAGTGGAGATAAGATGAATGCATTTAAGAAACAATCTGTGACAAGTAGGGAACAGTGTGGACATAACTCTTGAGGCTAAGCTACTCTGACCTGGAAACCTGGAGCTGTAACCTGAGATGGAGGGGGAGGGGAGTTGACACCTTGGGGCTGGCAAGGGAACAAAGGGCAGGCAGACGTTGGAGTTTTTTGAAAAGGGGTTAGACGCTGGCTGGGGAAGAGGAGGGAGCCCGGATGTGGGGTCTCATATCCCTGCCCCCACAGAAGGGCCGGGCCAAGGGGGCCTGTTTGTACTGACAGCTCTAAGTGGGATTGTGTGCCTGGCATCTCAAATAAACCTTCTGATCTACTGGCTGGCTAAGAATCACTGTGAATCCCAGGAAGTGGGGGGTGTGGGAACGGGACTCCCCCACCCCCCGTGACACAATCCCTAAGTATTGTTGTTTCAGAAAGAGCCTTGAGTGAGCGAAAGGTGTGTGTGAGTTCTCCCTCTAGCACGCACATGCACACACTCACACACACACTCTCTCTCTCTCTCTCTCTCTACCAGCTGGGGTAGAATGCTGGGCTCCCAGCTACAAAAAACAGGCCCCTCAATGAATACCAGGTCTTTGTCCTCCCTGTGGACAACCCATCAGCCATCCCATTTAACAAGTGTGTTCTGTGACGCTGTGTGAGTATCCTTCGTGCGTGTGTATTTGCGTCCCTGTGTTTGCAACTGTCCACTTGTGGGTGCCTCTGTTCACTGTACAGGTAGCCGAATAGGTTGGCCTTCATGCCTCTTTCTGGGCTGTGTGCATTGCCCTGTGTCCCCCGACACCTCCCGTACACAATTCTCTATCAGCACCTGCGTGACTCTGCATCAACCTGGGTGTTGGTTCCATGTGCCCCCAGTGTGTTTGTGCGTCTCACTTCATGACCCTCCCTGTACCAGTGCACCCACATGAGTGTGTCGCTCCTCCTGCTGCTGGGGAATGAGGGGTGAGGGGAGTGGGTGGGTGTGCCTCCCCCAATTCACCTCTGTGGATGCGTGTGTCTCTCTCCATTCCCCCCGGGGGTGGGTGGATGGGGGGTGCATGTGTCTCTCCATTCCCC
>ML677372.1:19105480-19240408 GCA_007922305.1 Dermatemys mawii
CCGGTTCATGGTCCCAGGTGCTGGGGGTCTCTGAGGGGTGAGTGGTCCTAGTGGGTTTGGGGAGGGGGGTGGTTGGTCCCAGGTACTGGAGGTCTCTGCAGAGTGGTTTCAGGTTCCTATTGGATGAACGGTCCTAAGCACTGGGAGGGGGTCTCTATAGACATTAGTGGCTCCGCGTACTGAGGATAGTTAGGTACTGAGGACGTTAGTGGTCCCCAGTTAGTGGTACTGAGGTTTCTATGTGGGGGGAGGGGGTCCTAGGTCCTGGGGTGTCTCTGGGGATGGTTGGGGATCAGTGGTCCCTGGTGTTGTGGGGTTTCTATGGGGTGAATGGTCCCATGTGCTGGGGGGCTGTGGAGATAATGGGGTCTCTCCTGTTACACCGGGTGGGTGCTGGGTGCCTAATCTGCCCACACTGCATTCTGCCAGCAGCTGCTCCATCCGGGAGCTAGCTCAGCCCTTACTCTGTTCCCCCTCAAGTTCCTTTCTGCCCCCACCCGGCCGGGTTTTATTGCACACTTGCTGGCCTTTCTCAGGGCAAAGGTGCCCGGGCCTGGTCTGCACCGGGCAGAGAGTTATTGCGGGGCAGCAAGAGCTTGCTAAATGAGATGAAATGACTTTCTGAATGTTGAAAATCCCTGCCCTTGGCTTGAGCTTCACCCCTAAGCTGTGTCCAGGCCCAGGGTCCCACCCTGCAGTCCAGCCTGCAGGATGGAGATGATAGTCTTCCTAGACGGATTGACTCGGGGGTGGGACAGTTTGCACTAGTTGCAACTGACATTTCATTTGTAACTAGTTAAAATGAAAAGCAGGGGTTCAAGCCTGATTCCCAATAAGAGCGAATGCCTCTGTTTGATTTTGCTTTTCTTCTTGCGTAATTTGCCACAATACTTCTCTTTTCTCACAAGGAAACCCACCTCCTTTGAGCTCTTTAGCTTATTTCCAGCACATGGTTTGAAAACTGTCAGTTTTCCCTGGAAGTTATATCTGAGATTTGTAGACTGTGTGTCTCTTGAAAGAATTCGCCACAGTACTTTCCAGTTTAAACTTTTCATATGCAGTGAAACTTGATCATTTAACATCCTATTGTCCCTAAAAGATCTCCCAAACCGATCGGCAATCATACTTAAGGGAATTAGCATTATTAGAAGACTATCTCTGTTCAGAAGCCAATGTTTTTATTCATCCCTTGAGTGGTTATTTAAGAAAGGGTTTATTGAGTGTGAATGTATTTAGAGTTTTAAAAACTTTACTGTCTATTAATTTCCTCTCTATAACTTGTCTCCTATTGCCCAATTTAGATATTGATATTAAAACTGTCTAATGTTTGTATAGGCTTAATTTCCTTTAAATATATTTTGAGATTATTCTATTGGTTTCACCCGATGAAATACACCTGCTATAAATGGTTCAGAAAACACAATGCTTTACTCTCTCTCTCTTTCTCTCTTTTTTGTTTTTAATTTTCCTGAACTGGCCATGAGATGATAGTGAATTGTTTGTTGCTATTTTTTATCAGAATATACTTTTGGGGGTGCAAAATACATTTTTTCTAATATGTTCATTGTTGAAATAAAAATTATTAGATTATTTTTAAATAAAAGCTGTTCTTTTCAATCTTTGCTTTAGATTAATAGTTAAGATTTACATTCTTTGGACATCTTAAAGTCTATTTTCAATATATAATGTAACCAGTTAGAAATTGTATTCAGGACAACAGATTTTTCATTGTTCTCCAAGGTTCTGGTCTAATCTATGGGAAGACTGGTTCTGAACCAATTTACTTGCAAATGAGAAACTCTGAAGGAGTTTTGAAATATTTGAGAATTTGAAGATCTCATTACACTAAAAATATTTCCAGATATACCGTAGGTCCACTCTAAATATTTGCTAATAAGGTCTTATCTAAAACTTTAAAAAATTAGAAAAACCCAGTAAAAAAGCTAATAGTGAATAACAGAATAATAGGCAGGAACTAAATGGATTAGTGTATTAGAATTATAAAATGCTGTTTGCTCAAAACCGAAGTGTATTTTTACTAATCCCTTTACCATGTATTTTTGGTTAGGTGAAATACTCATATACCATGTGAATGCTTTGTTAGTTTTTCTTTTTAGCGTTCACTCAGCATGCATGAGTCTTGTGAATTACTACTCCTTGTGCAGATTTAAGGCACAGCTGCCAACTTTCACGTGGTAAATAAGCACCCCAACTTTCTCAATAAGCCAAAAATCAAGCTAATCCCATTTCAAAACAAGCCAATCCCTAAGAACCCCAACACTCCGTGTGACCAGATCCCCCTTGTGTGTAGTCTGGGACTGTGGTGGGCCTGCTGTGCACCCCTGAGTCCCCCCGGCCCCCACCTTATCCCTGCTTGCTGGAAGCCAATCAAAAAAAAAAAAAAAAAAAGCTACAAGCTAAAAACTAGCCAGCAAGCAACTCACAAGCAATTAAGCCAAAAACAAGCCCAATTTCTGAGGGGTTTTTTGCAGGTTTGGCATGTCTGATTTAAGGGTTCCAGAGTAAATAGCTGAAGACCAGATTGAAAAGGAATATTGACTACCACAATGTCTTAGATGTCATCATTGTTTAGAATGTATTCAGTGTTGTTTCAGGGCTAGGTTCTGCAACCCTTAATGACACGGAGTAGCACCTCTCTCTGCCAGTAATCCCCCTGAAAAGAATGGGACTCGTTGGGGAGTAAGGTGCTACTCAGGCTGAGCGTGGGTGCCAGAATATGACCCATAAAGAGTAGCATGGTGGGAGGAGCAGATTTTAGATCACCATGAGTTTCCCTACTTTCTGAGAAGCCACTGCCAGCCGTCCAGCATTCACAAAACCAGGGGAATGAATGCTGTAAACTTGCATGCATTTGATTAATTCAAAATGCACCAGGACAATATGGGTCTGATAAGCACCCAGAGATGGCCGGCTGGTTAAAACTTTATTCTGTGTAGTTGTAGTGTAAGCACTTTCCCTCTCCCCAAATGACAGACTTAATTTTGTACACAAAAAACAAAGGACCAAACTCCCAAGATAGGACAACAGGAGAATGAAGAGGAAACCCTTCCCCTTTTTAAAATTGTCTTATGCCCACCTCAGTGGGGGTTTAACCCAAATGTGTTCTCAGACCACTCTGTCCTCATCAAACTTTTTGCATGTAGTTGCACCATTGCTAAGCTCTGTTGTTAAGCCAAAAGAACTTATGCTGAATCAATGAATTGAATATTGTGGCTTTATCCCAGTGTCACTAGTGCAGGATTTGACCAGTAGATTTATTTTGTTTATGGGAGGCTAGAAAACAAACATTATCTACCTGAGAGGTTCTAACAACAGTTTTAGAGTCAGACTAGTCTTTTGGGTAAGTATGTATTTAAGCTTCTTTCTAATATCTGTTGAATTTATTAAATATATATTTTACTGTGCATACTACACATTTTGGCTACATGTGCTTGCTCGTTCCTAGCTCTAAGAGCTTTTTCTAAGTTACTAACTGTTCAGTAAATATGTATTTTGATGTGAGTTCTGCTTCGGGTGACCACGCAACAAGTGTGAAAAATCGGGACGGTGGGTGGGGAGGGTAATAGGAACCTATATAAGAAAAACACCTAAAAATTGGGACTGTCCCTATAAAATCATGATATCTGGTCCCCTAGTTCTGCTGTTTGAAATGACATAATATTTACCTGCAGGAGTACATAGAATGGCATTTATTATGTAAATCCCAGTATAAGATACCTAAGTACTTTTTTCTAAAATGAGAGTTTTTTTCAGTAGGCGGTAGGTAATGTCTCCCTCAGATCAATTAAGATTTCTTATGCATCCTGTTCTCAGTTTGCCTGTTTGAGACAATTGATCAGAACCCTTTTTTGCCTGTCAGTCCTGCTGTCAGATACTAGGAGGGAGAGAAGGGAAAAAAAAGGTCAAATTCAACTTACCTTAGTTATGTGATGAGGCCCATTTACTTCAGTGGGACTCCTCACTTGAATAAGTAGAATGGGATTTGGCCCTATATTTGTATAATTAAAATCCTTATAACCTTTTTGGTTATTTTTTTCAAATGTATTTTAACAGGAATAAAGATGTATAGTCATTCATTTCTGAATCACAGTGTTTCACTTGCTCTTAAATTTTTGATTTTCAAAATGCACAAAGCAATTCCTAGTTCATTTTGTGTTTATACATGTACGTCATAAACCAATGGTTCAAATTTACAATGGACAGCACCTCCTTCTACAGCTCAGATCAGCACGTATCTGGTGTGAACTGTTTCTGCAAAGCCACTCTCTTAGATACTAAAAACCCCTTTTAATTTAGATGCAGAATATGGTCTAGATAATAATCATAACATCCCTGATTAAGCTTTTATTTTATCTAGTTCCAAGAAGACTTTTGTGGTAAAAGTATAATACGGTCTTACATTTGCAAAGGTACTCAACCATAAAATACTAAAATTAGAATCTAGAGGGAAAAGTGATTCAAAAATCTTTAAATTCCTTTATGAATTTCTCAGCATTAGTTTCTCTTCAAGACAGGGCCACTTATCTGTTGGCCCACTTTACCCATTTTACACTTAGTCAGACATCTCAGGCCATGAATTAGGAAAGAACATCAGCATACGCTTAAGTCCATCACTATTCAGGACAGCATTTTGGGAGGCTTTCTGGAATAGGGGCTATAGACTAATTCCAGTTTTACTCTCACATGTGCATGGGGGTAGTTGGCTGCAGAGTTGATCCGACTCCCTACATAGTCATAGCTTGTTTATGACAAGTCTAGATTCTGTTTGTTATAAATGTTAAATGAACCATCGTAGCTTGCAATCTTTCCCATGTATCCTAAGGTTTCCATATAAAAGTGTAGCTCAGACATTTGCAAAGAGCAGTGGACTGTGCAATTTTTGCAGTGCTTTTGTTTGCCTAATTCTATTTCTCTATTTATTAAACTTCAGGCTTGCGACAGGGATCTACAGTGCGGGGGTGCCATGTGCTGTGCTGTTAGTCTCTGGATTCGCAGCCTCCGAATGTGCACTCCAATGGGCAACCTGGGAGAAGAATGTCATCCTCTGAGTAATAAAGTTAGTATGTACTCGTGGCGGTTCTTATGATACTGAAACTGACAAGGCAGAAAAAATGTAAATATATTTTGTTATAAGTCAAATTGCATAAAAAAATTATACACGGGAAAAACATAGGGCTCCGTAGTGTCGGTTACAATACCCAGCAGTTTGCTTCTTTGTGGGAACAACATTGAAGGAACATACGTAAAGAAATACATTACTGTCAAAATTATTCGGAAGAAAACCCAAGGTCAAAAGTACTGTACGTTTTTCTTTTGCATTATTCGATAGAAACAGTATTTTACAGTTGCAGGGCCCGACCCTTGATGCACTTCCTCATGCAAGTAGTCCTTGATAATACAAGTAAGTGCCAGTAGCTTCGGTGGTACTACTCTAGTGAGTAAGAACTACAGTATTCACACAAATAATAACATCAGTAGGCACCTGGTATATTCATTGGAGCACATTCACTGATATTCCACATCAATACCAGTTTTGCTCTTACTCTTAAAGATCTGCTGATGCCACAAAAAAGCCATTTTAAAAGACATAAGTTTCCAAAAAAGTAAAAACTGCATTTGAGAACTCTCATTAAAGGCTACCTTTATTAAACTGATGCTCAAAAACATATGACTGAACATCTAGCTCTGACATATTTTATACAGTACAAGCCGCATTGGACTATCTTGCCGAAACAGTTAACATTGCAAATCTAATAGCATGATCCAAGTCTTTTCCAAGTACAGTCAACATCATCCAGGTAGCCCAAAAATACAGTACTACCTTCATCTATATACGTTGAGCTAAACTTTGTTAGGGTTTAGTCGTTTTATTGAAGTTGGTGTGAGAGAAATTGACAAAGAATGGAATCGGAACCATATATTCATTTTGAAAGTGGTTTTACCAACAGGTTTGAAACTATAATTTTAAAACTTGCTGGTCTTGAAAGTCATGCTGAAGAAAATATGACTTAAGAGTAGCCATGTGTGGAAGATGTTAATTTCAGGTCTGTGAGTGCAATACAAATTAGTTGTGCCTACAATCAGCTAGTCAGAGATGCAACTTTGTGTCTGCAATTCATTTTCTGAAAGGAAATACAGGTCTCAGTCTAGCTAAAAATATACCTTTAAATCTTCCAGTAAGGTATTAGGAACCAGATTGCACTAAGTAATCTGATTTACTCCCACTTTAAGTCTCCTTTTATATTAACAGACAGATATAAGGAAGCCTCATTGTAAATGAGAATCAGGACCTAGTTATTCAATGAGTTTAATATTATTACAATAATTTATAATGTCCACTATATTCTTTAGCTGACTGTACACAGTGGGATAGTTAATAAAGAGGAATATCCAGATCCAGTTTATAGTTAGAGTCACTGAAGTTTACAACTTTTATGAGGTTAATTTTAAACTCATGCTCTTGACCAGGCTACTGTACTTTACAGATAGAAAGCAAAGTTGACTTACTGTACTCTGTGAAATTTAAATATTTTCAAAGATAAACTTGGGGAAGTGATTCTCAAGGTTTCTTTCCTCTCCTTTCAGTATTTTGTGCATGAGGATTGAGAGGCCAGTACTGTTGAATATTGAAACATTTCATTTGTCTGCAGGTTAAGTACAAACCACACACCTTCAGTTCATACTTTCAGACACTGTTTTGCCTAGCGTGACCAGACAGCAAGTGTGAAAAATTGGGACAGGGAGTGGGGAGTAAGAGCAGCCTATATAAGAAAAAGACCCACAAATTGGGACTGTCCCTATAAAATCGGGACAGCTGGTCACCCTAGTTTTGCCATTGAATTTAAACTCACTCTGCAAAGAATAGCCTACACTGCAAGGCAATTTAGTCTTCATGAAAGATTTGCCTGGCACTCACTTGGGCAGAAACTATCACCTGTATTAAATAACACACAATGAGTTTGTGTGGTGGACTCCTGACTGTTAGCAACTGTTCTGAGACCACTAAAAACATTTCACTTACTGCAGAAAACTGTTCCTTAGGCTCTGATGCTCACTACAGCAACGGGAGGGGTTCTCCCATGGCTGCAGTTAATCCACGTCCAGAGAAGCAGCAACTACATTAATGGAAGAATTCTTCCATTGTCCTAACGCTGTCTACACTAGGGATTAAGTCGGTTTAACTACATCACTCAGGGATGTGGATTTTTCACACTCTTGAGTGATGTCGCTGGGTTGATGTAACTTTTTAGTGCAGACCTGGCCTTAGTTTCTATCTAAAGTCCATCCCCCATTTGTTTAGTATCAGAGCACCTCGCAATCTTTATCATATTTGTCCTCACAACACCCCTGGGAGTGAAGGCTGTGTTGTTATCCCCATGTGACAGACAGGGAACAGAGAGATGGATTTGCCCAAGTTCACACAGGTAGTCTGGTCGAGCGGCAACTAGAACCCAGGTCTCCTAAGTACTAGGCTATTGCTCTAATCCCTGGACAGTCCTTCCTCCCAAATTAAACCCTAATCTACCCCCCACACCCAACATACTTTTCCATGTATAAAATGAGTCAAATACAATTTCTATACATATTGTACAGCAAAAGGTTTAAACAGTTTTCACTAAGGATGCACCTACATATGTACACCCTGTGAGTACGAAGATTAATTTGTATCCTGTCAGATCTCAGTCTCTCTCTCTCTGTAGTGCATCAGTCATCATCTGTCCAGGGCAATGCTATGCAATCTGAGGCCCCTAACACTAAATGGTGGCCCGTAAGGTCGCTTGTATTAGGTGATGGGGGATTGAAAACGTACTTTCTGAGCTGCCCCGGTCATTTTTCTAAATTGAAGTGTTTGGACCAGCCCCGTGGCTTGGCAGAGGCAACCAGGGGCACCGTCTTCCCAAGGGCGTCCCGCTCCTCTTATAGCATTAGCAGCAGGTCTGGTGTGAGCCAGTTGTGCTCTGAGCAGCTGCTCTTCCTTCCCGACTGCAGCTGGTAAACAATTCCTCTGCTGGCTGCCTGCTACCTTGCAGGTGGAGGGCGGAGAGAGTTGCTGATCCATTGCCTGCTTCCTTCCTGAGCTGTGGGGAAAAAACTGGCTCTGCCTAGCAAAGGGTGGCTCCAATTCCTGACAAGAGGCAGCCTAACAAAGAAGGGGAAGGGAAGCAGAGGACAGTTACGGCTCCTTGATTCTCTGCCCCAGTTCTGATTAGGACAGGGCCTGCTCTAACATGTGCTGACTAGCAGAAGCGCCCCAGGGACCATACGCCAATCAGGCATAGTCTGAGAGCACTGCAAGCCAGCCGCCCTCCCGCTCTCCTCAGGCGGCGTCAGGGAGGGGTGGGAACCATCTATGCTGGCTCTTTGCCAGCTGGGGACTTCCCCACCCTGGGGGTTCCTTGACAGACATGGCTTGGGTAGGCCTTGAAATTGGGTGGTCCCCTCAGGACATTTAAATTGCTTGAGACTGAATGTCAAACTGGAGGAGACCATTACAGCTCAGGGCCAACGTTGCCCTACACGCAGGCACTGACTGCTGCCAAGACAGGTGCCTTTAAGCTGCTTTGTATGTGGTTTTCTTCCAACTTTTTAATAATTTTTTTTAGCTCTTTGCCCGCATTCCACTTGCCTCTTCCCTTATTGGCCACTGCCAAGTGCATTGTGCCGTTTTAGTGACAAGCATGCAAGGGTGTAAGTGTTGGTTTCCTTGGGTCTGAATCTCTCCTATGTGGAAAAGAAACTCCCTTTGACTTCACTGGCGATTGCACTTGAGGATTTGGGCCCAGGCTTAGGTTCTGGTAAGTACCTGTTTTGAGAGTTGCTCAGTTTTTAGACCAAGGAATAAGTTTGTATTGTGCCTTTTGGGGAGTTTCACTCACTCTAAATTTAAATTAATCCACTTCTTTTTCACACACCCCTCTAGGTCAGCACAGAGAACAATTTCAAGACAAGCCCTTTTCTATAACACATAAAAGAGACACATAACAGGATTTCTTAGGCTGCAGGTTCTTTGGGACACAGACACTGGGTCTGAATCTCCTTTTCCGCTGATATAAATAAATTAGGAGTTACACTAAGATACAACTGCTTAAGTAAGAGGAGAATCATCCCCCAATGTCTTCACATGTTTGTGAATGGCCCTCTGAACACTTCTATAATAGAAATATTATATTATAATTTATGCAATGGACATATTTGAGTTTTATGACAGAAAAGAGTCAAATTACATTCCTTTAATTTTGTGAAATAATATAACTGGAAGGAAAGATGTTTTAAATCTACAGATCTGTGTTCTAGGCAGGGCTGATAGCACCACCTGTGATTAACATTGCTGGTCACTTCCCATTGTAAAAGCCTGTTTTCAATTGCTTGTAGTTGTGTCAAACTAACTGCTTGGGCTGAAATTTCCCATGTCAGGTGTCTGCCTCAGGCTGAGGTTTTTGGAAGGTTTCAACCAAAATGTTTCAGCTGTTTCCAAGAATAAGTCTGGGGAAAAATGTGTATTTTGTAAAAAAATCTAGTGATCTTTTGGAAAGCTAACTGTCCATGGGCTTACGAGCAGGCCCCTTGTCTCAGGAATATGCCTTTTGCTGTCCCCATGAAAATATGCCCAAATTTGGCCAAATTGCAAGCCTTAGAAAAATCATATTTCACACATGCTGCTAGATCTGAATAAGGCAGGGATCCTTTGGAAAAAGATTATGTTATCATGTAACCAAAGACTGTATCATAATGCGTATGCACAAGGGAACTGAGTTAAGGAAGCACAAGCAACATTCTTTTAATATGGGATTTTTGTCAGTTTAATATAGAACTACACACCAATAAAAGCACAGCACAACTTGAAATTGTGCACAAAGGTGGTTTTTAAGTTTACACTGAACTCCTCCAATCCTGATCCAGCTGTTCTCTCTGGACACAATTTAGAGCACTGTTAAGACCAACAAGCCGTTACGGAAGTCAGGAATTGCTGGGCACAAGGAACAGTGGGAGCAGAAGCAGGAGTAACAACTAGAAGCCATTATGTGATCTCTATGTCACCAGTTAATTCTTCTCCAGCAGTGTGATCTTCCTGTGGCCAGCGATGCTGCTTTGTAATGGCAGTACAGAGCAAAGCGTCGTGAAGGCAGGGGTCCATCTAGATTACAGCATGCAGATACCGGTGTGAAGATGGAGGAACAGGGACCTGACGACTGCAGTTAATGCATTTTTACAATAGACATATTTATAAAATTGGAGGAAAAGATGACCTTGTGTCATGGTCTCCATTTCAGCACACCAGTGGGCACTATTACTACCTGCTGCTGACGCTGCTTCCCCTTGTCATTTCTGACCTTTTCAATACTTGCTTCTAGGTCCCGTTTCTTGGGAGAAGAATGCATCACACCTGCCCATGTCTACCTAACTTGGCCTGCCTACGGATATCTCCTAGCCGATTCAAATGTTTACCAGAGTTCAGAAATGAAGATGTCTTTTTTTAGCAGGAACAGTTCTTAACCATAAACAAGCACTTGCTGTATTTACATTTTTCCCTGTTATTGTGATGAACGAGTTATTTGCCAGAGGAAATTCTTTAACATACTTTCTTGCCTCGTAAACGTTGAAAACAAACATTGAGATACTGGGGTGTTATGGTCAACATTTTCAAAAGGGACTACTGATGTCAAATGCTTCCAATTTTGGATGCCCAAACTGAGATATCTTAAAGGGGAGTGATTGGCAATTTCATAGCACTTTCTGGAAATCATGCTCCTTTAACATGTCCCAAAGACAGTGAAGCATCCAAAATCACTAGTCACTTGGTAACTCTTGACCAATATTTTTATACTTGAATAAGCTTGATTAAAAATGTGATGTGTGTAGAGGGGGGTGTTGTGCAGAAGTTTAGAGCAAAGCATAAGATGATTGCCAGAAGAAGTGTATTTAGATTAAATTTGGTACCTTTATTGTAATTATTAAAGTATTTGTAGGTTAGCTGCATCACTACATTAAGTTTAACCAATAGGTGTAGCTTTTACATTTTTTAAAACTGTCACATTAAACCAAAGCATCTAAGTGTAAAAAGTGTTCAAAGGATTCTATATGTTGTTTTAGTGTCCAAAGAGAAGACTTGTTACTTAATCTGGCGTAAACCGTGCTGCTCATCTGAAACAATGCATTCAAATGTAGTTTATATTTAAAAAGAAACCCTAAAATCTATTCTAATGGGCTGCCTGACTTCTTGTCATGTACATGTATTAATATTGCTGTGTAAAAATTCTGTATCAGAATAATGGCAGTATATCATTTGATTTATTTTAATATTATAGCATTATTTTTATCACTTTGGTCTTCAATATTTATTCCATGTAAACTGCTATTACATATATCACAGACCAAAATTAGCAAAGATCCCTAAAAGTAGGTCTATAAAAGAGTACACACCTTTATATATTTCTAAGGAAACTCCACAGTTCATATGATAAGAGTTCCCTAACGCAAGTTTCCAGTAGATTCTTAGCTGGTGTGACTTGAATAACAGGGAATTTTCTTGGTGCTAGCATTAAAGCATTTACTAGGCACATGCCCCCAAGGGTTTTCTTAAGCTTGTCAGATGGCTGGAGAGTGTGATTTTTATGAAATACCATGTAGCTTATCAGTGCCTATGGTAAGAATTCCTATAGTTTGTGTGAGTTTCTCACACGTGTCTGCCACCAGTGGGGTATACAGACTCAGAAGGCAAACAAGGGAGCCATTCATCTTCCAACAATCAGTTCCTTTTCTGCTGCTCCCCTGTTCTGAGACAAGTTTGTGGAGTTGTGTCCTGGTGTATTAAAGCAAAGTGTATTAAAAAGTTAGAGGGGATGGGAAATACCTTGGCCTCGTCAACGAAAACCTTTCCATGCACTGTCATGGACCCCAAGGAGAGGAACATTGTAGTCTTGATGCTCTTCCATTTCTTCTGTGTGGAGTTTGGGTGGAGTGGAGAAGTGAGGGGCACTGAGAGCTGGTTACATCTCCCCTATTCAAAGCTGTCTGACACCAGTACAAGTTAGTTGTCCCCCTTTGGAAGCTCCCAGTGGAATACTGGGTGCAGCTGAGAGTTCTACTTCATGCCACCTTCCTGTTCGTCTTACAGTGGAGTTGGGGCAGCTGGTACAGGAGTTCCACCCCTGCAAAACAAAATGCTGCACCTGCCTCATTTGCGTAAAGTAGCCTTAGTAAACCAGAGAAACTGTCCCTCTCTGTGTTGGAGTAGATTATGGTGGCTACCTAGTTGTATGACCACCGTGGATCACTTCACACCATCAAGATGTCTGCAATTTATTAGTCACCCTGGAAGTACAGCCGTCCTATTTATTTCCACATCAGTCTTGCTGTAGCACGTCAGTGACCATTCTATCTCCTAAATGTGAGTAAAGACATGGCTTTTGCCTTCAATTCTGTCCAGCTGTAACATGTATGTTATTTAGCAAGGGCATTGGCTCGAGGTCCTGTGCAGTGAAAACACACCACTGTTTTGTTGCTCTTTGATAAATGATTTTTGGCTCAGCTTTCATGTTTCAATGTACAGTTGATACATGATTTAATGTGATGCACCTAAATGATTCTACACTATAACTTCGGAGAGGAGTGATTTTTCAGATTTAAGGAGGAGATCCAGAAACATCAGCCTACAATAAACATATGACATGGGAAACATACGACATGGAGCTCCTCTAAGGACAGAACGTAGACATAGGCAGCATTTTACATAAACCATGAGTGTAAGAGGTAAAATTACCTTTAAAAATTGGTTAATGGTACTGAGTAAACCCTTTGCAGACTGACAACTACCTCTTATTGACCTTGGTACAAAGGAAATATTTATACCATTTTTTTCCCTTAAATAAGAACAGATTTAAAATTTGTATGAAAGCAAATGTTAAAAAAATTATATAATAAATAGGCTGAGAAAAGAGTGTCCACAGCTACAAAGTGTAAAGTCGTAAGATACATATAGTGCATAATCAGCAATAAGCCAAATTTAGGTGAATGAGTTTAAGAATTGAGTTCAGCTGTTTAGCATCCATGCATTTGGGTATATTACTCATGAAAAAGAGTATACAGAGAGTTGGTGACAGAAAGCAAAATATATCAGTCAGTGACGATTGTCCCTCAGTAATTGAGGATTTAGAATAGGTTGTCCATATAGAGCAAAAACAGTCCCTCAGGAACGTATTTGAGTTACTTTCCTGTTTTAAAGGAACCATACAAAATCAGCATCTTCACACTGAAACTCTTTCTGCTTTTCTAACCAGAACATTCTCCCCGAAAGGAGATGCGCTGTTCCCAGCGGCACTGCAATACCAGGTCAATGCATGGCGTGGACAGAACAAATTCCTATTCCACAAATACACAACACACCCCATTTCAAAAATCAACTTTATATACAGTCCTCAAATGAAGGCCATATCAGATATTAAACTGATAAGAACAGATTTAAACATTTTATTATTCAGCTAATGTTAAAATTATATAATACACAGGTTGAGAAAAGTGTGTCTGTATATCTGGGTATAGTGCTTAGATTATCCACAAATACAACGTTTGTTTTTAAAGTCATAAGATACATATAGTGCATAATCAGCATATTCAGCTCTATGCCAGTTAAAAGAAACTAGGTGTAGAGCAGAGGTGAAAGTAAACTGGTATACCCTAGTACAGCGTAGCAGGGACCAGCTTCCCCAGGCAGCAATTTAAAGGGCCTAGGGCTCCCAGCAGCGGCTGGATCCCTGGGCCCTTTAAATTGCCTCCATAACCCATCTGCCAAAGTCCTGGGGTAGCGGCAGCAGGACTTGGGCGGCAATTTAAAGGCTCAGGGCTCCTGCCACCACTACCGCCCCAGGTCCTTTAAATTGCTGCTGGAACCCCGCCGCCGATACTGTTGCAGGGTACTCAATGTCCCTTAGGAACGAGGCATGCACACAGCTGTTGAATAAAAGTAGTGAGTTTATTGAAGGCAAAAGTGACACACCCGCAACGGGGGCTCCCTTCGTTGCTGCCACTGAGATGGGGAAAGCCCGACGCACCGGAGCAATGCTCAGGATGAAGCCCACTGCGTGTGGGAACACAGGCAGAGAAATAACAGAAACATATGCATCTCATGCATACCTCATGAATAACTAATACCTTGTTTTTATCTTATTAGTATTACATAATACAAGCAGGTGTCTTGTTAGTCTACACATTGCAGGCAGGTGCTGGGAATCGGTTAACTCCGGTATGTGAAGTATGCAATAACAGGGCAGGGACTGATAACGATGGCCGAAAGTACCCTTTCCTTCCCAGGAGTTGGGGGGGCATAAGCACCCTTTCCTTCCCTGGAGTCAAGGAGGAGAGCGCCCCTAGCATTCTTCCATGACAATGTCTTCCGCGCCCTTACAGCTACCCTGGGGCTCTGGCAGTGATTTAAAGGACCCAGGAGGGTAGCAGCAGCCAGAGCCCTGAGCTCTTTAAATCGCCACCGGAGTCCCGCCACCGGTACCCCAGGGCTCCGGAGGTGATTTAAAGAGCCCAGGACGGTAGCAGTAGCTGGGCTCTGAGATAGTAGTGGCAGGGCTCCGGCGAGGATGTAAAGGGTCTGGGGCTCCCGCCGCCACTACCATCCTGGGCCCTTTAAATCACCACCTGGGCCCCGCTGCCAGAGTCCTGGGGGGTCGCAGCAGCCGCCAGGACCCCAAGGACTTCATTGGCAGTCTACAGGTCCCGAGGCTCCACTGCAGTAGTGGCATCCAGGAGCTCCGGGCCCTTTAAATTGCCACCCGAGCCCCTCTACCAGAGCCTTGAGGTAGCAGCAGTAGCAAGAGGTTCCGGGGGCAATTTAAAGGGTAAAGGGCTCCCAGCCACTGCTACTGCAGTGGAGCCCCCGGCCCTTTAAAGTTCCACCAGAGCCTGGAGCCTTGGGGGTAGTGGCGGCAGCCGGGAACACCCCAGGGCTCCGTCAGTGATTTAAAGGGCCCGGGCATATGCTGCGTAGCAGCAGCTGGAGCCTTGGGCCCTTTAAATCACCCCCTAGACCCAGGGCTCCCAGCCACCTCTGCAGTTGGTAGCTCCGGGGGTGATTTAAAGGGCCCGGAGCTCCCAGCCACCACTACTTCCAGGGACTTAAATCCCCTGCACTTCCAGTTAAGGCCACACCTTTTCTGGCTGAGTCTCCTCCCTTCCCCAGGCCTCTGGAGTACTGGTAAGTCCTTTAAGTTACTTTCACGCCTAGTGTAGAGCCAGCAAAGCACAGCATGATGGTAATATTTGATACATCAGCAAGTGCTTACACTTCTTTTATCACAAAGCCAAGAAACAGATCTGTGAATTACTGGGCACAGCCAGAAGAGTCCCTTACTATGTTCCACCACACGAGAATCCCTTACTCATGCTTCCAAGACATCAGCTACTCCCAGTTGTAAAGAGCTGATCGAAGAGCAAGGACTCTCCTAATTAAATAATTGCCATAGCAGGCTCATACAGAAAATCAAAACTCCACTCTAGGAAATGCAACCTCCCAAGCACAGCTCAAGTAAAAGTCTGTCTGCCCACAGTTGTGTCCCCCAAAAGCCTGACATTAGCAGACAGGAGAATTCAGCGGGGGCACATTCATGGCATTGGCTAAGGATGTCATTTGATGTCATCAACTATTATTCCTATCTCACACCTCACTGGCATATAAAGCAATGAAGGCCCTCATTCTCCATTGTCTTGTAGTTTGTATAGCCACCTTACACCTCCTTTGCACTTGTTAAGATGCCAACCAGTCCGAACAGGACTGTTTATAACCATTTTGCATTGATGTGGTGCAGGTGTAAATGACTAGACAACACAGAGAAGAATCAAACCTGAGGTCTCCAAGGGTCTTAATTTGCTCTTTACATTTAATTTACATTCTTTTCAGGTTTGAATAATTTGAATAATTTGGTCAGAGCTTCAGTCCAACAGCTTTAAGGGCACAAGCGCTCAAATCCAAGAGACAGATTAGTTTTTGTTTTTCTCTTTGTGGGTCTGATTCTGCCAGTGTAAAGGCTAATTCTAGGCCAGTCAGCCCTTGAAACCAGGGGCCAGATCCTGCTGATTCAGAGTAGCTCCACTCAACTCAGTAGAGTTCTTAGCAATACACACAAGGTCAAAGAACCAAGCCCAAGGCTGCAGATGAAAATAGACTTCAGAAATTTGGGGGTCCGAGTCTCCATTCCCTTATCCTAGTTTTACACAGGTGTAACTCCATTGACTTTACTAGCATGCTATCACCTCAGTGGAGTTACCCCAGTTTGCAGTCATGAGAAGAGAACCAGGGCCAGGGCAACCCCCACCCCAAATATGCAGTAGACTATGCACATAGCCAGGTAGTCTTGGGCTGTTATTTCTTACTGAACAGTGATACTGTGCGCAGAGGTGTGAAAACACACACGAGGACACAGGGCATCTCATTGCATGCTCACATAAATAACACACCTGAAGCCAATACTCCTCTTCTGTGTCAGTGTGAGCGAATGGCCAATTCCACTAGCGATCTGCCCATCAGACCAGATAGAAATCCTAGTAGATTTTAATCACATAGATGCAGTGCACCCCCTGTAGTTAACTCATGCCAATTAACTTGTAATGGGCTTAGCGATTTATATGGCTAATGAGACCATCCATAATTATATTAGATAAGGTTGCAGCAATGGATAGGGGCTCTAAACTCTCATGTTTCAGAGATAATCACTTACTAACTATGGGGGTGGGGAGCAAAGGGTTGAAGAGGCTTCTAATTCCATAATTATCCAGAACAGAGTTTCTTGCATCTTTCTGTGAAGCATCGTGTTCTGCTCTTTGTCAGCCACAGGAAACAGGACTAAATGAATCAGTAGGCTGGTATAGTAAGTCCTATGTTCCCATGCCATAGAATAGTCACTTTGTGTTAATATTACCATAATCCTGATTTTAGCCACTTGAGCCATGTTAATTCTCACATGTTAAATAAAGGTTGGTTTGGCAGGAGTAAGCACTTAGAATGACTATGGTATATAAAGATGGGGCTTATTCAACTCAAATTCTTTCCTGAACTCTGCCTTGGTCAACGTCCCTTACCTGTACCAGTGAATATTTCATGCATAAATTACAGCTGAAAAATTCCCTCCATTTCTCTCTGCAGTGGCACACCCTTCCCCCAAAACCATGATACACTTTGATTTTGCTTCATTTGCCATCAGCAATAACAGGTCCCGTAGGGTAAAGGCTGGGATCTTCAAAGAGGCCTAAATAAGTTAGGTACTCATTGAAAGTCAGCGGGAGTTGGGCTCCTAACTCCCTTTTGGTCCCTTTGAATGTCCCAGTCAAGTGCTATCTGGGCACAGCTGCCCTGATCCTGCAGCCAGCGTGACCCCCAGAGCAACCTTGTGGCTTTTCTGAGTTGTACCCAGGGGCAATGCCCCTCCCACAAAGAGTCATTGTGGCACAAGTGGATCAACAGACCATAGTGGCTCTATAGCTATTCCCCCTTTCCATCAGTTATGCCGCCTGACACACACATCCTATGCTAACCAGGAGGGAGAGTCACATATAGCCAGGGTAATTTCCCAGGCAGTGTGCTGCTGGCACAGAAGAAAGCATGTTGAAGGGATAAAGAACAAGGATCTGGCCCAGTGAGTTTGCCTCTCCACTGTCTTGCAACCGGCTTTAGCCAGCTACAGCTGGGGAAAGTGGGTGTGAAACACTCCAACTGGGTACATGAGTAGAGAATTCTGATTGGGTAGTTTCACATCCACTTGGCACTCATTCTGCACAGGTGTAAGACAGGGAAGCATTAAGACCATGAGAAACCCACTCCCCAGGTTTCAGCAATAGGTATGCAGGGGGATTTTCTAGCACAGCATCAGAAAGGTACGAGCCCATATTTATATCACCCACCCTGTTCTGGCAATAGTTTCTGTTCACAGGCCCATGTATGGAATCTTCTTAGCTGCAGGAATTTGTGAGGATCATGATAGCTACAGAACTAGGAATTGGGTGGATGGGTGTGAGGGTGGTGGTGAGCTACACAGCAGGATGTTGCCAGCTAGAATGCAGGTGCATTGTTGTGCTGCTTCTGCAGTGAATGTGTGTACCTGTCCTGGGAGCCACTGTGGGTATAGGGCAACAGAGCCAGGGACCATCCTGAGTTGTGGGCTGTGCACTGGCTAGCTCTGGAGGAAAGCCAGGGGAAAGGAATTATCGGTCTCTGGCTCCAAAGCAATTGCATCTGAACCTCATGAGCATGGGAGCCACCTGAAGCCTCAGTATGCACCTGCCCTGGGGGGCAGAAACAGTAAATTGGGGCAGCAGCTGATTCTTTGCCAACTTTCCACTGACCTCCTGTGGACTGTCATGCAAAAAGCCCCATCTCGCTGGTCTCCATTCTGCAAGTTTGCTCCTGCCCCTCCATCTACCTCCCTGCAAGTGGAAATGCACCATTTCCAGGGCCATGTGCTATAAGTTTTGTCTGGAACAGAGGAAGTACCAGACACATGGCAAAAGACAGCTGCATAGTCTCCATTTTTTGTTTTTAATCCCACTCCTTACCTCTGGAGTAACCTTTCTAAAAATGAAGCTCTGAACAAAGGACTGAATGACCCATCCAAGCTGTGGATGTGTTCCAGACAGTCTTTTAAACCAACAAACTTGCCAATACTGCCAAGAACCTGATATATGGACTTTGAAGTCTCTGTACGTATGTAACTGCTTTACCACTTACCAACTCTCTTCTTGTTCGTTCTTTCTTCTTTACAATAAACCTTTAGCTTTAGGCACTAAAGGATTGGCTGGCAGCATGGTATTTTGGGTAAGATCCAAACTCATATTGGCCTGGTAACATGGCTGACCCTTTGGGATCAGAAGAACAGTTTTTGTATAGTGAGCAGAGTTTCAAATAACTTTTCACTGTTCTGGACCTATGTGCTGACTGGGAGCCAGAGAACTGGCATTCAATTAAAGAGGGATGACTGATTTTTGCTTCTTGCTAACCAGAGTGGGGGATCAAGAGCACAGTTTGTGATTAGCTGGGGAGTTTAACTTCAGTGTTACTCCAAAGGTTAGTGGGTACCCGCTCTCCCTTTTGCAGTCTGCCCTGAGCTTGGCATTTCTAGTAAGAACTGCCCAAGGCACCATTGATCAGACCTGTGCTGGGACTCAGAATAGGGGGCAACCTGGATTTCCCCCACCAACCACGGGGCAGTGGTCTAGCACTCAGAGCAGGGATTGAAAACCCCTGAAGAGAGTCAGTGATAATGGACTTTATTGGACTCTGATACACCCTTGAAAGGGCACTTGAATTTAATGACTCAGCTTGAAAGCCTGGATGAGTGAAAGGCACAGAGAGGGTAAAAATATCCACTTCAGGGAGGAAGCCCGGGGGGCACAGCCCCCATACGTGAGCTGGGACTGTGTAAAGACAGTGGGAGTAATTATGGACTGAGTCTGGGGAAGGCTACAGTTAAAGTCCATACTGAGGACACCTGAAAGGCCCTGTTGGACTCAGACCCTGGAAGGGGTCTGCTTAAGTTATGTTTCACATACAGACTGTGTGTGATTGGGCCAGAGGGCTGAGTCACCGAAGCTACCTGAGAAACCACTGACGGGGGGCACTATAGACTGAGGTGCAGACACACACCCAGCAAGGAGGCGCCCGCGTGAGGTGGGTGCGACCCTGTTACAATACCTTTTAAGAGGCTTTTTACTCATTTGCCTTGTCAACATAAGGCGCCTTAATGAAGTACAATCCCGGCAAGTCTGACCTCAAACTAAAGGCCTTGTTCACAGCCCCCCTTTAGTGCCACGTTTTATTATTGCTGCACAGATGGCTGTTCAAAAGAAACAGAAGGTGTTCAGAGTCCCTTGATCTAAACAAGATGTCTCAGGGATTTGATCTTGACAATGTGTAACGTGTTTTCTAGCAGGCGTTAGAAGAATCACAGGGAGTGGCAGGACTCTTTTTAAAGTCAGAAAAAGGGTTTTGTAACCAGTTACCCAGACTGAGTGAGTAGAAAGTTCCCAAAATCAGTGAGTAGCACTGTCGCCATCATCAATCAGTAACAAGGACCCAGGAATCCGGAAGATTTTAACACACATCTGGCACAAGGTGACTCCTCTGTTCCTTCTCAATGGTAGTTGTGAGTGCTTGCAGAATTACGCCAATAATGTGCAAATGGTCATATGTAATATGTATATGCATCAGCTGCTTTGAATCACTGGAATGGAGCCATAGTGTCTTAGGGAAACTTGCATGTGGTTTGAATTGACAAACGTATCTATTAAATGTTATGACTGAACAGGGTGCAGACATAGATATAGCCTGGTAAAAGGGATGCCATTAGCTTACATAGCAAGTCCTTGTTTTGTTCTGGGAGCATACAGCGCTAATGGGGCAGGAGGGCGGAGTCTGTTTTGGTGGGGGAGGGATTTCTAGACTCAGATCCGATTGTGGAGTCTGATCTGTGGATAAATTCTGACATAATGTAATGAGAATACACTGCGGTTCTTACTCTAGCAAGGAGGGGACTGCAGGACTGTTGGGGAGGTGGCAGAAGAGAAGGAATTTTAAATGCAGAAAAAAGCAATATAACCTTCAAATAGCTAAAAGAAACATGGGGTATTTCCCTATTTCCTAAAAGGTATCCCAAAAACTTGGCAGTGGCTCTGGAAAAGGGAGGCAAGGTACCATCAACATAACAAAAACTAACATGCTTAGGAGTCCAATTATTACTGTTTGTACTTCAGTAATGCCTAGAGTACCCAACCAAGATTGGGACTTGTTGTAGCTGGACAAATACACAGTAAAAGAAGTCTCTGCCCCAAAAAGATTGTAGTTCCACTAGACAAGACAAAGTGGGAGAAAGGCAGTCTTAGTCCCATTTCACAGATGGGGGAACTGAGGCACAGACCACTTGCCCATAGTCATACAGGAAGTTTGCAAAAAATGGGATTGCACCCAGGCCTCCTGAGTTCTAGGACAGTGCCTCGACCACAAGACCAGCCCACATGGATGGGATTACACCCTGTTTTAATTGTAATGCAGCTTTGCAGATCCCAAGGATGTAGCACAGTTCAGAAGCACAGTGAAAATACCTTGGTTCCAACAATACAAGCAAGACTGAGCTTTTTTTGAAGCACTCCAGAGTCCTAACGGTTGTTTTTACACCAAGTATGCAAAAGTATCTTAGGCCCCTTTACGGAACAAATACAAAGACGTGGCTCCTGCTGCCAAGAGCTTACAATCAAACAAAACTGCCATTGACTTTAGTGGCTATAGAATCAGCCCACATTCCAGTTACTTCTGTGTTGAGATATTCTAGAACAAAGGCATGAGGGAGCGTGTCTGAGGTTGTGAGCACAGTCTACTAGGAAGGCAAACTCAGGGGTGGACCCTTAGAATGCATGTAAGCAGTCACCAATCTCCCTCTTTTTATCTTTTTTATTCTGCCGCCTTTTCCCCCCCCCCCCCCCTTGCTTCTTCTGTCCCATGGGTGAAGCTTTCAGGGTGAAATCCTGGGCTTATTAAAGTCAATAGCAAAACTCTGCTGGGCTTCAGTGGAGCCTGGATTTCACCCACAGACCTTGATCCAAAGCCCACTGAAGCCAATGACAAAACTGCCATAACTTCAGGAGGCTGTGGAGCAAGCTTATTTGTACATTGTGTGTCTTCCATTAGCACTTCGGGATTCCAGCCCAGAGCTGGGCTCCTTTGTGCTATATGTGCTACAAATACATTGTAAAGAGACAGTCCTTGCCTTGAAGAGCTTACGGTCTGACCAGAGAAAGCAGCCCAAGGGCGGGAGAGATTTTGATCCAATGAGTGCCATAGAAATCGGAGCAGGAAACAACTTGTTAGATCATCCAGTCCCTCTCTTGGCCACAGTGGGACTATTTCCTTCAGAGTTATGCCCATGCTGACTTTTAAACGTAACAAGAGAGAGAGCATCCAGAACTTCCCTTGAGTGATGACTATTTTGCAGCCTAATAGATATTACTGTCAGGAAGAATTTTTTTCATGATATTCAGCCTACATTTTTTCTTTTTTAATTTCATACCATTGCTCCTAGTTATAGCTCGTGGCACTTATGCCCACAGTCTCTCCCCTTAGTCATAGTTTAGCTCAACTGTACAGATCAAGCTCTCATCAATCAGTGCATCCAGACCCTGATCCTTTTGACTGCTCTTCTCTGAACTCATTGCACTTGGGCTGTGTCTTTTTGGTAATATGGTGCAAAGAACCGAACACCGTACTCCCGGGGCAGGTTCACCAGCGCTGTGTAGAGAGAAATGATTATTACTTCGGTGCTTTCCAGTGTGATGTAATACTTTGGAGGCGTACAGCAATATTGCTCAGCAGTAGCATGTAAGGCCTAATGGGGGGAGGGGGAAACCCACTTGAACAGTTTGATAGAGTGGAGAAGATCATCAGCTTCTCTTCCACCCTCCTCCTCGTAGCGCGAGGGTGACAGATGGGAACAGATTGAATAGTCTGATGCAGTGCAGTAATACTCCAATAAATCATTCCACTTTCTCTCGTTGTCAAATGGCACCGTGCTTTCAATCCTCAAACGTTTGCCTTTGTATTTTTCCCCTTTGGAATTCTTTTACGCTATTTTTTGTTAAAACAACTGAGATGCAAGCAGTAATATTTACACGAGATGAGAAAGTGATCTAAAAACTTAGCAAAAAGGAGAGGGGGATTTGTTACATGATAGGAGCTATCAGTGCCTTGAGAACTAATGTTTGTTTATGTCCCTCTTATTCTTTTTAGTTGTGTTTCTCATGGTTTCAGGCCAGGGAGCACGTCTCACTATTGATGTAGCCAAACACAATGGGCCAGATCGTCAGTGGTTATAAAGTGGTCTAGCTCCACTGACGTCAATCAACGTACACCAGCAGGGGATCAGTCCCTAGTGTTAAGAGTCCTGTGGCACCTTAAAGACTAACTAAAGTATTAGAGCATAAGCTTTCGTGGGCTAATACCCACATGGCATGCATCCGACGAAGTGGGTATTAGCCCACGAAAGCTTATGGTCTAATACTTTAGTTAGTTTTTAAGGTGCCATAGAACTCTTTGTTACCTCTGCAATCCCAGACTAACATGGCTACCCCTCTGATTCTAGTCCCTAGTGTTGTTTCCTAATTTTGAAAAACAGCAAAAAATTATAAACCAGGGCTTTTTTTGGTGGTCTTCTGGTTGTCTTACATGTTTGGGAATTTACTCTCTCTCTCTCTCTGTTGGGGTGAGAGATCAGAACTTGAAAACACACTTTTTTTTAAAGTATGCCACAGCACATTCTCTTCTGCTGTGGCTGTGAGTGCATGGCACTGACCAATGCAAGGGTGCTGGAACAATTTGTTTAGTGGGGGTGCTGAAAGCTGTTGAACCCTGTATATCAAGGCTGGGCAAACTACGGCCTGTGGGCCTGTCCTGCCCGGCCCCTGAGCTCCAGGCCAGGGAGGCTAGCCCCAGTCCCCTCCCCCGCTGTCCCCTCTCTCCCACAGCCCCAGACCACTACACGGGCAGCGCTCTAGGGGGTGGGGCTGCGAGCTCCTGAGGGACAGAATGTGTAGCTCAGGCTGGGCTACACGGCTGCCAGACACGCTGCTCTGAGCAGCATGGTATGGGGGCGGGAAGCAGGGGCTGGGGAGGGTGGATAAGAGGGAGTCCTGGGGGCAGTCAGGAGACAGGGAACTGTGGGGGAGGGTTGGATGGAGCGGAGGCTCTGGGAGGGCGGTCAGGGGATGGGGAGGTTGGATAGGCATGGGAGTCCCGGGAGTCTGTCCAGAGGTGGGGTGTGGATAGGGGTTGGGGCAGTCAGGGGACAGAGAACAGGGGGAGTTGGGTGGGGTCCTGGGGGGCAGTTAGAGTGGGAGGTCTAGGGAGAGAGCCATCAGGGGACAAGGAGAAAGGGGTGGAGCCCCAGGGGGAGGTTAGGGGCAGAGGGTGCTGGGAGGGGTCAGTCAGGGGACAAGGAGCATAGGGGGTTGGATCGGTCGGGGATTCTGAGGGGGACAGTCAAGGGACGGGAAGTGGGAGGGGGTTGAATGGGGGTGGAGCCAGGCTATTTGGGGAGGCACAGCCTTCCCTACCCAGCCCTCCATACAATTTCGCAACCCTGATGTGGCCCTCGGGCCAAAAAGTTTGCCCACCCGCCGTATATGTTGGAAACCACTTGAAGCCATGGGGTGCAGCCTTTGGACCACTGTAAAAAGAGAGACAAAAAGCGGGACTGAGCAATTCCTCAAAGGTTTCCCATCTATTTGTCAGATCACTGCAGGAAATTGCAAGGCCCGTGCTGGATTTCCAGCTAAATCTCAATGGGGCGCTCTCGTGGGCCAGCAGCATCCAGCCTTGCCCTCTACGCCTGGTCTACCCTTTTAGGCCATGTAATAGATATAGACTGGAATGTTTATAGGCCTCTGTTGCCTGTGATAAGAGATCTGTTTGTGCTTTTGAAGAGAGAAGAGAGTGGGCTTTAATCTAAGTCTTGTGCATCCTTGGAAGCAGAATACCAAAATAGCAGGTGGTGGACCTAGGTAAGCTGAGCAGAGACAATGCAGCAGAGCCTTGTTGATAACTCAGTGAGTTGGGGCAGATGACACTGGTAACCTTAAACAGCCTAATTAAAAAAACCAGGCCCAAGTTGGGTCCCCAAAAATTCGTGACTACTTCTGAAAAAGTTAGCCTGAGGGATGTCACAAAAGAAATACACAGACCCGTCTTCATGAAGAAAACTCTTTGTAAAGGTACAAAGTGTAGTAGGACATAACAAAACCAAGCTTTTGTGATCTGTGTCACGTGGTGGCAGCTTGCCTCACTTAGAGGCTGCTGTTTTCAAACTTAATTAGCTTGGTTGGCTGCATAGCTAGTCATTTTTATTAAATGTAAAGTAATCACCTTTATTAGGCAACTGCTTAAGAGACCACCCAAAATTACCTCTTCTCCCACTGGGTACAATTCAATTCCATCTTTATTAAGAGACCACATTTGTTGAGCCACCAATTATTGTCACTCCCTTGAGTGGTGGCTAAGACAGGTTTCATTTTTCCTGGCCCTCATTATATTCTTTGACATTCTGAACAGGGCCAGCATCACAGCTTCGTGGCTCAGATTATGCATCACAATAGTCTATTTTTGTCTACGCTTAGGGGGAAAGGGGGTTAGAAATTAGAGCCCCAGTCACATTGATAATATATTTTGCAACAGAGCTGTCAACTTTTAATAAGGGTTTTTGAGGTGGGATTATACCTCTGAGTTACCAGTGGAGCTGAAATTTACACAAATACAGTGTCCTGAGCTATTTTAGATTTATACTTTGTAAGGAAAAATATTCCACTGTCAAAGCTGTGAGGCCACGTCTGTGGTCAGAAGCTGCAGTGGGAATTTTGGTAAGCACCAGCTGTGGGATAGGGTCCCAGGCATGAAAGGATATTAAATGTAAGTACAGTGGGCCAGATTCTGAGCTGCATGGTGTTGGGGTGTATGAGAGGGAAGAGTAGAGGCGTGGTGCAAAGCTTATCTTTGCACACCTCTGATTTTAGAGGAGTATGCTGGGCCAATCCTCTAGCATAAATCAGAACAGCCTGAAGGTTCAACCCTGTCTCATGTAGCTGCACTGCACCCAAAGCCCAAGGAAAGCACTGATTTGGTGATAATTCCTGCCCTCTTGTTAGTTATTGCCCTCTTTCTGAGATGCCGCTTTCTCTCCCTTTGTGCCTGGCCAGCTCTGCTTGCTGGGAGTAGGGGAAACAGACTCTGCTCCTCCTAGTCCCTGCCCTGAGGGGAGTGCGGTACAGCCCCGACTTTTCATCCAGGTTAGCAAACCTGGCAGCCCCTAACATGGCTACGCAAGGACGGGGGCCTCTATTCCCTTGCATGATGGCTAGAGCAAAACTTCTCTAGTAAAAAGGTGGGAACCCTAACTGGGTACAGCCATTTTCTGACTGCATCAGACCCTCAGCACAGTAATACTGCCAGCCTTTGAGGGCATGACAGCACTTTGTCTTGCAGAACTGAGATCCTCATACCCAGTATTTGTTTAGATTTCAGACCTATTACTTGCTTTCATGTGGAGGGTGAAATCCTGGCCCTTTTGAGGTCATTGGCAAAACTTCTATTGACTTCATTAGCAAGGTTGTCACTGGGCGTATCTGAAAAGAATATATGAAATACTGTAAAGTTAGGGATCGGTTGCCAATATAAACCAGTATTTTCAGTGTAATGCAGGAGTTAATTTTAACTAACCTGCCTAATATATGCAAAATGAGGTGTACTACAGTATATGAGCTGGGCTAGCAAGAGGCTACCATGAGCTGATACTGGTATTGTCTGTGACACTGAAAAATAATGTGCCCCGGAAAAGAAATGCTATTTTAATACACTGTGGACAGTATATATGAATTAAGTAAAGAATGCTAGATACAAATCCTATCTAAGTCCATTAAGTTTGAAAGCAATAATATGTCAACACAGCCCCACTGATATTCATCAAATCCCTTGAATTACTTTGCAGGACCTTCTGAAATGTCTTATGAATGCACATACTAGTGCCATGAAACTGAATACCTCTTTTGGTGAAAGAGGTTAGGGAATACAAACACCTAGTTCTTATTTACTGTCTTTCACCCATAGACCTCAGAGCCCCTTTAAGGGGATAGACATAATTATCCCCATTTTATAATTGGGGAAACTGAGGTACAGAGAGAGGTTTTTGCCCAAAGTCACCCAGCAGGCCAGTGACAGAATCAGAAATAAAACCCAGGGTCCCGAGTCCCAGTCCAGTGACCTATCCACTAACCCACGCTGCCTTACATATGTTTCTCTCATCCAGTTAGCATGCAAGAGTGGTAATCAGGCTGTCTGAGAGTGCTGTCCTTTCAATGCCACTTAGTCCTTCTGTGACCTTGGTCAAGTCACTTAACCTCTCTCCCTCAGTTACCCCATACGTAGGATGGGGATCATATTTTCTAGGGACGATGTGAAAACTAATTAGGTAACACTAGAAAGTGCTTTGAAGGCGTTCATTATAATTATTAGTGAATGTGATGGTTTGTGCATTTGATTTTTAGTAACTTTCTCCTCCTTATAACCATCTTTGGAAGAATAGTCTTCATCTTACTGTTTCTACACTTCTTATGCTGTTCTGTTTTACTTCCTGATAAATTGCTTTGTGTATTCTTAGGGCAGTGACTGATTCTGCTACTTGTATATAACTTGTGAAGTGGGTTTGTATACATGTACTGTAAGCAATACAGCTTTCTTCATTTGTGTCAGTCTTTGGTGCTTAATTTGTATTTTCTAGACCTAAATTATATTGTTATGGAACACTGATGTAAGTCCAAAATAGCTCCATTAAAGTCAGAGGAGTCACTGTGGTCTTACAGCAGCATGACCGAGATCCAAATCCAGTTCAGTATTTTCTTAGTGTAGGTGGATTAAGAATGAAATATATTAATAAGCATCTCCATACTCTGCCCTCCATCCATGTCAGAATTCCCTTAGCACTGGGAATTTCATACAAGAATTTGTTGAGGTTATTTTGTTTTAAGCCATTTAGTATATCAGAGCCAGATTTCACAGTCATTGAAATCAGCGGCAAAACGACCACCGTCTTCAAAGGGTGAAGGATCAGGCTCATCGTCCCTACATGGGATTTCATGTACTGAGGTGGAAATTTCTCTGGTTTTAGTGAGAATGTCACACAGCAACATTTGTCCTTTACAGCAGAATGATCTGATGTTGCTGTCTGAGTTCCTAAATATTAATAGAACCACCATTCTCCTGGAGGTGATTTTTCATTTCTACCAGTGTAGACTATAGATTTCTGTTCATGCCTCTAGTCTTACAAGTAGTGAAATCTGGTTCTTGCAGTGGCAAGAACACTTTTAAATAACTGCATCTTATCACTATATTTTTTTTAAAAGCAGAGCTCTTCCTCCCTAAGAGTTTAGAAGCTATATTTAATGGTCTCTCCATCCTCTCCTCACCACTTCGCACTTACCCAAAAAGCTTTTTAAATCAAGCTTAGAGGGGGAAAAAAAATACTGGGTTTCTTATTTCTGTTGGTCTAGAAAGGGAACAGAACTTGGATGCGCATTTTCAGATTGTTAATGTGCCCTTAAAGGATATCCCCGGTTGTCACATTCTTGTATCTCTACAAGACTTTTTAAATATTCCAAGTCAGTGTTACTCTGTAAAACTTGAATACAACTGAAAAGAATTAGAGTAAGACAAAACAAGTTATACCCAAAAGGTAATAACCAATGATGTATGAATGTCTGTGAATAACCCTTAATTGAGTGAGAATTGTAACATACAATTTTTATATTCTTCTCCCCTAAAAAAAATAAATACATATTTCCACTTGCAATTCTGTAACCAATGGTTAAGTTTTACTTTGTAGTTCAAAGCTTTGAACTATTTAAGTTACTATCAGGCTCCTTCTTCAAACTTTGGCAAAATCCAGCCACTGATGATTTAAATTGATGTTCCTGTTTTTGAACCTTTTTATCTGCTTTCTGTATGTTACTACTGAAGTGAAAGCTCAAATCTCAAAGCCTGCACCACATACTTCAGGAAATTGTCTCAAGTTTTCTAGACTCAGAGTTACAGCAAAAATTTGATTTCACCATTCATTATCCAAATCTGAAGCTGTCTTCCGAGCCCTCTAATTTAACCTACCAACAACTTGTAGTCTCTTCCATTAAGGTTAAGATATAGCAAATACATCTATGCAGTAACTTTGCACTCAGGACAGATATATCTCATCAAGTTGACGTATAATAATTTTTGACTAGTGTTTATGGAAATACTCTTGTAGCAGTCACTGCAATTTCTTTGCAGAAATTAAGTCCGTTACTTCTGTCATGTATGTGACTTGTTATAAAACAATGAATGTTACTGTTTGCTAAATTTTGTGTCAGAGAGCTTCCTTGCCAAAACAAGTGTTTTAGACTACATATTTCTGAACAAGCTAACTTCTGATATGAATAGGACAGGTTGGTTCAGGATCTCACTCCCAGTGACTCAATTAATATCTTTAGGTAAGTCTTTTATGTCATAAGCCACAGTAATAAAATATAAAAATGCCTACCCCATTAATAATTCAAAATAGCCTTCCTAACAAGGAGAGCCTATAGATGAGCACAATGTTAAACCAAGCAACTGTGTTAAACTCCTTTGCCTACTAACATTAGTGATACATAATTATCCAGAATTTTCCGATCATTAGTAGAAGAGCAATTTTTACAGGGCAATTAGTTTTAGCAGACAGAAAAAGAATTGTGCTATTTAAACCTGTCACCCATCATGAACTTAAGTCTCTTTAAAAATACTTTAGTGACTTTTATTGGTATAAATACCTAAAATGAGATTGAACAGCAAATGAGAACTCTGTGCTTCTCATGATATCCTAAACTGTGAATTATACTCAGAAATGAGACATACAATTTAATATGCACACAAATTATGTCAAAAAGCACTAGTCTGCCATTCTAAAACAATTTCATAAAGTTTCAGTAGTTTATTAAAGAAAACAGTCAAAATGTACAAGTATGTGACCCAGTTTCGTAGATAACTTCCTACAAAGTCAGTAAAATATGAATTCAATCTAGTTTAAAAACTGCTAGAATTGATCATTTTTAAAGTTGATATTCATTTTAAAATCACATTTCACAAATAATTCTGAAATATTACCAAATGAGTAGTGCAACAAGAAAATTAAAAGTAGTTCTACACTGTGTTTGCATTTCAGGCAAAAAATTACATCACTGCTTTCAATACTTAAAATCACTTGAGAATGTCAACCCAACAGCTCCCCACAGAAACTGAACACTGCTTCTGAACATATTAGAAACTTCCTCATCTTGACTTCAAAATAAATAATAAAACAACACCCTCTGAGGTCATCAAAAATAACTTTAGTATAAAATTTTGTCTTGGCCTTTATCAAATCTTGAATAAAATTGTTAAGCCTTTATCAAAACAGACAGGAATAGGGGATAAAACTACCATGGCCTTTTATCCAGGTCAGGTGCAATCACACCTACAAAGGTTAGAAGCAAGACCAGAAACTCGGAGCCCTGTTTAGTTTTTTAAAAACCACACAAAGACAAATAAATAAAACTGCTTCTGACAGCCTAAGGTTTGGGGTATTTTGTTCATGTAAGTGGCCCATAGGCAGCAATCTCTTATGTTCTGAAGATAGCATATGCAGAGTATAGAAAAATAAAATAGCTTCTTACAGCTGAAATTTTGGGGACAGGGTGGTGATCTGATTTTCCTCAGAAACAGCCATCTTGAGTGCATCTGCAGAAAGATGGAAAATGATCTATTTTTTCTATTACAAGAAAAGCCATCCTACATCCCAAAGCTCTTGAGATCACAAAGGATGGTGCCCTGGGTGCTCTGTATGCTTTGGCAGCAAGGGAAGTGGGCTCTGAAGCAGACCCTGAGCTCCTTGTTGAAGATGAAGCACAGGATGGGGTTGACTCCAGCCTGGGCGAACGTCATCCAGACCGAAGCAGTCAGGTAGGCCTGTGGGATGGTGCTGGCCTTGAGGAAGACCCGCAGGTAGCAGGCCACGATGTAGGGGGACCAGAGCAGCAGGAAGAGCAGGGTGATCATGTAGAACATCTTGCAGATCCTCTTCTCCATCTTGAACTCCTCCAGCACCAGCAACCTCTTAATCTGGCTGTGGGTGGCCTGCCTGATGCCCACCAGCGTGGGCGGGGTGGGGCCCCTGCCAAAGCCGGCCGTCCAGTTGGCAGCAGCTTGGCCGGTGGCGCCCGGCCCGTGGAAGGTCCAGTTCTGGCTGATGGCCGGGACCAGCTGGGCCGGCTTCATCTTGCGGTGGCCGTAGATGAAGAAGAGGAGCTTGACGTAGACCAGGTGGGTGGCGGCGATGACGGCGGCCAGCATGAGCATGAAGCCCAGGGTGTCGTTGGCCTTGACGTAGCGGTGCTCGAAGATGCACTGCTCCTCCTCCCGGATGAACTTGTAGGTGCCCACGTCGAAGACGGGCGGGAAGGCCATGGCCGCGGCCAGGGTCCAGACCATGCACACCAGGGCCAGGCAGGTCCAGCCCGTCATGCGCTTGGCGTAGAAGCGGTGGTGGGCCACGGCCATGTAGCGGGTCACCCCCACGCAGAAGAGCAGGAAGGCGGCGTGGAAGCAGAAGAGGACGGCCAGGAAGGCGAGGACCTTGCAGCTGAGCGGCCCGTGGGGCCAGGCGCCCGCCCCGCTGCGCACCGACAGCATGACGAAGGGGAAGCAGGCCAGCGAGCGCAGCGCGTCGGCCAGGCACAGGTCCAGCAGCAGGTAGTAGGGCGCGCGGTGCAGGTGCCGCTCCGCCAGGATGAGCCAGGCGAAGAGCACGTTGCCGGCCAGGCTGACGCACAGGATCAAGCCCAGCGTGGCCAGCTTGAGGCCGGGGGCGCTGAGCAGGCCGCCGGGGCTGGGCAGGTGCGGGCTGCTGCTGCTGCCGAGCTCGCTGGCGTTCGCCATGGAGCGGGGAAGGGAAGCGGGGGCCGCTTCTCCTCCCGGCTCAGCTCTCGCCCCCCGGGATCCAGGCGGCCGCGTCCAGCCGCCCCGCCTGCCCCATCCCCTGCCCGCGGGGGCTCCCGGCGCCGGGGACGCTCCGCCGCTTCATGCACGGGCCGGGCCGGGCTGGGCGGGCGCGGGGCGCGGCGGCCGCGCCCCCCACACACACCCCGCTTCCTCTCCGGGGCTAGGCACGGGCGGGCCCCGCGATGTCCCTCCTGCCGCGGGGCGGGCGCCTCATCGGGGGACCGCCGACGGCCGGGGCTCCGGCGGCATCGTGGAGCATGGCACCGCTCCCTCCCCGCGGGGCTTCACCGGGGGAGCCGGGCGCGCGGCGGCCGGGGAGACCCGGCGCGGCGGCTGCAGGCGGAGGAGAGGAGCCGGCTTGGGCTCAGCTTCCGGCGAGATGCTTCTCCGGAGCCAAGTTTAGGGGCAGGCTGGGCCTGCGCAGAAGAGCCGGAGACATGGGGCGGGGAGGGGGAGCCGCTGCCTCGCGCCTCTTCCCCCTAATCAGGACTGGGGGGGGGACCCACGCGTGGGGCGAGACGTCCACGGGGGGGGGGCACGCCTCTGTGGCGGCGCTCGTCCACGGGTGCAGCGGAGTCGTGTCCTGTGTGCGTGCGTGCGGTGTGAAGGGCTGGTGGGCTCCATCCGCCTGCTTGGGCATTTCTGTGCCCCTCCCTGCCAGGGGATAAGTTGGGGGTTTTGTGTCCCTCCCTGGAGCTCCTTTGTCTTCATCAGAGACCAGCTGTCATGTAAAATCTCTGGGGAGAAAAGGGGGGTATGTTTCCCCCCATCCACCTACTCACTCACCCACTCACTCACTCTTCAAGTCAGAGGCTGTCCACATCAGCGTGGATTTGACCTCTCCTCCCAAGGGAATGCGATCCTTAGTGCTTACTAATGAGCACCTGCCTGCCATAATCCAAATATGGGGACAGAAAGACCCAGAATGAGGTTTGGGAGACCAAGCGTGAAAAATCTGGACCCTTTTTTTGGGAAGGGGGGAGAGAGGGTAATAATTGCTCATAAGATAAAGCCCCTAATATTGGGATGGCCCTGATAAAGTTGGGATATCTGGTCACCCTAAATGAGGGACACTATGGAAAACTATAGTTCCTGAAATGCAAAGTAGCGCGGGGTCCATTTGTTTAATATGACAGCTAATACTTTCAGGAACTTTAATTGCATGGCTTCCTGACAGAAATAATTTGCAACATTAAAGAGCATACAAAACACAATTAATAACACTGGTCTACAATTTTTTAGAAGTCGTCTGTTTCAGAGATAAAATGTGATATTTATTATGTATTTTGATGTGCTGAATTCAAATATGACAATTAAAACAACTGATTGGCTACTGTTTCTAAGATATTTAAGTTTTTACATTTTATGTCTATGTATATTGTGTAAATAGTAGAGTTTTAATCATAAATTGTAAACCTAGGTCTTTTCATGTGTTTATGGTTGCTTTACATGATAATATTTCACCTGTCCTGTTTATGTAACACTTTAAAAATCAGCAAAAGGGTTATATAAATAAAATGTATTATGAAACAAAAGGCAAAAAACTATTATGTACATAGTTTAGTCCTATTCAGTGTCTACGTGGCGCTTCTTGGCTTGTCTCTTGTATTCATTAAATGGAGCATCTCTTGTCACTGTCCAGCAATAGTCTGCAAGCATTGATGGGCTCCATTTGCCCTGGTAGCATTTCTCCATTGTTGCAATGTCCTGGTGAAATCGCTTGCCATGCTCGTCACTCACTGCTCCACAGTTCGGTGGAAAAAAATCTAGATGAGAATGCAAAAAATGTATCTTTAGTGACATGTTGCACCAAGGCTTTTGTATGCCTTGAGGAGGTTTTCCACCAACAACCTGTAGTTGTCTGCCTTGTTGTTTCCGAGAAAATGTATTGCCACTGACTGGAAGGCTTTCCATGCCGTCTTTTCCTTGCCACGCAGTGCATGGTCAAATGCATCATCTGGAAGAAGTTCACGAATCTGAGGACAAACAAAGACACCTTCCTTTATCTTAGCTTCACTTAACCTTGGAAATTTTCCACGGAGGTACTTGAAAGCTGCTTGTGTTTTGTCAATGGCCTTGACAAAGTTCTTCATCAGACTCAGCTTGATGTGTAAGGGTGGTAACAAAATCTTCCTCGATTCAACAAGTGGTGGATGCTGAACACTTTTCCTCCCAGGCTCCAGTGACTGTCGGAGTGGCCAGTCTTTCTTGATGTAGTGGGAATCTTTTGCATGACTATCCCACTCGCAGAGAAAACAGCAGTACTTTGTGTATCCAGTCTGCAGACCAAGCAAGAGAGCAACAACCTTCAAATCGCCACAAAGCTGCCACTGATGTTGGTCATAGTTTATGCACCTCAAAAGTTGTTTCATGTTGTCATAGGTTTCCTTCATATGGACTGCATGACGAACTGGAATTGATGGCAAAACATTGCCATTATGCAGCAAAACAGCTTTAAGACTCGTCTTCGATGAATCAATGAAGAGTCTCCACTCATCTGGATCGTGAACGATGTTGAGGGCTGCCATCACACCATCGATGTTGTTGCAGGCTACAAGATCACCTTCCATGAAGAAGAATGGGACAAGATCCTTTTGACGGTCACGGAACATGGAAACCCTAACATCACCTGCCAGGAGATTCCACTGCTGTAGTCTGGAGCCCAACAGCTCTGCCTTACTCTTGGGGAGTTCCAAATCCCTGACAAGGTCATTCAGTTCAGCTTGTGTTCTGAGGTGTGGTTCAGAGGAGGAGGATGGGAGAAAATGTGGGTCCTGTGACATTGATGGTTCAGGACCAGAAGTTTCATCCTCTTCCTCTTCCTCGTCTGACTCGAGTGAGAATGATTCTGGTGCATCAGGAACCGGCAGTCCTTCTCCGTGGGGTATTGGATGTACAGCTGATGGAATGTTTGGATAATGCACAGTCCACTTTTTCTTCTTTGACACACCTTTCCCAACTGGAGGTACCATGCAGAAGTAACAATTGCTGGTATGATCTGTTGGCTCTCTCCAAATCATTGGCACTGCAAAAGGCATAGATTTTCTTTTTCTGTTCAACCACTGGCGAAGATTTGTTGCACAAGTGTTGCAGCATATGTGTGGGGCCCACCTCTTGTCCTGATCTCCAATTTTGCAGCCAAAATAAAGGTGATAGGCTTTCTTAACCATAGTGGTTACACTGCGCTTTTGTGATGCAAAAGTCACTTCACCACAAACATAGCAGAAGTTATCTGCACTGTTCACACAAGTACGAGGCATCTCTGCTCACTTTGGCTAAACAGAAATGTGTCCCTTTGCAAAATCAAACACTGACAAATAAGAGAGCACGACACTGTATGATTTCTAGAGCTGATATAGGGCAATTTGTTCAGCAGACTGATGTAAGCTTCGTTATGATTGCATCATCCATGACTTCTAGGAATAACATGATGCAATTCATATCATGTATGACGCAATACCAGCTTCAGATTGCATCATTCATTGTTTTGCCTGAAAAGCAAGTACTGTCTAAACCCAATCATAGATTTATTCATAGATCCAGTCAAAGATGTATTTTAGTCATTTCTGGTTTAAATTGAGATCCCTTCCCTTTATAACTCACTTATCCTCCGCCATTCCCATGTCAAGGGTCGTATATACTGACCCAATAGCGTATCTTGAAAACTAGAGTCAATCAACAATTTTAAGCATCATTTTTGTTCTCAGTGACCCAGAATTAGTAAAGTTTGACTACATTTATTTCAGAAGCATTTTGGCTGTAGAGCAGTGTAACCGCAGGCCTGGATTCTACAGACCTTGCACATGTTGATTTGTATCCAACTCCTCAGGTAGCCCGATTGCGTGGCCCCAGAGACGTTAAAGAATACCGTACTATTCAATATGGGTAGGAATGTCAAAATCTGGCCCAAAATAAATGTTTTAAATGAAACATTGGCATAGCGATGCTAATCCCACTGCCCTAACCAAATTCCAGCTGAGGAACTGCCTATTCTCATTCCCAAAAATACAATACGGAGTAGAAAATGCTTCCCCTCTTGGCCTAACAACTGTGGGCTGTTATTAGCCTCCAGGTTCCACCCCAGAGGTAGCTGCATGTCAGAGATGGGTGAAGTGAGCCCTAATGTACATATAGTTTATAACGTGCCCATTTCAGATGAAAGTATATCCATGCAAAATATTCTTGAGTTAGGTTTTGCCAGCCCTACACACAAGGATGAGTACCTTACTTCATGGGTAGCCCCTTGGCTTCAATGGAACAATTCACAGTAACTGCAACTCTACAAGAGTAAAGCTGTCAGAATGGGGCCCAAAATTATTTATTGGCTAGTAAAAACAGTGAGATTTACAGCAAGTTTGTGTGGCAAACAGGTAAATGGAAGTACAAAAGAGAGGCTGTTCCCTAGTAATGGGAGTAAATTCAGAAATATGGCTCAAGTTCTCTTTGAAAGATTTGGGGTTAATTTCCTGTTCCTGCACAGGAACTGAGGGACAGGGATGGTGGGCAAAAGTGGTATTAAAACACCTAGGTACTTGCCGTTTTCATATCTAGGTGTCTGCTCAGCTCTAGAGTTAAGTTACATTAACCTTGAAGCCATCCACCAGCTCTGAATAGCCACAGAAAGTTTTTTGTGACAAGGTGGTGAACACACCTTAGAGCTGCGTGCACTGGTGCAACTGAACGGTTGGTGACAGTTGATATAATATGAATACTAGTTTGGCTATTGTTGTCTTGGGGAGTCAGTGTAGTCTAGGGCCTTTTGTGAGAGCCTTTGTCAAAGACTCCCTGAAAGTGTAAACAAAGTATAGGAATCAGTTCAGTTTTATTCAGTATTATTTCTTCTTCAGGCTGTCAAAGTGGATTCCATAGAAAATTGTTATTCATACCAGCCCAAGAAAATTTACATACTCAGCTAGACAGAATCCATTTGAATAGAACTTTCTGCCTAATTTCAAAATTTGGGTTTAGTGCCATAGGATCAGATTCTGATATTAATTACACCACTGTACTTTTGGATTAATTCCATTGAAATCCATTGGTGTAAGTGAGATCAGATTCACCCAAAGAACGGGTCAGGGCAATTTACGCTAATTCATCACATAGATTTTGTTGACCCATGGCTTTGTTCTGGTTTGTAGTTTTATATATTGCTATTATTAGGAAAGCAGAGAGACCCTGATAGCAAAATGCAGATAATTAAGTCTGCTTTTTGCTTAGTATCGATATATCCAAGCTGTTTTCAGCCGTTAGGTTTCTCATTTGCACAGAAGTTTTACTATGCCTATGGGTCGTTTAGTGTTCTGCACAGTTTTCAAGGCATTTCTCATATTCATACAGCAGGCAGTTTACTTGAGTATGTAGTGCAGTCTCCAAGGTTAGCAGCAGCAATACCTTCCAGGGGGGAGCTAAGAGACTGGATAGCTTAATTGCCCGCAGTACAGCAAAGGACTAAGCTATTGGACTCTGGCACAATAAAATGTAGGCTGCCAAGAGATTAAACAAAACATTTTTCCTAGTGCAACTACAGGGCTAAGCAGGGGAATAAGAGGGCATTAAAACCTCTGATGTCTGTGCAGGCTACTTGAATCTTCGGTTCAGGGTTAAAGAGTAAATGGGTCCCACACACCTGCTATCCTCTCTCCCGCAGAGCAAGGGGGAGGCAGGAAAGAACTTATGGTTCTCAGAGGAATGATTCGTTCCCTGTGCTGCTCCTGGGATGACACAGCTACGTGCTGCCCCTTACAGAGGGCGAAATGTACATTTTCCAGCCCAGATTCTGTACAGCCCCTCCTGGAAGGGACCGCAGAGAAGGCTGAGCTCAGGGGAAAAAGGAAGCTGAGCTCAGGCAAAGGTGGCTTTTCAGACATCTTAGCACTGCCCAGTGGCTGCAAGGGCTGAAATGGAGTTAGAGCAGCCCTGATGGCTGCTGTCATTTACACCAGCTTCCAAATAATGCCTATGGGTGGTGCTGCAGTCCAGAATCCCCATAGTGCTCAGTGGTACTGGAATGAAGCAGATGATGGGTACCGGAGCAATGGGAAGGAATTGAGTGGAACTTTCTCTTTGGGCAAAAATGGAGATTCTGGCTCTCACCGCTACACCCTACTCCAGCAGTGTATAGGGGCTGCAAAGGGGCCACAAAGGGCTAGGAGAGAATTCCATGGCCTAAGAGTCCATACATTACCCTAGTGTTGGGGGTGGATTGTGGGTTGGCGAGAGCATGCCTGTAGCATAGAGCAGTATGGGGATTCTGGGCTTTAGCACCACCTGGAGCCATCTGTTGGGGGCTAGTGTGAATTACAGCAGCCATCAGGACTTAAAAGCTAGTGGTGCCTCCTCTTCTTCTGAGTTTTGCTTTCTGTGCAAGGCCTTTCAACTGGCACAGAATCTGGCCCTGTGAATTTGTCTCATCCCAAGTAAAGGGCAGCACACAGCTGTGTCCTTCCAGCAGATGATCTAGCTTGATCCTTAACACATGTCCCAGATATTTCCATCTTCTTGTCTGGATTAGTTCAGAGATAATTTGTATTACGATAGCACCTAGGAATCCTGGATAACTTTACTGGAGAAGTTATCCAGTGTCTCAGATGCTACCAAACCCAAACAATTGGGCAACTGGAGTAACATACACTAATTCTTTCAGTGAGCCCTTTAACTCCATCAGAAAGTATTCCCCCGAGAGGAAAATGTTTGGGACTTGATACTAGGCTAAATCCATCAGAGGCAGTGGGCAGGATTCAGATTATAGGAGTCTTGTTCATAGACCAGGGCCCCATTGTGCTAGGTGTGTATAAACATAGAACTGCCCCAAGGAATTTACAATTCAAGGATAAGACGAGACAACAGATGAATATAGATCTATGGGGGAGTATAAGGAAATGAGATACTGTTGGTCAGCATGATATCAGTAGTATCAGTGCAAAGGTGTCAATTTTGTTGGTGGTATGATGGCAAAGGAGAGTTTTAAGGAGGGATTTTGAAGGAGGATAATGAGGTAGCTTTGTGGATGTTTATGAGGAGATCCCCCAAGGAATAATACTTTGCGACAACTGTAAAACAGAAAGTTATACAACATTAAAGTAATATTGGGACATTACAATTCCTTATACTATTGTCATGGTCAACCATGGTAGTACTACCTGACTTAAGTGTGTTGCACAGCAACCATGCTTCCCTGCTGTAGCCTATCACCCAGTGCATTGACTCCCAGATAAGTTAACAATGAGTATAGAGTAAAATGATGTTTTGAAGCCCCTTCCAACATCAGTTCCTAACTCCACTTTCAGGAGTTCCAGGTTACAGAGGTGGCATATTCAGGACTGCCAGGACAGTGGAATAGGTTAGCACAGGAAAGCTTTGCAGCCAGTAAAACTAGATTTAAGCATTTTTGGCTTGTCTCTGTTCATAGAAGTATTGCCACACTAGTGCAAAACATGCAAGTCAGAGCTGACCAGGATGTATCCTCCCTCCACCCCTGCAGTGTCTCTGAGATAATGGAGAATGACTCAGTATTAATGAATCCAGCACAATACCTATCCACCAAGCCACTAAACGTGCATATAGCCATGCAGGTCTGGTCCAGAGGTATTCGAGAGGAGCGATCCAGTTTTTAAAGGGGTTATCCCTGACAGCTTAATAGCTGATATTTCCATACTGGGGGAGTATATTCTATCCTGACAGCAAAATGGTCCCTGACTTAATCAGTCTATTCCACCTCTAACGACGAAGTTCCTGTAGCTGTTGAATAGAAAAAGAGAGCACAGCTCTGTATTGACACCAATCCTCCTCCACAGCAAGCTGGATGTTTTGAACTAGAACAGCTACTCGCATTTTCCCCCATGTGATTGTGAGTCAGGCTTGGCTTCTCTATTCTTCTCCATAATTGAACAGAAGATTATTTTGACTGGAAATAACCAGACAGACCCAGGCACCATGCCTGTGATTGCCTCCATGCATGCCACTTGCTAAAAGGTCTTTAGCGCTCGCGTTCCCTATAACGGATGTTAGCTTTTAAGACCTCACTTAATGGCGAGGGAAGAAAAGGAGGAGGGAAGAACAGGCATTTGGAATTCAGTTCTATCGCTGTCTTTTCTAAAGTTGACATTTTGTGCTGTTGATAACGTGCTGTTCTTTAGAAACTGTGCTTTTGTAGATCGGTTCCTCTGTGACAGAGGACACAGCAGTAGCAAGGCAGGAAATACCAGCATCATCAAGTCTTTCTATATCAGCTTTTGGTGGCTCTTGCAGACCCTGCAGGACGCATGTTGAGAAAGTTGCAAAAAGCAATCATATAAAAATCTCTAAGGAAACGTCTCTGTGCATGCAAGTTTTCTTCCTGCCTCAGTCCACTACCCTCTCTTTGGGCCCCAACTTATCTGATCTGGTAGCATTTTACACCCTTCTTGCACATGTGTAACTAACTAATCGCTGTGAAAGGCAGTGGGGACTCTGTATCTGATGGAAAGAGTATCTAGATTTTGATGCTGGCCTGGCACCTGTCCTATTAAACAGGTGTTGGAAGCCTGCAAGGAAAAGCTGACTGAGCCCTTATCATTATGGCAGGTGTGGCTCATTGACTCTCCCTGAGTATAAGGGAAGTAGGCAACACCCCTTCTAGTCAGAGGAGAAAGTTCTAGGTCTGGGATTTAGTCAAGGTGTTTTTATGTTAGTAGAGCTGGCTACTGAGGACTACCTGAACCTCCCAGTAGGTGGTTGCAGTGTTGGAGCAGTATAAACATACTGTATGTTTATAATGTCCAACTAAAGGAAATAACGGAAGCTCTTCAGTTCCTTGAACCATGACTCTTTGGCTCCAGCAATGTGCCAACCCCATAGGCTTTGTCAGTAGCAATGCAACTACCTTGAGTCAGGGCTATTCTGCCAGTGCACCTAAAGTCTCAGCTCCTTATTCTGGAGCTAATGAGCTTATGAGGATACAAAGGGGCTTAAGCTCCTAAATCCAGAGATAAGTAGCTTGCTGCACTTAGAAGCTCCACCAGCCTCTTGCTCTGAAACTATTATGCCTCTCAACTTCAAAATCCCCTGCTTCAGCAGGTGAGGTTACAAATTCTTGTGACTAAATAGATGTGCTATTAATTATCTGCATATGCTGCATCCTTATTTAAGGACTGGATGTCACCTGAGCACAGAGATGAGTATACAGGCTGAGAGGAAGAGAAGGAATTCTTGTCCCCCTGTGACAACAATGCATATGGGGAATTAGTGATCTACTTTTAGTTTTAGTCCTGTCGATCTCCAAGCCAGGCCCTTGAGGTAGAGTGCCATAAGCTTCTGTGCAGCTGTATTGCATGGTATGAAGGAGCAGACCCCTTTTGTGAGCACCCCAGATTTTGTCCTTGGTGTAGCAGGATACTTTTGGATCACTGAATTCAGGGCCCTCCACAACTGTTGGGAGTTTGAGGTGGAATTTCTTTTATATAGCTTTATGTGTCATGTCCTCTTCCACATTCATAACTTTCTTGTCAAACCTTTTCAGTATCCAGACTTAGCAAAACATATCCTCTCTGTAGAAAGGTCCATTTAGGGACCATGGGCTGAGCCTGTTAACACTGAAGTAAATGACAAAACACCCATTGATTGAAATAGAAGCAGAAAGCAAGTGTGTTACCAGATACTGTTGTTAAAAGCAAGTGGACACAGTAATCTTATCATGTGGAATGGGCTTTTTAATTTTTTTAATGGTTTCAAAGGTTTTGCACAAGCTTTCCACAAAAACAAATACACTTCTCAGCAGGGCCAAAGCATGGAAGGTTTCAGAGAAAAGGGAATATTTTGGAACGTTGTGAGCAAATGGTATGAAACCAGGTTAGAATGGAAGTTGTTTTTCAGTACTGAATATATAGCTTGATTTCTATATTGGATACTGTAGTAATAATTATTTGTTAAAAATGTAAATGTGCTTCTTATCATTCTGTTTCTACAGCACATAATATGATCCTGATTGGGATCTCTAGGTATTACTATAATACCTGATTTAAATTTCCATAATTAAAACATAGAATCATGTTTTACCAAAATAGGAAACGCTAATTATTCCAACATTTCCTTCATCTGCCATCAGTTGGAATCAACCACAAATTTCCACACACAGAAGAATTAGCTAAAAAAGGAAAACCTCAACAAAGTCGTTTTTTCAGCGGGAATGATTACATAAGTCTTCAGCAATATAGCGAGGACCCAAACCTCCACCCACTTCTTACTAAGCTTAATGCCTATGACCACAAATAATCTTACTGAAATCAATGGGGTAACTCCTGGCAGGAATTGCTACCTTTTGTGGGTGCAGGATTTTAGAACTAAAAGCATTTCTAATTGGCTAGTCAAAGCTCTTTTTATTTTTATTCTCTGTTATGCCTTATTTTAGTACAAAATAAGTGAGCCCAGTTCTGACTTCAATGGAGCTGCACTAGTATAACTGAGAAGATAATTTGGAACACACCCCATGTGTCTTATACATTTTTAAGTCACTTGCTCTCAATGGAATACCTGTAGATTTGATCTCCTAATTGAATTATTTGGCATGACAACAGTAATAATTGTGTCATACATTGTTACTAGGTTATGATGGGACATATCACAACTAAGAATCTTTAACAACTACTGTTGCTTGGGTATTATTCCACCTACTAATAATTACTTAACTATATTTATACGATGCTTTTGTTGTTCTGATAAATTTTGTTTTTCCAGTGATACAGGAAAATGCTCAGGAAAGAGATTCGCAATGTAATTGTTTAGATAAAAGCTTAATGCTTTCTACTGCTAAGCCTGTTGTCTGCAAGCATTTCTTCATGACATCAGTCTTCTTCTGGGTATTAATTTCCATATTCCTATTGATTCTAGGATTCAAAAGCATTTTGGAAATCTCTTTGAATTAAAACTTGTATTTGAAACCATCAAAGGTTAAGAGATTATTTATTTGTACTTACTCAAAATTGTTATACGTCTCTCATTCACTCTCAAGTTACAAGATCATTTAACTTGAACAAATACCTGAAATCTGATATTACTTTTATATTACACTTTGTATAAGGGCTTTCATGTGAAGGAGGAATAGCTCAGTGGTTTGAGCATTGGCCTGCTAAACCCAGGCTTGTGAGTTCCATCCTTGACGGGGTCATTTAGGGATATGGGGCAAAAAATCTGTTGGATGGTTTAATTGGGGATTGGTCCTGCTTTGAGCAGGGGGTTGGACTAAATGATCTCCCGAGGTCCCTTTCAACACTGATATTTTATGTGATTTATGAATGATAGCTGTGAACAAGATGGGTTTAGAAAGTCTCATGTAGCCTGAGTAAAAGAAAGCAAGACACTGCCCTGTACATCCTTTACATTATTGGACAGGCTACCCAGATCTTGAGTGAAGGTGTCTGGAGCAAATGAAAGGGGAGGGGTGAGAAATGGGTAAATTTTTCAGGCACAAGTTAAACTAATATAAGATTTATGCTAGTACTAGAGAGCACATACACCAGTTGAATTAAACTGACTTAAGTTAAAATGGTGTAATTTCTGTGTTTAGACAAGACCTAAGACAGTGTGCTAGGATGGGCTGCTAGAGGATATGACCGCCTGGAGAAAAGATGAATTAAGGGAAGAACTGGAACTCGAGGTCTATGTCTGAGCTACAGTGCTTCCAGAGACTATGTCTGGGATGGTGCAGTTTGCTAAAGACTGTGCCTAGGGTTAGAATCTGGCCCTTATTGCTTTCATGTATGGGGAGGCTAAGTAAGCTATCCGGCACTTTCTATATTTAAAGTACTTCTCCAACGTTCTCATTTTGAAAAAAAAAATTATGCTAAGGAAATAGTGCAGGAAAGGGGTTTCTCATTTTTATGAGTGCTCATACGTCTGTACTGAGCTTTTGTGGGCTACTAACTAAAGCTTTTAAAACATTTTTATTATGCTATATTATTATTTTAGCTTTTAAGACAGTCTAATGAAAGGGAATCTATTATTTTAATAGCTCGCTTTCTAGCTCTCTGGTAAGAGGTCTTACTCACTTATTGAAGTAAGTAGAACTTGAAATGTCAGCTAGAAACTGACAGGAAGGCTATAACATGTAATGGAGATGAGTGAATTCTGTAACCAAAATTTGAGTGGAGTTTAAATGTCAGAATGCCCCAGAGCTCCCAGATGCCCATTTGGGTTGTCAGACATAATGGATTACTTTCTCTGTTCTTTTACCCTTGTTTTAACCCCTTGTGTATTGAGGCTTTTTATTTTTCTTCTTGGTTCTCACATTCTAACTAGGTTCAATTTGACAGGAGCGTATGGAACAAAAGCTCCACTTCAGGATGGCCCAGAAGCCAGAGCTGTGTCAGAATAAGAGGGGGAAAGCTCTTTAAAATAGCCAGCATAAAATTTGCAAACACATGGGAAATAAGGAGAGGCAACTTGTTCAGTGCCATAGAAAACAGGGTACTTCAATCTTCCAGAATATTGTTTTTAATAGTTGAGTCTGATGTATTAATTCTGCAGTCCTCACTCATGAGAACATGGGACTTCTCTTGTGAGTGAGTGCTGTGGGAAAGGACCTTAATAGATTTATGATTTTTTGTTTGTCCTTTATATGTTGTAGTTAGATTTTAAAAGGGGAGGATCAATTATGCACAATAAGTAAAATCCATCCCTCAGAGATGGTGCATGCCATTTAAAACCTTCCATGCCATTTAACACCCATTTAAGCTTCACATTAAGGGCTTACATGGTTGAAAGGGACTTTGAGACTGGGGTGAGTTGAGTCCTATGAGCCAAATTTGGCTCACCAAGTTCAATAAGGCACCCAAGATCTGATACTGCTCCCATCGAAGAAAATGGGAGTTCGACATTGACTTCAGTAGAAGCAGGATTGAACTCCATGAAGACTGGGTCCTAGCATCCAGTGCTCTGTTTTATGTTGGTTGATGTGCCAAATCCATTTGTATAATACGATAAACGCTTAAATAAGTTTTATCTGGCTGTTGATGGTATTGAGAGTCAAAAAGTTGTTTCAGACAAGCTGGAAATGAAGCATTACTATATTGGCGAAACAGGATTGCTATTACAATCCAGGTTTTCATGGAACCTGTCGCGTTGCCAGGATACGAACAACCATTCATATTCTTTTTTGTTTTAATAGATTCATTCTAACATAATATACAAACAATAAGTTAATAGGAGCTTTAGTATTTAATACGAGGCCATGGGCCTGATTTTTAGCTCATGTACAGTATGAGTTCAGTGAAGTTAACCCCAATTTACATTGATATAACTGAGCAAAATTTGACCCACTTGATTTATCCTCACCTTTTTAGGTGACGAAGAAAAGTTTGCATCAAAGTCTGTGTTTCATAAGGTAGAATCTTGATCTGAACTAAGGAACATCCTTTTGTAAAATTCAGTAGCTTTAATTTTTGAAATTTATATTTTTTTTAAGAAAAGATCTGCATGTTTCAGTTACATCCATGAAGCTATTCTGCCCCTGGGGGCTAACTTACATGGAGGTCCATGGCTTTGCTTTCTTAAAGTACTGGTGTAGCCTAGGGGATGGAAGTTGCTGGCTTTGGTATAGAAGATTGTTGGCTGATTCAGAAAACAGATTCTAGCTCATAATTTGCAAAAGATTAGACTAGACTCCACCACATCTTTTCTTTTCCTTTTTCTTATTCTTCCCTTTATTGTGGAGTCTTGTTTAATTCTTGCGCTGTTCCCAAACTTTACAGTTCCCAGGTCAAATCCACTCTAGCACACGCTGAAATGTTTTGCCCCTTGTGTAGGATATCTCTCCTGCCTATTGTTCTCTTCAGCTATGAACCATAATGTATACAACATGAAAAGATTTCCATCTGAGCTGGTGTCAGCATAAAGCAGCTGTTAGTTGCAATGCCAATAGCATTTCTCAAAAAAAAAAAAAAAAAAATCAAATCTTTGCTCCATTAGAGGACACTAAATAAAGAACATGTATTTGCATATGATGAGTGAAGCATATTACAGATATTTCTTGGTGACACGAGACAAAGGAAAGATGCTTGGAGGGTCTTTTTTTATACATCCAATCCTGATTTTAAGGCACTCTTCTGATCAAAATTTTTTCTTGTATTTCTGCATGTGAAATTCCTACCCTGCTCAGTATTTCTTCCTTTCAGTGTCTCAGGGCCTGAGCCAATGCCTTACGACAGAGGGAGGATTGATGGCCTAGCAGTGAAAGTAGAGTCTGGAGATCTGGGTTCTATAACTGGCCCTAACTCTGAGGCAAATATTCTGTGTTGTGTTGAAGCTGTGTTGCCCCAAAGGCAGTACAACTGGTAATGGGAAGATTAAGGAGCTGCTCTAATGCCCATTGAAGTCAATGGGAATCTTTACGTTAACTTCAGTGGGGCTTTCTATCAGGCCCAGATTTCTTCCATATCTTTCTCCATTGGAGTATGGAGGCGAAGGTATTTCCCCTTATTATATCCTCAACCTTCACTCTCTCCAGTTGCAGATTCCCAAGATAGTGCTGCTACAGCACTCTCCTAGTCAAGATGCTTCAGAACTATCTATGCCAGGGGTGGGCAAACTACGGCCCGCAGTCTGGACTGTCTTGCCCAGCCCCTGAGCTGCCAGCCAGGCAGGACACTCTGGGGGGCAGGGCTGCCCACTCCTGTGGGGCAGCATGGCAGCATGTCTGGCTCTGGACGGGCCACATGGCTGCCAGACATGCTGCTCTGAGCTGCATGGTTGTGGGAGGGTGGATATGGCAGGGAGTCCCAGGAGGCAGTCCGGGGACAGGAAGCAGGAGACGGTTGGATGGGACAGAGCTTCTGGGGTGGTGGTCAGGGGACGTGGAACTGGGGGGTTGGGTAGGCATGGGAGTCCTGGAGGTCTGTTGGGAGTGGGAGTGTGGATGGGGTTGGGGCAGTCAGAGGACAGGGAGTGGGGGGATTGTGTAGGGGGTTGGGTCCTGGGGGGCAGTTAAGGTGGGGAGTCTTGGGAGGGGGCAGTCAAGGGACAAGGAATGGGCAGGATTGGATGGGTCGGAGATTCTTAGGGGGGCACTTGGGAGCGGGAAATGAGAGGAGGTTGGATGGGGGTGAGGCTAGGCTCTTTGAGGAGGCACAGCCTTCGCAACCTGGCTCTCCATACCGTTTTGCAACCCCGATGTGGCCTCAGGCCAAAATTTGCCCATCCCGGTGATAGATGGAAAGAAGGTATCAGAAGCTCAAATCAGGATGCTTGCTTGGAAGAGCTAGCTTGTTTAGAACCCAGGATGTTTTCCCTATAGCTACACCTCTAACCTCTTCTTTAGCTGCAGCGCCTTTTTCAGCCAATGTAAGCTGTTTGGCCTTCCACATCTTTCACCTTAGGTCTTGCCTTACGAGCTAAACTACAGAGAAAGTTCAAAAAGAAAGACAGGCTTCTCTGCCCCAAAAGTAAAGAAAGTTTCAGCCAGTTTTTATAACCACAAGAGCAGGAGATCAAGTGAAATACTATTCTGCTGACCATGTTACATTGCATTCATTTATGTAACACCTTCAATACTGAAGTGCTGAGCAAAGTTTCAATTTTTTGACCTTTTTACCTGAAGATCAACCTGTACCAAGCAACGAGAATTTCCAGCTCCCTTGTGTCATTACTTAAGACATTTTCCCCTGAACACTTTCCAGTGCATTATCTTCTATAATCCAAGTATTGCATGTTAATGGGTTACATAGTGTAACTGTACATGCAATTTTCTTTGCAATAATAATAGAAGCAGCTGCAACTGCTGTAATAAAAACTCCGCAATGGTTTCCATTGCAAGGTCTGTTTAGGTCACTTTTTTTTGCAGGTGGAAATTTTACAAGCTTGCTGTCCTCCCCAAAGGTGATTTTTTTTTTTTTTAATTTGAACAAAACCAATTCAGTCCCTTTTCTGTGTTCTAAATATGTATAGTTCCTTTATCACTATATAAAAAGGAGTTACTGTGAATTTTTTAAAAATGCCCTATAGTGAAAAATGTACTGAAGAGGCTATGGATTCTGAGAAGGTTGCTGTTTACTTTATAATGTACCAGGGGATCTAGAGGATATAAAGGTTAGAGATGAGTACTAGGCACATCACAAATTTTGCAAGAGGGAGCCCTGCTCTGAGCATCCTTAGTTTTCCCCTAGGAAAAAAAAGCTTGGAAATTCCAAACTAAATACTACATTTAAGATGCCTGGCTAGGTACTCAAAAGTCAGGAAATGCCATAGCTAAGATTGCACCGGCACTGTAACTCTGAGCACCTCTGGTTGGATATCCCAATGGGAAACCGTGCACAATGTGGGATGGGGTCCATTCTTTGTAACAAAATTAAAGGGAAGCCCATTTGTTTTTAACAAAATGAAGTTACATAATGGATTTTAGCTCTGACATGTTCCCAATTTGCAGCAAATGAAGAACACATTAAATAGAGTATATCAGTGCCCATATCACTTGAATACATTCTGTTTCCATGACAACCTCTGCTTAACAGCTTGGCTGATATGAAAGCTTTCCTAGATGGGGGATCTCTTGCCAAAAACAGTGCAGTTCAACATTATACATATTTTTAGGCATTTAAAAACATTTTCTTTTAACCTTTTAGAAGTAAATATAATGGGTTATAAAGGATGCCTTTATTTTATTCTAAACTTCACTTTGGCTTTTGGAAGGTTTGCTTATCATTCTTTCCACCTACCATCGGCAAGTCTTTTATTTCTCACAATGCCTCAACCCACAGCACTGTCGCAGTCAATGATTCAGTAGTGACTGTAACATAAGGTTTACATCCAGTCGAAATTAGTTTTCATGGCTGCTGGCCCATTCTGTGAGCCTTGAAAATACCAGAATCAGCAACTGAATTGCAAGCAGTACCAGCAAGAGGATCCATTGAACTTGGAGCTTGATTGAAGTCTCATTGGAGTCAGAGGATGTTTTCTTGACTTCAGTGGGCTTTGGATCCGGGCATTGATGATAGGAGACCCCAATTGGCTTAGAATGGAGGGGACTTTTTTTTAAAGCAATTTGAACGACGGTTCAGTCTCAGTTAGTTGGCAGGTTTCAGTTATGCAGGTCTGAGAACACAAAGAGAACTAGTATATTGCAAGTAAAACCAACTGATGTCTAGTTATAAACTGAATAGCATAGAACTTATTAACCAGAAGCCTTTTAAAAAGAAACTGATGAACTTATATAGTGTTACGTGCTCGAAAAAAAACAACTAGAGGCCAGAATAGATCAAATGTAGTCCACCATCATGTAATGGGCCTGACACTGGTAATGATGGATCTTCCAAACAAGGGTTGCTGATCTCTCATGATTAAGTAAACTAGGAAATAACTTGGTACCGTGTCTATAGTCATGGTGTAGAACAGGGATCTCAAAATCACCACGAGGTCCAGTACATTGTCCTAAGGGCTACACCCCTGACACCTTTTCATATAAAGATACGAAAGCCTGACCCCAGCTCCACCACCACTCCGCCCCTTCCATGAGGCCCCACCCCTGCCCTGCCTCTTCCCACCCCTTACCCACCCCCATTCCAACCCCTTCCCCAAAGTTCCTGCCCCAACTCCACCCCCTCCCTGCCCCTATTCCAGCCCCTTCCCCAAATCCCTGCCCCAACCTGCCTCTTTTCTGCCTCCTCCCCTGAGCATGTGACTCCCCGTTCCTCTCCCACTTCCCTCTTGGAAAGCGTTAAGCGCCGCCAAACAGCTGTTTAGAGCTAAGGGGAGCTTGGTGGCCATAGGAAATAACTCCAGGGGAGCAGGGAGCTTGGTGGGCCACAACAAGTAACTCCACGTGCCGCATGTTTGAGACGCCTGGTGTAGAATAAATGTCCTTAGATCATTGATAATATTAATGTACTTAAATATGTTATATAAAATTACATATATTAAAAGATGTCTTTAGTTAATTTAAGTGCTAATATTACTAGCTATGTGCTAGGGGAAAATAAATGAATGCACAATAATACATAGGATAGTATTGCAGTAATCGTTCTAGCAATTAGCTAGAGTGAAATCTGACACACCAGTATTGGTTCATTACTTTTCTGGTTCCTCATCTTCTGTTTTTACCAAGCATGATTTCAAGATTGTTGTAATTTAAGACTATGTGGCCTTTTTTGTTTGAAATAATTAGCGTCTGGTTCTCTTGCATTTGTTTATAATATTTATTACTGAAAACAACTTGACCTACTTTCCGTCAACTTTTTTCTTGTAGTTTATTGTAAAATCTTTTGAATGTTCGTATACTTTTTACAAGTGAGATAACAATTAGGGTACACTTGTCTGTCACAACAGGTCTTTCCCAATTGATTGTACATCATTCATTCCAGGCTGCTTGCTTTGCCATTCTGAGTGCTGGATTTTTTTTTCTCTCTGACAAGTCTTCTAAAGTAGTATCAAACCTGTGATCCGTGGACCTCACTGGTGATCAGCAATGTACTTTCCAGTGGTCCAAAGATAGCAAATGATCATGTAGTGTGTGTTCTCTTCCTTGCTTCCAGTTATAAATTGCACTTTTATAAAAAAGCTAAAACTTCATCAAATTCGGTCTCATTATCACCTTTTTACATATGCAATTGTGATCATTGCCACATCTATCTTATATAACAGCAAATGGGAGTGGAGCAGATGTGAGCAGTCCCAAATGGGACGGGAAAGGATTCCACCAAACAATCTCTGTTTGAAGACATGGTGTCTGAGTGCCCCCATTCTAAACAAAACTCTAAGTTAAGATTAAAGTAGGGATTTATATTTAACGCTTCCTGCGATGGGTGTCTCTCTTTGCAAACAAGAACCAGCTCTTGCATTTGTAAAACTCCCACTGAAGTCTGTAAGACTTTTGGAGATTGTAAAAGTAGACCCTAAATGTAAATCCCCTCCACCCCCATTTTTCTAGGCCATATTCAGCACTTCTTCCTGATGCTTCCAAAGAGCCTACTCCAGCATTGTGTGTCTGTAATTACCTGCCCCCAACATGAAATTGGTTGAGGCTCTGCTATGGCAAAGAGGTGCAAGAACTCAGATTAGGTGAGCGAAAGTGATGGTAGAGGCACACTACTACAGTTACAGAGCTAGCTGCGTCTCTGTTGCCTCCTGAGTTTCTTTGAGTGTTGCCAAGCCCTGGTCTTTACCTATTTCAGGATGGAATTTTGCAGTTTTCTCACTTAATCTCACCCTTGGCTACAGTAGCTTGTGTACCAGCTGTGCTTATCCAGCAGGTCTAACTTGTTCAACATCTGTGATTTTTTTTTTCCCCCCCTTCAGGAGTGTGGGACCAGTGATGTACAGTGATCAAGGCAGCTTTCTTAAAAACAAAGTATTTTTTTCAAAACAGTCTATGTGTGTCTGTGCCTTACTGATGTTGACCTAGGCCTTTCTAACTTTCTCAGATGCCCCAGTAGGTCCCAGTGCCTCACTCCAGTTCCCCCGAACAATGAACACCTCTCTCTCTTAAGAGAAGTTTAAGCTTTTAAAACTGGAAGAATTTTTTGTCCTTCTGTGTTTATACGACTTTCCTGCCCTGGTCCAAATCAGTTTTGTAGGTTGGCTGGAGATGAAGCAAAATTACGCAAAGGTAATATCTCTGGCATTGTTCCTTCATGACTCCTGAGCTGAACTGCAACTTATCTTGAGCCATTTTCTTTCCTTCCTGTTTTTTCCAGATAGACTTTTGCTGTCAACATAATATAGTCAGACAAAAAATATCCCAAGAACCAGGGCAAAATACAATATTCATAAATAATTACAGAGCAGCTCCAAATCCATCAGCCACAAAATGTGATGATAGTATATGTCCCAGTCCCAGCCATTTGTTTTCAACTCAGTTAAGGTTATAACATACTCATATATCGCCTCAACTTGATCATGGTTTGAGGGTTGTTATCAAATTCTTTACTGGCTTTATAGATACAGAAAGCAGAAGTTCCCAGTACAGACCAGTATTTACTTAGTAAGAGGAGATGGCAGTATGGCAACGCTCATCTTTTCATGTTCTCTGTATATGTATATCTCTTCCTACTGTATGTTCCACTCTATACATCTGAAGCGGGTTTTAGCCCACGAAAGCTTATGCCCAAATAAATGTGTTAGTCTCTAAGGTGCCACAAGTACTCCTCATTTTTTTATCAGTGTATATCCCTTTAAAAAAGAAATCTTTTAACTACATGACAAACATTAAAACAGTATTTTAAACAAAAATCCTTTAAAAAATCTTTAAATGTTCCAGTGATTATTTCCTTAATTTTTTCCTCATTGGTCTGAATTCAACCCTGCTAGTTTAAGGAGGTGCTTGTGATGCACAGAAGATTCGTCCTAGTGTTGTAGGGGACAAGTAGTGTTTTCATAGTTGTTCTGTGTTTGATCCAACCCACGATGGTGGCCTTAGCTTCTATCAGAGGTTCCATACAAGCCCTGTAGATAAAGGATGCATTAATCCAGGTGGGGGGCCCAAGCCCAAGGGCTTCAGCCCCAAATAGGAGGCCTGTAAACTGAGCCCCCCGCTGCCCAGGATTAAAGCTGAAGCCTGAATCCCACCGCCCAGGGCTTTAGTCCTTGGGCTCAGGCTTTGGCCCCAACAAGTATAACACCAGCCCTGGAGATCCCATTAAAATGGGGTCACAACCCACAGTTTGAGAACTCCTGGTTTACTCCATTTTGGAATGATATTAAGCTAAACCACAAAACGGCATCAGGGCAAAATAAGAGTGTCCAGAAGGAAAGTTGTAACAGAATAGCTATTGCACTTTTAAATTCACTACCAGCTTATTTTGTAATGGCTTCCCCACGTAGACAAGCCCTGAATCTGTGTGATTTGATTCTATTTCTGGAGTCTCTTTGTGTACTGTTACTTACAGAGTTCATGATAGTTTTAAGCAATTTCTTTGAAAATTGAGAAATAGGGATTGCAGGCTGGATAGCTGAGTGCTATTGGAATATGAAACATTCCACCATGATGAGGCCACTGGTTTCAATCTGGTCTACGCTGGTGATGAACAAAAGCTAGGAACAGCTAGTAATCTGCTGGATTTTGGGAAATGAGCAGGTGGTCTCAGCCTTCTTTCTAAGGTAACAGCTGTGCACATGAGAAAATCACCATGTCTATTGGCACTGATGGACACATTCGTTGGGAATCTCACCAAAGGCACACTAATAATTTAATAGGCATGGAGACTGAACTACTTCAGTCACAGGTCCTAGACATGGTCCTTCTAAGTCAAAAGACATTGGCCCCTTCCTCATCCCCTACTCCTTCGGAGTGAAAAAAAACAAAACCAAAAAACATTGCATGGGTTATTTTGGCTAGATAAAGCCCCATGTTGCGCTTTTTTTGCAAGATTACAATTTTTGATGTTCACCGCCAAAATAAAAGGAGAGTCCACAGCAGGTATGTCAATGGATACAGGAATCCAAACTATTCCAAATGGCCCTTATCTTCTGCCTTCTGTTTGAAGAGTAAATTAAATAACAAGAGATGATGCAACTAGTTTTCCAGATTTTATTTGATTTGACAAAAGCAGTTAGCAGTTTCCATCTGTACAGTATAATCATTAACTTTTTGTTTCCCTGGTAATGTGCATCCTGTTTTTTATGGGTGACCTTACTGATGGATTTGTTTTTTAAAAGGAACATGGTTTTATTGATGCTCTTTTAGGATGAGGTATGTATGAAATTATTCAGCCCCTTAAATATACTTTCCAAGAATCCTATACGATTCATAGTATGATTGGGGACTATCATTTATGCACCTGCTTAACTTTACTAAGAGTAAAATTATTTTGTATTTACTTTTTATTTGAGTAAGGTTCTAGCATGTGTGCTTTCTGAAATATAAGGAACAGCTTTCTATAGACAAAGGTAAATACACTGAACACAAAAAGATGATCAAAAAGGTATATAGAGAATAAATAAATAAAACTAAAGATTTGTGTTATGCTATATCTCTCCCATTGCTTGTATGGGGGTCTCGTTATGCCTTTATCCTGTAGATACACATGAGCAGCCCCAGTTCACGCCATGGGATGAAACATGCATTTGGTACCCAGGTGTTTGCAGGATTAGGCCATAGAATCCAGATTTTAAAGGTATTTAGGCACCGTTGTGCTCTGCTCAGTCGTGCAAAATCTAAGCGAATGAGGAGCCTACGGTTTGGTCTACATTTGAAAGTTGTCTCTGCACAGTTTCAGTCCATCAGGACTATGGAAAAATGCGTTCATATTGACTGGAGCTGTGCTGACATAACCTCTATTGCAGACGCAGCTACGTCAATGGAAGGGTTCTTCCCTCAATGTAGTTATAGTTAATATTGTTGAGGGAGGTGGTGTCCTTACACGGACAGGAAAAATCCTTCTGTTAGTGTAGGCTGTCTGCCCTACGAGGCTGTGCCAACATAGCAATGCACGTTTAATTTCCATAGTCTAGACATACCCAAAGGGTCATTTTTGAAAGGGGATTTAGAAGCTAAAGTCCCCTGGGCAGAGTGGTCAACATGTGTGAATTGCTCTGCCCACAGAGCCTACTGCGGGATCGGGTCCTTAGGCTGGGTGTTCTTTGGGCCAGGGAATCGGCTTCTCCAAGCGAAAGGCCTCTGGCAAACGTTCTAGTGCAGTATGAAGGTGCAATAATGGCAAACAGATGATTTATGTTAAAAAAACTGGTTCTCCCTCATTTGAGGACAGTGACCTGTGCGCCCTTGGGTGTCCCTGTATTTGTGCGGGTGTCTCTGTGTCTTCGGTAGTGGTTGGTGGCCTGGAGCGGTGCGGCCTGTGCCCTGCTTTCGGCGTGTCCTCCCCGGTCCCCTTTCCAGTGGGGTTGCCCACTCGAGGCTGGTTGGACGCACTCTTGGAGGTGGCATCACAGGAGATAATCTTGAAAGAAAGATTCGTGTTGAATTCCTGGAGACTCCAGGGCCATCTTGGAGGGCTGGCACCCCTACTAGGCTGGGGGGGGGGGGCGTGTCTGTCTCTCCCTCTCTGTCTGTCTCTCCCTCCCCTTGTCGGTGTGTCTGTCCCCACCCTGGGGGCGGTACCGCCCTGCCCCTGTCCGCGGCTCCCTGCCGGTGACAGGCTGGCGCCGGGGAGGGGAGGCCCTGACCGCCTCGGCCGGCGGGAGGAAGCGCAGGGCGATGGCGCTGAGCCCCCCCGAGGGCCGGCCGGGCCCGGAGCCCTCGCGCCCGCCGCCGGAGCAGGAGGGCGACGAGGACCCGGTGCCCATCAACCACCAGCAGCTGCGCGGCCTGGAGCCCGAGCCGGGCGGGATCCCGCTGCACTCGCCGTGGACCTTCTGGCTGGACAAGTGAGTGCGGGGCCCGCGGGCCTTCCGCGGGACCCCCTCGCCAGACCCCCCCGGGGCCCCCCCCCCGGGCCCCGGGCCCCCGCCCGGGCCGCGGGACCTTCCGCCAGACCCGCCCGGGCCCCATGAGACCCTCCCCCGGGACCCTGCGCCAGGCCCCGTTACCCCTCCGGGCCGCGGGTCCGTCTCCCTGACCCCAGCTCCTGGGGCCTCGGGACCTTCCGCCAGGCTCCGTGAGACCCCGCCAGGCCCCGGGACCTTCCCCCAGGTCCCGTGAGACCCTTCCTCCGGGCCCAGGGATCCTCTGCCCGGCCCCGCGAGACCCCACCCCGCTGGCCATGGGACCCCCACCCGGCCTAGGGATTCCCTGTCAGACACCCTCCTCCCCCAGCAGAGGGACCCCTGTCCTGAGCAGGGCCCTGCTAGACCCCCAGGCCCAGGGCTCAACGCTGCTGGCTGTCTCAGGGTGGGTGGTGGGGCTGGTCTTCTCTGCCTTGCAGGCTCTGCCAGGGGCTGAGACCAGCTGCATAACCCCCAGCGCCAAATACATGGGGCTGAGCAACGGGAGGGGCTTTCTCCCAGCGCAGAGTAGAAGCCCCCCACTGCTCCTAAGTGCCCCAGCCCGCTCACCCCCACGCTCCTAATGGCCACAGTCCAGACTCAAAGCCTGACACCACTCCATTCCTATCTGCCCAGCTTAGAGTCAAAGTTTGATGCCTGCCCTCATTTTTGACTGCCTCAGCCTAATCCCTTCACTCCATTCCTAACTAGTTCATCCTCACTGCTTTAACCCCATCTCAGAATGAAATCCTGAAACCCACCCTCTAAAACACACACCTTTACCCAAACTTCATAATGTGAGATTGGTTTGTTGTCCTTCAGAACTGGGTTGTAGCCAGAGAGTGAGTCCAGGAGCCATAAATAAAAAGCTTCTTCCCACTAGTCATCTGTGGCCTGAAACAAATACAATTTCTTACATCTTGGATTTCTTTAGTGCCTTTCCCCCTACAGGGCTTTACAAACTAATGTTTGGCCTGTATGCAGGGATCATTACAGCTGCTGCTGAAATGTTGCCATGCTTATGTCAGCTGTTTAACATGTGCACAACAGCTCACAGCACAACAAATTAGAACATGAAGTGAAGGGCGACACTAACAAAAACAAAACTTCTTTGTAATGCTGACACTTAATAAGATCATAAATGAATTTTTAAAGGAGTAAGAGCTCACCAAGTTTCCTGAAATACTCTTATTGCAAATTATTGAGCACCTGCAGTGCATTGAGTGCAGTACAGAAGAAGAAATTGTCCCAATGCCATAGTGTTTACGATCTAAATTGAACACTGACAGTGCAGTTCAGATGATATATATGTATATGTTTTAGCAATTTACGTTTTATTTGTTTTATGGTAAACAACCTAGACTATTTTGGCAAATAGGTATCCATTGATTACTGCTGTTACTCACAGCATACGCTAGGGTTTTGCTATGATGTGCTTTTTAAAAATAAGTGTAGAAACACTGAAAAAACAGCTCTGATCTTCACCAGTGTCTTTTGTAACACAGAATAATGACAAGTTATTTGTCTCACCCTGACTTTTGGGTGTACTACACATGGGAAAAGTTTCTATATGTAGCTCATATAGACATTAAATAAATGAAATATTTTTTATATAGTTGGTAGCTTTAATGTTTTCTAATAGTATAGTCATAACATTAAGAAAATACATTTCAGAAATGTCTTTTCTTCATAGTATAATAAGCAAACATTGATTCAGGTAATAGTGTTGTTTCAAGCCCTAAATTTAGACATAATGCTTGTAAAGGAAATAATAGCAGGCTATTGGTTATATTTATAAGATCATGCTGTTATTTCACTTAAGGTACGTACACACCTTGATAGTTTCTTTAATGCCCTGATCCTGAAACTGACTCAACATGGGCAATGCCTCCCTGTAACCCCCCCCCCCCCCGACTTTAGCATGATTGTATGTGGGTACAGAGATCTACCTACACTGAAGAATCAGAGGGGTAGCCGTGTTAGTCTGGAATTGCAGAAGTGACAAAGAGTCCTGTGGCACCTTAAAGACTAACTAAAATTTTAGAGCATAAGCTTTCGTGGGCTAATACGCACTTCGTCGGATGCATGCAGTGGAAGTATCCAGGGGCAGGTATAAATAGGTAGGCAAGAACCAGGTGGGAGATAACGAGGTTAGTCCAATGAGGCTGAACCAGCTTGTTATCTCTAATCAGGGAGGGTGAGGTGTTCCTCTAGCAGCTGAACTGGAGGTGTGAATAGCGAGAGAAGAGAAGCTGCTTTTGTAGTTAGCTAACTACAAAACTAAGCCACCCAGGTAAGCACTGCCTAGAGCCCACCTCACCCCATCCCGTGACCCAACCCCCTGCCCGCTCCCATACCAAAACTCTGCTGCTGCAGCGGTCGGAGGGGGGCGATAGCCTGAGACTGCCACAACAGCAGCTGGTGTGACTGGCGCAGGGGCTACCTGAGCTGCCCCTGAATTGCTGCAGAAGTCACGGAGGTCACAGAAAGTAATGGAATCCATGACTTATGTGACCTCCATGACAAACCCACACTCTTAAACATGGGCAATTACCAACACTGGAATTGATCCTGATGATGCTTACAGATGGACATACAGGAGCAATGCAAAACACACAAGAGTTCAGAAATTGTCTCTTCCGCATGCTGTCACACTTCAATCTTTGACTTTTTACAACTGTCCTCTTTGGAGAAATATAATCTTTTTTTTAAAAAAAAAAAATTGCAAGTCCTTTTCTATTGTAGTTTCTGCAGTAAAAAATATCTTCACCATGTCTTATTAACTGTTTGAGAAATGTGAAGAAACCTTTGAGAATACACAAGAGGATCTTCCGATCCTGCAAACACTCACTTAAACTCAGTGGGATTACTCAAATCATAAGTATTTTCAGGATCAAGGCCTGAAGTGTTAAATATCCATTCATACTCTGCTGGAGTTAGCTACCCTGAAGCTGATTTGTCAGTTGGATTTGTTCCCAGTTGATCTACACAGGCAGTTGAAGATGTGCATGTTTATCTCTTGTGGCCAACAGCAAAGAAAGTTTAAGATCCATGTCAAATTATTGAATTATATATTATGAAATGTTAAAAAAGCCACCCTATTGCAGAATTTTTAAAATTTAAATTGATTATTAACTAACCTTTGGCCTTAACTACCTCATGTAAGTTCTTATGATAGTGTACATTTTTGCTTATTTTAAATTAATAAAAATACTGAAATTAAACACCACAGAACTGGAAGATATGGTTTTGCGGACAAGCCCCTCCTAACCAGTTAGGAGTTGAAGGTCGTCCAATATATAATTCTAAAGGTATGACCCGGAAGTCAAAAGTTTCAAATAGTCTTCATACTCTTAATACACAAAATATTATTTTTCTGCATTTACTAGTAATAAGGAAGAGGGGAACAAATAATGGATTAATATCAAGAGAGAAGGATGGCAGAAAACAGAATAGGTGTTTTATACATTAAAAATAAATAAGTGTAAAGTGTAAAAACAGAAGGTAGCTTTTGATACACAGGGCCCCGATCCTGCACTTTTCTTTGTGGGGGCAGACCTCTGTGCTTAAACAAAGTCTTATTGAAGTGACTATGGGCGGAGGCATCCACTTATGCAGCCCTGATTGTTGCAGGATCGGTGTTTAGGCTTGTACAGTCTATAATGAGTTTTGAATAACTGAAATATATCCAAACAGTGCACAACTTTATTTATAAATGCATACTTTATATTTTTCATTTGCTTCTAAAACCACTTAAAGTGGGTTGGTAAAGAGACTGTCTCATGACAGGGAACCAGTATTTTTGCGTACCATTAAATATAATGTTACTCCAGACTTGTTTTGAAATGCTAGGTGAAATGACTTCTAAGTATCAAGAAAACACTGAGGTAGGTGTGTAGAATTGTCTGTAACCTCTGGTAACTTTAAATTACAAAACACTATTGAGGGAGAGAGTTCCATAACATATGTTAAAAGACCTCCAAGAAATTTATACATTTCCATCAAGTCCATTCTCTTTTATAATAAGTACATATCAGATAAATAATAATTCGTAACAGACACACACACATATATTACTAGTGCCTGGTGTACTACCAAACGGATGATTTAGGTGGAATCTCATTGTATTATAATAGTAATTTGATGACCTGCTTTGAAAAATAAATGTCTCTGCTTCACCTCCCATCAATGCTTACTTTGTATATGTGCCTGGATGCATAAAGTAACATTGGGGAACTAATCCTGTGACAGAGTTCTGTTTCATTAGCATTATATCATTTGTATATGTAAACTTGTACGCTTGCATTTCTCACAGGCAGTAGGCCCTTTTCAGTAGGTGTGACTATGGTATTCCTCTTTAGATATTGTGTGCTGATATCTTGCCCCGTATTTGTTTTAGGAAATGAGAATGATGGAAGTACAGTGGGACCCCGCAATACCGCGACAATTGGGATCCAAAAAACCCCGACTGCGATAATCGCGGGGTCGTGGTATTGCGGGGTTCCGCTGCATCAAAGCAGCGGCCGCCGCCGACATCGGGAACCAGCCATGCCCCCCGCACTATAAACGGATTTGCACTATCGCGGGGCGCAGTATTCCGGGGTCCCACTGTGTCTTGGAGAAAATTATTATTCAGCAGTCACACAGAAAGGTCATGTTTATGATCTTGAAATGTTAACAATTCAGCTGTGTCATAAAAGATCAAGGTAGCTGCCACCTTTTTAAAAAATAAGATGATACAACTTTTTTGAAAGTGATGTGAATTCTACTTTTAGGTTATGTTCTAAGTGTTCCAAAACTAGAGAGGAGCATTTAGCACATGAAAATTAAACTGTTCTCCTCGTTTTGCAGGGTCCCTAGTTTGTGCCTGCTGTAGTTTGCCTGCTTTTCTTGTTTGTTGTAATGTTGCATCATGAACTGCTGGTGACATTGAATTTCCCATGGACCTCAATTGAGTCTTACAGATGCCTGTCCCTCCAACTCAGCAAACTGATCTGTATTAATGCACCCTTACTCTCACATGGAGCCGAGGCTCTGCACAGTTGTAGGATTCTACATGAATCCGCTTTCAGGATCCTGGGCCTTTGAGTGAAAGGCAAGTATTGTGGTTTTTACATTACTCTTCACTCTTGCAAGTTTTAAAAAAAAGATCATATCGCATAGGGTATAAGCATTTTAAAAACTGAAGACTCTCATTAGGCAGTTAGCAGTTTCCTGGTGCATGTGATGTCTGGGTTATTGTGTTAAATGAGAATTCGACAGTTCGTCAGAATTTGGGTCTTGCAGAAAAAGAAAAGAAAATGAGTAAGGAACATGGATGCCCGCAATACTGTGGTGGTTTGAGGCATTCATTTACACGTGTATATCAATGTCATATGTCAGTACTGAGCAAATTTTATAGGAGTTAATAAGCCCCAGAAAACTAGAACACAGCCTATAATATGACCAACGTGCAACAATTTATGGTTAATGCTACACTGAGTAATAACCTTTCTAATGAATAACTAAAAGATATGCTAGTAGCACTACCTGCTAGTTTTCAAGCTGTGCTAGGAAAAGACTACAGCTGGATCCAGCAATCTGATCTATGGGTAACTTCTCCAGAGCTCCCGTTACTTCAGTGGGACTCCACATGGGTGCAAGGGTCTGCTCTGTAGGTTAGATGGTAGAATCAGGACCTAATTTTCTTAGTGCATGACTTCTAAAGCAGTGCTTTTATGCTAAATTACATATGTTATAAGCATAGATTAATACTACTGTAACAACCGCCCCCCCCCCACAAACCTCGTTTTTAAAAAAGAAAAAATATCAGTGGATGTAGTTTCTTAATACATAGATTTTAGCAATGAAGTGCTATAAAGATTAATTTCTGGTCTTCACTGATAGGTGAATGGCACTTTTGCTTTACCTGTTTTGAAAATTTGAAGGTGATTGGACGTTAGGAGGTGGAAAGCTGTCCTGTATTTTAGTTTTGCATCAAAGAATTAAGGAAGATTAACAGTGGGCAATCAGTCGCCAACCCCTTATTGAACAGCAATAATAGTTGTAATAACTAGCAAACTCACCCCCATAAACATTTTTTAAAATTGATATTTGCTGTGGTACTAAACTAAAACGAAATAAATACTGATACACATGTATTATAACAAGTTGATGCATAAACTGGACAATGGAGAGCACAAATATATATCACAGTGCATCAACATCTTATATAAGATATGCTGATTCTTAGAACCACATGCACAAAAACCACCAGCTTTTTGGTGGTAAATAAGCCTAATAAGCCCTCTTGCCCTATGCTTCAGACAGTGGCTATTGTTGCACTGGGGGCTATAGGGGATCACAAACTAAATATGGGTCAGCAATGTAGTACTGTTGCAAAAAAGAGCAAACATCATTTAGGGATAGATTAGCAGCAGAGTTGTATTGCAAGACACAGAAATTAATTCTTCTACTCAGCACTGATAAGGCCTCAAATGGAGCATTGTATCTAGTTCTGGGCACTCTTCTTCAGGAAAGATGTGGACAAACTGGTGTCCAAAGAAGAGTAACAAAACCAATTAAATACCTAGAAATCACAATCCACAAGGAAAGATTGAAAAGATTGGGTTTGTTTAGTCTGGAGAAGAGAAGACAGGGGAGGGGGGGAATATAACAATCTTCAAGTACTGTGACGGAGTCAGACCAGAAGGATATAGGAGAGTGCTGGAAGGCAGGTATATTAGTCTCAGGATGTGCAGGTCCTTGTTCCCTGGATAGCCAAACAAAGGCTACTCCAGGCCAATCAAGACACCTGGGGCCAATTAAGAACCTTCCAGAAAGGAGTAGAAACAGCTAGCCTAATTGGGACACCTGAAGCCAATCAGGGACTGGCTGAAACCAGATAAAAACCTCCCAGTTAGTCAGGTGGGTGTGGGTGTCAGGAGCTGTGGAAGGAAGTTATGCTGTTGGTGAGACTGAGTGTTGGACAACATATCATACAGAAGGAAGGAGGCCCTGAGGTAAGGGTGAAGTGGAGTTTGAAGAAGCGGGGACTGCTGTGGGGAAGTAGCCCAGGGAATTGTATTGTGTTTTGTGCCTAAAAGGTCAGCCATCTTAGCTGATACTATTAGGGTCCCTGGGCTGGAGTCCGGAGTAGAGGGCGGGCCTGGGCTCCCCCCTTTTTCCATCTTCCATACTGGCCTGTGATGAAGGCAACTCACTAGGTGGTGACTCTTGCCAATTATACTGAGAAAGGGAGGTCACTCTGGGGCCTAGATGAGTTTCTGAGGCCCCTAAATCTGCCAGGAAGCGCAGGACCCACAAGTACAAACTTGGAGCTTTGTCACAGTTCATAAAAGATTGTGATGATGAGGAGGGTAATAAATTGTTCTCCTTAGTTACCGAGGTCAGGACAAAAAGTAATGGGCTTAAATTGCAGTAAGGAAGATTTAGGTTAGACATCAGGAAAAACTTCCTAACTGTAAGAGTAGTTAAGCATTGGAACAAATTACCCAGGGAGGTTGTGTAATCTCCATCCTTGGAAGTTTTTAAGAATAAATTAGACAAACACCTGTCAGAAATGGTCTAGATCAGTGAGACTCAGACCTCAGTGGTTCAGGAGCCAAATTAGCGATCAGCCTAACCCAAAAGAGCCATAGTAGTGAGAATTTATTGTTTCATTTACTATTCATATTTAAACAGTATGATGGGGAAATATTTAGTTTATATATATACATGTCGTAGCAACATGATGGACCATATATTATTATTTTATCAATTACAGTTGGTTAATAACAGAGTAAAAGCATCATGATTGGTTAATAGCTTAGAATGGTAAATATCATGTGCTGCAGAGAACCGCAGGAGACTCACTTGCAGTTCCCAAGCCTCAGTCTGAGTAACACTGGTCTAGGTAATACTTAGTCCTGCCTCGGGGCAGGAGACTAGATGACCATCAAGGTCCCTTCCTGTCCTATATTTCTATGATTCTAAAGAAAGCCTTTGATAACTAGCATAACTTAATCTATCTTGTAATCATCGCTGTGGTGTCTAAGAGCCTTTTGGTCAGAATAAGATGTGCTGAGTCTACCTGAATGAACAGTGAGAAGGCTTATATGTTGAATCTTGGCTTATGACAGCTTCCCTACTGTTGGAACACCAACAAAGGCTCTCCCTGCCTCTGACTAGAACCTCACATCATCCCTATAGAGTGGAGGAATATTTTTGTAATTTGTCCAGTTTAGAATAGAAGCACATTAGAGGTATTCATCATAAATCTGTTACACTGTTGACTGATCTGACTACCATGGCTCTGACCAGCCATTACACAGCCGGAGGGAGTTTGGAGATGATTGAGAGCAGTGGTTTGAGCCTACTCACAACCTCAAAGAAAGTCAAGGATACATTGTAAAATTAGAATTTGTCAGCTGATACTAAACTTTTCTGTCTCTGCTGTGATGTGGAAACATATTCTAAGGGTCACACATTTATCGTATGAATTCAGGGAAATGGGCCTCCTCTTTTTCATAATGGATGGTCGCCTTAAGTAAATCAAAAGACCTCAGTGTTGTTATTATAGGAACAGTCTTGATAATTTTATGGTTAGACCAGCTGGTTGTGTTTTCACACAGAAGAAAAGTAATTTCCCATGTAAGCTATTTAAACTTCTCTGGCAAAGGGGCCTTATTTATCAAGAGAAGGCACAAGAAAGGGCTAGATAAGTTTATATGCACTTGTGTGAGAACAAACATGAATCAAAAATTGAAGGATTCCATGAGGAAATTTTAAAAATTGAATAGAGAAAGATTCTGATTGTGAATGGAGCAGTGTTTCAGGGTTGTTAAGAACTAGGGAGGAGAAATTGATGGAATATATTTAAGTTGTAGAAAGATAGTTAATAGTTATTAACTATCATTATTAGGCTCCAGAATTAAACTCTTTATATGAAAGGAGCAATTAGATCTCCTTAAGGCTCCTATTTCTGTATGTAGACTCCATTAGTTCATATGCAGAAAGTCAAGTAAATCCCCCTGGTCTCCTCTGGCTTTATAATCTATGAATTTATGAATCAGTATAATTGGATGTTGCATCATTTGTTGGAAGAATACAGAAAAAGGAGTTTTCTTTTATTTGTTTTTTCATAATTGTTTATGTGCCAGTTTATAAATGATCTAAATTTTTTTCCTGTGCATTCTACAACAAAAGTTAATAGTTTTGTAGATTTAAGGCCCAGGAGGAACCATTCTGATAATCTAGGCTGACCTCTTGCACTTCCAGATATTGAAACACTATAAAAGGCACCCCAAATTCTGTCGGTGTTTTCTGTACATTTTGCAGCAAGATTAGACATTTCTCCATTCTTCTAGCTGTTGTCTGTATTTTGGATACTTTTTCTTCATCTCCAAGTTGTGGCTTGGGCTGCTGTTTTCTGTCCCATAAACGAATGTGTAATTCCATTTAGTGTGGCAACTAGCGCAAAGCTAAAACTTCCAAATTGACCATTGCTTGCATGTTAGGACTTTTGACCATATCTTTCTCACTAATCCAATAATGTTTTTTGTAGAAAAACAAATTTTTCACAAATAAACAATCTAGAAGTACAGAGGAGTATTCTTAAGGACTTTGAAAATTATTTTAAAGTGAGTTAGATAGCAACTCAACCAAGATTACTGGGCCATTTTAATATAGTTATGATGATCACTTTTCTTTGTGTTGTTTTTTCTTTGCAGCACAGATATTTTTCTGTTTGTTAGTGCTCATGACAGAAGATTGATGTCATTTGCTAGAAATATGTAATGCTGAAATATGCTATGGAAACTTGTCCACACAGCACCTGTAGTACTTGTCAGTCAAGTTGCTAAAAATAAGCAGTGAATAGTCTTCCACCTAAGCCTTAAAATGAGTTATGTGGTGGTTGGTGGTTGTTCTTTGCCAGCTTGTAATGTTGTGAATGTTGTTTCTCTGGAACATGTGATTTGTAGCTATCAAAATGAATGATTTTATGGCCCCGAAGTGGAGTACTCTGTTCTTTATTCCCCAAGAGATTTTAGAAGTGGCGTAAAAAGGTGATAAATATCCACTGCTGACACCCTGCTGGCTTTTGAAGTTCACTGTTTCGTAATGCTTATTCATCATTCACGAGAATAGGTTTTCGTCTTATCACAACACTCCAATGGCAACATCAGTGAATGTACGTGGGGATGATGATGTAATGTATAGTAAGGAAAATTATGTCTATGTGTGACTGTGAAGTTAGGAAATGAGCAAAAGGAAAGCATGTCAAAACTAATTTTTCAGACCACTATGTGATAGATGTAAAAACAAAACAATCCACCATGTCTTTTGACTGTGGAATTACAATGTAAAAAACACAAAATGTTAGAGACTCTAGGATGTGAAAAGAGACAAAATAGTATTGTTCCAAATGTATAGCCACAGTATTTTACATTGATTAGTAAACATATGTGTGAATGCAGTAGAAGTTGTCAAAGGACTACAACCTTATTGAGCAATCTTCTGGCCTCAGAAGATTGCTCAATAAGGTGCTCTGGGTGTTGCCAAATATATTGACTGTCAGCCTATTCTCCATTTATTAGAAAAATCTTTCTGTCATAAAAAAAATTTTTGCTTCTCAATTAAGACCAGGTTCGCTGGACTTATAATACTCGAAGTAAGTTGTGATGTGTGTATGTAAAGGAAATCTTCATTTGTCACTGTGATAATTCATTTAGGGGATATAGGGCAAATATTTTTTTAATTTAGCAGATCTGCTGACAGAATGTCACTTTCAGTAAAACTTTCATAGTGTATAAAACACACTCCCATTAAAAATAATCTACATTGTCTCTAAAGAAAGAAGTCATGGATTCAGTACAGTGTGACACCAGTGTAACTGTTCTAACTCATTCATTTAAACACAGTTTTCTCATTGGGGCCATCAGCACAATGCAATGTCTATGCCATTGTCATCAACAGATAAATCGTTACACATACATTGCTATTTGCTCTGCAGTGAAGGAAAAAATAAGTAATTGTTCTAAGCTATCTTTTGTGTGTTAAAAAAAAATATCAGCTTTATAGCTGTATCTTCAGCATGTATTCCAAAAACAGAGACAAAATACAATCTATCTTTTCTCCTTATTGCTTTCTCAATATGACATTTATGAAGTTACCATTTTAACCCGATGGTGATTAAAGACACAAATTATGTAGAATGTGTTACTGCCAGTAAGAAGAGAGAAATAAGAATTTTGACAGTGCTCATTGGTTTGCAGAGAGAGACCAATTTCAGTTGTCCAGATCAAAGAACAAGACAAAGCATTTCAGGATTTGGGAGACAAGATAGACGAACGTCCACACAGAACAATGTGCTGTCTTCTCTCTGCCTTCTGTCCACTGGAGGGTTTTGCCATTTCATGCACCCGTCTTGCTTGTAACGTGTATCGTCCTCTCACACAGTTGTTTACAGTTTTGCACAGCAGTTATGCAGCTCCACCGGCAGTAGCAATATCAGAAAATTCACACCTGCCATTCAATGATACTTGTTTGTTTTACGCTGTTGCTACTATCCATGGAGCCGCACAGAAATAATAGCTACGATATTTACTCGTTCAGGCTCAGCCTTCAAGATAAACCACTCTTGTATCCTGCATTAGGTCACTGTGCATTGTTGTGGTGCTAATGTACACAAAAACCATTAGTGCTGAATTTGCACTGTTGTAACTGATCCTCCCAGTACAGGCCCATGATCTCCTGTGCCATGCCAATTGACTACTCTGTTCGCTATCTCCAGTTTTCCCGATTACTTGTTTGTTTCAAGCTTGTGCAGTCTTTTGCATCTGAGTTTGCATGCATTTCACCTAATAAAATTTTTAAGGCTATTTTAAGGGAATTAAAATAGTACAGAAGTTGCTTTCAGAAGCTGAGATGGGTTAGTTCAGCTCCTTATCTGGTGTAAATCAACATAGTTCCCTTAGTTCAGTGAGGCTATACTGATTTGAATCAGCTGAGGACCTTGCCCTGTGGCGTCACTAGATGAAGATAGTACCTTTACTACTGCAACTGCTATCAACAATTCAGCTGTATCTGTGATAGCAATGGTGTAAACACCAACATATGCAGGACTAAGGTGTTTCACCTCCATGTCATAAAGGGCTAGACAACTCAGGGGATGAAAACACTAGAGGCTGCTCTGTGCTGCCACTCCAGCTGTTGTTGATGCTGGAGCTGTATCAGGATTAGGCCAATGGTGGGAGAATTATCTGAAATTCTCCGTGTAGACACAGACTGAATGCATTGCATGGATCACAAAAGGAAAAACTAGAGCGCTGACTCTTTAGGATTTATACTTGCATCGGTGCATATGTACTGTATGCTTCTTATTAATATGAACTTTGCCTGGTTTTTGCAGGGAGACTTCCTGTATCTTTGTTTCTTTTCCACTTTTCTCTGTGTATATTGGTTTTATCTCTCGTCATTTGGTTGTGCACAGTGGGGGGAGAATTTAAGTATCAAAGTTTTGGTGGCATGTCAGCGTATTTTCAAAATAATTAAGCATAACGCTGCAAGACTCCGTATAAATTTTCTGCAACTTTAACTGCGGGCATTGCAGCCAGAGAGGTGGCCGTATGTGCTGGATCTACCTGCTTGATTTCTGTGTACTCAGTGCCATTTTAAAAATGTGACATCAGGCTAAAAGTGCTTCTGTTTCCCCTAAGACAGATTACAGTTAACAGTTAGTAAAATTAGCTGCTTTTTATTTTTAAAGACTCCTATGGTTTTTGCTTTTTTTTTTTTTTTTTTTTTTTTTTTTTTGTTTTCTCTTTCTTTCAGGTACTATATTAGTTGTGAGAGTTTGTAGTATGTTGCCACCTAGTGGGGTGTGTATGTAAATTAAAGGTGATTTCTTTTTAAAAAAATCACAATTATTGTTTTGAACTGCATTGTTAATACAGCTAAAACTCCTTAATAAGAACGTTAAAGTATGACATTAAAATATTCAAAGACAATCAGATGTAAATCAAGTTGAAATTTTAAAACATTAATTTTTAAATAAATTTGATTTAAAGGGACACTCTCAGTGACCATGGTTCAAAATTTGATCTGGATTGTTTCTTATTTCCATGGTCTCCTTTTGATTTCAGACAAATAGAAAACCCACTTAGCTACTCTTTCCCTTTCTCAAAATCCACACCAGTAATCTAGAAAATGTGAACAATCCTATAATTACAGACCAATGTACTTGCATAATTATAGTGAGTGGGTGCCTTTTTAGAACAAGCAGATGCATCTTTGTTTTAAATATTTAATGTACATTTTAATTAGAACATAAATATTTTTAAAATATCCTGACAACTCTCAAATTAAACTAAACATCACAACGCTCAGCCTTTACTTTTAAAACTTTTTATAGTAATTGGAGTTGATTGTATAACTTTGGTACGTTTGTAAATGTTTCAGTGATTTGCTAAGACAATCAAGTAATCATTTTTTGGGTAAAGTATTTTATTACATAAACTTTTTTTTAGGTCACTTCCAGGTACCACAGCAGCTGAATGTGCATCAAATCTCAAGAAGATCTATACAGTACAGACAGTACAGGTAAGATTAAAATAGAAATACAGAAATTGCTACACACAAGAAATAATGCTCAAGTTGTGAGGTTTTATTTACAGCCATGTGCCAGATGAGTAATTCTCATGCTTTCACCTCTCTGATGTACAAAATGTAGGTATCAGTTGTATGTAGGTATCAGTAGATAGCATATGCTATTCCTTAGGCTTCCCTAGAATTTCATTGGTGGTGTGTTTGATTCCTGGGTGGTTTCAAGGGATCATAAAAGGGTGAGTTGCAGGGTAATACACTTGCTTTGCCAGATACTCTGTCTTTCTACAAGATTTCAGCGCCTCAGGCTGTGCCTATAAATTGGATCATGAAACTTGATTTACTTAAATATTTGCCTGCCTTGTCTCCAGATATTCTCCAATGTAATAAATTATTATATGAGCAACAGAAGATATAGTACACACAAGTTTTCCCTTTGAGTACCCTGTTTGTGTCTTTTTTTTCCTTGTGAACTGATTTGTTATGTTAAAGCTTTGTCTGTTTCTGGAACACTTGCAGTAGATGAGAGATTCTGCATAATATCATTCCGTGTTTCCCTTTTACCTGTCATATAACTTTGTATCTGCAAAAAGTCAGTGGGTAACACTTGCAGTCTGTATTCTGAATGGAAATAACCTTACTAGGAGTGTGGGTCCATATTAGTACTGGAGCAGGCATGAAATATCTGTTGCTGGGGTTTTCTTACATAACATTAAAAGTCTGGCTTTAATTCCCCAAAAGCCAGGATATTCTGATATGAGACTAAAACTCTGTTGTGGCAATTTGGGGGATCTATGTACAGCTTATGACTTCTGGTTGATACTGGGGACTCTGTGTATCTGTGTCAGACTGCCTTTTGAATGTGGATCTGGTTCACCTTTTCTGCTGTCTTTTTACCTCCCTATAGAGCTAAAACCCTCAGGAGATGACAAGAGAGCTTCTTGTACCTGGCTAAGACTAGCAATGGAGGGTTGCTAAACTTCGTTGATTGCCCATTCAAGTGGAGTGCGTTGGATGAATAGGTGGATACAGCACAGGGCAAATGAGGTTTTTTTCAAGTCTGAACTCCAGTGGGTAGTAATGAAACGAAGGGCTGTGTAGTGGAGGGACTTTATCATGTAACAAGGCTGATGAGAGGAGCACCTGACAAGGAACAGGAGGTTATAAAAGAAAGGGTGTCTCAGCCGTCTTTTTTTTTTTTTTGGAAGGCAGTAAGAGAGGCTGGGCGCTGACAGCTGTGTTCAGAGAGGGGTATTTTATTGTTTTGTCTAGGTCTGTATATTCTTGTGCTACCTGAAGAGGGATTGGCTTTTGAACCCTTGTCCGGGGTGTCCATTTGCTTTTACTATCTTGTGTTGGGGCATCCAGCAGGGTGAGGGGGAGCAATGTGAGCACGGGTCCTGCAGGCCTAGGCCAGCTGGACCAAAAGGGTCAATTTCTGTGAAGGGGCAGAAGACTGAGAGCCTGTGCCCAGGAACTATGTCAGAGAGACCAAGGAGAGAGGGAGAGAGTGCTGCAGCCTCCTCAGACCAAAGGAAGCTTAAGAATATCTGGGCCCAATGTGATGGTACCCATACATCACAGCCTGGGGAGTGTCAAGGAGAGGGGGTTTGCAGGGGCTGTGTGACAAAAGCCAGGAAGTTGGGAGATGAGGCTAAAACCCTTTCTTTAAAGGGGCACTGTCTTGGTGGCTGTGTTCTGAAATAAAACTGCCTTGACTTCTGTACGGTTTAGTTTACATCTTGTATCAGTTGGTCCCTTCGTAGCCCACACTTTTGCCTCTGTTCACTCTGAGGTAATTAGCTTTAGAAATTTTCAGAAAATGAGGGCATTGGTCAGAGCTCTGGCAAACAGTGCAATTGGATCACTTGTGGTTGTGCTTTGCAGCTCCTTGTTGGAAGTGTCTGTTGCCCTACCTAGGAAGGAGAATATGGACATCATTCAAGTGATTTCTGTAGAGATTTCTCCCCAGGGAATTAAGTTTAACAGCATAACTACACCCCTGTCTAAACTGGCTGAAATAGTTGTCTCTTTGACAACTGAAGAGAACACTGCTTAAGCCCAGAGTATGGTGTACATAGCATCTCTTATCATTGCCTTTTCCACTCTTAATCCAGAATCAATTAATTAAACTGGACTGGACTGTATTAAAGAGCTACATTGGTTTCCTCCCATCAGGTTGCTGAAGTTTTAGAGAATTCCTTCAGGTTCCCCGAGAAGGCTGTTTCCACTAGATGAATTATCGGAGGCCAACAGCTTGGCCCATAACTTGTCTATGATAGGTTTACCTCAGTATGTACTACCATATATCTGATATAACTGCCCTGTGCAAAATAACAGAAATGTTCAGTGACTTTCTTCAGAATTTGCTCTCTCATCAAAAGTTAGTTGGTACAGACCATAGTAGCCTGTACAAGTTCAAGAATATTTTAGGTGTGAGCCAAAATCTTTTAGACACAAAGGTGTCCCTTATTCTTTCACTTTCGGCAGATTATTACTTACTACTAGACTGGTGAAAGCAGGGCACAGAAGACAATCTAAACTAGGGGTCTCAAACACGCGGCTCACAGAGCCACTCCCTGCGGCCCCCCGTTATTCTCTGGCTGCATAGTAGTTTTCAGGAGGGAGGAGCCAGGAGCAGAAGCTTCTCTGCTGCCTGGCCAGGCCACTGCCGAGCCCCACTTCCAGGCGCTGCTGCTGTGGCTTCAATGAATGAGCTGGGGCGGCGCTTCACAGGAGCCCTCCAGGAGCGGTTAGCCAGGCTCCCCGTGGCCCTCCAGCCTCCCTCTGCAGGAGGCTTATCTAGCGCCGCCCCAGCTCATTCATTGAAGCCGCAGCAGCAGCACCTGAAAGCCGGGGCTCAGCACCGGCCTGGCCAGGCAGCAGAGAAGCCTCCCCACCCTTAGGTGGGTGCCACTGTCCTGCGAGCAGCCAGAGGTGAGCACGGGGCCACGGCGCTCAGGCCGACTGCAGCTGCCTGGGCTCGCTGCGCTGCCCCTTGTGCGCCATGCCCCGCTACCGGTATCCCCTGCGGAGAGCGCAGGGCTCGGGCAATGGGTGGTGGGGAGGAGAGTCCGGGAAGGCTGAAAGGAGATGGAGAGAGGAGATTATGCGAGGGGGGTGGGGGGAAGGACAGGGAGAAGCAGCTTAGGAGTGGGAAGGTATCAACGCTGAGGGAGTGGGGGGAGATTTGGGGAACAGGGAGCAGGGCTATGTGGGGGAGAGATTTGGGGACAGGGAGCTGTGTGAGTGGGGGGAGATTTGGGGATGGGGAACAGGGAGCTAGGTTACAGGGGTAAGTGTGGCAGGGAGATTTGGGGGCAGGGAGCTGGATAAAGGGGTGAGTGGAGATTTGGGCGACAGGGAGCAGGGTTACAAGGATGAGTTGGGGAGATTTGGAGATGGGGAACTGTTATGGGAGGTGAGTCGGGTGAGATTCGGGGACGGGGAGCAGGGTTATGAGGGTGAGTGGGTGGAGATTTGGGGATGGAACACAGGGAGCTGGATAATAGGGGTGAGTGGGTAGAGATTTGGGGATGGGGTACAAGGAGCTGGAGTACGGAGGTGAGTGGGGATGGGGAACAGGGTTTAGAGGATCTGTTTGGGAGGGAGTCTTTATAAAATTGATATTAGGCTGAGATGGGCTGAAATTTCTGTCAGATTTATCAGCATACTACATTTGAAAAAGACTTGAATCCTCTGAGGCTGGTAATTTCTTGTTAAATTAGATTTGTTTGCTTGTGTTTCCAGCTCTGAATTTCCTATATTGCTTTTGCTTTGTTTGCCTATAATTCAGACAAAGGTGAGGGGGATTGGTGCATCTCTATTTTGTATTTTACTGAAAATATGTGGCCTTCTGAGCTAAAAATGTACAAAGCTCGAACAACCTCAGAACAGTTCTTTTCCATTTAGTACCTTTCTCAAAGTGGCAAAACTGTTTATAAGCAACTGTTTATAAGGAAAGGCAACTTCTTAGTCTCTTGGCTGCCAAAATGAATCATTAAACACATCCCCTACCAGATTGAAGATTGCCTCAAGGCAGTTTAAAGAGGACAGTGACTGCGAGGAGACCTCTGTGGCCTTGGGAAAGAACATTTCAATTTGGACCAGATTGGTATTTCAGTTTGCTGAACAGATAAATCTGAATCAGCTCTGCCCTCCACATAAAACTTAGAAATTAACTGTGATTAAAAGCACAACCAGAGTTGAACCCAAGTGCTTGAAAGACTATGCAGATATCATTTCTAACTTACACAAACAGTTTGATGTGCGGTTTAAAGATTTCAAGGCTTTCCAACTTTTTCACACCATTTGCTGTGGAAATTGACAGTGTTGCAGAGGAAGTGCAGATGGAGCTAGTGGAGCTTCAGTGTGATACCATTTTGAAGCAGAAGTTTACAGATGTTGGAATTCCAGAGTTCTACGCGTTTCTTTCAGAAGAAAGATTTCCCATGTTGTTCTCTGCTTCTGCAAGGAAAATGACAATGTTTGGAAGTACATATATATGTGAACAGTTTTTCTCTTTCATGAAGATTAATAAATCTGTGTTAAGGTCAAAGTTCACTGATGAACATTTGAAAGCAACACTGAGATTGGTTTCGTCTCAGGATATCAAACCTAATATTGATGCTCCAATTGATGCAAAACGCTGCCAGCTAAGTGGCCAAAAATGAAATGACTGTCAAAATTAGCACTGACTTTTCACATTACAGTTAAGGAAGTTAATAAAATTAATAAATTTAGTAGCATACTATATTCTTCATTTTTTTTTCATTTTTACTATACTTTTGTATCATTGTAGGCATAACACTGAGGCTGAGTATGAGGCTCAGATTTGTTAGGCGGTGGAGTAGTTCATTTAAGGCAGGGGTCTCAAACACGTGACCCACGGGGTTATTTTCTGCGGCCCGTCATGCTCCGTGCACCCCTTCTCTCCCCCTAATTTATTTCCTGCAGCTGCCAAGCTCCCCGTCCCCCCCCGCCTCCTCACTGCCTACTGCCAGGCATTTCCCACTGACAAACAGCTGTTGCCGGCGCTTAGCACTTTCTAGGGGGGAGGAGTGGGGAGCTGCACACTCAGAGGAGGAGGTGGGGCAGGGGCAGGGGTGGGATCTCATGGAAGGGGTGGAGTGGGGGCAGGGCCATGGGCAGCGAGGGGGACTTGCCAGTGATGCGGCCCTCGGGCCAATGCACTAGTCCAATGTGGCCCTTGTGGTCATTTGAGTTTGAGACCCCTGATCTAAACTCGCCTAGTTCTTCTGCTGTTTTCTGTGGAACTTTTCTGTTTTCAGTTTTCATGGCTTTAGGGTAATGGTACTCATCTTTCAGCAGCTTGATAACAAAGTAGCTCTCAGATGGAATTGCATAGAGCCACACAATCATATGATAATGTTGCAAAGTTTGTTTTGTAAACTTGCACTAATGCATGATTATGATGCAACATAATGACTTTGTTGCTTCTCCTTTACCTATCTGCTGGGAAGGAGAGATCTCTTTGTTCTCCTCCAACCCCCACTACCACTTTTGAGGGCTAAATTGGGTGGGTGCTTTTTTTCCACCCCCCATGCCCTCGATGTTGGCTTCCTCTCTTGCCTGCAGCTGAGAAGTAGAGTCTGATGGTTCCCCTGCTATTTGGTCTGTTCAGAAATCCCCAGTCTTATATTTCCATGGCATATCATATTTTGTCATAGACAGTACGCTTTCTGCCTGATCTCGGACAAAATAAGTGGATCACCATTTAGGCATGATGCTCGCAAGAGCTATAATGTAATCTTGTGATACAAGATACCTTGACGAGCGGTGTGATCTAGACAGAAGAGCTAGAGGATAACTGTCTTATGGTAATGAACTAGTTTAGTAAACAGAATAAGTGTTTCTCTCTCTTTAAAAAGCATGTCAAGGAAGTTTTACTTAAGCTGCTCTGGATATGTTCCACTGTAACTCAGATCTAGATGATATTTAATATACTTGTTTTCTTTCTCACTCATTATGCTTTGGTATCAAAGACTGTTGTTAGGGTAAAAAAGTGTCGGTTGGAGACTGATACAGCACACATCTCTTCAGCACATACAGCATGCTACTAGGGACTGGTCTACATGGCAGCAGGGATCCACACTCTGAGATTGATCCACCGGCAGTCGATTTAGTGGGTCCAGTAAAGACCCACCCAATCGACAGCAGATCACTCTCCAGTCGACCCTGTATTCTAGCCCCTGACAAGAAGAGTAAGGTAAATAGACGAGAGAATTTCTCCCGTCGACCCCACCACAGTGTAGATCCCATAGTAACTTGACCTAAGGTATGTTGACTCCAGCAACGTTATTCATGTAGCTACATAATGAGTTGCGTAGCATAGATTGACTTATTGCATTAGTGTAGATGTAGTCTTGGTTAAAATAGTAGATTTAAGAACTTCTACTTCTATTCCAGATTCACATATGAGGACACCAGGTGTGGAGTATTCTGCAGTTTGGGAACTTCATTACAGACCAGTTATTTCCCTTCTCTCCACCTTCACCTCTCATAGAAACATGCATTTGCTAAGCAACAGTGGCTTCCTGATAGGACACAACTTGTCATAGTTTTAGTGGCTTGTAATCAAAATATTACCACTTCTAAATTATGTTCTCTTTAGCAAAGATGAAAGTGAAATTGTGACGAGCTTAAATTTTAAAGAGCTTAAATACATAACAAGGGTAAATCACAGGGTTTTCTATGAGCAAGAATCTTTGACAATTTTATGAAGTATAAGCAAAGCAAGTAAATCTGTATACAGTTCACTGTCATATGGGAATGATACTAGAACCTTTTTTTCCTCTAAAGATTTTCTGGAGTGTCTATAATAATATTCCTGCTGTGACAAATTTGCCTCTGAGATGTAGTTACCATTTAATGCGTGGAGAAAGACGGCCACTTTGGTAAGTATCTGATCATTGTAAGCTCCTGGGGATAGAAACACTTATGTCATTGTAGAAATAATAAATAATGGGTGGAAGGAGAGAACGAAGATTTGCATGTCTGTACTGTATTGCCATTAATCAGCTTGACTTTGGATTCAAAAGTGACTTTCAGATGTCACTAAAGATCTTGTTCAGCTTAAAAGCTAATTATCTTAAATCAAGTATTTATTAAAAATTAGCATGTGGAAATATGGGCCACAAATTAATTGCCCGTATTTGATTATACATGTAAATAATTAAGAAATCCTGAATTAAACATACATCCTGTTTAAAGTCAAGTGTACTAAGAAAAAGCTAACAGTATAGTACGCATTTACGTTAATTGTATTTGAATTATTTTTAATATACTGATTTTTCTTTTTTCTCCACACAAAATAGGGGGAGTTAATGCAAGTGATGAGTATCCATTTGTAATATTCACTGTGCCAAGTATGCTCCATATATGGACAAACTGTAGACATACACATTCCTATAGGCTTAGATCAGAGAAGACTGACTGTCAAGCTTTGTGACAGTACATTGCAGCTCATTCATTCGTAGAATGGAAACTCAAAACTATAAACCATTATTTTTTTCTTTATAAACTGAGTTTAATCTCTCTCCCCATTTATATAGTTCATGCATTTTTTCATTAGATGGATTAGGAACCTTCTGAGTAGGCTTGCTACTTTTTTGCACGGTTTCTTATTAGTTTGGCTTGTGATCGAATTACAATTCTTTACATATTAACAATAGACCATCAAATTTTTCACTGAATTTTAACAAACTACTGTAGGTTCAAGTGACTAGCGAAGAAGCACAAAAACTCCTTTTAAAAGATATTACTGCTGAACAGTGTAGGTTAAATTGGTTTTAAGTAAATGTCGACATTGGGATATGTGTACACAAGTCTTGATATCTTCACTGGAGTGTCAAAGGATAAGCGAGAGAACTTTCTGTTTTTGTTCTTCTCTATTTTTAGTTTTGATTTGGTCAGTGCTTTTGAGGGGAGTGCACTTCAAAGACCTTCTCTGAAGATGATGCAGGTCTATTTTAAAACTCCTCTGTCAAAGAAATTCAGTGTACTATGTTTAAGGAAAGGAATGTGCAATGTTGATCTCATCACTAAGTCACTGTCGTCTTAGTAAGTATTAATAAATTATTGCACAGGAAGCAAGGGTCTTGTTGAGAGTCTCAGATTAGTTAGGGTTTAAAATGTGGTTTTTGGCGAATTATGGCCATGTTTTCTAAATACCAATCTATTTTTATTGGTGTTCAAAAAAGTGCTATCCTTGATTTTTTTTTTTGTCCTTCCTAAGACTTCCTTCAACCCCCATCGATGGGAGACCATTTTGTCTGGGGAATCTTTAGAGCCTGCAAACAATTTTCAGCAGTTCAGACATTGTACATTGAACATATTAATGTATACTTTTTAATAACTAGTTCTTACACTTTTGTGGAGCCATGACTGAAAACACTTATTCAAGTTTATAAACTAGCTGCAACAGAATGAATTGGAAAAGGCTGTAACAATAACTGTAGTATTATGAAGCATGGTTTAAAAGTGTTGTCAGCCCTAACTCCAGATCACTTCATTTTTTTTGAAGGACAATTAATTTCCAGTGATCACAGAACTTAACTGAAATATGTACAAGCTCCTGTGATCACTAGCAAGAACCTGAGAAGAAATGAACTGCCGAAGTATGAGATTACCACAATAAACCATGAAATGTTTTGGGGACATGTGCTCTCTAAGAATTTGCAGCCATTTCAAAGGTGCCCTGTGATCATGGAAAATAGAATTATTTCCTAACACACACACAACATAGGAGGGGGACTGGATGTTGGTAGGTGTGCTTCACGTGAACAATGAATGATTTCTCTCTGGTGTCAGAATTCCTAGCACAAGCCCTGTTACTTAGAATTAGAGCTCACATTTCAAATGGGATTGTCCTGGAAAAATTAACCCCATAAATAAGTTTAAATTTGTATCCTACTATGAAAAGCACACTGTATATAAACCATACCTACATGTGGATTTGAATGATTTGTTTTCTTTGATATATTTCCCACAACTAGGGAAGAGGAAAGCAACGCCAAAGGTGGTGTATGGAAAATGAAGGTTCCTAAAGAAAGTACGGTATGTAGTGTCCATTTCTGTCTGGAAATGACTAGTCAGAGTTTCAGCTTAGTCTCCATATATAAAACGATGACAATTTTCTTTATACAAATTCCTTTTGTGGAGTTCTTCGTTTGGTTGTTGAACTGTGTTGGGTGATGTCAGTGCACCATTATAAAGTCTAGCACCTTTTATGTTAAGAAAGTGAGAAAATTTGTTAGTGTAGATAATTCAGTACTTGATTTTTTGCTTATAACAGTATTTGGCCAGATTTTATTAATTAAATAAAAACTATAGTTAAAGGTTTCATATAGCATCTCCGTTTGACAGACATACTATTTGGTAATTTGAAACTTCCATCTTAAGACTTGATTTATTCACTTACAGAGATGCAAGATAAAATTTAACAATTGTCATTATGACTGAAAGTTAATAGTTAGTTATAGCTGGAGCAAAACTCTCACATGTGAGTAGCCCCATTGAAGTGAATTCAGTATAACTACTCGTGCATAACAATACTCCTCTATGTAAGTGTTTTAGGAGTAGGGCCTAAAAAGGGAGAGGTTACACTGTGCCTATCACTGTCAGTCATGTTCTTCACTGCCGTAAGTCCTAAAAGGTACTGCATCATCATATTAGTTTTTCAACACACAAACTAATGTGCTTTTTGTTCTTATAAGCCTGATCCTGCGAACATTTTTTACTGGATGAAATGCTTCCTACGCACGAGAACATAGGACAACTCACGGATTATGCCCTGTGCTGATAAGAAGAGTTTGCAGGATCAGTCTCTACATTAATATATGAATGCTCCATTGACAGAAAAAATACATCATGTCAAAGATTGTCAGATTAACATCTTCAGACCGCATGTTGTTGCATGACCTCCAATTTATCTTTCCTTACTATTGATTGATACAATACCTTGTATTGGCTGATAATGAACCAGTGAAATGTATTATGCTAATGTTTTGCATCCTCAAAGGTGGATAAGAATGTTCAGAAAAAAAGTGAAAGTTTTCTTGGCTCATTGTATTTGTGCTTTGTGGTTTTTACTTGATTTTGTTTTAATTTCTTACCATTTTTATAGCACTAAAAAGCACAAATTAAATTGAAATAACAGTGAGGCCGTGGTTTGTTTAAAAGCAGCATATGCAAAAGTCATTATGGCTGTATAGACAAAGATAGATGTTGCCATATGTTCCAGAAATACGATTTCCCTGTAAGCACACACCTTTGAGCATATCATTGAATTTATTAGCCCAGAGTTGCATATGATTTATCAGCAATAGGGTTCCAAGTTTTGAATGCTCTTTTGGCTTAGATAGTAACGAATGTCAAAAAGGAAATAACAGTGTCATCAGTCTAACAACATAGCCAAAGACAACTGTGTGATAGATAAACTTTTTTTTCCTGTTTTAATTCTCTAGTTAGCATTTGAATTTGTTGAAAGAAACTTTTTTTTCGTAGTCAAAGGAAAATCAAGACTTGCTATATAACTATAAATTCATCAATTTTCTGGTACAGATTGGTTCTTAAAATGAACAGCACTTGTTTTTTATAGAAACAAGTGGTCACAAATGCAGTTTAATGGTCTTTTATCTTGCATAAGCAGGAGAAATACATGAGAGAAATCTGCTTTTGTACTTTACATTAATTAGTCTATTTAGCTTGAGTCCCAGACAAATTTAGGGAAGATAAATTTATATTTAAACATTTAATAGAAAAATATCAAGTTAAGCTACTTATAATTATTTTAAATTTGTGCTCCAACTCTGTGGAAAGAAAGAATAATATAACTTAAGCTGCACATAAAAACACACAGCCTCAGCAACTGCACTCAAGACTGAGCAAGCAAACCTAACACATACACCGAAAGATCAGTCACCTAGAAAAATAACTGATTTTTTTCTTCTTAGTCTGCAGTTTGGAAAGAGTTATTGCTGGCAACTATTGGGGAACAGTTTACAGATTGCTCTGCAGCAGGTAAAGAGATCTTTTTCCTACATTGCTTTCTATTCATTCCTTTAGATTTATTTGAAGCCCCTGTTCCAAGCAGTAGGTTCTTGTTCAGAATGTTAAAACATCCAACACTTAGAACTTGTCACAGTACATAAGCATACCTAATCTCCCTGTCATGAACACAGGCTAAAAGAGAATAGACAAGGTTTCCAGCTAGCTATGTGGGACAGAGTTAGCTGTAGATCAGGGTTCTTAAATGTTTTTCTTTCTGAGCCCCCGCCCCATCCCACTCCACGTGCTATAAAAACCAATGGGTGGGGAGCCAGGGCTCTGGGCTTAAGCCACGAGGGGAGGGGAGGGAAGGGAAGGGGCGGGGCATGGGGCTGAGGGTTCGGGACTTCTGCCCCACGGAGTGCCGCTGGAGCTTGAGGAGTCTGCAACACCCCCTCCCACCTGGTTGAGAACCTCTGCTCTAGATTATTGTTCTTGCCTGCCTCCAATGGCCCAGCTCGAATCCCTTGGGGACTGGCAAATGTTCTAGGTTTTAAACAGCTGTGTATCAGCCGGTGTTCTAATAGTTAACACTAATGCCAGGATTCTGGAAGTTGCAGCAGGCAGCCATTTGCTTGTTATGGGGTGCTTTGTACTGTTACTGCTGAGAATCTGTCCTAGGCACTTTTATGGCCCACATTACTGCAGTATCTGTGTGCCCCACAATCTTTAATGTATTTATCCTTGCAACACCTTTGTGGGGTAAGGAAGTATAGAAGGAAGGAATGGAGGCACAGAGAGGTTAAATGATTTGCCCAGGTCACAAAGGAATTCTGTGGCAGAGCTGGGAATGAACTGGGCTCTCCTGTGTGCTAGGTTAGCACCCTAATCAGTGGACCATCCTTCTTCTTTTCATTTGCTATCACTTGAATCAAACTAGTTGTTAATGTTAATTTTACACAAAATTTGTACTTGAACTATGTTGCCTGTTAAGTGGAACCACTAAATTCACTCAATAAGTGATACTGTTCAGATGCAATAATTTAATGACCATATTTTCAACTAAATCTAGTCCCTAGAAATCTACTTGAGATTGCATGCTTTATTTGGGAATGGAGTGCAGAGCGGTTGTGAGTGTAACCTTGCTTGAGACATAGAATCACATTTTACATATTCCAGCCATCAAACGCTGGTAGATGTCTGTCTGTTTTAGAATATAAGGCTGAGTTACAGGAATTGTCCATAGTTACTAGAGAAGGCAAATGCTTGGCTAACTTGTCAGTCCATTGAACTAGGAAATAAATCCTCAAAAATTGTTACTAAGCTAACTCTTCTGTATGTTCAAGGAATGATAAAAATATATAACTACAATTATATGTCCTAAACACAAACATCTGGTTAGACAGATGTTTATTTAACGCCCTGAATATTACATTTTGAAGTTCCATTTCTGATTTATTGTTCAGCAGAAAAAAACTTGGTTTCTTAACTCCATAATGAAATTCAACAAAGACCTTTCAAACAGGGAATTTCTCTCCAACCTGATCACTCCAGTAGAGCAAAAAAGTAGTATATTTGTCTCTCTTTTTGGTGTGTTTGGCTTGGTTGTAGTCTAGGATTTTTTTTCCAGCAAGGGTTTGCTGAGCTAATATCACAAATGATATACTTCTCTGACTGTTTGCATGACTTTTAGCATTATGGGAAACAGAATAAAGGTGCCCTCCATCCTTCCACAGTAAGAAGCTTTTTAAATCTGTGCCCGTTCAGTCTTATCCATAGTTAAGCTGACATCAGGAAGTGAAAAAGCGTGTGTGCCATTTACACTGAATTCTCCGTGCAGAATTCTGTCCCAATCTCCGTGATTCAGCAGTAAAGCACAGAGTTCTGAATACTGGGAGCAGCAGTATGAAACTGACCATTGTCTTGTTAATTTAATTCTGCTGGTACTGCTTGAGAAAACTGTGGCAGCCCAATTGAAGTGTACATTCTGGAAACTATTGTTTCAGTCTCCATCACATTTTGAAAAATAAAGCTTCCCACACAGTGCTGATAGATTTTTCAATCCCTCATCATAAGTTCCTTATATTACTGCAACACAGAATTAAAGCCATCGCTATAGATTGTTAATAAACTCTACCATTTCGCTGTGAAGTACTATTTACAATAACTGCTGCGAATAAGTATACATATGGTTTCTACACTGGTATTCCCTTCATTCTAGACTGCTCTTTTTCATCTCTTTTCATGTTTGGGGTTTTTTTGTACAAAATGTTCCATAGTAGCATAACTAGCCAGTGTAGTTTCTTCCCCCTTTTAAAAAACAGATTATTTCTTTAACCCTTCTTCCTCTATATAGATGATGAAGTAATAGGAGTTAGTGTCAGTGTTCGTGACCGTGAAGATGTTGTTCAAGTTTGGAATGTGAATGCATCTTTGGCAAGTGAAGCAACAGTTTTAGAAAAGATCTATGAACTTCTGCCACACACCTCCTTTAAAGCAGTGTTTTATAAGCGTAAGTATCTTGTCAATTTATTTCCTCATGCCAGGATTTCCAGTTTTTTGTTAGCAAAAGTGATCATAGAGGAGATGTATGCTATAGGATAACCTTGTTAAGTGACTGACTGACTGAATTTTTAGCATTCAGAAATGTAGGATCTCTTGTTGCATGAGGATTTTTACTTTCTCATTATTGGGGCTTTTTTTCCTCTGTACAAAATAGTGCAGATGTCTTTCATAGTTAAGTTTCAACAAATTGGTTTGTTAGTCACAAGGATTTTTTTTTTGTCTGCAAATGAAATAATAAAAAAATCCCTGCATAACCCTCAAGATTGTGAGTTATTGTTAATTAATAATTGTATTGGTATTGTAGCAACTACAGTCAGGATTTTGGGGGCACAGGTGCATTGTGCTAAGCTCTATATAAACTCACTAGTAAAAATGGTTGTTGTCGTTGTCCTCCCTGACCACTCACTCCTATTATTGTCGTATGCTGTTGTTCTCATCTTAATTTAAACTGTAAGCTCTTCCAAGTAAGGACTCTGGGTGAAATTCTTGCCTTTGTTGAAGTCCAGGTGCTATTTTGCTAATTCATGCTGCTGGACTGGGGGTGGAATCCCTCCAGGGGTCTGATCCAAAGCTCATAGAAGTCAATGCGAGTTTTGGATCAAGCTGCAGTACAAAAAAATAAAATTTACTTAGGACCTGATGTAGCAATTCGTATCCATATGAGTAAGGGTTGCAGGGTCAGGCCCATAAGTACAGTTATGTTAGGCCTTGCATTATGCCTTAAGTGCACAGGCATTTGTAACAAAAAGCTGAATGCCTTAATTGAAACATACTATTTCTTGCTAACAGTAAAAGCAACAGTGGGAATACTTTTTATCCATTAAAATATACCTCAGGCCCCAAATCTCCATCAGCATCTTTTTACTTAGTACTTGTTCATATAGTCAATTTAAAAGTTGAGATTTTCCTTTTCTCCCCCTCCTCAGCTCACAGAGAGCATCATGCTTTTGAAGGTGGACGTAGAAGACATTAACTGCACGATGTAAAAAACTCATACTGTGTAGTCTGAGTTTGGGAAGTGGTCTAAGCAGGGAGATGGATGGGCAGAAGCCTTGCAGAAGCACCACATCTGCTGGTCATTTTCAGTTTGTTTCTAATGCTTTCAAATTGGGCCATTATTACTCAAAATGAGGAAAATGATTGCCTTGATTACTAAACATGGTGCTCCTTACTTTTTTGGCTTTCTACGTTCTCAGTTTAGTTTCCTTGTTGGAAAAAAAAATGGCCACTTGTTTTTCTTTCATTCAGACTCTATTCGTATTTCTGTTTTGTTAAACTTAGAAGACTTCACTTTCTTTTCAAGTAGTTGTACTGTACTTAGTAAAATGCAAATATGCACAAACATGATACGCTGCTTTTTCTAGATTTGCTGTACATAGAGGAATTCTGGCCTGGTCAAAAATGTGTTTTCAATATTTGTTTTGAAACATTCCTATCATGTTAAGATTTACTCACTGTCTTTGTCCCGAGAGAGAGAGATTGCACTGCGTTATTCTAATATCAAGTCATGTGGTCTTGCACTGATAACAGCACATATACTGTAAAAATAAATAATAATCACTAAATGAGATCCTGCAAACAAAGAACACATTTGTATCGGGACTGATTTAAATTCTGTGAGTTGTTGTTAAGCTAGTTGTTAATTTAAGATATCTCAAAACAACACATTCAGCCTACGAGAGACCTTTCAATAGGAAACCCTTCACCTCTTATTTTAGAGAAGATGATATTGAAACAGTTTTATATGCTTTCTTATGAAGTTTTTCAGCACACTCACCAAAAAAAATAAATAAATACACAAGTCATTTCTAACACATTTTACTGAATAGATCCTTCTGTCTTTATGCTTTGATCATATTTGGCCTCTACCTGCACCCATAAAGATCAGTATCAAAACTCCTGTTGGCTTCAGTGCAAACTGATAACCCCCACTGTATTTAGTTTCAAGCTATTGTGGCACCTTAGGTGAGGTTGTTCTTAATTTAGAAAAATGAAATTAACATTTTACAGCATGAATGTGAATATTTATAATGTAAAACTCTTAAGTGTGTTTTTGTCTATATTATTTAATGGAGGTTTCAGTATGTTTTATTATAGCACCAAAGATTTATTGAGTTAGTTCTTTTTACTAAGGGAAGCTACAAAGTAGAAATGAATGTATACTTCACTGAGTATTACTGGATTGGTGTGTTTTGTTTGGAAATTGTTCAGGTTGCACTGATTTCCACATTTTTAGTATATGTAGAGGCAACCATTGGAATTAATTACATTTATAAAATAAATTCCCTTTGAATTTTTTATACCTTCATCTGTATTTATGAATTATAATTGTGCAGTTAATGAGGATTATTAATTAAACAAAATTTTTCTAAAATCAAATGACTCGTTTCAATAATTGCTTTCCGAGATTGTGTTACTGAAACTGCTTTCTTTAAACTAGATACGTTTGGATGAAAATTTGTCGCCAAGAAAGTACACATCTAATCTTGAACATATAGCAAAATATTTATTTTTAAAATTTCAGTATTTTTTGTTAAAGTATGAAGAAAGAGCATGTTTGATTAATCTTTATCAAAACTGTCTCTTGTGTATTTTCAGTAGTAAATCTGATTTAGGATTTTTTATTTTTATTTTGAAAGACTTGTATTTCTTTATATGTCGTATTAAACATTGCATGTAGTTTGATGTTCTGAAATAAAAGCAGAGAGACTTTATGCTCATCTTAATGACTTGATATTTTACAGTTGGCATTGTTTCAGTGTCTCAGAATAGGAAATGTACTAGTTCCTGTTGTTTGCCTAAATGAGCTTTAACACCTGTGCTATTCTATTTTCCATACGTTCTCTCTCTTAAGACTTAGACATAACCACTAGCAGTTCCAAGACCAGACCTAAGACAAATCTTTAAAGAGATTTAACTGCCCTGTCTTCCGAGGCTTTCTGCAGGGAGTGGAGATTCTCTGGGCAGCAGCTGGGGGTCTGAGCGGAGAGCCTCCGGGCAGCAGCCCAGCAGGGAGCCGGGGGGTGTAGGCCGGATCAGGGAGTTCAGGTAGCAGTTGAGCTGGGAGTGGGGAGCTGGGGCTCAGAGGGAAGCTGGGCTCTGAGCAAGGAGTGGGACAGGTGCAGCACAGGTGGCAACAGGGAGCCCAGGGGCAGTCAGGCTCTAGCTGGAGCCCCCCACCCACCCCGGTGACAGCTCCACTTTCTTGTCATGGAGCCATGAAATTGACCAGAGTGACAGTCACCATCCAATGTAAGTAATGTAGTGTCTCCACAGACACTGGCTCGCCCTAACTGTGCCAATGTAAGCCCCACGCCTCTCGTGGAGGTGGAGTTACATTGGCAGGAGAGAGGCTGTAGTGTGTACACTGCCATAATTAAGTCGATGCAAGCGGCCTTATGTCGACCTGACTCTGCAGTGTAGACCAGGCCTCAGTAGAGCAAGCTTACAGCATTTGAGTCAATTGGTCTTTAGTTCAGACTGATCTGTCTGATGTTTTCTGAAATGTGTCACAGTAATGTTCAGAAAAGTGGACACTCCATAAGTGCCATAAGTATTTATTTTCTAATGTCTTATTGTACCCAGAGATCTGCTTCATTGAACGCGATTAAATGAATATTGCACTGCTCTGAAATAACCCCAAACTATTCAAAAAAATCTCAAAATAGACCGTGAACAAATGCCTAGTAAAGCTAATTGCCAATTCGGACAGTAGATCAGCTTAGTACTAATAGCACCAGAGATTTTCTATAAACCCAAAAAGGAGGAAGGGGAGAAAAAAAGCAAAGGAGTTTGCTGCTGTTGTCAGGAGGTGATGACTAGTTGTCTTCTCTGGGAACTGTTCTTACCATCTGAGTAAGAAGCTACAGCCTCCAGCTGAAGAGAAACCCAGGAGCTGAACAGTCTCTGCAGGGGTGGGAAGAAGAATAGAACTTAGCTAGGGAGTATTTACGCTGGCTGGAGAAGTGAGGAATCACATGCATGAGGCAGGGAAGAGGAGCAAGGTGGATCGGTGTTCTGAGGGGAGAATGCATTGCCGCGTGCAGAGGGAACAGAAGCCTGGATCTCCCGCTGGCCCGCTGCTGAGCATAGGGGAGTGGGAGAGAAAGGGGAAGGCCCTGTGGCCTGCTGTGGAAGCAGAGCAAATGGGCAGGAGGCGAAGGAGTTGCACTGAGGAGAACGGAGGAAAAGGGATGAGGGGAACGGCCTTGGATGATTATTTTTAAATATAATCCGCTGTGGTAGTTGCCCCAGCAATGGGTGATGGCAGGGACTTGCAAGGGAAGGTTGGCCCCTCCTGAGAAGCTGCCTGGGCTATCGCAACGGGTGATGCTATCTGGTCTACAGCTCGCCTGTTTACCATTCGCGATGCATGAGCAGCTCATGAAGTCCCTGTGCGTTATGCTCGAGGTAACTGGGAAATCTGCATAAACTCCAGCCCGCAGGAACAGGCGCAGCAAAGCAGGGACGACTGGAAATCACACCTCTGGGCATTCCGGGCAGAGCTGTTGGAATTTCAGGCTTTCCCTACCCTGTGCTGATGGACAATTTGCTCCAAGCCCCCCTCCCCGCATCTCTTCACATCAGCTTCACTCTACACCTGCATCTCCTACCCTCTTCTCCACTGTCCTACCCCCCCAAGCCCTCTTCACTTCTCTTTTCTTTCCATTTAGCTGACCCCCTCCTAGGTAAAACCCACCCACCCCCAAAACTGTGGACTCCCATGACATTTGCTGCCATCCCATTGTTCACTCTGCTTGTTACAGCAGCTCCCCCACCCCGCGTCTGTCTTGACTACTGTAGACAATATGGTCTCAGGGTTTCCTTGTAGTCACCCATCTGTCTGTATCCATCTGTTGTCACTTGTATGCACAGACTCTTTTTTGTTCTCTGTTCATTCAACACCTAGTACAATGGGGTCCAGGTCTCTGATTGGGGCTGCAGGTGCTACAATAATACAAACAAATAATAATAGTAGGCATTTTCCAGGGGACTAAGAGGGGCCCGTCAGTGCTGGTTCTTAGTGGCAGTGTTTAAAGCGGATGATCATCCTGCTTAATTGACGTAGTAATACGTTGGATTTCTGCTGTTTTGTCTCATGCTTATTCTGATCGTGATCCTCTATCAGCTTTGAACCCTCTGTTGGAATATGTGCAGAAAGAGGATCATCGGCTTCCCTGCTGTCTTACACTAGCTGTTGTTTTGCCTGATTTTATAGGGACAGTCCTGATATTTGGGGCTTTTTCTTATATAGGCTCCTGTTACCCCCACCCCACCCCCATCCCAACTTTTCACATTTGCTGCCTGGTCATCCTACTTTTGCCCTGCCACTTTAACAGCTATATTGGCAGCTGGCCCATCAAGCCACATGCCCGTGGCCAGGTTCTAAGCTGTGACACTGCTAGTGCTTCCTCCCAACTTCCTGGACCTCCCTGGGTGGGCTCCTCAATGTTCTAGACAGCAGCATTACGGCTACTATTGTAAATTTCACTTCATGGGGCCAAACTATTGTCTTCTGGGGCAGCCTAGTTAACAGGCTTCTACTGTAAGAAATAAGAGCAATTTACTGAACACAACTTATTTGATGAAATCTGTGAAGACATAAGAATTAATAGGCAGGGAAAGGCCACTTTGCCTTAAAACGTCAACTCCCAGCTTGTCACTTATCCTTTAATCCTCCCTTCCTCTGAATATATATATAGCTGTGTCTGTTTTCTGTATACAGTACTTTCTCACCAATATTATTTGACAACATATTCTGCCTCTCCTGCTGGTGGAGCAAGAGCTTTTGATATGGATTCTTCTTAACATTTGAAACGGTGCTTGGGTTTTGAACTCCTTGAACAAGTTATTTTTTCTCCATCAACTGGTATCGGTTATCCTTTTTGTTCACTAATGTCTCAATGAGCAGTATTTTTACCAGCTGGGTCACCTGGGTATCTTTGTTATGCAGTGGTACCTGCAGGCAGTACTACCTCTGGCTATTGTCAGATCTCACAAACTAAACAAAGTCAAGCCACGGCAGTACTTGGCTGCTAGTCTTTTATCCAGGGGATTGCAGTAAGTTGTAGACAGTAAGCATTTTTCTGTAACCTGTGTTGTGCTAGAAGGCACTATAAGTGACTCTAAGGAGCTATTTTCACGATCGGATGTTAATAGTGTGGGATGTATTCCTTATTCAAAAAATCCGGACATCTTTTGCCAATTTAATGGTGTTCTAGCCAGATTTTTTTGCTTACCCTCTGTAAACTCAGTGGAAGAGAGAGTTTGCTCACACTGTTAGCACTGAAGTGTTCTGCTGTGGTGTTTTGCACTATGAAACATTTTACTCATCTCTAGGCTCAAACCGGCTGAAGCAATGCCTGTATGTAACTTATAAAGCACATTAAATATTCTTCAGCGGGAGGCGCAGTTATTATGGATTGCAGTTAACATATCTGCAGTTATTATGGATTTAAACAGGACACAGCTGCATACTGAGACTGGTCTCCTCCAAGTCCACTCTCTCAAATATTGTGCTGTTTTTTAACACAGGTTTCTGCTGACTGAGCCATTTGTATGGGAACAGGAGAGTCACAATATTAATGGCACTAGACCAGGGGTTTCCAGTCTTTTCTTCATTTGCAAACTCCTAATATTTTTGACTAGAAGTACAAACCCCCTTTGGACATAGTCCGTAGATCCCAAGCAGTTTGCGGACCACAGGTTGAAAACCACCATTCTATGGTAACGACGACCTTTCGCAGACGGGTTAGGCCTAGCGGATCCCCAGGGTGAAAACCACTGCACTAGACTCTAGCCTTGTTTGCAGAGTTGAGACATTTGTTACAATTTGTGTATATCTCTTCCTAGAGAATTTATGATGGGCCGGGGGGGGGGGGGGGGGAGAGTGGAAACTAACCAGGCAACAAAAAATGCACTTTACTATTGGTGGAAGCAATTGGTGCCTCAGAGAGAGAAAACAGCTGATCGAAGGAAGAGTGTGTCAAAGATCAAAGCAAGCCTGCCTTAAAGTCAACTCTGTATTTTCTTTGACTAGTCTTTCCAATATTCTTAACAGGAATGCTCAGAAGAGATCACACATTTTCATCAGCACCAATTAATGTAACTGAGCTGTGGTACATGGTGGATACAGAAGAACGATAGCTCCCAAAGGGCTCATGCAGCAACGTGCTTCTTCCAGGTGATAGGTATACGAAGCAGAACAGCGTCCATATTCCGCCTGCTATGGGATCAACCCGAGGGTTGTGAAGGAAAAAGGTCTTGTTAAATCTGAACGGCACTTTAACTCTGACAGGTCTCATAACTTCCTGATTTGACACATCAAGGAAGAACGAATTATGCCAGAACTCCCAAACCACTCAGGACAGATTTAAAAGATGTTGGATGGGGCGGGGGTGGGGGGAGGGAATTTGTTTACCTGTCTGTACATGTAGTTTCCAAAAAACAAGACCCCTCCTTCCAGTTGGGTTGTATAGCTGTTCAGCTTCTGCTGAGGGAAAGGTGCGTGTAGATTGGAAACTTTGGGGGGCAGACACCATCTTTCTGTCCTATATACAACACCTAACATAGTGGGTTTCTGGTGAACAACCAGGGCTTCTAAGTGCTACCACCCAGATAATATGGTCTTTTCATTGTCCTATACTCACAGAATTGTTACTGTAATACATGTAGGAAAGGATTACATACATACATACATAGGCATTCAGATTTGGCCTTTTGGTATTGTGCTTGCATAGACATTGCATTGCTTCCTTATAGATTATGGACCCTGTGCACAAAATGGACTGTAACAGCGAGACGAGCCAAATGTAGAAGTCCAGGTACACTTCATTGTACCTCCTGCGCAAAAGGTACCAGCGTTTTTAACATTCTGCTTTCAAGGTAGATTGTCCAGTGGGTGATCCGATGTTACTCTGCGCGGAGGAGGAGGAACATATCTCACTCTTCTCATACGCCATCAGTGGTGGTAGTGAACAGTAAGAAATGACGCTAGCCCTCAAGCAAGGAATCCTCCGCAGTGACATTAGCACCCGGCTCCATTTAAAGTGCCAGGGAGCCTGACCAGTATTTCATGCTTTACTGCTGCCCAATTTCCTTTATCAACCGTCTGCTTCTGTGTCAGCCCCCACAGCTTGTTATCTTTGGATGGAGCTGGCTAGACAAAACGGTTTCCGCCAGAGCGGCTGTCAGTAAAACTCCATCAATCAGTGAGCCAGGGCGGACTGACAGCAAAGACTGATCCATCACACAAGGCGGCCTGGAGCATGTTCATGCTCCTAGTCTCCAAGGAAAGGCAGGGTTATCGGTAGGGAGGGGCTGAATCCACATACTTTTGGGTTGTCAATCTGTGTAACCAGCATGTCGAACAATTTGTATTAAGCAGTGGGGCCATTCTTGCCTCCAGAGATCACTCACAGCTGGGTTTGCAATCCAGGGCCTAGTTCCTAGGAATAGTTTAGTTTAGTTTAAAAAAAATCTCAGCGTCCGTGTGCAGCATCAAAACAGCGGTTAGTTCTACAAGTAGTAGCTGCTGCACATAAAACAACACAGGGTAGCTCAGGCTGCTCTCACCTGGCCTGGTAGTTCTTTTCTGATACATGGCCGTGGTCTTTAGGAAAGCCCTTCAGGCAGAGCAGCCAGTCACAAAGCCACGCTGCCTTCCTTTGCCTCCACATTGCTAAAGCCCGCCCATGCAGAAGTGAAACGTTGGTTTTCGTTGTCTGGCTGCTTTAGTGCAGCACCTCTGTGCTTTTGCCAGCCCGGACCCCTTCCACCAAGACCACAGCCAAGCATCTGTGTGGCTTCTGCTTGTTAACTCCTCGAAGGGCTTGGAAATATGAACAGCCTGCCAGCTCCCGCTGTGGCTGCACCTTTCAGCTCCTCCCAGCAGAAAAAGAGCTGGGGCCGTGAGCTCTGGCGCACTATATGTGGCGCTCCACCTTTCTTGCTACAGCCCATAACAGGGAGGCCCATCCCTGCTTGCGGCTTGCACAGCCTGGAAATACCATAGCAGAGGCTGAATAGTTAAAAAACCAAAAGCCAACTGGCTTCTGCCAGAGCAGCATTAATACAAAGTTTCAGGGGATGGGCAAAGCCCTACCTGCTGTACACACCATAGACACTGACCGCTTTCACCCTGGTGCAGGCAGCATCTCCCGAATCATATGAGGATGTCTGGCTGGCTTCCCAGGATTGAGAATGCCCAGGGAAATCATCTGAGATGGCAGGAACTTGGAAATCTCCCACTGCAGGAGAGAGGTTTGTCTTGAAATCCATAGGGAAATATTGTTCTGTACAATACCCAGCTCCTATAGGGCATTCTTCATCTGCAGACCTCAAAGCACTTGGCAACAAGGAGAAGTATTGTTCCCATTTTACAGGTAAGGAAACTGAGGCACAGAGCGGTCTAAGTCATTACAGAGTCCAGGTCGCTGTAGGGATTCAAAATGAAGGCCTTGCACTAAACGGGCCTGGGTCACTTAGAGTATGTTGCAGATGGCAAATGACTCCGAAACTCCTACATTATCAGGGAGCCTGCAAAGATTCTCAGGCCTCCCCGGTACAGATCCAAAACCCCAGTCAAGGATTTGGCACAGCCCCAAGTTACAGCCCCACGTTTCTGTGTGACGGATTGCTTGGTTTTGGGGGGAGCGGGACTAAAATATACTTTAATGTATGGACCAGTCCCACAAAAGGATCAACTAGCACGGTTCCTTTGGCCCAGGCAGGACCCCATTAACTTCAGTAAGCTTACACACCTCTTCCAGGAGCAGCCGTCTAACATGTCTGCGGCCTTGTATTCCAACCCATGAGATACTGATTCCTCTTACAAATGATATGTATTGCTGGGCTTAGGCCAGGATTTTCTGGGGGAGGGGCAGGATGGTCCCATGGTTGGGGTGCCAGCTTTGCCACAGGCTTCCGGCGGGGGGTCTTGGGCAACTCACTGAGGCCCAGCTCCTGGAAGGCATTTTGAATCCAAATGCTCACTGAAGCTAAGGGGAGTCGAGCTCAGCCTGTGTTATGGCTGGGAGATGTGATTCCCAGCATGGCGAGCCCGGCTCGAGCCAGCGTGCGAAGGCAACAGTGTGGGTACATCTCTGTCAGTGGTGACCTGGACTAGCTGCCCGTGTCCCAGTCTGCCTGTCTGATGGATCTGAGCTTGGGCAATGAACCTGCACCGGTATCAGTGCTGCACACCTCCCAGCTGCAATGTAAAATCGGGCCTCAGTTTCCCACCTGTAAAACGATGGTAACAGCACTTCCCTCCTTGCAATGGTGGCGTGAAGATAAATACACTGAGGTATTCAGACACTGTGGTGATAGCGCCATAGAAGTATCTAGAAGAGATTGTCTGACTGCTAGATCTCAGGGCAGTTAAATCAATAATACCAAAGGAAACATCATCATCTTACTGTCAAGCTGAACCCTGGCTCTCTCTTTGCAAAGATGTCTACCTCTCTGTTGTATCTTGTTCCTATAATAAGGGCCACAGATCCCACCAGGAATATACCACTACTCTGGAATGCCAGAGAAGAAAATCTACTAATCCAATTCAGCTGGAAGCCTCTTGACTCATCTCTACACTACCTGATTTAGACCTAATCAGCACCACTCGTCAGGATCCGAGCTACACCAGTTTAACCCGGTGAAGGAGGACTGAAGCGCTCTGAGTTTAACAGGACTAGGGTGACTAGATGTCCCAATTTCATAGGGCCAGTCCTGTGAAAGTATATATTCTTTTTCTTATATAGGCTCCTATTACCCCCCCACCACCTCCATCTTGATTTTTCACCTTTGCTGTCTGGTCACCCTACAGAGGACATTGCTTTCCACCGTTCTCTAAATCCCCAAGTTGAGTGGGACTCTGTCAAACCCCGCACTGCAATTCTTCGTACCAGAGGAGAAGTGCCTAGAGCTCTGTATGGGGAGCAGTGTAAGAGGAGCTCTCAGAACGAACCAGGCAGACTTTGCCACAGGCCCTGCCGCGGCCTGAGGTTATGTGCAGGGTAAGTAAAGTGTGCAGCTGACAGAGGTGGGAGCTACCAGCAGGCCCACCCAGAGCTAACCTGCAGCCAGCTGTGAAATGCTCATCCCAGGTAGCATGTCAGATGGTGTTCAACCTCCCCCCGTCCCCCAGTGCAGGTGTGTTACTGGAGAGTCCTCCTCCCTAGCTCCTGCCCCACAATAGTATAACATCCCTATGGGAACATGGTGGGGAAGTATTCCATGCATTTGATGCTGACTTAAATGCACTGGATTCAGTTAATCATACTGCCTGCTTTGCTCCTGCTTTTCTTTCCTCCTCCCATCTGTCCTGTTCCTCTCCCTCTCCCCCTACTGCTCCTTGGCACTTGCTTCTCTGCCATCTGCTCCCGTTCTCATCCTCCACACTTGCTAATGCGTCCCTGATGCCTGGTCCTCCTCTTCCCCGGCATATGCTTCTCTGTCACTTAACTTCCTTACTCCCCCTCTGCACATGCTGTCTGGCCCTTCTCGTTCGCCTCCAAACGTCCCTCTTATTGGTAGCTCAGGGCTTCAAGGGCAAACCCTCTTTCTACTCCCCCCATCCCTCTGCTGTCTCTCAGATGTGCCCTAACCCCTGGCCTACTGAGTTGTTTCCGTGCTTTCTCTGGCCCAATTAATATTTGATTCAATTATTTAACTCAAGTGGAACACTTTCAGAAGGAGAGAGTGAGAGGAAGGGAGTGTCTCCTGCTTCCCGGGTGAGTGCTAGAACTACTAGGCCCAAATTTACACAGGAGGGCTGCTTAGGGTTGCCAGGCGTCCAGTTTTGACTCACCTAGCGGCTCCAGTCAGCACAGCTGACCGGGCTGGTAAAAGTCCGGTTAGCCTCAGCGGCCAGCTCCGCACAACGCCTGGAAGTGGCCAGCATGTCCCTCCAGTTCCTAGGCACAAGGGTGGCCGATGGGGGGGGGGGGGGGCCACTCCATGTACTGTCCTGGCCCATGACACAGCAGCCGCCCAGACTGCTGGCCCCACAGGTCCCATTGGCTGGGAACTATGGCCTATGGGAACTGCGGGTGCGGTGCCTATGGCCGTGGGCAGCATACACAGCCCCCAGCCTGGAGCCCCCTTCCGCACTCTGATCCTCTCAGCCCATCCCTCATCCCTGTCCCCACCCCAGAGCCAACACCCCCAGCTGGAGCCCTCACCCCCTCCTGCACCACAAACCCCTGCCCCAGCCTGGTGAAAATCAGTGAGGGTGGGGGAGGCAGCGGGGCCGGGGCTCGAGGAAGGGGCAGAGCAGGGGGGCGGGGGCAAGGGTATTCAGTTTTCTGCAATTCAAAAGTTGGCAACCCTAGAGCTGCTGCTTCCTCCTCCTCCCCCCACACAGCTGTTTTGTGGAGATGAGTGGCTTCTGAGCACATCTACTGGATTGGGTCCTGCATGCAGCTTAGGCAGAGGAATGCCTGTCTTCCCCTGGTGCTTGGGTTGCTCTGGGACTTAGGTGGGAGATAGCTGTCCAGGTGCCTAGAGGGAGGCAGAGGTTCAGAGGCAGAACAGGCACCTAGGGAAACTTACTGTCAAACTTGGAGTGAATTTAAGTGCCTCCAGGGATTGGCAGCAGCTGAGCAGGGGTTTTATCGATTTGCAGTGGCACCTACAAAGGATTTAGGTGCATACATCTTTGGGTTAAGTGCCTAAGTACCTTTGTGGATCCAGGCCTAAATCCATTAGCTGTATGTAGCTTAGCCATCAGAGGGCAACAAAGATCCACTCTGTCCTTGCTTGGTTACACACGTACATGCACCTGAGCTGGGTGTGCTGCTCTTTCCATATACGATCATAAGTCTTCTGAATAATTTTTATCATGCATGTGCCATGCATGATATCTTGGATCAGGGCCCTACCGTGTCTGGCGTTTGGGCCGAGCAGGATGAAAACTTTGAAATGTTCTAAATTCCAATGAGAATTTTTTATGGAAAAGGGGAACATTTCTCACCTTTTTTTAAAAAGATCTGTTTAATTTTAGGCCAAGTGGCAAGTTCAACCATGACTGCTGGGGCATTACACGACCAAAGCCCTGGCAGGAGCCTGGTGTCACCAGCTGCAGCACTGGGTTACCAGAGACAAGTACCATAACAAGTGAGTTTCTATCCTATTTGCTTTTAAAAAGCATCGTTGACTGTTCCCTGGGAAAATCTATTTTGATAAATGTGTTACTTTTTCAGACTGCTTGGGCTTCGGCTGAGAACTCCCCTCTCTTATGGTTGAGGACTAAATATCACTGAGAACCATGGACTCCGCGTGGGATTGTGAGTCAGGACTCCGGCATTCTAATCCAAAGATTTATCTGGTCTTGAGCAAGTCATCCAGTTTCTCAGACTAAACTATATTCCGTCTCCCACAGGGTGTTTGTGTGCACTAATTAATGATTAGATATTTATTAAGTGCCAAGTCTTGTTGTGTCACTAGCACTGAAATAAGACTCCTGGGACTAGTGTTGTTAAATCTAGATGGGCGGTAGAACTGATATCCTCCCCCTGGTAATGATGATGCCAACATCACAGAGGAAATTGTCAGGCAAGGAATACAATTATTGTAGAGCAGGCGCAACTCTGTGCCCCATTTCACATGAGCAAGCAGAATGATTTGTACATCTAACTTCTTGGTTTGTGCAGACAGACAGGCAGTTAGACATGACGAGGATGAGGGCCCGCAAATTGGAGCAACTGTTTTGGAAGACAAGGCAGTTAAATCTCTTTAAATGTTTGTCTTGGGTTTGGTCTTGGAACTGCTAGTGGTTATTAAGAGAGAGAAAGTGTGGAAAATATTTTTCAATTGGATAACATATTTGTATTATTTTTGCACACAGACAGGCACTCCTTATGGGGAAAGATGTTTAGAGAAGCAATATAGCAGTAACGTCACTTCCCTGGGATGGTGGAGCACTGTGAAACTTTTATACTTGTATATTGTATCCAGAAGGTCACTGACTCTTCCCAGCATTCTACCATGGCTCGTCAGGCAGACACACATAGTTAACAGGACGTGCATTTTACTGAATTGTCAGTCCAGACCCTTTGGGTTATATTCACCCCGCAGGCTGGAAATATTGCACTGTAGCCTATCACATGGCTGAACTGAGCTACAGTAGAACTTCAGCGCTATGAACACCTCGGGAATGGAGGTTATTCATAACTCTGAAATGTTCGTAACTGAACAAAATGTTATGGTGGTTCTTCAAAAGTTTACAGCTGAACGTTGACTTAATACAGCTTTAAAACTTTAAAGTGCAGATGACAAATGCTGCTTTTAACCTTCTGAATTTAAATGAAACAAGCACAGAAACAACTTCCTTACCTTGTCAAACCTTTTTTTCAAATTTTCCCTTTGTTTTGTAGTAGTGTACGTTTAACTCAGGACTGTTCTGTATTTGCTTTTTTTTAGTCTTTGATGCCTGATCATATACTTCGGGTTCAAAATGATTGCGGGTGTTTGACTGGTCAGTTGGTAACTGAGGTTTTACGGTACTTAATGGAGTAACGTTCTGAGTGAAGCTGGCTGAAAAACAATGTGATGAAATATTTCACAATTTTGAAGCTGCTTTCTTTTTTCAGGGTTTGAAATATGTGTTAGTATTTCCATTCCCCCCCCCCCCCAATATTTTTCATTTATCAATTTTGGAGGTTTAATTTTTACTTCCCCACCTTTTTCCCCCCTAGACAACTAAAAAATTAAGTGGGGGCTTAAATTCTGTCCTTTTAGCTGTCTTGACTCAGGGTCTACTGCTCTGCAATGTTGGTGCCAGCATTACCTGGGCAATAGGGTGCGACTCAGTGTAACAGTGGCAGATTAGAGCCCTAGAACAGGAGCTGTGTGGAAATCTGCTCTAAAACAACCTATCCATATCCTGAAACTGGAACCCCACTGAATCAATAGGAATTTTGTCGTTGACTTCAATGGGGCCAGGATTTTGCCCACAGCATTTTGACAGAGAATATAGTAGTTGTTTTGTTTATTACTAACAATGGCTCACATACAGCTATTGTTTGCTCAAATTGGATTTAATTTTCATTTGCTTCAGGGAAACTTATTTTCTTGGCTCGGGTGTTTCTTCTGTAATTAATTACTGTCCATTTACTGGGATGGGGGAAATCCTATTCCTGGAGGAGTTACAAACAACTGGAGTGAGCAGATGCAGTATTTAGAGCAGTGGCCCCAGCTGATACTAATGTTCTACACATCTGAGCTATTGAGTAGAGTTTACTGAACACTGTTACTAACACTGTCACCATTCTGTTGCTAACATCTAGTCTATTGCAATGTTGTTTGCCCTTCTTACCAGAGTTCAGGGCGGGCTGGAAAAATATATCTTTTATTTTCCTGTTCTATGCCTTGATGTTTAGGCAAAACACTCCACCTGGGCCAATACTGTGTATACACAGCTATATCAAAAACCAGACTTGTTTCTTCTCTCTCCCTTTTTGTTTTTAAACCTTGCTTGCATTTTTCACTGCAAATCTTCCAGATTAGGTCATAAATTATTCTCTATTTCTAGGAAGAATGAGGGCGAGTTCTTGAAGGGAAGCTCTTCTGAAATTTAGCTTTCCCAACACCCGCAATCAGCCTTCAACCACCAATTCAAATGGAGCTACTTTTGTAATACAGCGCTACTCACTGTGACTAGGAGTGACACAACAGGTACTCTTATAGCCTGAAACTTTTGACATCTATGAAACCTCAGATTTGAAACCCTTTTTTTTTTTCTGTCATGTCTGTGGCAAAATACACCCTCTGTATTAACTCCCTGCACACCGATAATCTTTGTACAAGGTATGCCTTGTAAGGTATCATTTAAAAACTTATTTGCTGGTCAGTATTCTGGTAAAATGTGTGGCAACATTGTATGTGAAATGATAAGATTCCCCCTATGATGTTATTAACATGGTCCAAACCCCACAGCCTCACCCAGCCAGAAGTCAGTTCTGTCCTAATTTGCATTTAAGTAGTAAACTCTCATCAGGCAGGGAGGAGAAACAAAGGAAACTCAAACAGGTGGAAGAAAAACCAGCAGGGAATATCCTTCCACATAGATTCTTAGTCTCCTGTTTCCAGCTGGAAATGCTCTTCAAAGAGAAACAAGATCTATAAAAAGCAGGGCAAACACCCTAAGACACCCTCTCCCCTGTCTGTTTCTGGCATTGCACCTAAGAAAATAAAGGAAAACAGCTGTTGGACTTAGAAGAAGGGATCCTGACCTGAAGTTTGGTCAGTGATCTTGCTGGAAGCACATGGTGAGAAATTTTGCTTGAATATATTCTAGTTTTGTCAAGGTAGGCACTAGTGATCATTTTATCATTATTTTTCTCGCGACTGTTTCTGAGTTTTTTATGCCTCCTAGCTTGTACTCACTCACAATGTTTCCCTTTGAAGTTAACAAACTTATTTTATCTAATCCAGTGTGTTATAGTTGAAGTGTCTGGGTAACTCTAGTTAAGATTATAAACTGGGCTATTATCCCTGTCAAGGAATAATGGGTTTAAAATATTTGTACTGTGCAGGAGAGAGCTGGGCAGTCCAGGACAAACATTTCCACGGGGCTACCCTACAGTATAACCCAGGCTGGTGAGAGCCAGGGTGCAATTGGCAGGCTGCAGTTAAACACGGACACTCAGGGTGTGGCCTGCATGCTGGAAGGATGTTTGTGAGTGGCCCATATGGGAGCTACTAGAGCAATTCATTTTAAGGCCCCCAAGGTTGTAGGGTAGGGGTGACTCAGTTCCCTAGTGGTCTGAGGTATGTTGGTGTCTCCAAAGAATCAGTTTCCAGACTTCTAGTAAACCTTTGAACCTTTGTTTCAGCAGAAAAAAAACAGTTGAGAAACTGCAGCTACATATAGTCCATCGGTAATATGGAAGAGACACGTTTGCATAATACACATCTTTATTTCAAGCAGTCTGGATGAGAAGGCAGCACATCTTCAGGGAAAGAGGTTATCGGTTCACTCCTCATGTCCTGTCCTGTAACTCTCTTTGGAAGCTCTTAGCTGTCGGTAATAGAGTTTTTGGCCATAAAACTTTCTTTAATTTTTATGTTTGGAGTCTAACAGATCAGTGAGGAAATATCTGGAAAGCCTGGTCTAACTGAAAATAATGGTAATAAGCTACCATAAGATGGCACTGTAACATAAATTATGGAGCAAGTCAGCTATATGCTATAAGGACTGAAATAAATACAACTGTATTTATCCTACTCATTTACATACGCAAGTATGCTCCCTGCTGAAAAATGGCAAGAGAGAAAGAGGACATATGTAAGAATAATTCTGGAATGAGTCAGTGAGACTTTCTCATGGAGCTCTGGGCTGGGCTCTTCCTGCTTTTACTAAATGCATAATGCATTAGGAATCTGTATAAACAGCACAAAAAAGAGCTGTGTAGACAAAGCAAGGAAATAGATTTGCTTTGGAAGTTGCCAGCAATTTCAGAATGCATTTGATTTCTGTATCCTTGGGCGAATACCTGCAGAAAAGAAGTAGCTATGTCCTAGATTGGTGTATTTGACCTGTGATGGTTTCTTCTTTTTACCGCATGAAGCTTAAAGTAGCCTTCTAGCAACGGGGGTAAACTTGGAACGGACAAAGTAAGGACCAGGTTTAGGCACAAGTCTCCCTCGGGGATTGGACACTTCATACCCTAGGATATTCCTGCACCAAAGGGAAAAAACTTCTTGGGCCCACTTCTTTCTGTGCATCCATGCAAGGGCCTGGGACTTATGTTTCCCAAATGCCATGAAACAGGCTGTCAGAAAATTGGTTGCAACTGTGGGACATTCTTACTTCCTGGCTTTGTAGTTCTCCTGCAAAAGCAACATATGCTCCGTACAAATGCACCACATTCTGCTCCAGGTGGGGAGCACCCGGGGGGTCAGGGAGAGCAGAATTTGGCCCTAGATGTCTGACTCCCATTTTGTCAACAGCCATTTTTCTGAAAAGTGACACTATTTGACACACACTTATGGGAATCCAATTTCAGGGACAGTAAACCAGTTGCAATTCGATTTCAGTGGCCCTCTCACCATGTTATCTGAGCCCCTCATGATTTTAATGAATCTATCCTCACAACTGCCCTGTGTGGTAGAGCCGGGCTATTCTCCCTAACGTGCAGATGAGGGACTGAAGCCCAGGGGAACATTGTCAAAACCACAGAAGTGACTGAGGAGAGTCAATGGGTCGCAGGCTTCTAAATGCCTCAGTTGCTTGTGAAAATTTTACCCTAAGTGACTTGCCTAAGGCCCCACAGAAAGTCTGTGGCAAGGCAGGCACTCTAATTCCATGGGAATCTTTCTGCTGACTGGAGGGGGAATTGGATTGGGCCTTTGAGATGGTGTTATGACCAAGTATCTCTGCTGCTTTAATAATCTCTCAGAGTGGGGTCCCACTTCCCCATAAAATGCTTGTTACACTCATAAGGCCCAGATGTCTGACAGTTCAGTATTTCAAACTCTTCTGTCAAGGGGCAGACTTGGAAATAGTTATAACTGGACATTACTTACAGATCGTCTCGCTATCCCAGAGTAGCTGGAGTCTTCTGAGACCACGATCAGCAGTGGGGTGTTTAAAGGTTCACAAGGTACATACATACCACATAACCAGCACAGATCCAGACTGGGGGGTGGGTACTACGCCAGTGAAGTCCACCTCCATTAAAATCCCCCATCTCACTTGTTTTATCATTGTTGGTCTTCCCAGGTCTCCCTTTCCCTTCTTTAGTTTTCTTCCTCCTCTCTTGGCCCCGGCCGAGTGCTGCCTATATCGGTTGTACGGGGTTTACATAGTAGGCTGAGAGGTGCCTTAGAAACACCTAAGACACAGGAAGGACCATTAAAGAGCCAATTCAGCACAATCACAGGACCAACAGCTACAGTCCTTGGATTTAGAATCAATGGAGAGTTTTGAACCCGAATGCTGCAGGTGAGGATTTTTACCCTGTCTGCAGTCAGTAGGGAGGATCCTTGTGAGGCCACAGAAGTGTCACTGCAGTGTTACCCCAGTTTCATGAAGATAATGAACTGCTGTATCTCCGTACATGTGTATGGTCACACCTATACAAAATTACATCTGTAAACAAGGGATCCCTCAGATCCCAAACACCTGCTTGGAACTGAATGATCAAGATCGGCTCTTCTTGGGTAATATCTCTGCCTATGAAAACTCAGCTGCCTGCATTTGACCCACTTTCCCCCTCCCCCAAAGTAACAGACTTCCCCGTCGTAGTAGCTTCCATGTATATTGGCAATGCTGAGCTGCATCTCTGCCTTCTGTTTGCAGAAAACAGCTTCTTCTTCCCTTTTCCATGCCGATGGATCATTGTTATGACATGCCACATCTGGCCATCTCAGTCCCAGTCTGTTATGTAACAGAACACTGTGTCAGACATCCCAGCATTTGGCACAACACAGCGCAGATCCGGCAGCCAAAGGCGCGCTAAAGCCAAGCACGTTGTTTCTGAAAACAGCCACTGTGGGGTCTAACTTGGTTAGACAATAAGAGGGAGGGGCGGGATTTAATTTTTGTTTGGTTGGTTTTAATAGCAGGTGTTGTCTACAAAACTCACGCATAGGTTTAATAACTGGAGTTAAGTCCAGACAATGAAAATGAAGGAAATTTGTAATGTTGGTGTAAATGAGTTCCTCAAGCACTTTGTCTGTTCTTGTCTTCCTTGTCTCTTTTGAACCCATTAGCTCCCAACACACTCTCTGGGCTATGAATACCGTTCATTGGCGTGATAGTTGCTGGGCCGACTCGCTGTTGCATTGACCTGGTCGGTCAGTTCAGGGCTTTGTTTTGTTTTTTCTGGTGGGAGTTTGGAACCTAATAGTCTCTTATGCCTGTGAAAACCTTCTCAGGTAGTCTCAGCACCACGCTGTGTCTACACTAGCAGTGCACGCAGAGGGCCTCGTTGTGAAAATGCAATGAAACAATAATGGCATAAGTAGCTCCTGATCTGCAACTTGACTGACAGTACTTGGTGCAAATGGGCCAAGGGTCATGTGATCAAATCTATTGCCATTCAGGATCCCAGCAGCTATACTTTCGCACTAGCCCATTCAGCAAAAGAAAATGCCAATAAGGGAAGCATTACAGTGCTTTCAGAGGTGAGCGCGCTAAGGAAAGTAGGTAAATCCTGCCCCCAAATGGATATTCAATCTTATAACAAGCACTGTGTAGAGGAAAATCTTGGCACCTTTCCATGCTGCAGTCGTGTAGCTGATGGTTTATCCTTATTACCTTTAGCGTCTACTCCTAGCTCTGTAGCATGTGAACAATGAAATCAGCTAGCTCACTGTGAGCTAGTCACGGTCTATTAACTAGGCTGCCCTCTGAAAAGTGGAGCCCCTATAGTGAAGATGAGACCCAGCAAGGAATCTTCCATATTGCCTAGACTGCACAATTCCATAAGTAAAGGAGCCTAAAAGAGTTAGATGCCTAATTCACATAAAAATTCAATGGGAGTTGGGACCTTAGGCTCCATTCAAAATCCCAGTTTTAAGCCCTCTCTATAAAAGACTGGATAAGAAACCCTGGTGCCCATGAGGCTCCCATGTCTGCTATAATTTTTACTCTCCTGTTGATTAGAGTAGTTCTATACGCCACGGCAGTAAAGATGTCGGTGCCTTCACAGCAGTAATATCGAGCTCTTTATATGCAGTGTTTTGCATCAGCAGGTCTCAATGCGTTTTATAAAGGAAGTCAGCATTCTCCATTTTACAGATGGGGAAACTGAGGCAAAGAGGGAGACGTGACTTCACCAGGGTACCTCGCAGGCAGGTGGCAGAGCCCAGAATAGAATCTAGTGCTCCTTTAGTCCTGATCCAGTGCTCTGCCTAATGGATTACACTGCCTCCCTCCACTTTTGTTATTAGTATTTCCTCCAGTGTAGTTGACCTAATAGTAGCAATAGTGGGACATTTTAAGGGGAGAAGGGCTAACATGGACAAGCCCCATCGTATACAGGTCAATAGCTATGACTTCATACTAACAGCCCATGAAAATCTCTCTGTGCAAAGTGTGCATGCATTCTTCATTGATAATGAGCAATCAGTACATCCCTGCAAGAACTGCTTCTAACTCCTAGTTGTGCTGCATTCTGACAAATGCATTTAAAGAACTTGACTCTTTCTTTTCCCCTCTTCCCTGTGAAGTTAGCCAATCATGGGTCTGCTCCTGTGGGCACCTCCTGAGTGTTTAGTGTGATGCCTATGGTTCAACTTAGCTTCAGAGGCCCATATCCAGAGATGTATTATTGCCCATCTCAAATGTTAAAGAACAAGTCAGGCCTCAAAAATATATTTGGGGTTCTTACTATTTGCCTTGTGGGTATTGAGTCCTTAAAGTTCATATTTTCCAGCTTTTTCCCCACAAGAGCTAGATGACTTTTTTAAATGAAAGCAGAAATTCCATTGTAATCACATGACTCCAGGAGCTGGGACATTAAGAAAGAGAGCAAATATGGCGGACCCCCCATAAAATTACATGAGCTGACAACTCTACAGGTGACAAGTTGAAATTTTGATGTGATACCACTTGGGAGCAGTTGCTGCATGCTGGAACCTTTGAATATCAAGCAACACTTTTAGGTAAGTTGCTAAATATTGATTTAGGGGCACAGCTGACGGGAATCAGGCATAGTTGGGGCACTCCTTCATCCTGGTGATTTCTGACTGCCATAGCGGGCGCATGGGGCTGTTGGCAGCCCACACAAATTTGTACAACTTGACTAACTTGCTCTGGGAGAGTAACATGGAGGAGAAATTAAGAATTGCCTAGTGGTTACGGTACTACCCAGGGCTTTGCAGATCTGGGTTCAGGGCCCCTGCTCTGTCACAGGCTTCCTGTGTGACCTTGGGCAAGTTTTGTATTCTCTTGGTTCCCTGTGGTAATCCTTTCTCCTCCTCCCCTTTGCAAAGTGCACACCACCAACGGGCAATTTCTTTACTATATTCCATTAAGGCCAACCAACCTCAGAGCCCCATCATATTCGTCACTTATAAACACATAGTAAGAAACAACCCCTGCTTATGATATAATAAATAGACAAGACAAAGCGGGGGGGAAGACAAAGCTTGCTCCAAGTCACACACAGGTCATTAGTGAAGTTGAGAACAGAACCTAAGTCTTGGACCTAGCCGCTGGGCCACACTGCCTTTCGCATCACTAAGGGGGATTTAGTGTTTTTGAGCTAGACTCTTCTGTTCCTTTTGAACTCTACATACTGGCTTTGTACAGTGTTGGTCATAGAGCTGCAGCTGCAACTTCTCCATTCCCCCTACGCATGCTTTAACGTTTTCGTTTTCATTTTCACCCCCTTCCTTTTTCCTCTTCGTGACTTCATAAACTTTTCTTTTCCCCCTTGAAATAGTCTCAGATAGTTAATTCCCCAAATAAATACCGTACGGCATAATGAGATGCAGTTGTGTTGCTCTCCCTTCCCCTCATGCTGAACTGATTGTCGACATGCACTCATGCTGACATGATGTGTGCAATCAATTTGGACAGCACATCTCTAGCCCAGGCTGGCCCAGATGGAAGTGAAGTCGGTGGTTAAATGCAATGGCCGCCTGTACACAAGGCGAAAGTACTTCCAGAACAATGGAGCAAATCATTTGAGCTTTGATATCTGCTATCAATTGAGATTGAAAGTATCGATCCAAACTGATTGCAGGGGACAAAAATAAAGTGAAAGGGTAATTGACTGTCATGTCCCTCATTGATTGGGTGCCACAGTTCCCAGCCACTAACATTATTTTCAAGTACTTGGGTGCCTCATTTCTAATAAAGAAGTATAGAATTTGAGTAATAAAGTGATTTACAGGCCTTATTGCGTGTGTGTCTGAGTCAGTCCTCATCCTGCATGTCTTCCTAGCCAAAGTCGAAGGTGCTGTCAAATACAAGGCTGTCAGGGTTATGCCTGTGTATGTGTGTAGCTATGCATGTAGGTATAAATGTGAGACAACACGCTGCTTTAAAAATGTTGAATTCTTCTTTGTTTGACTGCAGTACCTACTAAACAATTGCTTCAGAGACAAAGGAGGCACTGCATATGGGACATGTGCCAGAAGTGTGTGACCTTGTCTTACTAGGTCACTTAAAATGATAAAGCAACAAATATTTTACAACATGTGTTCCATCAGTGTGCTCTCGCAGCTGATCCAAAAAATCTGTCATGGGAGAGGAGCAAATTGGGAAGCATCCCAAATTATTACAATCAAACCCACAAAAAGCGCATATAAAATTTTTACATATAATCAGAAGGGTGGAAAAATTACCTTATTCCCCACTGTGCACTTCAGATGAATATAGCCAAACATTATTCAATCCTAATGCATACGGTGACCATGAAACACCTTCCTCCACTTATTGGGGAACAGGCAAATGTAATGGATAGCCTTCTAAAGGACATGCACCTGCTGTTGGTTATTACCAGGGGAGGGAAGTGCCAGTGGAGACAACTAGCTAAAAGCCAATATAAAGTTAAACATTCCTGTTCATATTTGAGAGCAGATTGTCCTGCCTCAGGGCTCAACATCATGGCTCAGACCATCAGTACTCAAAATCTACAAAGTTCCATTGACTTGAGCAGTGATTTGTACCAGCTGAGATTCTGGCCAATATATACTTAGATTGCAAGTTCTTTGGGGCAGGGACTGTGTGTATGTCTGGTGCCTAGAGGAATAAGGCTCGGTCCATACTGGGCTCTGAGCCTTGCTTTCCCCATCTATGAAACAGAAACTTGATAAAATGCCGTGATGGCGGTGAAATGCTGTACAAGTTCTCAACATTGTTGCACCTGTTTGCATGTAGAGGAAGGTAAATAACATAGTTTCATGACATCTCCGTTTTAAAACAAACAACATCATTCACTAAAGCAGGCTTCAGTGTGAATTCTTTCTGCTAATGCTAATTGGGATGTTATCTGCAATCATTGGCTGCTCTGACTCATTATCCAGGCTTGCTTTGTCCCCTCGTGTTTATGTTGTTGCAGCAGCTCATCTGAAGAAATGACATTTTACATACTCTGCTGTTCTGCAATTTTTGGACCTGGCTTCCGGGCCAGATTCAGAAGGGAGCAGCTGAGCTGGATTGTACTCGTTTGCCCCAGTGCAGCCCATGCCCCAGTACAACAGTTGTTGCGTTACATCCTAGAAGCAGCTGCATTTCAGTCATGGGTGAGATGAATGGGGCTGGAGAAGAGCTTTGGGACACTTCTGTGGGGAGGAGCCATGCACGTGAATACATAGATAGGCTGAGCCTTGTGTAGTTCTTGAGTCTGCATCACTGCAATGCTTTTAACCCATAGTCCTTGAGGACAGACTTTGTCCTGCTAAAAATGACTTGAATCGCTGGTCCAGAATTCCTAGTTTGTATTCGTGAACCTTGTGATAAATTTACTGGGACTCAGTGCCCCCCTCTAAGTCCCTTCCCTTCTGGATAAAATTAACTGCATTTTTGCAGTTGGCCTTTTCCAGAGGGCAACCCCAAGATAACATAATGGTATGAGTTTTAGGAGCATATAAAGTGAAGGTGGATTGTATTTAGTGTCTCCACAACCAGACCTTTGTCTGCAGGTAGTCAGTAATTGGGTGGGGACTTATGTCCAGGTAGGTAAAGCAGTGTCCTCTAACTGCCTGGAAAACACTTGTCAATCCGTATCCTATGCGTGTTGGAGCAAAGGGTGGTCTGCAGTGGAATGATGACCTTGTGCTTATGTAGTAGAGAGAGAGAGACTCAGGAGAACTGGATTAAATTTTTGACTCTACCCCAGATTTCTGGTGTGGCCCAGGCCAAAGAGCCTGAGAGTTCGGTATCTAAATCCTATTGAAATGGGCCTTAAGCACTGAGCTTCCTTTGAAAATCACAGACAGGCATTTCTTTTTTTTCTTTCTTTCTTTCTCTCTCTCTCTCTCGCTCTCTCCATTACATGAATAGGGCGGGTGCTCTCCTAACCTCTGTGCTGTGTGGCTGCATCTGTCTACAATGGTGAGGTGCTACTGTGATAACAGAAGTACATATACCGTAGCTAGGACCAAGAAACTGGAAACAGCAACATGTGTTGTTGACACTAGGGTATCCAAGAGCCATATTTTTCATAGTGTAACATTCACATGCCTTTCTTTCTCTAGCTCTTCTTTACTGGAAACCATGAGACTTAGACGGGTGTTCAGAGGAGTCTTTCTTCCCTTTGCTTTGGTAACTGCTCTTACCCTTCTGTATCTTTACATTTTTAGGCAGCAGTACCAACCAGCCAGAAAAAGGGACAAGGGTCTGGCCTATCATCTTTAACTTCTGGACATACACCCTAACCGTGTAACGTATGCACATTATCAAATGTTGCTATTTATATTGTGGTAGCACCTAGGAACTCCAGTCAGGGACCAAGTCTCCACTGTGCTAGGGGCTGTACAAACAATGAACCAAAAGATGGGACTGACCTTGCCTCAAGGGGTTTACAATCTAAGTAACAGCCTAGTCCAGCAGCACAGGAATTGCCATAGTGGATCAACTCAAAGGTCCATCTAAGCAAATATCCTCTCTCCATCAGTGTCCAACAATCACTGCTTCAGAGGAGAAACAAGAAGCCTTGCCATGGGCAATGATAGCCTGTCCCCAGAGGATGTGCCCTCCTAAGCCCAGTAGTTAGAGGTTGGCTTAAGCCTTGAGGCATAAAGGTTTTCTATTTCTTCCAACTTATTTTGAAATATTTACCATTAAAACTCTGTCTATCCTTATTTCTATAAGCAAATTATCATTAATATGTTCCTGACTTATGAGCAACAAGCTTCATACTATTATGTTTATAAGCATGGGGGTGGAGGAGGAAATGGGCGAGCCAAGAGTTATCACCAAAGAACACAAAAGGAAATACCATTTTATTTACATCTATATCATGTCAAATTAATTGATACAAAAGCAGCATTTCTTCTTTGAGTGACTGTTACAAGACTCTTCAGAACAAACTGGGATGAATGCCGTTCCCAACTTAGTATAACAAGAGTTAAGCAACATCAAATTATTGCCTGTGGTGGATCATTAAGAATGTTGTGTTTGAACGTGCAGTAAGATTACAGCATCATGCACCTGTTCATGTAGAGAGACCTTATTTTGCACATTGGGAAGCACATAGATAACATCTAGTAGCAAACGTACATGCAAAGACTAGAAATTCCTATAGAAAATGCACAACAGATAGTTCTAAATGGCAGATTTTGTGGTGTGAAGTGGGGATAAGTGTTCTAAATTGTTTGTTTGGATTTTGAATGCCATGTTGTATCCGGCAGTATGACCTCTTTGATTTCCCCATCAGTCCTTGTTTACAGGGATGAGTAAGTGGCTGGTGAGATGGGTTAAGCAAACAAGAAATGGTGGCGAACTAAGTCAACTTTGTATATTTCATAATTTTTAAAAGTGTACAATCTTGTAACAAAATTTGAGGCAACATTCCTCCTGCTAATTAGGTGTTTCCACAGGGCTGCAAAGCCTACATCTGTACGAAGATTTCAGGAAAAGCAATCAGCAGCACAATTAAGCAATCTGCCATAATGATAGAACACAACATTAGTGCAGAATAATCAGAAACATATTTTTTCCTTGATTTCCCCCCTCCATACACCCGCCCCCCCGTAACTACCCAATAATTTGCTTTTGCAGGCTTAAAGTGAATCAAGGTAAAATGCCCTTATTTACTCTTGTCTACTACAAATTTCATGTTTTGTTTAATGGAAAGTGGCAAAATTAATTCTTGCCAACCAGGTATGGCAGCTTTCATTTTTACTGTATGTTGTTGCACACCAGAGTTTCTGCTTCCTGTATTCTGCCATCCCCTGCTCTCACTGTCTCATTTAAAAGGAGCTTCATTCTTTTCAATTTGTAATCACTAGATCAATGACATAATCTTTTGCTGAATATACTCTGGGACAAATCCTTCACTTGGTTACTCTGGTGTAAATCCAGAGTAACTTCATTAGTATCCTGTGCCTTTAAAACAGAATGTGGGGATTTGTTACAAGGCACTCTATCTTCATAGCATTGTCACAATGTCTCCAAATCAAGCCATACTAGAATAATTTAGACATATAGGGCCAGATCCCCAGCTGGTGTAAGTTTTAAAATCAATGGAGTTATTCTGGATTTACACGAGAGTGACTGGCAGGATTAGGCTGATGGGCCAGATTCTCAATTGATGGAAATCACTGAAGCTGCATTTAAATCAGCACAAGCTCAGGATCTGGCCCCTAATGTGTTCTAAACTACTCAGTGATGGTTCAATTTATTTTATTTTTATTATTTTTTAATCCTTAGATACTAATGGAATGATCCACAGGTGGTTATTACAAGGTGCCATGACTACACTATACGCTAATAATAAAGCTGTTGGGATCTCAAGGACATTTTGAGAACATTTGCAGGCAAATTTTATTTTTCAAATGTATCTGTGTGCTTTGTGCATAGTTACCTTGTTGCTTTCTAGCTCTGCCTTCTCAAAAAGGGCTGTATCTTTTCTTTGTGAAGTGTTCACCATGACTGTCAGTAAAGAGCTCTGTGATTATCTGTATAAAGGAGCTATACCAACATAACCTGCATAGTGCGTTTTGATCATGTAGCTATTTTATATATTTGAATTTGGTGGTTGTTGCTTTTTATCTAGACTATCCTATAAAAAGCGTTTTGCTCTCTATCCCTTACCACAGAAATTTTGACCTAATCAGAGATGTGGCTTTTGTGGTGTAGGTGTGATAGTCAAGAATGCCTCTGCTCTCATTTGCTCATGAGAGGAGGAAGAATGGTCACAAAGCTGCTTCATTTGCATAAGACATTTTCCCAGAATTCCAGATGGACAGGCGCTCCAGAGCAGAAGGAGCTCTCTGATCCATCTATTAGTGAACAAGGGTAGTATGGCTACAGAGAGAACTTAATTTGCATGAACTTTCTACCCAGTATTCCTCTAGTGATACTATGTGAGTCACCATAATTGTACACAAATTCACAATTTGTTGTGTACTTACTTGTGTACCTACTTACTTGAACTCAGATCTAATTGCTGTCAACAACACCCAGCAGAAGTGATATACATATATGCTTTATCTAACCTTTCTAATGTAAAATGTGTGTATATGTGTCATGTGTGTATATGTGTCATGTGTGTATATGTGTGTGTGTGTGTATGTGTGTGTGTGTGTGTATATATATATATATATATGTGTGTGTGTGTGTGTGTGTATATATATATATAATATAACATTAGAAAATATAAATGTTGCAATTTAGTTCTTCTGCCAAGTTTTTGTAATGAAAAGAGAGAAATTGTGTCTTGCATCCTATCTCTCTAACTTAATGGAATGACTTAGCAAATAAATTTGAATTCAATAATTAAAAACTCGCATTGAGAGGAGTGGGATCAGCTGGGAGACTAACGTCTTTGCAAATCACGTTACTCATTGTCTAAATATAGCCATAAGGTAAAACTTTTACAACAACAGAAGTATGTGCTAAGCCCCTTCTCCAGGAGATGAGCATCCCCTCCAGCATGGGCATAGGTGTCTAGCTCTGTTTAGTAATCCATGAACAGGAACCCCACTCCTGGAGTCAGATGACTTAGGTGCCTAAGTAGTTTCTTGTGGGAATGAATTAGATCCTTTCTTTGCTCCTCACTAAACAACTCCTGGTGCTGGAGGAGGCGGTGGTACTGCTCACTGTATAACTTCTATAACTTGTGTTCCCCTGGTTCATGGATCATTCTGGGGTTTAGGCAGGAGATAGGCTTCTGGATGCTTGCAGGGGCAGTGCATTTGCCCAGAGGAAGGAAAGTAGGTACTCAGGGAATTGTTACCCTGAATTTGTAGGTGGCAAGTGCCTTTATGTGCTGACGCTTTTCAAGAGGAGTTCCATGAAGCATAAACCTGGGACCTATGTGCCTAAATCTAGAGATTAGATACCTAAGGCTCTGATCCACAAAAGTATGTACTTTTAAAAGAAAATGTTCGCTCTACTGCTGAACGCAAATTGAGATATGCTCCGATTAATGGGTCAAAATCTGCTGTCACTTATGCTGATGTCAATCGAAACTAACCCCCTTGGAGAACCTACCATCACTGTGATCATCTAATCAACTCCCACCAACTGTTCTACTCTACTGGAAGTTAGAGAGCACCAAAGACCAGGGAATGGCTAGGTTCTTTTTTCAAAACCTGTGTACATCTTAGAAAAATGTTGAATGCCTGGGAACTCTGGACCGATCTTGTGGGTCAGTATCAACTGAGTGTAATGTACACCCTGAATTAGTGCAGACAGTGCCTATGCTAGTCTGTAGCCTATACATATTTTAAAATTTTGTTCTACTCCAGCTCAATAAAAATATGGGGGATGGTGCTGCTGGCAACTTGCTTTGTGTTCAGCATAAGTGCTGTATCTCAGTAGTCTGAAAGCTTCTCAACATGAAGATATTGTTACTTCAGAACTACTGTAGGTTTAACACCATTCTCAATTTGCAGGCAAATGGATATAGTGTGCTGCCAGTTTACAACTAGAGGACTGTGCAACTATAAATTACAGCCCAGCTGTCTTCTCTTTCTTGGATTTGTAGCTGTACCTAAGGATTCTCACCTGTAAGAAAATGACAGATACCTAAAGAAATCTGACTGCATGGAAAAGGACCTGGACAATGCCAAAGATCGTACTTTATACATTTATTCACAGACATTACATTTTCTCCAAAATGTGATGTACTACCCACTCAGGATGATCATTTACGGTGAGTAAACAAACATGATCGACACACAAGTGCCTTGGGAAAAGCAAAGTCTTACTACGTGAGTGTGAACACCACACAATTCCAATTCAGTGTAGAAATAGTTTGGTCTTTGTATAAGTGGATTGTCCCAGAATGCAATGGGCTTGGGAGGTGGGGGTTGGAAAAAAGGAATAAATCCTGCCATGATGCACAGTGGACAGGGACACAAGGTCTCTCTTGAACAGAGCCATGGAGTAATGACTTCCCCCCCGACACACACACGCACCTCCCTTGCCACTAAAGTATCTCTATGGCTGGTTTCTCTAAAAGAAGTGATTACGAACTACAACTTGGGCCACATCTCCAGCAGGTGTAAATCAACATAGCCCCCTTAGCAGTCAATGGAGCCATGATGTTTTACACCAGCTGATGATCGAGACTTCTTTCCTTTTAATGTGTTGTGCTTGGCTGGTTGCACTGGGAAGGAATTAGCTTCATTTACAGTGCACAAAAAAAAAAAGGCATCAAAATGTGCATGCAAGGCTAATGTGAGCCAAGGTTCAAAGGAAAGAAGTTGTCCCCCTTTTAACAACCATCTGTGCAGGAGAAATGAGTTAAGGGAGCCACCCATTAAGCTTTTGCAAGCTCCTTGCTGGCTTCCTTCCTCTCCTCTTAGGGGAATCAGCCATGGGAAACTTTTCTGGAAGGGCTACTCAGAAGCCAAATTACTGACTGGGGGGCCTGTGGTTGCCTAGGACAAGGCTCTATAACGTCTGTCTTACCAGACACTGTGCAGGATTCATGCACCCTATCCCAGTTATGGAAAGTTTGCGTTCCATAATGAAAATAAATGTAGAAGACCAAGCTCTGCATTCCAAGAACTAGTCTGATTAAAAATTGAAAATTTCAAGGTTGGTTGGTTGGTTGGTTGTTTTCTTTGTTTTTAAAAGCATTTAAGTTTTATGCAGATTTGGAGAAAAACATGTCCATATTTGGTAAAACATGCTTGTATTAAGTTGCACGTACACTAATACCCATTTGTAGTATCATTCTGGACTGTTACCCGCAAATAAATGGCATCACGGGCACACTGTTATACTCCTTCGCTTCCTCAGCAAGAATCAGGAACAACAGGAGAGGAATGCTGACCAACTGAATGAAGTAGGTCCTTATTTCTCGCTCCTGCAGTTAGGGGTATAAGTTAAAAATGTGCTCACTTCATCTGTATAGAAGATTCCTTTTGGATTTCTTTGATCCATCTGGGCAAGGCAATGACAATCCATTCTGATGAGTATCTAGATCATAGCAACAAAAATTTCCAGGTATTTTGCCAAACCACTTTTACTTATGATAGGCAAAGCACTGCCATAAGCTGGAAAACCATTCATGGCAACTAAAATGCATTCACTCAATGCAACTATTTTCTGTTTGATATTTGACCCTCCCTATGTCCGGATTGTTTTGAAATGGAACCACTGCTAATTTCATCTTTAGTTTGAAGGAAAGCTTCATTCCTGAAGCCTCTACACAAGCAAACACCCATTCGATCACAGGAACAGAGTACATTGGTTCCTACTGTACAAATCTATGGTGAACCGTTAACATCTGTCTGGTTTTTACTAAAGTAGAAAAGGAAGTGGTTCACAGAAATCAGCTGACCTCATCTGCACTTGGAGCCAAAGTTGTAGAAATTTACAAAGAATGTGCAACTTGTATTATTGTGAAGAGGCACTTTTTTGACATTTAAACTCTTCAAAGCAGGGACTATGCCTTCTACTCTCTTAGGAAAGTGCCCAGAACAGGTGCTCCTGCAGTATAAATTAGAATAATTAGCAGCTGTTAACTTTGCATAAAGGAGACTGAAATCAAGCACACTGGTTGAAGCACATCAAGCAATATACAGTGCATAAAAGCATGTTTATTCTTTGGGAGCTAGTGAAAGGAGAGCATTAAGAGCTGAACTAGTAAACAGAAGAAGAAGATTTGTCTGTCCAATTGGATTTCTTTAGAAAAGGGGCTGGGTTTTGAGATGCCTGAGCTGTATATGCATATAGTAGATTTTTCAAGCTCTACAGCATTGTATCTTTTTGGCAAGAAGTTGCATGGAGAAGCAGAGCTATGCTGCCAACTCACCTTGAGAACCAGACTAAGTAGTTCTCATTAAACTCAAGTAGAAGTTGACAGCCTATAAAGGAAGAGAAGAATTTGAGACAATGTACGCAGGGAGAAGCTCAGACTAAGATTTATGTTTGTTCTTAAATTTTAGTTTAAAAAGGGGAAAATACGGACAAAGGGAAAGGAAGTTGGGAGTGGTGAGTTTTCGACACTAACTTAACCATTAACTGACTGACTATAGGAAGAAACTTCCCCTTAGGGTGACCAGATGTCCCGATTTCATAGGGACAGTCCCGATTTTTGGGTCTTTTTCTTATATAAGCTCCTATTACTCCCTACCCCCATCCTGATTTTTCACATTTGCTGTCTGGTTACCCTACCTATGCCCAGGTTCTTCCATAATTGTCCACTCCAGTGTATCTTGCACCTTCTGAAGCACCTTGTATTGACCACTGTCACACAGGATATTACTCTAGATGAACTGCTAGAACAAAGGGAGGTTACAGAATAACCACCAGAATGGTTCCCAATTTAGAGTTAATGAAGACAAAGTCTTTGACTTAAAATGGAAGTATCACCTGACCTAGCTCAAATAGATTCAGAGTAAATCATGAGTTTAAAATAATACAACAAAATGAGGGAAGTATTCTGTAAATGAGAACCTGGTAAAGGAATGAAATCTGCTGTGCGTGTGTTTGAACATGAGTATCACCTCTGTCTTTCTGCTCTTTTGGACCTGATTTGCCAGAAGCTGGGAATAGATGATGGAATGGATCACTTGATTACCTGTTCTGTTCTTTCCTTCTGAAGCATTGGTCACTGTCAGAGGACAGGATACGGGGTCATATGGATCATTGATCTGACCCAGTGTGGCCATTCTTATGTTCTTCTATCCATCTTTGAGCGCATAAGACAAACAACTTTTTTAAACATAAGAATGTTTTTAATCCTGAAATTCTGCAGAATTGTGTTTGCTCTTTTGGTGACCAAAAACATTGTATGAAATCTTCGCATCCTTTCCCCAAGTTCTGAGCTGTGTTTCTTGGTTGAGGTTTGTCCCATAATTCATGAGATTTTAGTTCCAGCATTGCTAATTCTTGCAATAATTAGTGATTTTAATAATGAGTTTAGTTCCAGCATTGCTAATTCTCACAACAATATTTTTGTTGATGTTTCTTGATTCCGGCAGCTTGGGCTTTAAGAGATCGCAAGAGAATCTCAGTGTCATGTAACAAAATAACATTCACAACAAACTCAGGTTCAGCTGAAGCAGTGTTTATTCTGAGAACACAACAAAGCAGCTAACGGGTAAGGAGCCAGGCAGCTGTTGCATTGAGCAGATGCTGACTGGCACTCCCTGAGTTCTTAAATAGCTGGTGGGCAGCCTTTGGAGGACAACAACCAATTGGGGTTAGCAATACTAATTCAATTACAAGCCCTACACAGGCTGCATGAGTTCTTACACAAAACTTCCTTCTTTTGTTTTAAAGTAAGTTGCTAGCCCTTGTAGTTGTGAGAAACGCTTGTAAATCTGATGCAAGTCCAGCCTAAAGGCTCAGAAACCGGAAGCCAAATTAAAAAATATTATTTTAAAAATATTCTCTTTTTTTTTTTTTTTTTTAAATAACCCAGTATTGCAGTTGGTGGGAAGGGGTTCAGCTCACGGTTTTGAATGCTTGACTTTGACAATGCCATAGTTCCCAGGCTGTGCTGACTTCACATGCCATGAAGTGTTGAAAGAAGCCATGTGGACTCTTCCTCCCAAAGGGAGTGGCTGTATATTATGTTCTTTCTCTGAGCCACTCGGGGGAAAAAGACTGTCCGAGGCAGCAACAAGGAGATGCACTGTGCTTTTCTTTGCTGCAGTGCCGGGAGAGGCAGGGTGGCTTTCACAACCCCTGACAGCCACCTAGGACTTGAGGAGCATTGTGGGAGGAATTGAGTCCATCCACTAACAGCTCCAGGGAAACAGCTTGCTGGTCCTTAGCTGTATGAAGACAATGTCAGGTAAGGGTGTTTGGGGAGAACAGAGAAGTCAGAAATACCTTACACGGGATCTGCTTGTGTGGAGAGGGACTGTGTAGGAAAGGAAGACTGTGAGGCCTGGTGGGGTCTACCACAGGCTTCAGTGGTTTGGCTCAGCAGTCAAACTCTGCACCTCTTGAGGCTCCCCATTGCTAGGTTTAATATTGCTAGGGTGAAGCTGGGGGTTTCGTGTTTGTTTTGTTCCTCTTGTAGCCATCGTGTAGATGTTGCACGAGTCGGTGATGCTTGGGCACACCGTGAGAAGCAGGCTGGCTTTTCGTGTGCCGCAACGGTGCTCTCAAACTGGCTCAGCTTGTCCTGGCTGCTTAAGGCTCCAATTTAAAGCCACGCCTCTTTGACTGGTTCTACCTGAGCCTGTTTGCGTCCCCATGGCCTGTAGCAAGAAGATGGGGAAGTAGAGCTCACAGCAGCAGAATCAGTGTCAAGACCAGGGGATGAACCTGTTCATGATGATGCAGCAGGAAGTGATCAGATGTTCTGCAGCTGGCCTGTCCATCTGCCTCATTCAGTGCCAGCTTCTGGTTATCCAGTGGTGTGCCGTGCTGAGGGAGAGCCACCCCAAAGAGATGGAAACCCACTCTCTCCTTGGCCATTTCCTGATCCTATCTCAGATGGAAGACCAAGTGCTTTGCTGTTGTCACTGCTAAAGCCTTAGCATCTTTCTTTGGTCTGCTACCCTGGCAAGACCAGATCATGGGAGCACTTGTGGAGACCGGACCTGGTAAGAATGCCTGTATGACTTATGGAGGGAGGATCAAAGTGGCTGGCATAACATCCCTGACTACTTCTGTCCTCCCCTGTCTTCTCTCCACAAGTTACCATCAACAACAGTGTCTGCTGTGGCAGTCCCAGGTGAAATGTCCATGACTGAAAAGTCCAAACTGGGATCATAGTTTGCAGAAGTTACTTCCGGGGGAAAATGTGTGTCTTCAAAACTTGGTGAAATTTGGAGGATGCAGAAACCACATCAACAGATTGGACTGGCAGGCTGAGGAGAGAGGGTTGGGTGTTGTTTTTTGTTTTTTTGTTTTTTTTTTAAAAAAAGCTTTCTCCCTCCCTCAGCCCACTGCTTAGAGCAGATTCACAGAGGGAGAGTTCTCCTGGCACCTGTCAAGGAGGAAGAGTTGCTGTGAAGAAGCTTTTCCAAGCCAGGGAGAGGCTGGAAGGTTCACTTCTGCTTTTAGCAGATCAAGGGAAGTTTTGCTCTCGCTACCCTCCCACTATCTCCAATTTACGCCTGCCGGTGCCTGCAAGACTGGGTTAAAAGGACTTTCCTGACTCCTCACCAGTCTTAACAACCCAGCCCAACAAATCACATGAATGAAAGGTACAACGTGTACAGTCAACAACACAGTTGCTGGCAAAGTGGCATGTGGGAAGTGTTTATGTCTGCGTATTTGTGAAGCTAGTTGTCTCACCTGCAGGCACATTTCTCTGGCACTGGAGTTTGTGTCTTTTTTATTTTTTTTAACTTTGAAGTTTGTGTGTTCCGTGGCATTGCCACAACCCTGGGAAAAAACAGCAGTGATGCCAGAAAGGAGAGGCTTGTGGAACATTACTTGAAGTCAGGTAGAGGCAGATCTTGGGAGGCGGCTGCGAGTTTTGGTGTGTCGGCTGCAGCGCTTTCCCTCTCTCTGAGATTGTGGGGTGTTGAAAGGAGTGACTGAGCTGTGATCCCACTTTGCTTTTAGAGCAGAGGGGGAAAGAGATTCTCGATCAGACGGCTCACTTGGGGGGTATGTCTAGACCGCCTCTGGCAGGGAGCCTCCCAGCATGGCTCCCCGGATTTGGGCTGGAGGGGCTCACAGGCACATGCTAAAAATAGCTGTGCAGGCATTGCTTTGACGTTGCATGCTAAAAATTGCTGTTTTTCCCCTTGGGCTGGAACTCAGGCTCTCAAATCCGGGGGGAGCTCATGGGGAGGAGAATTGGGCTGGAGAGTCCGAGCTCCTACCAATACCTTATGCAGCTATTTTTAACATGCCAATGCAAGCCCCACCAATACCAGTCTGCCGAGCCAGGCTGAAGGCTCACTCCTAGACGCAGTGTAGACATACCCTTAGTCTCACAGATATTGAAGGTTCTGCTGAATCTGGTGTGAAAACGTTGTGCATGGCTACCCAGTGAAAGTGGAGGAGAAAGCATAAACTACTGTACAGTATTACCAAAATAACAATCTGAGCCCTTGGGAGTGCTGGAAAGTAAGCTCTGAGTGACACCTGCGAGGGTGTGGGCGTGCCGGGCCATTTTTAGAAGGTGTCAGTGGCCTCAAGACAACTTGGAAAACAGTTTGTTCGCTACATTGGATTCTCGTGTACAAGGAGCTAGCTTGTTTTTGGCTTTCTGGGCTGTGGGAGGCTGGCAGTGATGCTGCAGGTGTGATGAAAGTACTGTGCTTTCCAAACACGGCTACATGCTTCCAGCTGTGCCCTTTGGAGATAGGGATCAGGTTTCACGTAAATGGAAGTGACTGCAGAAGTGTTTGTGCACCTGGGCCAATGCGCACTTGTGTTCTACAAGGTCTAACCAAGAAACTCCTCCAAAGATAAATGAATGACATCTGAGGGTTGGGGGCACTATGTACCCATTTTCACCTGAAGGGAATTTGGCCCAGAATTTTCCAGTCATAGGGTAAACCCTGGAGTGCATTTGCCAGAGAGTTACCTTGTGCGGAGATAAACAGCCAAGAGTTCTTGGCTTAACCCAGTGTTTTCACATCCCTCGTTCACTGGAAAGCCAACTGTGAGGTAATAGGCCTCTTGGAAGTCTAGGTTTAACCTTGCTGAGACTCTATCACGTTGTTCTCTTGCGGGGAGAGGTTTTGAGGCTGCACAAGGGTGGCAGAGGACACAATGATGAAACCATGGAAAGCCAGAGGATTTATGGCTCCAGCCATGGCCAGACTCATGCGACTCTCCAGGAAATGAGAGCAATTAGGCCAAGCTGATGTAATATTCTTTGTTGCTTCTGTAGGCCGAGCTGTAGACCCACTGAGAGAGAGCAGTATGAGCCGCTGCTGCCTGTGATGTGTATGGGTAATAGTAAGGATCACGAGAGATTCTTCTACCTGCAGCAATATGGGGGCAGAGGGATGGGGGGAGGAGAGTTACCGACACCCCTAGTACCTACACTCAAAGCTGCTTCGTCCTTTACCCTGTGTTTGTTCATTTTCTGCCCTCATCCCTTCCTATCAGAAGGTTACACTCCTCCCCCAGCCCTTTCAGGGAGCCTGGAAACTGTTGTGATAACTGAGCCTACAAGTTTACTCTAATTCTGAACTTAACTGTGAAATATGAGTGAAAGTTCCTAACATGTCTCAATAACCCTGCCGATCAACTCCTCCCCCTTCCAGCTAGCACTTCCCACCGACTGCAATCAGCTGTTCAGAGGCATTCAGGAGGTACTGGGGTGGGGGAGAGAGCGGGAAGGGGAGGATCGGGGGCAGGAAGAGGCGGGGGAAAGGGCAGGGTGGGGTTTAGGGGAAGTAGTGGAGTGAGGGCGGGGCCTGAGGCAGAGCGGGGGTCGAGCACCCTCTGCAAATTGGGGAAGTCAGCACCTCTGTGGGTAAAGGTACAAAAGAGAAACAGACAAACTGAATTAACCCAAGCAAACAGATCTACTGATATAAATCAAAGTCCGGGTTTAGATCTGGTAAACAAAAAAAGTGTTGGACTGGAAATCGATGAACAAAATTGGCAGTGTCAGAGATGAAGCCTAACTGGTGGACAAAGTAACAAGGGGATGGGCAATTCCACTCACCACTCCCTTTCGGGGTCCTTCAAAGAAAAGATTTTGAGGGGGATTAAGAAGGTGTTTGACCAACCACTTCTGGGTTGGGCAATGGGTAAACCAGAAGAAGCAAGCTTTATCATCATGGCTGACTCTGTCTTCTGGACCCCATTGTTGGGCCTTTGTGGTCCTGATCCTGAGAGATGTCCTGACCAGACCAGGCCAGGGAGAGAGACCTAGATGATACTGCCGCCTCCACTGGCTTTGGCTAAATCTTGAACACCACCTGAGATGGGAGACTTTGGTTCCTGCAGTCAACTCTTCCCCTGCCCCGCTTTGTGTTCTTTTCCTTCCCCACCATATTTCTTCTCTTCCCTATTCCTCTCCTTGTGCCGTCTGTCTAATAAAAAGTGGCTCAGACTATATTTAACAACACTTCTGGGAGCTTGTGACCAAAGAGGCAGATAAAAGCAATGCCCTAAATAGCCCCATGCTGGTACAAGTTTGCCAGGTTTCAGAGTGGCTAATAAGACCGCATGCCTTGCATATGTTTTTCCAGCAGGGAGGTTGCAAATGAGAGTCAACACTGGAGTTACATTTTTGTCCTTTGCTGTTCTTTACTCTTTGTGGCGGGTTTGTCTTGTTCTGTCTTTTACGAAACATGGATGGACTTTAATCAACAGCTCCAGCCCAGAACAGTTCTTCCCGAGAGTATCGAATCAGGGGGTTCCTTCTAAAAAACGCTCTCCATCTAATGGGTAAGGGAACGAGGGAGAGCGTAAAAATGAAACACTTACTTAATACGTTACATTTCAAATGCTTTAACGCTTCCCCTCTTTCTGTACCTTTTCATAAAAGGTTAAAAGATGTTTAAGGGCGTGTTTGCCATGATACTCAGCAGGCGGAGATCTCTGTAGATCAACCCCCGAGCCTATGTAATGTTGGACAGTGATAAGGTCATGTTAGCACCTTTGACTCTTCAGGACCATTTATTCCATTGACATTAATACAGCAGAACCCTGGGGGGACTCTAGGCTTCCTGCTACAGCTCAGCTGAGCCATGATTCCCAGGGCTTCTAGGCTCCCGGCCCATAGGGAGTTCTCTGAGTTGGAAGTCTCAGAGTTTGGGCTCCCAGGGTCAATTTCCTTTTGAATTTTTTTTAATAAAATGTTTTGATGAATTCTAAATGATCTTTTTTATTCCCTTCCGCAGGAAATGTGGAGAATTCTCCTTTTCTGTTGGGTGTCTGAACAAAGTTGGTTCAGGCTTTCTGCGTTTCTTGCTAAATGAAAGTTGTGACTTTCAGCCAGCTCTCACCATGAAAGAATTGCTGCTATGGCATTGCACCAATTATTAGTGCAAGCTGACCTCTGTCTAAGACATTATGTTCATTTATTTAGATAGCACTATAGTTTATAATCTTCTTTTGAGTATGAACAATGGAAGCACAATCTACTGGTATTTCTTGATAGTAGTTGTGGTTTTGGTGTATTTCTCTATTTTTTGTTGTTGTTGAGTTATGTATTATGTAAAGGTGGTCAAAATTTCTCAGCAGATTTTTAAATGAAAAATTCCCATCTTAATTTTATTTGTGGGAATCAGATTTTTCCTCCTTTCAAAATATGCCTTTATTTAGATGAAAGGCTGATTTGGGGAGGGGTTTTTTTGGAACAAAAGAAGGAAATTCGCACAAAAATTTATGGGGAGGGAAGAAAGACAATTTCAATTTCTTCCAAAATATTTTGGTGGGAAATGCTCACCATATTCCACCTAGATCTAATATGACCTAAAACAATGTCTCCCCCATTGATGTAATGTTACACTAATATGTGTTTTGGTTGATCATATATGGAGATGCTTAGTTTGGTGCTTAGAAAGTAGCCACAGGACATTTGGGGCTCCAGGTCTCTGAACACAGATTCTGAGACCACTGGTGGCCCCTGATGGTGCTGAGGTACTATAAAGCCAGTTTAATCAGCTGTCTGGGGAATCTTTGAATTCCTCTTCCCATTTCTCCTCCCACCCAGCCCTGGCAAAGAGAGTTATGATGGCAGCTACTTTGTGAACCAGTGATCTTCAGTTGTTGGAATGACTCCTTGGGGATGCGAGTAGACAAGTGCAACTTGGACAAGGTCTGAGTCTGCTCTATTGTGTGCAAGAAGCTGAATTATAGAATCATAGAATATCAGGGTTGGAAGGGACCTCAGGAGGTCATCTGGTCCAACCTCCTGCTCAAAGCAGGACCAATCCCCAACTAAGTCATCCCAGCCAGGGCTTTGTCAAGCCTGACCTTAAAAACCTCTATGGAAGAGGAGGAAACTACAGTGCTTGGAGCATTTATCCCCTGCTTAGCTCTAGGCTAAGATACTTTTATGCCCTCTAATTCTTTTACCAACTTCTCTGCCAAGCATGGCTCAGCCAGACCAAAGAATCCAGCCCTTGATCTTTCCTTTTCACCATGACTGTCAACTTGTCACAACAGATCAGACTGTCACACTTACATATAGTGACCATTTAGCTGTCTCTTTTTGCATCACTAATTATTATTAGGGTTTTGTTTTTTTAAAGATGGTCTTGGTTTGTTCGTCTGTATGTCTTTCACCAATTGAAAATTGGAGTTAATTGACTCAAAAATGGTACGGATTTGAGATGGATTAGGTCATCTGCTCTACCCTTGCGTCATGGAGGTTTACTCCCATCCCCTATTAGACAAGGGGTTAGGAGCCAGTTGGCATAGCTGTGATTGACTGATTGCTTCCTGGCCTCAGGAGGGTAGGGTTGCCAATTTTGGTTGGACGTATTCCCGGAGGTTTCATTGCATGACATAAACTTTAATTAAAGATTTAATCTTTAATTCCTGGAGACTCCAAGACAATCCTGAATGGTTGGTAACCCGGGGGTGGGGGTGGGGGGGCAGAGATGGCTAAAGATCATTCTACACCTGGGCACTATAAGGAAGCTGAGGGGACTCAGCAGGGGGAGACTGCAGAGCTGAGAGTGGGGTGGAAGAGTGGTTAGTTCAGTAGAGAGAGAAGGGCTGGGAGGATCTAGGGAGAAGACAGATGTCTGAGATCCAAAGGGAGGCTGTGTTAAGCACAAGCTGTGCGGAAGCAGTGCAAAGGGGATTGGTGGTTGGTAATAGTCCAGAGAAACAGCAGCACATCAGCAGAAGCAGACCTAGATGCTTATATAGGGTCCCTGGGGTGGAACCCAGAGAAGAAGCTGGGCCTGGGTTCCTCCACCAGCTCTAAGGCAGGGGCATGCAAACCCAAGGGAAGGACTATTGCACCCAGGGTGAGGGTGGAGCTGAAGGTTCTTTGGGGCTGGGATATTTTGTGAACTTTCAAGCTGAACCATTTTGTTACCTTGGAAGGGGACTGACCTTTATGTGACTTGGCTGGAGGGCCGAGCCTTGGAAGACCTGGTGGGAGGCAGATGGCCTGTCAGAGGCACTGGAGACAAGGGTGCCTTGCAACATTGCACCCTGCCACAAGGGAGAGCTATTATGTTTGGTGAGCATGCTACCTTGCACTCCGTTCCCCAAAGTGTATTTCCTGATCTTGTTTTAAATGCTCCAAGCAGTGTAGTTTCCTCCTCTTTCTGTGGGAGACTGTTCCATAATATAACAGATCTTCCACTCTCTGGTCGCTTCTGCTTTTCGTTGTTATGAAAAATGCGTGTAGTATAGAGCTGGTTAGAAATTACATTCTTGCTGCAAACTTTGATTGAAAACAAAGGCATTTGGTTTTGTTTGAAAAAATTGTTTTCAGCCAAAACCCCAAACTGAACAGTTTTGGGGTTTTCAGGGTTGTTGTATTTTTTTAAATGAAAATCAAAATTTTTTGCAGAAATCAGCTACTTCAAGCAAATAAACTTTGTTAGTTGAAAATTCAATTTTCTGTTGAAAAACAGTTACATGATTGACGAACATAGGGCCTGATACCACAAAAGGATACCCATGGTTGGATCTTTGGGGTTAGTGGGACTTTTGAAGAGCATAAGGCTCTGCCTGGTTCTCTTTGTAAGATCATGACCAGAGAGAAGACATTCTGTGACCTGAAGAGGTAGACGATGTGGTCTGGTGTATACAGGACACCAGATTGAAATTCTGAGCTCTGCCACTAAGTGGTGTGTGTCTTTGGGCAAATCACATCACTGCTCTGTGCCTCACTTTCCCTGTCTGTAACACTGCCATGGTTGAGGTCAACTGTGGTTCCTGACTGACACCTCTGTTGGAAAATGAGAGAGCTGGCAAGGGTCCCCCTTACTGGAATACGCCCAATGGACTTCAGTCTGAAATAACCTAGAGGCCAAACTACTTTGACTATGCTGCAAAGCCTGTTCCTTTGATGTTTGACTCTGCTCCCATTAAAACAAATGGAAAGGGAGCGTATGGAGGGTTAGATTGGGAGCAGGGTGAGATGAATGGCTGAGAGGTGTAGGGTTTGTGTGGAACTGTGACTTTTGGTTCTGTGGACCAGTTTCTTTTGTGCAGAGAAAATGCCATTGCTTTGCTACAGCGCCTACTGCTTGTCTTCATCCACGTGGGTTTATAATGATCTATCAAGATGCCTCAAGGCTGGGAAAGGTGACGTTGATATGTTGAAATCAAATAAATTAATTTATCATTTTGCAAGCTAAGAAACAAATTTCCTTAATCCATTTAATCTGAAACTTCCCCCCCGTTGCATCACATCGTCTACATAATTTTGGCTCAAATCTGGCAATTTTCCACCAAAATGTTCATTAGGTTACCAGGGTCCCTGGTCATATGAATCTATCCATTTAAAAGGAGGACACAAGATTATTCTACTTAGCTCTTTTGGACAGTCGGATATCAGCCAGCAAATGCTGGCAATGGGCCAAAAAGGAAGTTGCATATCACAATTCATACTGGCAGCACAGAAAAGAAGATTAGTGCACTAACAGGGGAGGCGGTTCTTTTGAAAAGAGGCTTTAAATGACTTTTCAAGAACCACCACAATATTATGGTTTTTACATAAATAATAATTAATGACATGTAAATCAGACTTCCCCCCACCCCCTTCCATTAGTATCATCTTTGCTAAGCTTTTTGTCTTGTTTCTGTCCATTCACTTTGACTAGCTGAATGGTAGCGGACATCATTTGCAATGCTAACGTCAGATGCAGGTCAAAATGAACAAGGAGAACACCGTCGAGCGTCCCACTATGCTAGAACAACCAATTCTGTGCAGGGATGGCAGTATAGCGAGGTTTAACCTGTTTACTACCAGAGGGTTAGAACCACCAGGAACATGAATTTCTTCTCTTTCTTCTCCCAGTCTCCAAGATCTGTTCCCTTTTTCCCCCACCCTTCTTATTCTTGGCAGTTACTCACCAATAACTAACATGTGTTGTTCCAGTGGAGGCACAGGGGTTGCTGTTTTCATAGACGTGTAACTGCTATGAAAGCTTTAATGGTTGATGCAAGCCCAAAAGTTTAAAAAAATTGCTATAATAATGCAAGACTTTAGACCCTATAATATCACAGGCTGCTGTGCAAGTTTGAGATCAACAAGGAGAAAAAAATGGAAAAAAGGCAGATACCATCTTTAAATTACCATGTTGCCATCACAATTAAGCTTATGGGAAGTATAGTTAATTAAGAGAATGGCAGGGTGGATTGTGATGAGGCCATCGAATTTAATTTGTACCTGTGATCTAATCAGAATTTGAAACTCCACTAGGTATCCAGAGATAGTTCATTGTGTGTTGCAGGATAATGGCTTCGAACTGCCCTATAAATGCCACAGTAATGCAAGATATTTGTTTTAATCTTTGTCCAGTTATAATAGTCACTTCCAAGGAGGCGGCGAGAAACTAATGTCATGTTTAATAAGTATTCAAGGGTCAAGTGTGCAATAGTCCTGCCACTTAGTGTCTGGATGGGCACTCATTTCAGTCAGTCTTCACAGGTGCCTCAATACCTCTAGGGATGATCTCAAGCTAACTGGAGTCACGAGCGAGACCCCTGTTGACGTCAGTGGGCTTTGGATCAGGCCCTCTCTTTACATTGTGCATGCCCAGGGACTTAACATAGACATTACCATTGTCATCCCCATACTAACATTTACACCATCTCTCTTGCTAGGTCTTTACCATGCTGGTAACACAATACTTATCTTCATGGCTGGGGTTGTAAGGACCTCCTCTGGACCAGTGTGGATACACAGAAAATTCTGAGGAGAGATGGAGTACTGTTTGAATAGCCAACTCCAGGTCAAAGCTAGTACTACAGCTTTGGAGCTTCCTTTGCTTAAGGAAGTTGCCATTTATGTTTATTTGATCAGAGTAGGCACTGAGAAGTATTAAAGGAGTCATATTAAAGCATAAGTTCTAGGTAGAGTGAAAAAGAAAGATAGAAAAGAGCAGAGGGCTAAGAATTTAATCTTAGAGGACCCTACAGAAAGAATGTTTGTTGCAGAAGTGGTGCTGTCATCAGAGACAGAAAATCAATTTAATACGTAGGAGTGGAACCTCAAGAATGGAGAACCAGACAAAATTGCAGAGCTATAGAGCTGGTGTAGAAAGATACAGTGGCCCATAGTCTCCAAGAATGAAATCTTGGCCAATGGGAGTCTATAGTAAAACTCCCATGAGCTTCCAGTGGGGCCAGGATTTCTTCTTAAGCCAGCACTAAGGTCACCTAAGTCAGAAGACAACGGTTGCAAAAAATCTACATTAATGCCACACCACAATTGAGGATTTAACCATGAGAAAGTCAGGAACTGAAGTTAATCTCATTGCAAAGTGAACTTGGCCACATTACTAAATATTTATGATTTGGAAGAGTTTAAGACTGCAATGAGAAACTGAAAGTTTCCTATGTTAACAAAAGCTGTACTTAACACATTTCCTTCATACTTTTAAAAAAGAGAAAAGGGTGGTGGTGGTTTAACCCTTTCACTCCTATCCACAGCACTAAGGAGTCACATAACTGTTTCGTGCAACTCCATAAATTTTAAACTAGATACTGTATTTCAGGGGTTACAATGCCCTGATCTATCTCCCTTCCCCTGCCCCACCAGGAAAAGTTTAAAACAACTGAAATGATTTAGTTCCATTTTCCTGAAGAATTCACCTTTTAAGGATAACTTTTTTTTTAGTAAGGTACAAACCTGTGAAATGGGCTCAAACGGAATTTAACAGGCAGCTATTCTGTTTTGCTATTGCAACGGCTATAATAAAACAGGTGAATAAATACACATACAGTAATTTTAGGCTAGGTGGATGGCAGCCTGTCACAGCATAACATGTAGCCGGTCTCATAACCTTTGTACTATTTCCAATTAACTCCTGGCCGAGCTTTGAAAAAAATCAGGCTTTAAGGCCTGAAAACCTAATGGAGAAATTATTAATAAGCTAAAGAAGAGGTGACAGGTGTTACTAACGCTCTGCTGCAGCAGAATAATCATGGGAGACTGCTGGTGGCCTCCTATGCTTTCAAGCAAAAGGAGCCTCAGGGATAAAAGACCTGAATAGCACCTTAGCAGAGGGAATACTATCTGCATCAGCATTTGTCCTCTAGACCTTCAACCAGCTGCAAGAGATGGACCTTACGTTGCCCTCCAGGTGCCCGAGCTTTACATGGACTAAAACTAGAGGGAAATAATAAACACAGTATATTACCACTGTCAAGGCTTGTTGCATTACTTGTTTCAACAGCTGAGCTTCCATAATATGCAGAATTATTGTTCCTTCACTTACATGTACGCTTTTGAGCTATTCCGCTGGCCCAGAAGTATGAAGATTATGGGTACCTGACATTCCCCATGGAGTGCTGAACTTTAACACATCTGGGCAGGACGTAGCCTGGACAACTATGGTGGGAAGAAACAGGGCTTAGGATATGACATGGTTGATAGGAGATTCATTTATTTTTAATACAAGGACAATGACTGCTTTATGAGAGGAGCTGCACACAAACGTTCATGGGGTTATCAAAGAGGAACTGACCCTGGGCGTGCCACAGCTTGTAGAACGTAACAGTATGTGTTTGGACACAAAGGCCTTCCCTTCCTTTGAACGTATACCCTAGTCTCAAACAGAGCCAGGAGTTGGAGATCCTGAAAAATGTGTCTGAGGAACTGCTGTGATGAACTCCCTTGAAAGGAGAGTAAAAACTGTTTTTTTTAAGTTTATACTTGGCCTATTACTTGTAGAAAAAATATGTTGAGAATGGTTTTCTTGTAGTCTGTTTTCTCCCTGAAATCTTTCCCTTTTCACTCCTAAAACAATCCCTTGCTCCCTGCAATATTTATTTCCTATTCTATATTGGTCCTCTCTTCATCCCTGTTTGCTCAATAAAATAAGATGGCTCATATTAGCATTTTAGACATGTTCAATATTGCAAGAGGACTTGCGACTTTCCAAATGAATGGGTTATAGACTTACTACATGATTGGATGTCTTGTGATGTTTGCCACTCCATGTACAGTACACTGTAAACTTAAATTCAGGAAGCAATAGGAAGTGAGACTGATATTAATTCCAATGAATATTCATTGAAAAACCTTCACCAAAATAGGACAGATTAATACTCTGACCCAAATACAATAGCTATTCCTCCCCTTTCTTTGCCACCAGGAAAAAAAAATACCTATTGTTTGGCAACTCAGAACAACTGAAAGCGTGCAAGTTATCTAAGGCCAGTTTCTGTTAGACTGTAAGTCAATGGGACCACTCTAGAAGTAATAGAATATCAGTGTGAGCAAGGGTATGAGAATCTAGCCCTTACAATCTAGGGTGCCCTTGGGACTCCAGGGCTAAATTCCATTCTCACTCATACTGAAGCAACACTGACTTCAGTGGAGTTACTCTAGATGTACATCACTGTAATGGAGAGTAGAATTTAGGCTATTGCATGTACCTGCCTAACTGCACTTTGATGATGAAGCTGTAAATGAAAACTGGCCTCCAGTTTTGTAAACGCAGTCTAACGGCAGACCAGAGAGACAATTTGTGCTCCTCACAACTCAGCTACATCTCTTCTCTCCACCCAGCTTGCAGTCCCTTATGTTGCAGGGAGAGTGCAGAGAGCTAATATTCAGCTGCAGTTAGTAGATGCTGGTTAATTGGAGCCTGATTGTGCCAGGTGCTAAGTGTTTCCCATTAACTTTGTTGTGAAGTGAGGATGCTCAGTAGCTTTTAGGACCAGGCCTTCCATGCAGACCAGGGGCTAGACTTTTAAAGGTGCTCAGCTCTCCCTGAGAACAGTGGGCTAGACAAAGTCTGAAAACAAGGGCAGATGCTAGGTCCTATGCGCTTCTGAAAAACGTGGCCCTGGATTTTTTAAGTGCACATTAGTTTTATGTCAGCGGCTTTCTTATGAGGGAAGAACAGAAACCGCGACTTAATTTTTAAAACAATCTAGCTTTGGCTACAATGCTCATTGGTGACAACTATATTTTCTTGTCAGACAAGCCAGTTTGAGATCCTGGCAAAGTGACAATATGTTCCCACCCCAACCTGCTTCCCCATATTAAAATGAATAATGCACCGACTGAAGTCAATGGGGATGTTGCCAATGGCTTCACTGGGGACAGGATCAGGCCCTTACTGTGGGGTTTTATGCCTTTGTAAAACTTATCTCCACTTGGGTCATAAAGCTGAGCTTTCACGTCCCAGAAACTGGCTGGGCCAAAGAAATGTCTGGCCTTATTTACCTTCTCTCATAAACACAGTCTGAGAGGCAAGATTGCATCTTCTGTCTTTTTAAACAGTATCTATTGTCATAAGGATCTGACTTTCTTCACATTCGCTTGTTTTATACTTAGAATTGGAGACTGGCAACATCAAACTTGCTTTGTAGCAGAAATTTTCTTGTGAATTACTGGACATGATTACTCGTAGGTTCTCTGCTCTAATTATTAGAATGGTGGCATGATTGATTTAAACAACCACAAAATATAAGACAAGCTGCAAAACCAACAAATTTAATTTGTCAATATGCCTTTTTTTTGAGGTACCATATTGCATTTCTTTTCATAATCTATAGACAGAGACAATAATATCATGGTGTCCATTTGTGCTTTCTGTCTAAGTAAGAAGCAAAGAGGCCCTAACTTATTTCCTGTTCATTTCTCATTGTGTACAACATAGCCTTGTTGATGTATTCTGAATATCCTCATAAACCAACGACTCAAATGGAAAGGATTTGAAGAGGCATTGCTCATGGGATGCTGGAGGTGTGGCACAATAACAGCTTGGAAAACATTCTGACTTTAAAACAGTAACACCTATAATTATATAGGCGTCATCACCTCCATAATTTTTTTTTTTTTTTTTTTTTTTTTACTAACAAGCTGTAGTCATAGCATGTGTACACCCTTACCAAAATCTACCAAGCATTTGCTCCTGGGATAATGGTGGTGGTGGTGGGAATATCAAGCATCTCTTTCTCCAGGCACTTGTAAAACAATACAGCAGTAAACAATTCAAGTGCAATTAGCAGTCTGCCTTGGTGGAGGGGGGGAAGGGAGAAGTCCCACTGCTCTTATTGTCTATGGAATTAATCACGTTTTAGAGAGCTAATATACTGATTTAAATTTGCATAGTTAAAAACAAGAGCCAAGAAGTTCACAATAAACAAAGTTTATTCTGGGTTTAAAGCGCTTCAGTAAGAAAAAAAATAGCTTCCATTTATGTACAAACTAAGGTCTGAGAATTGCACTATGTATTTTCTCCTGCAGTAGTTTCCTATCAGAAAACAATGAACTAAAATAGGAAAAAGACCCTAATTGTAACCCGCCTCTTCCAATCACACACACATCTCTAACATATTCCACTGTACATCAAGTGGGTGGGGTAGATTGGGAAGGCTAGTATTTTGTTGTTGCTTTTGGATAATTGAGTCTATTCAGTAATACAATGACATAATGAAATTATGTACTTATTCTCTTTGAAGATTACTTTTAAAGTACAGCTAAACCGTCTTTGTCTTTGCAAATATTTATTTGCAATGATTTTCCTCTTAATTATTTAAAATATAATGAATTAGGCATAAGTACTTTGCCATTAGTGTAATTTAAAGTGTAATTGCACATCAGAAGCATCTTCGGAATATGCTTCTATTTTCTTTTTCTACCAAAAGGTGGCGTCCTACTACCATTCCCTTTCTTTTGTGTGAAAATCTTCCTGCTTTAATTTGCCAAGAAGAAACTTCCACTTGATTACTGATCAAGAAATTAAAATGTGCCTTTATATGAATGCAACGTGACAGTGTTGAAAATGAACAATATGTTAAGAAGCAGTTAAGGTCCCCACTAACATATAGTAAATGGACATGCAGTTCTTCACCACTTCAGCTGATTAGACACTGAAATATACACAATCACATAGAGCAACATTGAAAATAAGTTCCCCCTCTTGAGTGAGAATCTTGTTTCAAACCTGCTGAAAGTCAAAAATGAGGTGAGTGCAATTATCAAAAAACAACGGAATGGAAAAAATGAGATTATTAACTGTTCCCACTTAGTTGAAAAAAAATAGTGTCTGCTAACCATGTTGCTCAATAATTCCTAGAATGAAATTGCCATCTAAAGTGTTCTTTACAGAATTCTGCAGAATTGCTGTCACACTATTATGGATGTTTCTGGGTCCTTAGCACCTCTGAAAATCAAGCCACTGATTTAGATACCTAAGTATAAATTTAGGAGCCTAGCTTTAAGCACCTTCTTTTATAAATCTGGCCATTATCTTTATTTCTGAAAGGGTGTGATGCTTCAACACATCACTTATTGTAGCTATGCCCACAGTGCAAACTGAACATTTTTAAGTGGAAGGGTAAATCTATCCAGCTGATCTCTGCTGGGCATTCTGTATGCAGCCCTCTCAAACATCAGACACCAATGGGCATTCTTCACATAGAATAAGATAGATTGTGTGTGTTTGGGGTGGGGGGTGGGGGTAGCAGAAAAAAATCTACATTTATGATGTTAACTAATGGGATTGCTAACACCACCCCAGGGGTAGGGTCTGTCAGTTCTTTCATTTGTGATTTAGGGTGAAATCTTGGCCCTGTTAAAGTCACTGGCAAAACTGCCATTGATTTCAGTGGGAACAGCGTTTCATGCTTGGAGTTAGTTAATCTCGTGTCCTCTTTGCAGTGTCATATGCTAGGTCAGACACACAACAGTTGGTTGTATAGGAGTAACTATCACTGAACAGAACAGCAGTAGTCCTAAGAGTCCAACTAAACTCCACAGAGGAAATGCCACTCAGATATAGAATAAATATGGCAAAATTCCAGTTCTACCTTTTAACTCTCTTCATTTATGCCAGTGTGGTTCATATCACATAAGCAAAATGGTACTTGGGCATAACATTATTAGGTATTAGTAATACTTTCCTTAACACTTGGAACAATAGAGTGAGTTTAAATATTTCAGCTTTTTTTTTTTTTTTAACTTATTACGTTATTACCATGAAGCTGCTGAAGGGATGAGTTTTACTATTATCGGTTGGGTGGACACTGACAATCCAATCCTGCAGTCCTGCCTCAGTCAAAACACCTACCGAGATCAATGGAAATTTTGTTGTAAACATGGAATGCAGGCTGATGCTCCTGCTGCTGAGGCAAGATCTTGTAAGGTCTCAAGTCACACAGCAATTGGCCTTCTCATGTGAGTATGGACATTGCCTGTAACACTTTGTAGGAGTGGGCTTTTAGTTTACAAATGTCCTACTTCTCTGCCTGGCACTGGTAAAAATAGGAAAATATTTACTGGTTATTTTATACATATTATTTAATAGCAATAGACCTGTGCAAGTAAGTCTTCATATTAAACACTGTACGGAGGGAGTGCTTAGACTGGGGAATCAGGAATTCTGGACTCTATTTCCAGCTTTACCACCGACTCGTGTGATTTTAGGCTGTTAATGTAGCCTCTCTGTGCCTCACAAATCTATCTCTAAAACAGGGTAATTTTTCCCTACCTTACAGGGATGTTGGGAGGCTTAATTATTTTTTGCAAAGTGCTTTGAGAGCCTCATAAAAGGCCCTGAATTATAATTGATAGTGCAAAATTATTACTTTTCAAACTGGTTATAAATTTCTGTTTTTTTTTTTTTAAAAGAAAGACCTGGAACATTTTATGGGTTAATATTAAATATAATTGTTTTAACCCCCCCCCCCCACCCCCAGGTCCCTGAGCAGCAAGACTGCAACCAGCTGTTCCAAACTGGATTGAAAGAAATGCCAACATACGATTAGCTACCCACTACCGCTATGGCCTGGGTCATATGAATCTTCAGTGGTACCCATCCTATCCCCCCCCCTTTTTATTTTTCCTTTTTTAAGGAGGGGAATTAATTTCGTGCTAAGAGTTTAGAAATAAGGCAGCATTTATTCAGCATCCCTTGCCTCCTTTTATTGGATTTCTCTCAGGCGATTTAACTTCAAGCCTGGTTGCAACACGCTAGCAAATCTCATCACTTTCCCCCCCCCCCCCCCCCCCCTCCCCCGGGGCACTGGGGGTAAACTCCCCCCAACCCTGTCCTGCTGATCGGTGTCTCTGCAGCAGCAGCAGGTAACTTGTGTGAAACCACGCAGCGCCCCAGACTTTTCAGCCTGTTCCTAGAAGGAGCAGCGAAGGGGGGGAGGAGGAGGGAAGGGAACAAACAGGCGACTGGCGATTTTAAGGCGCTTTCTCCCCGCGGCGCCCGGCCCGGAGTCAGCCCGCAGCCGGGGCGCGTGTGACCCAGCCTGCGTGCCCTTTGCAAGGAGCGCCTCGCTGGCGGGACACGCCCGTTTCCTTGCACACTGGGGCTTGTCCTCCTGCTGAACTTTCACCTCCCGAACCCGCCGGCTCCACTGGATGAAGGGCCGAGAACCCCGAGCGCGGGGGAGCCGCCACCGCCGCGCCCGGCGCCCTCCCGCGCTTCCCGCGCCCGGTCTCCCCTCAGCCGCGGCGCGCGCTCGCTCGCTCGCCCCCTCCCCCCCCACAGCGTCTCCCCCCGTTAGCCGCGCGGCTCTGCGCCCCCCCTCCCCAAACTCCTGTGTCCCGCTTCTCCCCTCCCCCCGCGCCCCAACGGCCGCTCTCCCTCGTTTGCAACGCGAGCCCCGCGCGCGCGTGTGTGTGTTGTTCTTTGCACCGAGCCTTGTTGTTTACCCAGCAGGTGGATGTGACGTCAGGGACTCAGAACAGCAAAAAATAACAACATCTCCCTCCGCGGGGGTGTTATTTCTCCCCCCCCCCTCCGCGCGCCCCCTCAGCTCTGCCTCCTCCCCGTCGCCCAACTCCCCCAGTAGCCGCGCAAGGGCGCCTGGAGCCGAGCCCGGAGCCGGCCCTGCCCTGCCGGGCGCTGGGCTCCCCCCTGGAAGCTAGTCCCGAGCGGAGGGCTCTATTGTTATTTATGGTGCGGCTGTTGCACGCTGTGCCTGCTGCCCCGGCTCGGCGCATGGGGCTGGCCCGGCGAGAGTGCAGGGAGGGACGGGCAGGCAGACTCACCCGCGCTGGGGGGGAGCCCGTAGTGGGCACGGACAGGCCGTCTCCAGCGGGTGAGTTGGGCTCTTCGGCTTCTCCCCTCCACTTTCCAGGCGCCTTCTTGTTTGTTTCACTTTTCTACCCCCCCCCCCCCCGCCCCTAACCCCCCTCCCCCGCCCCCCCCCCCCCCCCCCGCACCAGTCTCCACGTGCCCCCCTCCGCGCCGGCCGCCGGGCTGTTTGCATAAATTAGAGCCGAGGCACGGGGCGAGGCGGCGGCTCCTTCACCTCAGGGGGCTGCCGCCGGAGCAGCCCCGCCAGTCCCCCCCCCCCCGCGGCTCCCCCTCCTCCTCCTCCTCCTCTTCTCGCCCGCGCAGCGCCGGCGCAAGTTGGCGAGGGCTCCGCCGGGGGGGCAGGACGCGCCGCTCCCCCGGCGCTTGAGGGAACGATGGGGGGGGGACACTAACTCCCTCCCCCCCTTCTGCTCTCACTTTGGAAACTTTTTATCCAGCGCCTCCCCCTCCCCGTGAACTTCGGCGCACGCAGGGGCCCGGCTCGCCCGCCGCTCGCGCCGCGGAGCGGGGGCTGCGGGGACCCGGCCGGACGGGGGTTGGGGAAGGTCCCGCTCAGCTCCCCGCAGCACCCGCGCGCTGCCCAGGATCGGGCCCGGCTCTTTCTCGGGAGCCGGCGCTGCCGCGGGGCGGCGCGCGCGGTCCCTGCTGCGCGGGGAGTCGCGCGCGCGCGGAGC
>ML677372.1:19240508-19363736 GCA_007922305.1 Dermatemys mawii
CCCCCCCCCCCCCCCCCCCCCCGCTATGAAGTGCTTGAATAAACATTTGCAACCCCAGACCCGACCCCGCCACTTGCCCCCGGGCGCAGCTCTTGCAAGCGCAGCTCCGCGCTGAAGGGGGATGAGGGGAGGTTTTCAGATCCTGTGACTACCGCTAAGTCCTTAGATCTGTTGCCTGATCCCGTTTTCTTGCAAGTGTTGCAAGGCTCCTCTCCTGCCCCCCCCCCACCATAGCACCATTCCTTCCCTCCTCCCCCCCCCTTACGAAACCTGCCTTCTGGAGACTTGTTGAAAGAGCCCCTGGTTTCTTCTCGACCGTAGAGCCCAAAGTTTTGCCTGCCGGAGCAGCGGCAGCCTTTGCTGAGGAGCTGTGTGCTGGCGATCATTCACTCAGCGCCTTTCTCGCTGCTATCGCCCGGTAAGTATAGGAAAATCGGCGGAGGCTTTTACATATAAGGATATAAAGGACACCCCCACCCCCACCCCACACACTTCCCCACTCCAAAAGCAAACTCCCAAATAAAGAGAAACCAGGGGAACCTCTACAGCTCAGCTTACAAAAGCTGCAGGCTCAAACGTTTATTTCAGGTCAGTGAAACCGAAGGGGAGAAAGTCTATGCTGCAGGATGTGTTAAACATGGAGTTGTCGTCGTCTTTTTTAACAAAACGTGGGATCAGAGTTTAGCTAACAGCCTAAGTGCTGCTATAAAATAGTGACATGCTTTCTTTCCCCTCCCCCATCCCACTTTATAACTATTAATTACTTCCAACTCACTGTGTTTAAATACCATTGCTGGGCCGATTACAAAGTGTATTGATTTTTAGCCTGCCTTCATTCTAGGCATTGGTCTTAAAATTTTGCTTTTAGTGACCAAAAAAACGCCTAACATGGCACTTTTTAAAAAAACAATATGACTGTCAGTGTCAACTCTTCAGACATAATGCTCCTACCAAGCATTTCATTTAACCGCTACAAGTGCTTCTGAATTCGACTTTTATAGAGTTCTTGCTTGGTCTTCTATCAGAAGTTTAGGGTTTCACTTTTAGTAACTGTTCTGTGAATGCGTAATGTGCACAGTATTTACATAGTGTGTCTGTACAATAGATGATTCTGAATCCTTGGGTTTTGAATAATTATACATATTTAAAAAATCTTTAAATGATGCTTTACATTTAGCCTTTTCTGTTATGCATTTGCATTATCTGGCTTATAAGATATCAGTGTAACAAATTACATTTTCTTAACTAGGCAGATAGTTGCATGCAAGTATGTCTTTCGAGAAATGTGCTTGTCATACTCCTTAAGATAGTTTTTGTCTTTTGATTTAATTTTGTTGGAGGACAGTAGATGTTTGAAGTACTTAATAGTATTTCACAGTTTATCTGATTGAGAAGAGAAATCCTACGTTTTTCTTCAATGTTAAGCATGAGAAGTTTTCAGATATTTTGAGTTCTGCAAGAACAAGTGGGTCTCAAAAAGGAAGTGCACTATGCATCTTTGAAACCAGATTGAGGGGATCAAAGGAAGGGAGGGGAAACCTGGACTTTTGGTTTCAAGTTCTCTGTTCTAAATCCCCCTCCCTGCCCCCAAATTTTATTTGAACTGTTGCACAATTATATAGAATGAAATGGGGGTGATGGGTGGGAGAGGAATCTCCACTAGTCACCGTTCAAAAGGTGTCGGCTAAAATCTCATTGCAAAAAGGTATTGTAGCTTTAACATCTTGCATTGGCAGCATTCTTTCCCCTTAGTCTTTGGATTAGTCATTGTATGAGAGAGAGGAAAAAAATCGCTTTTTTAAAAAAAGTAAAGTAAACAGCCTCCAACAAGTGAACCTTGACAACCCAGATTAAGGAAGGCAGTAGAGATCAAACAAATCTGCTGCTGGGCTGTTGTCAGGAGCTGCCTCACTGAAAGCTCTGAACTATTCGATCAGGCAGCAAAGTTATATGTTCACTTATCCAGAAATGGACCATTACAAATGCTGATCTTTGTTGTGAAACCAAAAGATAACTCTGAGGAAAAAAAATCTATAGTATTTCAATTCAGTGTTTTTCTACCTCTTCAGATTCTGACTTGCAGAATGAGTTAATTAATCAGTCTTTGGGACTGTTTTGTATTCAGATTTAAGTTGATTTACACTTTGATTTTATTTATGCTACCTTGAATTGCAGAGAAGTTAACTAACATCATGTTAGCAAAAAATTAAAGTTTTATGAAGTTCACCTCTGAAGTTTTAGAATCTAAATTGTCAGGAAGTGAAGTGTGCGCGTGCTTGTGAAGGTGTTATTCTGATGTGGACTAGAACAATTTTTAGTTATTTTTTGCCTTATTTTTAATGTCACTCAGTTCTTGGAATTTAGAAAACAAAAAAGTAGTTTTCTAAATCTAGCATCAAACAGTGGGCTTTCATGTTTTGATCATGTCCTGATTTTTACAAAAAACTTTTTGTCATGTCCCTTCCCTATGGTAAACTTAATTACCATACTCTTATTTAAATAAGGTAGTAGTACCAAATGTTAGCGTATTGTATTATGGTTTTCTCAAAGTAAAACATAACAGAAATATCAACTAGTCAAATTAGATTATTTATATTCCTTTAAACCTTTTGTAGGATTCTGTACTCATCTTCAAACACTTCAATGTAAACTCTGCAAATGTTATTCACCACCTAGTTTCTTTCTATAAAATATCCTAAAGCAAGGGAAATAGAGATTTTCAAATTCTTAAGTAAAAAGCTGCAATATTACTGTATATAGGAAACAACCAGGAAACAAGTATTGCATGATAAAACCTGTATCACTTTAATTAGCAGTACAGACACACAATAAGCACTTTTATACTTTTTTTTTAAGAAGCCAAGGTTTCATCACCATGCTGCACAACTTATTGCAAAGCCAATAGTTTTTTATAGCATATACTTTTTATTGTCTAATTAAGGTATGCATGTTAAACATACACATGTATGCTATTAAGCCATTTTGGGTAATATGTAATGTTTTTTAACAGCTATAAACATTTTCTCCTTAAATCAGTTCCACCAGGAATAGTAATAGTAACCCAGCTGGTTTTTATACTGGTAAGAGAAGGAAAAAGAGTAAAATGAAGAATTGTACATTCAACACTGTCGTGTTGCAAATGTGGCTTAATGCTGTTTTATTAGGGAAGATGGCTGTTTAACACAGTTTGCACTCAGTGCAAATTTAAGTGCACAAACATAATTATTATGACAATTACTGTAAACATGTAAGCCTCTCAAATCCATTTTGTTTCATGATATTGTAAAAATTAAGGGAAAATTTAATAGTAAACAGCAAGCTTTTCCATTGAATACAGTTAAGTATTTAATATTCTTATGGCTTGTGGCCATTTATATTAATTGTTTGAATTGGATGATAATGTAATTACTTCATGAAATATTTTTCTGATGTGTGTTTATATGTAAAATTATAGAACGTGCACTCATGTAGAATGTGTATTTACAATGTGTTTATTTTGGCAAGTCTCTCCAGTTATTTATATTTTGTGATGGTGCTTTTGTCTTTCTACATTTTCTCAGAGATGCTTTAATAAAATTTAAATAGATCATATGCTGTCAGAAAATAGTATAAATTTTGTTTACGATTCAGTTGGTTTAAGGTACTTAGACTAAAGAAGCTCATTTAACCCCAAGACTGAGTAGCATTAAGTGGTGAGAGGTCTCATGAAGAGCTTCTGCTGCCCTTTGCTCTTATGATAATCTTAAATTACTACAGTTTAATTGCAACTTCAAGGGACTGAGCTGAAATCTTTTATACGGCTGAGAAAGGGTTGGAGAAAACTGTTGCTAAATTTGCACAGGTAGTTGGTTTCCTTTGAACAGGAACTGCATCTGTTTAGGCCTTTTCTTACTTTTCTAAATGCATGTTGCACTGGAATTTCATGTAAGGGCCTATCAAGTTTGCACAGAAATAAAAATCCAATAGCAAAACTTAGATCAGGCTTCAGTGTGAGCAGGACTGGGCTCTTATAGAAGCAACCGAGCTAATGGGTGAATACATATTTTGCACATTGTCAATATTTATATATGTGCATTTAAGAAAAGATCAGAACCATCCCCCCCCCCCAATTCTTTACTGTCTGTTTCTCATAATCACGTCCATAAGAGAGATTTTCTTTTGGGGTGGGGGTGTGGGGGGAAGGTTTTTTTAAAAACCCTGAAGGAAATGATGACTGGTTTCAGTGTTAAGGTAGTGACAATAAAAAATGGAAAAACGACAACTGTGGCTTGCACTCTGTCTGTACTGCAGCTCATTCCATTTATGACTAGACACTGCAAGTGTCTCAGATGCATATAACTTGCTATCTTCCACATGTGTCACAATACTTATTAAATGAGTAGTCAAAGACACTCATTAAATGAGTGGGTCAAATTTGCAGATCTTTTGCATTGGACTCTTGAAGCATATTTGCAGTAAAGGCAGTCATTCTCATAGACCATGACCCAACAAAGCACTCCACCTCAAACTTGTGCATAACTTAAGCACTAGTGGTCCTTTTGGCTTCACGTACTTAAAGTTATACATATGCTTAAGAGCTTAGTTGGATCCTGGCCATAGTGAAATTAAATCCATGATTTGAATTGTTTTGTTAGCTGAATGCTTTTCATGTATCTTAATGCAGTAGGAAATTAACAAGATTGGCTGTCTGTGGAATTGTTCTCTTTTGCCCTAACTAAAGCACTTGCTCACAGTCTACTAATCTCATAAACTACTATATAGCTGATTCCCATAGCTATTACAGTGTTGGTAATTGGAACTACAATAGGTAATAAGATGATGTCACTGGGTAGTCTGTATGGAGGAAGTAGAATGGAATAAACAATACGGTAATCAGGAAAGACTTAATTATATGAACTTTATAGCTTCATTATTGTTAATTCAGATTTTTTGGTGTTCAAAGATTTAAGGGACTGCTTCATTTTTAGAAGATCAGACACATATTGATTGGAATGTCTTGAGTACTATAACATCCTTTCTTTTTCTCACTCTTTTCTTAAATCTACCTAATTATAGAAAAAATTAGCTTGCAGACTTCTCTCTAGAAGTGCACTCTAGGGTTTTCTCTTTCTATTCTCCTGGCACCGATCTCCTATATACCTGAAGTGCACAGTATTGTGTATAACAGGGTGTTTGTGTGGCATATACTCAAAGTAAGCTGGATAGTTATTTATTCAGTCCTGTTCTGAAAATGAAGATTATGTTCCATAAACAACTGAGAACACAGAAAAGCCTGAACAAAACCAGCTTCTGTTAAGAAAAGACCTAGTACCTGAGCAGGACTAAGTGATTTCCCTCCCACTCCACACATACTGACCCTCCTTATGCTATTCAAAAAAAACTTGATTTTTAATGCCTTGAAATTGCAATTAAGTTGTAGTAATTTAAGATTATTGCAAGAGTGCAAAGGGCAATAGAAGCTCTTTAGAAGTCTCATCTCAACACTTAATGCTACTCAATCATGGGGTTAAATGAGTTTCTTCAATGTAAGTACTTAATGTAACTAAATCGTAAACAAAATTTATTCTATATTCTGACAACTAATAATCTATTTAAATTACATTAAAGTATGAGTGTGAAAGTTTAATTAAATATAGAAGTACTATCAAGCCCTGTAAATATCTTGACAGAGCTACTGAAATGGAAGCCATATGATGAAATATTTACTTATGTCTGGTATGTTACAATATTTCAGGGAATATTCTTTGGAAAACTAATTGTAGGCCTTTCCCAGTCCCCTATATGGGGCGGGGGGTAGGGTCTCAGAAAGTAATATGAATGAATAGAAAACTTCATTCAGATGATCCTCAAGGGTATTGTTTACTGTTAATCAGTCTTTCTATAGGGTACTTGTCATTGTTCTGTTTATTACAAGTGCCTATTTCCCTCAATAAGTTAGCCTGTTAATTCAAATGTAAACTCTGCTAAAACAGACATCTTATGCGATGGAATAATATTTCATAGTGGTCAAGGTGTGATGGTGACCGATGCATAATTTTTAAGTCTACTTTCTTCTGTCTTTGAGAAGGATCAAAATGGCCCAGAGCACCGCACTGCAGTAAATTATGTTATTACTATGGTTGGTTGAGTTGATTTTTCAGATAGAAAATGTTTTTTTTTTTTTTTTACAAAATAAAGTGAAACCATTTTGTGTTGTGTGTATTTAAATACACATGTCTGATTGTCCCCTCTCATTCCTGTGAACCAGGAGTAACTCCACTGAAGGCCATGCTATGCTGGTGTAAACAAAAGGAGAATCGCGCCTATATACTGTGTTCTGTGCCAGCATGTGGGAAAGCTGAGTTTGGGTGAAACTCCTACACTCCTTAAGGCTTTGTCGGGCTGTAAGTGTTGCCAAGGTAATGCTATCCTCCCTGTAGGGAGGATGCAGCGTGAGTCTTACTTTCTCATGCCTTGGTGACTGGTCGAAGGATTGGCAGGGCAGTCTGAGCAGCAGACTGCTTGCTCTCCCAGGCTCTGAGCGAGTGCTTTGATCTTGGCAGCTGAGTCACGGAGAGGGAGGATTAAGACCTGTGAAAAGGGAAGGGATAGAAATGTGGACTAGAATAGAATAGTCTGTTCAGAAGCTCTGGAACTTCATGTGGGCTGGCTCATATCCTAGCTCATGGAAGTGGCATGTCGTGGGTGAGGAGTGACTGCTTTCCTTAAGCAAATGCTAATGTTTGGGCAGTGGGTTGAAGGGATAGTCCATGCTCAGGTGGCATTGGCTTCTCTGCTGCTAAAACAGAAGGTCAAACAAAAGGTGGCATAGCTGGGCAAGTTGATTTGGAGCCACTAACATACTTATTAGTTTTGCCCCTAGAATCCGGACATTTCCTTTCATGTTGTGTCTTGGTTTGAGCTGTGCTTCCCAATTAGCTTTGTCATGTTGTTGCTAGCAATTAGGGTCAAATGTCTTTCCTTGGGCTCTCTCTACTTTTTTTCTCGGTATCCTTCCCCTGGGTTTGTAATGCAAGCTGTTTATTCACTAATTAGTAGATTAAGCATATTAACACATCAGTAAACCAAAGCAGTCATACTTCCCAAGGCATCTTGGGAAACCCTTTGTAGTTTTATGTGATTGGACGTGCACTAGTACTGGTTTAGATAGCAGAGCCAATGATGGCAAAGTGTTTTTAAGAGGGAAATAGAGTGAACATGAAAGTAAGTAGAATGTCCTGTCTGTATTAAAAAGATTGTAATAAAGGAAGATAAAGTGGTGAGGAGATCTGGTTACATGGTCAGAGCTTCAGATAATTATGAAAATCAGCCTTTTCAGCATCCCCTTCCCTCTCAACAAAACCAAAGCAGACCTACTTTCCAATGCAATAAATGCTGGGGAGCCTTTGCGTTATCTAGTTGAAAAGGTGCAGTTTGCAGCAGTGCCAGAAGGTTTGTCTACACAGCAGTTAGACATCCGCAGCTGGCCCGTGCCAGCTGATGTGGGCTGCAGTGTAGACATTCAGGCTGCTTGAGTTCTGGGATCCTTCCATCTTGCAGTTACATAGCCCCTTAGACAAAGTCATGGGCATGGGCCAGCCGTAGCCTTTTAATTGCAATGTTCGGTATATCCTGAAAGAGCTATACACCGATCTCTTTGCAGATGCTTTTGAAAATGCCATTCTGAGGCCAAAATACCCTTCCCTCACAACCTTTTAAAATACATGGCTCACTTCTATACAAGTCCAGTGTAGCCTTAACCAGTACTTGCTGTAAAGATTACTCATTTTCTTCAATATTTGCTCCAGAATAACAACAGCATCATATTTCCTTTCAAATTTATTTTTAAGGGCCTCACAATTAATACCTCATTTAGATCTGAGGCAAGATTCAAGCTGACCCATAGTGCTGGGCAACCTCTTTGTTTTAGATCTCAAGGCTGTTCGTGTCTGGAATGTAGCACTCGATTTCACAACAACAACACAGCCATGCAGATATTTGTGTCAAGACGTTAGAGCGCCTTTCTGATGACGAGGCTGAGTAAAATGGAAAATAGAACTGCTGAATGGAGGGGAGGCAGAAGAGCAGAGGAGTAGCAGTGTTAATGTCACTGCTTCTTCAATGAAACTTGCAGTGTAATATTACATTTCTGCCTTCTTTGTTGAAAGAATGTTAATCGTTTCATTAAGAAGAATTAAGTGATTAACTGCTGTATCTTTTAGGAAGCAGCGACAGACTTTTATAAAAAAAAAAAAAAGCATCTTATTAATTAAATACTGTCATTAGGAAGTTTACCATTTATTTTACTACTACCAAAGGGAATATGTCTATGCTGCAGTTAAAACCCCATGGCTGGCATGTGCTAACTGACTCAGGTTCAGGAGAAGTGGCTGTTTAATTGCGATGAAGACGTTGAGCCTTGGTCCCCGAGCTCTGGGCTCCCTCCCCCCTCTCAGGGTCCTGGAGCCTGGGCTTCCAGTCTGAGAATGAAAATCTGCACAGTAGTTTAAAAGTTCCTTAGCCTAAGCATAGCAAGCCGGAGTCAGCTGGCATGGGCCAGCTGCAGGTGTCTAATTGCAGTGGAGGCATACCCTAAGTAGGCAAGCAAGAAGGCCTTCAGAATTACTTATTACTGTGTTGCTGGCATGGTAATGAATAACATTTTTTGTGATTTTAAAATATGATATTGTAATAGAAAATACAACCTGCAATTGAGAGATTTTTCTGGCTTTTGTCAGCCGTGGTGTTGCAGATCTTATTTTCAGAGTGCCCTATTTGGGGTTAAGAAGTTGAAAATTTTAAAAATTTTGCCTTTTTAAAAAAATAATGGCTTCTTTGTTACGATAAGTTAGTTGATAGTGAGTCATGAGCTGCATCGTCTTTGAACGTAAGATGAACTTTTGTTAGCTGTAGAATCAACTCATTTTGGTTTTTAGGACTCAGTTCCCACACTCTGTACTCAGGGAGAAGTTCCACTGAAGTCAGTGGTCTAAGTCAGGGGTTGGCAACCTTTCAGAAGTGGTGTGCCGAGTCCGCATTTATTCACTCTGATTTAAGGTTTCTCGTGCCAGTAATACATGTTAATGTTTTTAGAAGGTGTCTTTCTATAAGTCTTTTTAATATATACCTAACCTATTGGTGTATGTAAAGTAAATAAGGTTTTAAAAATATTTAAGAAGCTTCATTTAAAATTAAATGAAAATGCAGAGCCCCTCAGACCAGAGGCCAGGACCCGGGCAGTGTGAATGTCACTGAAAATCAGCTTGCGTGCTGTCTTTGGCACCCATGCCATAGGTTGCTTACCCCTGATCTAAAACCTGCTCTTCCTCTGGTGCAGAAGTCCTCTTAAAAGCAGTTTATGAGCTGTGATTGTGCTATGCGTGATGGGGGATAGCTGTGCAGAGAGACCAAGTGCACTGTAGAGTAACACTCAGCAATAGCTGTTTCTACAGTGATTTAGGCTGGAGCAAGGTAGGAGTGGAACAGATGTGTGGCAGCAGCCTGGCCAGTTAGATTATTAAGATGGTGAATCACTTGTCAGGACCAAACTGGTGGGTGGGGAAAACGGTGATGGTATGTTCACTACATTTGTGTGTCAAAACTTCTGTTTTGTTTTTTATAGATTCACTGGCTCTAAGCAAGCTGCATTTGCAGGAAGCACAGTGGTTAGGAGCATCTATGCTAGTGTACTGTACCTTGTGTCCCTGCATGTGTCCTCTACTCAGGATTGGGCTCTCTGGGAGATCTCTGTACAGAATGTAGAGTGTGGTGTTAGTTTGTCAGATTGCTAGTTTCTTTTCTAAGGACAACTGTTTTTAATACCCTGGACAGTGGTTCTGAAATTTTACACAAGTTTGAGTTCATCTTGAGCCAGGTAAATCACAGTAATGTAATATAAAACTAATATGGCTAGTAGTAGCAGTTATATTAATATTGGTAGGTTCTACTTCCATAACTACTCTTCTTCCGAAAGAGGGGGGGCTTTTTTTCTTTTACCTCAAGGCAATGTAATGGAAACTCTTTTTCAGTATACAGTTAATTTTTAACAGAGTGCGTGAACTTCATAAGTAGGTGCATTTCAGTGCTTGGGATGTATAGAGACAGGGCTGGGTTCTGTTCCCAGTTATAATGGCGTACGCCCAGAGGATCCCTATTTAAATCAATTGCACTACTCTGAGTTAAGTGAGAGTAGAATTTGGCCAACAGCCTTGGTGCAAGTACAAAATATGAATTATAAAGGTGTACTTGGACGGTACGTCTCCTAGTGAACCTCTGACTTCATTGGCATTATGCCAGCAATGGATTTGGCCCAATAAGTTTTGTAACACTAAGATATTAACTTTTTCTAAAACCAAATACTGGTGACAAGGGCCCAGTCCCGCTCCCACTGAAGCAAAATTCCCTATTGATTTAAATGGGAGCAAGAAAAGTCTCTCTGAAATTGTCCATAGTAAAACTCATTTGTCAGGCATAAACTATGCTCCTGTTCATTAACATTGACAGTGTAAACACAACTCAGATGTTGTGTTTAAACATTTTAAAAGCAAAATGTATTTTCTACCAAATCATTACTTGCTCTTCAGAGTGCTTTGAACAAAGACTGTGTGTTAAAAGCATGCAGCCCAGTTACGGTTAGTACAGGTAACTTACAGTTATACTGTTGGTAATACATTTGTGTGTGTTTTTTTTGGTTTGTTTTGAGCATCTGTTGTGTGTATAAAAAAAAAAGTCTTTCTTCACAGGACTGATTTATTTATTAATTTTTTTAAATCCTTCATTTCAGTAACAGAATCTTGTTGAGATTCAGACACTCATCTCAGTACACTTCAGTTGGTGTTGTAACTTGTTGTGATGGAATCCACCCCTCTATTCACACCCTACACACTATTGTAATAATCTCTGTACAAGGTATGCTTTGTATAGTATCATTTGAAAATTCATAATTTTGGTGGTCACATTCAATGTTGCCACACATTTTAACAGGACAGTGTTGAAGTTATAAGATTCCCCTGTATGATGATGTTAACACGTGTTCCAAAGCTCTGCCCAAGCAGAAGTTGGCAGATGGGCCTGTCCTAAACAAAGGAATGTGTGCTCTGCTTACTTTGCATTTAAGCAGTAAACAAAGTCATGGAGCAGGAAGGGAAAAAAAGAAAGCTCAAAGAGGTGAAAAAAACAGTAGGGAACATACTTCCATGTAAACTGTGTCTTGGGTCTCAGCTGGATATGTTTTTTAAGAGGGGGACTGGAACTAAAAAGCAGGGGCAAACACACTAAGGCACTCCCTCTCTTTCCCTGTCTGTCTCTGATATTGCACCAAAGAAGGCAAAGGAAAACAGCCCTTGGACTTGGGGGCGGGAGGATCCTGACCTGAAAGTTAGGTCACTAATCTGCTGGAGCATGTGGTGAGAAAGTTTGCTTTGTAACTAAGATAGTTTAAATAGATATTAGTAAGTGTTTTCTCTCTCTTGTAACAATTTTTTACTTTTATGCTTCATTACTTGTACTCACTTAAAATCTCCTTTTGTAGTGAACCAACTTTTTATTGTTTCTTATCTAATGAGTTTAAGTTGAAGTGTCTGGGTAACTGTATTTAAGGTAATAAAATGGCATATTATTCCTTTAGAGGAATAACAGACTTAAAGTATTTCTGCTGTCCAAGAGAGGGCTGGACAGTACAGGACAGAGATTTTTGGCGGAAGATCTGGGATGGGGAGAATGTTGGGGTCATCCTGCAGTGTAACTAAGGCTAGTGAGAGCCAGAGTGTAATTGGCAGGCTGCAGTTACACACAGACATTCAGGGTGTGGCTTGCATGCTGGAAGGCCGTTTGTGGGCAGACCAGGTGGGAGCTATTAGAGCGGGACGGAGTGGGGGAGGGGAGAGTGGCAAACTTTGGTCTGAGGGTTTTCGAAATTGTATGGAGGGCTGGCTAGGGGAGGCTGTGCCTCCCCAAACAGCCAGGTGTGGCCTGGCCCCTTCCCCTTCCCCACTCCCCACCCCAAGCTTCTCGCCCCCTGATGGCTGCCCTGGGACTCCTGCTCCATCCAACCCCTCCCTGTCCCCGGACCTCCCCCAGGACTCCTGCCCCTATCTGCCCCCCACTGCCCCATCCAACCCCATCTCTTTCATGACTGCCCCCCAGGGACCCTTGCTCCCATTCAGCTCCCTTGTTCCCTGCCCTCCGACTGCCCCAACACCTGTCTACGCCCTTGCCCTCTATCGAACCCTCCCTGCTCCCTTACCGCACTGCCTGGAACACCAGTGACTGGTGGCACTACAGCTGCGCCGCCAAGAGCATCAGGACAGGCAGCCATGCTGCCCTGCTGGAGCCAGCCACCCCACCGTGCAGCACAGAGCACCGGGTCAGGTCGCAATTCTGCAACTGCGCAGTCCTGCAAGAGCGCGCAGCCCTGCCGCCCAGAGCAATGCGTCGGTGATGCAGTGAGCTGAAGCTGCGGGTAGGGGGAACAGCAGGGGACAGGTTGGGGCCCAGCCTTAGGGGCTGGGGTGGAGGGTCCCATGGGCTATAGTTTGCCCACCTCTGTACTAGAGCAAGGCACCCAAGGTTGCAGGGCATGGGTGACTCAGTCCTCCATTGGTCTGAATTGTGACTGTTACGTCACACTTGTACATCGGTTCTGTTTTCACTGCTGTAAAAACAGTATCTACAGCTCTTAAAAATTGTTCTAAAACAAGCTGAAATGCAATATAGCCCCTGTGAAGTAAACTTAAAAATATTAAGCCATTAAGTTCAGCATATTCCTATTATTTAGAAATCCTATTGAAGAAGACTAGATATCCTATTTATTTTAAAGATTGGCTTGACTACACACTTCCCAGAAAAGGGAGCTTGGCTAGTTTAAGTGGCTTATTGAGATTTTTTTTTTTTTTTTTGGACTGCTTTACATTTGCTTATAAATTATTGCCATGCATAAGCAAATTACTGGAAATGGAAATTTATTAACGAGGGTTTTTAGGGTGCATAATAGATACCATTAGATAGACTCACTCTCTCACCCACGTAAACTAGTTAATCTGAACAACCTGAAAAACAGTAGATACTGGCTTCTAGCTCTGTTATCAAACTTGCTGCATAAGCCAGAGTTTATGCACTGTGATAATGCTAATGACCAACAGAACCAGTGATGCATGACTAGAGGAAATCAGTGGTATAATCTGTGAAAGTTATCAGTTTTTTGTCATTAAATATTAGTGATAAATAATACACTTCACTTTGAGTAGATAGAACATATTTAATTCTGATGTACAGAGTTTCCAATTTAATAAGGGTCATTGCTGAGTAAAATAATAATCTTTTGTCATTTAAAAGGAAAAATAAAATGCATTTGTTTCAGCTTAATCTACTGGCTCTGGCCATCCAGTAATGTTTGTCTTGATTGGCCTGTGATTGCTAGGTAGTGGGTGTTTTTTTGTGCAGCAACTAGGCTTGGTTGTGTTTTTTTTTTTTCTTTAAGCATCTAGTTTGATTGGACCACACAAAAAGTTAAATATCTGAAACCGGAGCCAAACCAAAGAGTCTTAGTTTATACTAAGAAGACCCTTTCATTTTTTGTTATAAACTTCATATCATAGAAGATATCTTACCCCATAAGGTGGCCTCTCCCCGAAACCAATGCATGGGTCATAATGTAAGTGGGATGGAAAAAAAATTAAAATTAAACATAAAGTATTTCATTCAGCCAAAGTTACAGAGAAATCATGGAGTAAGAGATCCGACTTGTATGAAGAGATCAAGCAAGATAAGCACACTGTAGTTCAAGTATAATATTATTAGGGCTCTTTTTATACAGGGCAGTTTACCCTAGGAAGAAAATCTTGTTTTGTTAAAAAAGCAAATACTGTATAGAGAAACACAAGGTAACTGTCTCAGCATTATCTGAAGTATTGTATGATCTTAAAGACTTCATCCTTTTCTCTTGTGAATTTGTTCTTCTGAAGGAGAATAACTTTGGCTTGAGCCAGTTGGAGTGTGGTAGATTCTGTTCAGTTTTCCTTAGGATCATAGAATCTCAGAGTTGGAAGGGACCTCAGAGGAGATCATCTAGTCCACCCCCTTACTCAAAGCAGGGCCAATCCCGTTTTTGCCCTATAGTCCTAAATGGCCCCCTCAGGGATTGAATTTATAACCCTGGGTATAGCAGGCCAATGCTCAAACCACTGAGCGATCCCTCCCTCCGTTATCCATAGCTCAATTCTGATCTGCAGTAACCCTGATATTCCAGCCCTGTGTCTCACTTGGACAGATTGACACTTGCACTAAATGGGTGTCTTTGTGATGTCGACAGTTCGGACCACTGAAATCCATATTCATGTCCAAACCCAGAATCTGATCTCAGGCTTCCAGAATTAGAAGCCCAATATATTTACTGATGGTGCCTTCTAATTGGCCAATTTTTGCATCCTCTTAACTGCCTCAGGTATTGCAGCAAATCCTGTTGCCTTAACTCAGTCCTCACTCAGTCAAATCCTCCACTGATTCAAGGCAATTGCTCAATTTCAAAAAGGACTTCAGGATTTCCCCCATAGTTCATGAAATGCAACCCCCTCGGTATCTAAATGTAACAGGCTAGATTCTGCCTTTGCGTAATACTGGCAGTTTCAAATGACTTCAGCGGGAGTTTCATGCATGTGAGGGCATTTCAACCTGGGGTGGTCTTGTATTGGGAGTTTGGAAAATACTTTGTTGTAACCACATTCAAATATTTATTTTTCTGGTAGGATGATTTTTCTTGTGTCTGCCTTCCCCACCAACACATCTTGCCTTCTACCTACTCCTCCTCTCATGACATAACTTCAAGTTCAAAGTCCTTCCCCTTCCACTCACCAACTAAAGATAAAACTTCATTGTTTGGTTTTTTTACAGGTACTTTACACTGATTATGGGGACCTGCCTGTGACCGGAGCGCTTTCTGCTATTTTGATTGCAGTTCCTGTCCCAAAGAGCTAGTTATGTTCAGCACTCTGCACAGTGGTACAGACTGAGTGGAGATGGGGAAATGGAGTACTCGGGATAGCAAGTGCTTCAGGAATCGGAGCACATATTGCACTCCCAGCATACCAGTGATTAGCTATGTGCCACAAACTGTCTGGGATTTAAAAATCTGTGACATCAGACCAGTGTCATGCAGTCCTGTGTCCCGACTCAGTTTTTTCTCATGAGTGCACTGAAAGATAAAGGTTATGCTCATAAGATAAGGGCGACCCAGCCGCCCATTCAGTAGGTGGAATTGGCACAACTGTGTAATGAGACACACTCCTGTCAAGCCTTAACAGGTTTCCTAGATCCTTAGAAAAATTGTTTCATGCTCAATTTTTAGAACTCTCCATTTTAAAACCCTCATGTCACATTTGATAATCTCCGTGTTGTGTCTTCTGCCCTTGCTACTCGCTACCTGGATCATGCTGCTTTCAGCTGTTGGCCTAATGGTCAGTCCATTGGAGAAGAGGGGAAAAAGTTGGTCAGAGAAGGAAGTGTGTTAAGATGGGCTGTACGTACAATGCCTATAGCAGTCCAAGAGTGTCATGATCTACATCCAGGGAGAAAAGGTCTCTAGTTTTCTTGCAATCACTTAACTTTTACAAAATCTCTTATCCTTTTTGCAGATGGTGTTCTGGGTTCTGTAGAGAACCAATAGCTTAATACTCAGCAGTTTACAACCGCTGTAATCCCATTTCCATGAGTGGAAGAGAAGCTATGTCTAGCAGTGGCACCTTTGTGGCATATTCCCCCAGCTGGGTGGTAGGGACAGAGGTGAGGTGAGAGCCAACGGGATCCTTTGGATTCTTCCTTTTCCAAACCTCCAGAGGAAACCAGCACAAATGTGAACTCCCGGCTCTTGGAGTAGGGCTTAAGGAACAGTTGTATTTGAGAGGGGAGGGAATGTTGTAAGAATGTCTGGCTCCTGGAGCTGTGTGTCCTGGGGCCACAGAGCAGGTGGGTTGAGTGAAAAGGGAAAAGTAAAGACCATTTAGGTGGATGGCCTTATCTCCTGGTGATCCTCTAGGAATGCTAAATGACAGCTCTAAGGAAAAGAGAATCTACAGTGTTTTTAAGAAGTTGTATGCGTCACAAGGAGTCAAGAAAAGGCTCAAGACCAATTTTTGTTGTCCGTGACCCATCGCCTTCAAACTTCACAGTTATTCCCAAAGCTTCTCTCTCATGCTTGCTGCTGCAGTATACTTGTGCCCTTAGCAATGCCTGTTGATAGTATCAGGGCTATAAAGCTAATGCAAACCTGGCTCTCTTTGTTTCCTTAACAGAGTTCTGTCAGTTACTAAGGTCACTGGTGTGCATTGTCTCAAAACTCAGTGCAATTTTTGTTTTCTTCACTCGCAGATTTTTTTTTTTTATTCTGTTACTTTCCCCTTAACAGCAAGTGGTTAGCTGGTCTGAAGATTGGCTCTTCGTGACAAGGGCTGACTGTTCCTAATTGCTGCAGTCTTCAAAACCTTAGCTGGGTGATGTACAGTTACACATGTACCTATAGAGCAGCCTGTTAACTACTGAGTCTAGCTTTAAAATAAAAAAAGAGAAGTTGGCATGAAAATATAGGGCTGGATCCCTGTTGGTGTAAATGGATGTGGCTCCGTTGAGTTCAGGGGAGTGACTCTGACTTGCACTATATAAGGATCTGACTATCACTTTTTTTATTCAGTGTGTATTTTGTGTATAAGAAACTGTATGTTGAATATTAGCTGAGCTGGAAATAATGAAAACATGATTGAAACTGGAAGGTTATTGCTCCTGCTCTGCCCGTGCAAAATTCTCCTTGGTTGACCCTGTATAAGGACGTGCTGTAGATGCCAGGTGTTCAGTGAATAGAATGGATGGTCATCAACATAGTGTTAGGATTGCTCAGGCTTATACTGGGTTTCTGAGTACAGCTTTAAATATGGTTGATGCTTTTGGTGCAGGTGTGGTTAACAGGAAGTGAAACTCTAGGAGCCCTTTGGGAGCTTCATTCAAATTGTGTCAAGCAGGTACAGTATACAAGTGTTATCACCTTACTGATAATCTGGCATCGTGTGGGTATTCACACGTGTCCTAGGGATTATAGGTGGTGAAGTCATTCTGCAGCTTGGCACAGAGCTACACCATTTGTGAGGCAGTGCAGGAAAGCTATAGTACATAGGCTTGATGTTTCCTTGCTTTTCTTTATATGCGAAGCAAAGCTGAATACGAGTTTTATTTGTTCAGGCGTCCCTTTCTCTTGGAAAACCAGTCAGCTGTTAACAATGAATAGAATATATATATATATATAAATGAATCAAAAGGTATTGTTTTACTATCAATTTAAAATAGTGTATCAGCCAGCGGATGCGGTTGTTCTGTGGCTCAGTGACTTTTTTAGCCTTTGTATTCGTGACCTGTTTTTATGTTGCTCACAAGTGGAGCACATTCTATGGTGAAAATCTAGTCCTGGGGTCATGTCACGCTGTGAGGAGTGGCTCACAACTGTAACTGCTTACTTCAGGGCAGACTGCCCCAATCTGGTGGTATGTTCTATAATTGGATTTCACCCACCCAGTACCAAATGTAGTCTTTTAATGGAGTCACAGTTAGTGTACCTTAGACCAGTGGTTCTGAACCCATGGCTTGTATGCAGCTCAATTAGCACACAGCTGTGGCCCAGGAGAGGGGTCCAGGCTGCCCCACTGCCTAGTGTGTGGGGGAGTCAGGCTGATGGCCAGCCCTTTGGGGTTGGGGGATTGAGGACTTTCCTCTGGCCTTGAAAGTTTATTCAAGAGAGCCAATAAACGTGCGTGTAGACTTTCCCTTTACCCAAAACTGCATTCGGAGTGAATGTCCAAACAACTAAAAACCCAATACTACCCCCCGCAAGCCATTGCAAATTTAGTGCAGAAAACAAGGAGGAAGATATGAAGCCCTGCAATATCCTTGGACTAAGGCATAGTGTTTTTTCTGATGTGCACAGAGGGGAACTAGAATCAGATTTCAGCTTTAAGTCACTTAAGCTGGGTTTTTCAAAGGAACCCGAGTGAAGCTTTAACTGTGTCTCAGTTTAGCACATTTAAAGTACACATGGCCTTGTCTACACTACATTTTTTGGATGTACTGGCCAACACCTTCTAACACACTTCTAAATTCTAGTTGACATAAAAAGGAGAGCACTAAATTAAATTCTAGTTCCAGCTTGTGAGGGTGCACATGTTTATATTTATATTGTATATCTGAATCTGGCTGTAGGATTTGTAATTTCCCACGTCTAACAGTGGAATGTTATTGAGTCTGCATTTTCTCTTCATTTCTGGATATCACATTTTTGCCATTGTAGAGGTAAATGCAAAACTGAGAGTGGATTGCCTTATACTGTTCCATAGTGAAAACAAACCAGTGGGGGGCGGGGGAAAGGGGAGGCTTTGCTTTTTATAGTTCCCTGTAGTAGCTGTTACTTTCCTAAAATACTTGTTTCAGGGTAGTGATTTCTTGGTGCTGTTACACTAACGATCTAGTCAGTAGTGACAGTAGAACTTGTACTTCTGGGCCTTCTAGGGTGACCAGACAGCAAATGTGAAAAAACGGGACGGGGTCGGGGGGGCAATAGGAGCCTCTATGAGAGAGAGACCCAAAAATTGGGACATCTGGTCACCCTAGGACCTACTGAGGCATAATGTAGAAGTGATCTTAGTGAGAGGTGTTTTACGATGCTCTCAAATGCTCTTTGATGACTAGTTAATCCATGAAGTGCTCTCCAAAGAAGTTGAGTGACCTGCCCTCACTGTCACATAGGCAGCGTGGGGAGCTCAGCTGTGCATTGTATGCTCCAAATGTGTTTAGACTGTGCATTTACAGGAGCTTGAGGTATGCTGTGGGGAGAAATGCATCTATTTAGTATAAAGAGGCAAGTGGAAATCTCGTGTTCACTTATGCAGTAATGAGAATCCTTGCATTTACAGCAAAGAAGTTGGAGAAACCGGGACCAATGAGTTCCGAATTTATGATGTTCACAAAATAGAAAGTATTTTCTAGTCTCTCTTAAATGCATGTAAAATTTGAGGCAACAGTACATTCCCACTTGGTTTTAAATAAATAGAACCCTTGTTTTAAAAAAAGGAAAAAGCCCTCTTGAAATTGCATAATGTTTATAAAATTATACACTGGGATTTGAAATGTCCTCCGTTGGCACTCTGGAAGCATCTGTCATAACTAATTCATCTAACATATACTTTATGATGAGTACACTACTGTACTCTATGCATGCTAGTTAAGTGTCTGCATGTAATGCAAGAAAAGAAATGCACTTGTAGCCAATCTGATAATCATAGGAGGGAACATATTTTCTATGAGCAAACATGTTTTCCTCAGTTGTCGTCGTATTTGTCAGGACCAAAACTGTACCTGTTGTGCTGACGTTGTTGATGGTAACTTTTGGGTGGAGCTTATTTTTATAGTCCTTCTAGATCTACTGGAAGGTAATTGTGGAGATGACTGTACAGTATGTAGTACTTCAGTGACAGTGATAAGAGCGTGATGATCTTGCATGCAGTACATACAATGAAAAATGCTGAGATACTTTGGTGTTCTGAATTTTAAACCTTTGCTGAATACAAACGCTTTAGGCAATCTATATTTTCCAAAGGATAATTTGGTCAAGTTATGGAAGGTCTCAGGTCTCCTCCCCATAGAAACAATCAAGAGTATTAGGCTTATACTCAATTAGAGTGGTTGCAAATGCACTGTAATTATCTGAACAGATACAGGTACAGCTTAAAATATTGTGCAAGCTGGGATTTGTTACCAAGGATGTTGCAGCATCTCCTAAGTTTCATTTTCTCTGCACTGAATTGGCACTTGGCCACTGTGCCCTGGAACAGCTGTTGGCAACTCTCCTTTTCCTCTGACAGTTTTTTCCTCCCTTCTCTTCATGTCCTCTGTCTCTGTTCTTTATTTCCATTTTATCTTCCTCTTTCACCTGCCCTCCCTCCTTCCCCTCCCATCCTGCTTTATGACCTTGAGATGGGACTGTCTTTATTTTTGTATATTATACAGTGACGCTGAAATGTTTTGCTGCTCTTTTGTGATCAGACTAGATGCTGCTGTTGTGAGATGTGTGTGTTCGCCTGTGATATTAGCTTCTGAGACAGTGGGTTGTGACGGAGCCTTGTGCACATGAGCTGCTCCTGGGAGAGCATGGAGCTGTCTACTGATTTACTTGCAGTGGAGTGCGAGATGTATTGTTTAAAACAGAGTCTCTATGCCTCCACTGGGCTAGTCTGGCGCCTCCTAGGCGTGATATCAAGAACTGCATGATGATGATAATGGAGAAGCTTGCGGTAAGGTCATTGCACAAATACACAGTTGGTCCACTTGAAAGTGAAAAATCACTTTTGTGTATTGTGTTAGGAAGCATTTGAAGAGTTAATCCTGCAGGTCTCCCTATAGTGCTGACTGTCCTGTGTAACTTCCGGATGATTAAAGTATTTCTCTGTGTTGTAACCACATAATCATGTGTGTTCCTGCTCGCATCACAGCACACATAGGATTCTCCATTGCTTTCTGTCTGGATGATATGCATTTTTAGGGGTTCTGCCTCAATGTTCATGCAGGGTAAGCTCTACCAGGACACTTATACCTCAAAAGAGGACAGCTGCAAACGTAGGGTCTGGGGGAATGTGATGGAAGACACCCTGTGTTCACACCTTACATGCTATTGTGGTAATCTTTGTGCAAGGTATACCTTGTAAGATAGCATGTGAACATTCATAATTTGCTGGTCAGTATTGTCCTGATAAAATATAGGTGATAACATTGTATATGAAGTTACAAGATTCCCCTGTATGATGATAACACATGATCTAAACCCACAGCCGTGCCCAAGCAGAAGTTTGCAAACAGGCCTATCCTAAACAAAGGAATGTGTGCTTGCCTTAATTTTGCCTTTAAGCAGTAAACAGAGTCATTAAGCAGGAAGAGAAACAAAGGAAACTCAAACAGGTGAGGGGAAAACAGCAGGGAACATCCTTCCACATAGACTCTGCCTCAGCTGGAAATGTTTTTCAAGAGGGGAACTGGAACCTAAAAAGGAGGGTCAAACACCCCAAAGGTCCCCCTTCTCTATGTGCTCTCTATTGCATTCTCTGTACCTTAGAAGATAAAATATATATCCATTGGACTCCTCAGGGTGGGAGATTTGTCCTGACTTGAAGAATTTGGTCAATTCTCTTGCTGGAAACACGTGGTGAGAAATTTTGCTTGAATCTAATATAGTATAAGTTAGGTGTTAGTAAATGTTTTATTTTTCTTGTAGCCATTTCTGACTTTTATGTCTCGTTATTTGTATTCTCTTAAAATCTATCTTTGTGGTTAATAAACTTGTTTTATCTAGTCCAGTGTGTTTTAAGTTTAGGTGTCAGGGTAACTTTATTTAGGATAACAAGCTAATGTGTGTTGTTCCTTTAAAGGAATCATAGATTTAATGTATTTGGACTATCCAGGAGAGATGCGGGCAATGGAAGACATACATTTCTGGGGAAAGTTTTGGACAAGGAGTGTGTTTGGAGTCACCCTGCAGTGTAATCAGTGGTGTGACTGGCAGACTGCAGTTACACAAACTCATTTGGGAGTGAACTGCATGCTGGTGCATGCTTGTGAGTAATCTTCCTTGGAGGCTACAACAGTAAGGAATTTCAAAGCATATCCAGTTACAGACTTGGGCGACACAGTCCCCCTCCCCCAGCAGTCTGGATTGTACCCCAGTATGTCACAGGGTGACTTGTGCTTTTTCCATGTGCCCTGTCATTCTGGACCACAGTTTCTGATCCCCCTCACTCTGTGCCCTATTCCTCTCCTGTGCTGGTCTGCACCTGAGGTACACATTGGAGGCTGCCACTGACTGAGAGATGTGCAAGAAGAATCAGATGGCACTGCATTTATGTCCCACTCTCTGTGGATCTCTGATGCTGTCATCTGTTGTAACTTGCACCAGGTATTGACTAATGAACTCAAGTTTCCCATTTACCATCAGCTGTCTTAAATTATTTCTGCACTTCTGATCCCTGTTTCTGATGCCCTTTCAGAATGTACTAGGGAAGGATAAGTCTGGCTCTGTAGAAGTCTAAGAAGCTGTAGCCTGTGTTCAGTAAACTCTGACCCTCAGACTGTGTTCTTTGCTCTTCTTAGCCATTAATCTAGCTGAAATTGTTACTTCGGAGTTGATAATGCAGACCCTTGTTATCTTTGTAATACAAAAGTGTAACAGACTCAGCATGGGCTTTTCCTCGTAGTCTTGGAAGAAGATTAGTGTCAGGACATGTGTGTGCAGATTGCTTTATATTTCTAAGAAAATTGGGGAAGGAGGGGAAGGGCAATTGATTACTATTGGTAACTTAATTTACTGAAAACTAAAGAGTCCCAAAGAGAAACCCACTTCAAAAACTTTGGTTTTTACAAAGGATCCGTTCTAACTCTATTGCAGTGGTCTACGGTTTCAGCCACTCTCTCTTTGATACATGTGTGTGAAAGCAGTTGTGTTAGACAGAAGGAAATGATAAAATCTAAGAATTAAAGCATAGGATGAGAAGGGCAGTGAGTAGCATGAAATTGAAAAATGTTCAACTCTAACAGGCATTCCCATAAACCAACCATAGTTTGTCACCTCGTTACAGGTTGTCATTGTTTGTTTGATCTGTTTAATGGATTGGGCTGAGTGGCCAACAGAGGTGGGGGGCTTTGTTTTTGATCTAGCTACCATTGGTTAGTACAAACTTTTTTTTTAAAAAAAAATTCAAATGCAATCAAGCTTTTTTTTTTCCCAACATTACAGAAACTTTTAAGCTCACATTACACTCTAAATTTCTTAAATTTATTTTTAAAGTGGAAATTTTGCAAGCTGACGTTTTTGCAGCATGCGTAGTACAATTTGGCTGACAGCATTGTCTGGCAAAAGAAATAACCAAATTATTATTCAGTCATGGGTTTTTAACAGCCGCAAAGCAAGTGGATGTTAACTAAATGATGCAATTTATTCCCTTCCCACTTATTGCCAGCTTGCCTATTACAGAGAGACTGCCAGCTTTAAATAAGTGGTACCCAGATGGTAGTCGCATGACGCCCACTTGGTTACAGAACCTAAGCAGGGAATAACTCGGCAGCCACTACAAGCTGTGGGTCAATTGAGGGGGAATGCCTGTTGCTTCACAGTTTTGCATATGTAAATCTGTTAATGTTATGTCAGTATTGTGCGGTCTAAACACAAGCGTTGCCTTTCTCTGGGGCCCAGATGAACTTGGATTACAGCCCAGTTAATGAGGATCTGAGAGAGAAGCTTTAGTTTGAGAACGCTGCTGCAGTTTTGTTTCCTCAATGTGAACTCATTGCTTCCTGGATGCTCTCATTTTCTCCACAGCTGAAGTTCTATTCAGGAAGTTCCTTTGATAGGTTGACTCCATAATAGGATAGACAGACAAGATTTTATAAGGCTGGGCGAAGAGATTGTATAAGTGTGAGTGTGTGTCTATTTTTAGTGCCTGCGTTGAAGACAATTCATTTGGCCCAGCCTGTGTCTGCTTCTCTCACACTTTCTTTCTCTGTCTGCCACACTTCTGCACTCTATTTCATCAACTACAGATGTGGCACACAGCCGTCTCGGAAAAGTCATGAACTGTGTCATCTGCACAGTTTAACAGCCAACATCTGCCGCGGCAGCCTGATGGAAATGGCATGGAAACAATTTTAGGGAAAGTGCTAAAGTGCTTTAACATTGTCTTTAGTTTGGTCCCTACAGACAGTTATTTTATATCAGCTGCATCAAGATAACAAATAAAATAACTGGTTTAAAATCTGATTCTCTTGTTGTTTTAATAGTTGCAGGTAAAAATGCTTGACATGGGAATGTTTTTTATTGTTGATCATTTCTTGTTCTGAAAAGCTTGTTACAATGGGTAAAAACAACAATCAAACATACTCATAAACAGGCAAGGGCTGTAATATGCTTAAAGGCTAAAAAGTACCTATCGTATTGGTTTACCCAAAGAAAATCTTCCTGGAGGTATTGTAAATTTTAATGTGCCAGATGAAAAGAGTTAAGTGTGGGTGTGTTTTTCATGAGAGAAAAATGTTCTGATTTTTAACCATTTTGTGAACTGTATATAAATGCTGTAATGCTGCTCCAAAAGTTTTGGATGTGTTCCTGCAAAAGCTTACTCATGTCAGCAGGTCCCACTGAGTGGCTCACATGAGAGGGGAATCTTAAAGAGCTAGCCCTCTGGTTGTATAAATAGTTCTAGAGCATTCTGCGCGAGAATGGTTTATCATCTTACCCTTAATGTATTGTGAGCTGGCGTTTAATATATTGGATGTAGTCAACTTTTTGAGGTCATTCAGTTACAGGACAGTGCCCTCTGGCTAGCATGGGTTTGTAAGGTATAAACTTGTGCGTGATTATATGAAATATTGTAAATAGAAAAAAATTTGAGGAAAAGTCCAGCTGACTTAAAATGTAAACTGTGAACTTCACCATTCTTTTTAGTTTGCTAATTATTTATCATGGTGATACTCAGTGGTGGGGTGTTTGTGTTTTTTTTTTTTTTTTTTTTTTTTTTAACTCCCCTGAAAATAATTTTTTTGGCTGATCGAAATATTCCTTCATTTAATATTCTCCAGCTACAATGTTTCAGTGACATTTGCTGGTATGGGTTGTGCCTATTAGGTATGTGATGGGCTACTCACATTTCACGTCAATAGGCTTTGTTCTCTGGGACCAGATGGAACTCTGCAGATTGTTCTTTATCTCTTATACTTTGCACTGTAACCTGATCTCCAGTATAGCTAGACATCTACCCAAAATTTACAACGTGGAAATAAACTCAAGGTTCAAACTATGAACCAGCAAGAAAACAAAGTGTGTTTGTTTTTTTTTCCATAAAGGACCCAAAAGCGCATTAGGAAACTCCGACAAAAGGTTTATAATCTACAGGAATTCTAGCATCCATATAAACTTTAACAGTGATTTGTTGAGCATTACAATCTACTTTGAATTGAAATTTCTTAGCAGTTTTGAAAAATCTGTAGCAAATTGATAATATTTTCAAATTAAAACAAGCCATGCATCCGTTTATGTATGGTAACTCAGTTCCTTATATTAAGACTACAATAGATTACCCTCTTAACTTAATTGAGCAAACAGAATATTATATTAGCAGACATTTACAAACCCACCCTTTTCAGGACTAGATCCAAATAAGTCTTTCAGTTAACTTGAGTTATATTAGCTATTTCTAATTTTAATATACATTTAAAAAACCCCACTTTTTTGATGACTTTGTGGTTTGCTACACTTGTGCCCCACAGTTAGCTCAGACTTTAAGGTGACAGATTTTAGTGAAAGCCTCAATATTCTTCATTTAGTGACAGTGTAATCCCTCTAGCTCTATGGGACGTTATGTGAGGAAACTTGCATATAATTTTTGGAAGTTGATTGATTTTCTTTTTAGGACTTTACTGTGACACAATCTGTTTTTTGTTTTGAAATACTCAGAGAAAAGCTAGCAGACTTGCATTTCCTCTGAAAGAACAAATCATCGTGTGCGTGTAAATATAGTTCAAATTTCAATAACCAGTTTTTTGAACGTCCCAGAACATAGCTGTTATGCTGTGTGTGCTTAATCAGAAATAATAGTAGGGGCAAACTGAAAAAGATTGTTTAAACAGTCACAATTATTTTTTTGGATACACTGGCTCCTGGACCTCTCTCTTTACCATCTCATGGCAGGGTGTCTCCAGTTAGTGTGCCTTAAAAATTAGGCTTGCTTTAAAATATTGATTTATGACAATCCCTGTTTTCCTGGAAATTAAAAAAAAATCCAGTTCTTAATTTTTCTTAAATGAAAACAAGTTACTTTTTTTTAACAGAGGGATGTTTGTCTAATGGCTAGAAGTGTAGATTGGAAGTCAGTAGTTCTGGGGTGTAGTCTTAGGTTTGCAACTAATTTCGTGCTAGTTCCTTAATAGCTATGTGTCTTTGCCTGTAAAGAAGGATAATTTTTGTTACCACAACACCTAGGAGCCCTAGTCATGGGACAGGTCTCCATCGTGCTCAGTGCTATACAAACACAAAACAAAAATATGGTTCCTGCATTATACCTCCATAACAGTGTGTTAGAGCACTTAAATAGTGTTTCTCAAGTGCTTTGACTAACCTTCTGTAAAAGAATAAAGTATTAGCATTTTTATTGATCATTGCCCCTCCCCTTGAACTGAAACATCTTTAGTGATCTTAGCACAGCTTTGGCAATACGAGTAGTTTCTTAACCTGGCTTTATCCTGCATTGGCTATTGCTGCAATGAAGAAACATGTTTGCATGCCTATCGAAAAATTCCCTAGCCTCTTTCACTCCTCCTCTCCCTGTATCCCTCCTTGTACAATCACCACCAATAGCAGATATAAAAATAAAATAATTATGTGAAGTGTAAACACATAAAAGTGTGTGTTTTTTTTCTAAATGTAGGTCAAATCTTCTGCTTAAACTATGTGAGTAACACTTTAGTCTTTAAAAAGAAAAAACAACAAAAAACCCCCAAACAAGAACATCTAGATTCCGCTTGTTGGTGGACCTGTATAAATGCATATATCACAGAGACTCTACCAGAACATCTCTGTATTGGGTATAGAACTCAAAACAGATATAAACCTTTGTGGCAAGGTGAGTAGGACTTGTTCATCAAATGCGGGCAGAGTCCCAGAAAAGAGGAGAGTGCTTAAAAATTCTTTTACCCTTTCATCTCTTTATGATGATGCCTGTCCCTTCACAACAGGAACCTGCATTACCAGTGGGTGCTCAGAGTATAACATGATCAAGGGATCTTGAAAGGTCCTCTCCTAAGCAGAGAGAGATTTAGTAAGCCTCTCTGTGAGGAGATCAGACAGGAAGTAGACAGATAGTTTAAGGAGAAAATGAAATTGGGAGCTTAAATCAGGGGTAGGAGGAAGATTATTTCTCTATTATGACCAAGATTTCAAAGATGACTAGTAATTTTGGATACTCATCTTAAGATATTGTAAGAGAGGCCTGATTTTCAGAAAGTGAAAATCAAGAATATTAACCGTGTCACAAGTTTGGATGCTGCTCAAAATCACTAGTGATGTCTGGCTACCTTGGCCTTTATTCTTTACACTGATGGATTAATCATTATGATGGTCAAATGTTCTATCTACCCAGTCTCCTATGGTGTACTATAAATAGGAATACTATCTTAAAAATCATGAAGCTGAGTCACACAGATGTTAAGTGACTTGCCGAAGGCCATAGAAGGAAAAATCCTTGTCAGAACTGGGAATAGAATTTAAGAATTTCCATCTCCTCATCCCGTTCTCATACAAGATCAAAACGTAACAAATTGTGTTGACATACTGGCTGGTCTACCAGTCTTTTATGCAGTAAATGGTATCTTAACAATTCTGTATGTGAGAGCATCTTCTGTTAGTGTCAGGAGTGCATGAGGTTTACAACACTGCACTCATATATTTTTTTTTTTTTTTTTTACAGCCTCGTGTAACTCCTCAGGCAACTCTTTAACAGATTGAGACTTCAGCAAGAAAGAGTTTCAAAATATGTCAGCAGGGTTTGGGAATGTTAATCTGTAGGCTCCCAGTTGCAAGGATAGATAAGCTTTTTAGCATGCTTCTATAGCTCTTGCTTTATGGGCCATGATAAAAAGAACTTCAAGGAATAACATCTCAAAGTTTTATAGATGTGAGTGTGGTCGAATGGCTTTAGGCATTGGGCTGAGTTCTGTTCCCGCCTCTGCTACTGATCTGCTGAAAGACCTTAGGCAAGTCTCTTCATATTTCTGTGCCTCTGTTTCCCCCTCCCACTCTTTCTAAGTCTCTTCCTCAAAGGGACAATCTCTGATGATTGTTTGCCACCTGAGGCGGGTGCCTTATCGGAGGCAGGAGAAGACGGTGTACTTGCTTTATTGCCCAGGTAGAGGGCCTCGTGGTAAAGGCAGAGAGAGCCGTAGGAAGTCTATAGATTGCTCATAGCTGAGACAAAGGGCTAGTCTACAAAGCAAGTTGATGCGCTGCAAGCCAGTGGTGAATCTACTGCACATCAGCAGCTTGCTGGGCATTAACGCCCTACAGAGAGGTGAAAGGCCTGCAGGATGGCTTAATGCAGTGGCTCTCAACAAGGGGTATGTGTACTGCGGGGGTATGCAGAGGTCTTCCGGAGGTACATCAGCTCATCTAGATATTTGCCTAGTTTAACAACAGGCTATAGAAAAAGCACAAGCAAAGTCAGTGCAAACTAAAATTGCATACAGACGATGACTTGTTTATACTATACCCTGAAATGCAAGTACAAAATTTATATTCCTGTTTCATTTTATAACTTATATGGTAAAAATAAGAAAGTAAGCCATTTTTCAGCAATAGTGTGATGTGACACTTTTTAAATATTTTTATGCCCTGATTTAGTAAGCAAGTAGCTTTCAAGTGAGGTGAAACTTGGGGGTATGCAAGACCAGTCAGATGCCTGAAAGAGGTACAGTGTTCTGGAAAGGTTGAGAGCACTTGGCTTAATGTATTACTGCGCCGCAGGACTTTCCCTGTACTATAGCAGTGTCCACATGCCAAGTCAGTGCACGGCGTGCTGGGGCATAATAGCCTCTCACGCCCTGTCTTGGTGCCCACTAATTGGCTGTGTAGACAAGTGTAAAGTCTAGGGCTTGCTAGCTATCTGCAAGATCAGGGAACTCGCTTGGGGACTGATGCTCCATTTAACTAAACAATCTGAAGCCTTACCCATTCATTCTGAGTAATCACAGTGTCATCCTAGCCCTCAAACCTGTCTCATTTGTGGTCTGCACAGCCAGAGCACTGAAAGCACCTATAGGAACGAATGAAGCATGGGTCCTTTGCACAGGGTTTTTTTTTTACATCTTATCCTTTGCACAGATTAAAGCTAGATTATAACAGAAACAGACTTTTGGGTTTGTTTAGGCTATCAGGAATATCTGTTTGAGGGGATTGTCCTGTAATTCTACCATAGAACCACTCTGCCATCTTCCTAGTTGCCAGAAACCTTCCAACTTCACCCCATCCTCTTGAAGACAATGGTCTTCAAACTGGGGTGCGTGCACCCCTCGGGTTGCATGAGCCCACCCGAGGGGGTGCACGAGACCCCACCGCCGTCGTTTCCGAGCCCGCCTGGGAGACCGCCAAACTCCTGGGAGGGCTATTTTAGTGCTGCCGAAATGCTGCCGCGGAAAGCAGAAGCTTCCACTTTCCGCGGCGGCATTTCGGCAGATATACCCCCCAGGGGCTGCCAGACTTTTCCTTCCGCGGAAAGGAGCCATGGGGGAAAAAGTTAGAAGACCCCTGCTTTATGGTGCAGCCATGCCTTCTCAAAGCATTTGCACTCTGAAAGAAGAAAATGTGTGGGCAGCATGAAATAAATATAATGCTATCAAAATAGCAAACGGGCTAGGAGACTGATTCATTTTCACCTTTACTTAAACTTTCCCTTTAAAAAAAAAAAAAATTAAACCTCCTGTTGGATTTCTAGCCAGTTGCGTCAGATTGTTGCAGAACCCAAGAAATGTGCTTCAGCATTTGGGTCCTGTCTGTCCTGGAGTACACTGTCCCTTGCATATAACCCAGCAATATATTGAATACTGGAGCATATGTATTGTCACTGAGCAATAGATCTAGGGATGAACTGAACATGGCTTCAGGCAATTTACCCATCAAGTAAGAGGCCCCAGCAATTGCTTTTGGGATTGCAGTTGGAGATACTGCTAATACTCTGGTTGCAAGCAGTCTGATGGTTAATTGAACAGCAGGAATGTATTGTACCAGGGGAAGGGCACAGCAGTGTGCCCAGTCGGCAGCATGCACCTGGAGGTGGGAAGCAAAAACAGCAGCAGGGAAGATGCTTTTTAAAAGAGGTGGTTCTACAGGCTAGAAGAGCATTCTCCATAACTTGCCCTGCTAGTTCCATTGCAATATTCAGCTAGAAGAAAGTTCCCGCCCTTGGGGGTGAAAGAAGCTCTTATCTTTCTGGCTAGAACCTGAGATGGAAGGAAAGCTCTTCTTCTTTCCCCATTGGACTGGCAAAGAACCATGTCCCTTTCCAAAAAGCCCCTCCTCCCAACACACACACACACACACACACACACACACACACACACACACACACACACACACACACACACACACCACTTTTATATTTATTTTCCTGTTTGGGCACATAATTGGTGAATGCACCATCCCATCCTGAATTGAAAACCCATTGTGCAGCTTCCGTTTCCTATTTCAATAGCTGCCACAGTGACAATCCCTGGCCAGTATATTTGCATCCTCCCTATGGGGTTAATTGATAAAAAGTTTGTGTGCTGGAAACCATTCTGGTATTTTGAGTTCTGTAGCCTGTCAAAAACACACTCTAAAGATGATGTCTTTGTCTCCAGTCATTGGTGGTGGATACCTTGATTTGGCCCAGGATAAAAGATTTTCTTCTGTCACTGAATCCAAATGTAGCACACAAGGCCTTCTTGAAATCCCTGATCAAAACGCACCCACCTGTGTTTATTTTTAATTTTTTCCATGACTGGCCATTTGCTTAGCTTTCAAAGTAAGGCATCCACGTTTTCTTTTGTATTAGGCTATCTCTTGCTCTTCTCATCCAGGATAGGTGATGCGTTAGAACAGAGGCTAGATAGCTGTGGCGGGCTCTCCAGAGCTGCAGAGCTATTCTGCTAATTCATGCTGGAAGTCAAATCGGATAGGTCTCATTAACTGATCCAAAAGTACAAAAGGGGTTTGTGTGCATCTGAACCAGAAGGAAGTGAAGCAAGAGTTCTTGCAGGCAAAAGCCATGGAAATGGCCTGCTTGTGAGCAGGTTTAGGTTAAATGTTATGTTTATCCTCTTAAAATTAAGTATAAAGAAAAGCCCCATGATTTGAGTTTTGTACCCTGACCTTGTGTGTGTGGGCACATACTCTGCTGGCACGTTTACATGATTTAGTGAGCTAATATTCAAGCCTTCCCCTTGTTAGAGTCCTGGATTCTGATAATGATCAGATGGCAAGTAGAGTATTAATAGGGAATTGTGCAGTGCTCATTCTCCCAGTCCCTAGAGACTTCCTCCTACTGACCTAGAAGGTGGAAATCTCAAGTGTGACTTCTGCAGTTGGTTTCCCATGAGGCAGGCTCAAAATCCCACAACCCACCTCCTTGTCTCTTCCCACCCCTTAAACGCATTAAATAAACAGTTGCATAAGCAAGCAACTATAGTGTAAATTCAGGAGTTCATACCAGTTATATGAAACCAAAATGACTTCTGTTCATGCAAGTAGATGCATGTGCACAAAATTATCTTGGCTTCACCCTAACACTTTATTTTTAAAAATAGACTTAAAGGAAAAAAAGACCTGGAAACGGTTGTAAAAGAAACCCATAAAAGCTGTCAAATACCAGCTAATTGTTGAACATTTCATTCTTGGGCACAATACAGCTTTGATCTGATGATATCTGCTTTGTTAAGAAGTTGTTTACATATAACACAGGAGCTGATTTTTTTTTTTTTTCCAGCTAGTTGATATAAAAATAATGAGGACTTCTATCTTGGGTGTCTTCTATAAACTCTAAAGTTGCCCTGTACCAAAGTGGAAGGTGGGTTTCGGGGGAAGTCATTGGAAGCCGTGGAGCAGAAAACTTCTTTTCCTCATCATGCCGACTCCGTTTATATTAAAAAAAGCTCCCTATCTCACCCCACCGCCAGTTGCATCTGAGACTGGGGCACAGAAAAGGAGGGACATGGTTAGGAGCATCTGTTGGCACAAGAGAATGGGGTAAATAAGAAGAAGCAGGGTTGTTTTTGTAGGCCTGCCATCAGACTTCCTATCTTCAGGGAATCTGCTCCAATTTACATGTGACTTTAAAAATAAAATCTTCAAACCTTTATTTGTCTTCCCCCCATTAGCTTATGAAAAATCTTTCCAGTGTCTGAGAACTGACTGACTTTCAAGGAGCTCTAGCTAGCAATAGGGGCTTTAAAGTAAGGCAGGTATTCAAGGTGTGGCTTTATTTTGAATCACTCTCTTTTCTGGACTTTTCGACCCCTTCAATGGCCAATAGCTCATCACACCAGGTCAGTGGAAACTTCCCTAAATTCAGATCTAGCTTCTCTTAGATGACTTTGCTAGAAAAATTGGCTTCTATTTTATAATAAAACAATGTCTAGCATCTTTCTGTTGGGAAGATGCATCTTTCTCTTAATCCTAGAAGGGTCTGATGTCTGTACTAAGAAATACAGTAATGGTGGCAAAGCTTATCTGAGGCCCCCTCATGTCTCATCAGTGGAGGGTTCACTTTCAAACCCCACACCCCCAACTAGTCTCTTTTAAGTTCCAGCATTAAATCACCTTAAAGATTCTGGGGTAATAATGTCCCTTCTTACTTTTTGGTAGAGCCAGTGAGCAGTAGCTTTGTCCACTGTCGACTCAGGATGCTAAAAAAACTCACCCTGAGCCAAAGTCATTTAACATAAGTCTTGTCCTTTTAGTCTCATCACTCACCTCTTCTAATTTAACTATGAGTAGTGTTTTCTTCCCCATCTGTTCCTGAAATAGAATGGTCCTACTTAACTAGATCAGATCAGAGATTTTATCTACCCCAGCCATTTCCTTTTAATTTCCCAATTTCGTTCTCCTTGTAGCAATCCCAATGTGATTCCTTATCACCAGCTAAGAGGATGGATGGGTGGGTGGCTCTCTTTCAAAATGATTGTGTGACTGTTAAACAAATAACCTGGAAGGTTGGGGCAGTTGTGAAGAGTGTCTGGTGAACCTGTAGTTACCTTTGCATAGCCCTGTCTGTTAGTAGCCGAAGTCCAGACCTCAAGTTGAGACTCTTGCTTTGGTACCGCAGGCCAGACTAAGGCCTTGCAAATTTGTGTGTGTGTGTGTGTGTGTTTTAGTGTTACCTTAGGTCCAGGGTCGGGAACCTTTCAGAAGCGGTGTGCCGAGTCTTCATTTATTCACTTTAATTTAAGGTTTCATGTGCCAGTAATACATTTTAATGTTTTTAGAAGATCTCTTTCTGTAAGTCTATAATATAGAACTAAACTATTGTTGTATGTAAAGTAAATAAGGTTTTTAAAATGTTTAAGAATCTTCATATTAAATTAAAATGCAGAGGCCCCCGGGCAGTGTGAGTGCCACTGAAAATCGGCTCGCATGCTGCCTTTGGCGTGTGTGCCATAGGCTGCCTACTCTCGCCTTAGGTTAACTGTTGTGCATGAGCTATCCTTAAATACAAACCCAATGAGGTGAACTGGGTAAACTAGATGAGGTCCAACCTCAGATGGTGTATAGGGATGATTTTAATGTATTTTATTGCCTGGTATAACAGAAGTGACTTGTCTCTCTCCTCCCCGCCCCGCTCCCCCTTTTTTAAACCTCAGGATAGCTTCTACATGTTAGTTATATGCCAAGGTAAAAAGCCATGGTGTGTTTAGTAGTGAAGACATGGCGTAAGTGATTATATCTTCCTTACTTCAGCTGTGTATTGTGCGCTCTCTTGTGCAGGGATAAAAGGGTAGGGCAGGAAGGTCCAATTAACCACCTGAATATTAAATAATACGTAGAACTTAGAGTCTGTTAGGAAATATGAGACATAAGAGAAAATTATGTGAATTCAGCTTTAAAATGGATCGACACATGAACACACAAGTAAATGCCTTAGGGCTGACTTAGGGCTGGTCTATACACAGTTTTTAGACACAGATCTAGTTAAAATCAGTCCATCCCTACCATCAAAGAAATTATCAAGACAAACTACAAAGTTATGAACATTCTGTATCTGCAGTTGGGGGCTGTTAAGCTACATTGTTGAACAGATATTGGACACATATGAGTGCCCTGGTGAGTTGTGAGTTGATACAAGCACATAGCTATCTGTGTGTAAAATCTGACTTCTGTACACAAGTTAAAATAGGATGCACACATTTAATATTTAGCCCAGTATTTTTTTGTGTAGATTTCTTAAAGTTTGTTAGTGTATTCTTGTTTAACTGCCGGCCCTAAACAACTGTGTTGCTGTATGCTACTTTAAAATAATATTCCTTGTTCCACCCCAGAGGTAGCTGCATTTTAGTGGTGAGTGAAGCGGTACCTTACTCAAAGATGTTGTGCTGCTTGCTTAATGCCTGTTAAATGCTTTCAGAACCCTGGCTGAAGGGCAGTATAGAAGAGCAGAATACTACAAATCGAAGAGCTGAGTACAGGGAAAAAGTAGATATCAGGATGGTTTTCAGGCAGGCTAGTTAACGGATAATTCTTCACAGATAAAGATGGGCCCTTGCTGAAACCAAATCCCACACTCTTGAACTTTGGATAAGTCTCTAGTCTATTGCTTGGATACATCTCTATTTATAAACACTTGTGGTGTCTCTGGGAATATTGAACTGTCTAGGACACTGGGAGTGCAACTCTGTGGAACAAACACACATACATGGAGATGGCCACAGCGGAATGGTCAGAGAGCATGTGCATCAGGGATGGGGCTGAAGCTAACAATTTCAGTAGGCGAAACCGGAGTTGAGACTATTTCAACTTTAAGGTTAATTAAAAAAAATAGTGAAGTTGAGAATTCTTTCTTGTCTCTCTCCGACACACACACAGGATGTGACAATGACTAACAAAAGCCAGTGACTCCGTAGTCACAGCCACCATATCCTCCTTAGCACGTGCCATTGTGACTCTACCATACTGTCTAAGGTAGAACATTCGTAATCTTTGAAGTTCTCAGGGCCTTTGATTGTATTAGTTTTGAGACTTTGGTGTTTGGATTTTTCTTTTTGGTTTCCAAAAAGTGTGGAAAATTGTTCATGGGAAAAGTAAGGAAAGTGTGTGTGTGTGCATTGCAGCCTTGTAACTTTTCATGACAATTGTGCCAGCCCCAGGATAAACCCTCTACTTGCTGACCCATTACCATGATGGGTATAATTGATGGTTTCATTAGTGTCAAATTATTTTCCTGTCAAAACAAACAAAATTGCCCTGTGTCAGCTGGCAAGTAGAACTCCACATTATACACAAGTTACCCAGAACCATTCCTCTCTGTGTTGTACAAATTCTCATCTACATGCCTCTAGACTCTACTCCATACAGTCCAAGGAGCAGGCACGGTAATATTTTTGGCGGTTTTTGCCGCAGCCATGTTAAGTACTTCTGTTCAATGTAAATTTCTCCCTTTCGATCTACTTTCCATTGGATCTGTTTCCTGCTAAATGGGTCAGCATAGTACCTCTAGTGTGAACTGTGTGGTTGAACAAATGTGAAGCGTTCCACTAGTTATTTTTCAGAAACCGTGTTGTGTGCAAGTATATTTTACGTTCTTGGCTGATAGTTTGGTTGTAAACGTGCCACTTAAGTTGAATGGTGCGTTATTTACCCAATATTATAACATATCGTAACTGTTCCTATGTATCTGATAAATTCCCACTCAGAATCAGGCAAGCCAAAATGGGCATTTAGCCATTTGGTAGATTTTGGCCTGGTGAACTGTAATGACTCACATGTTGGCCATATCTTATGTGGTATATCCAGAGGTTAGAGAACCTCGTAAAAGTCATTTTGGAAAGAAATGGAGGGATAAATCTTGTAGGCCAGCCTTCATCCATTCCAATGAGTTTTTCCTCGGTAAGGACTGAATAAGAATTATAGAATATGATGCAAGGTACTTAGCACATGCTGCTTCCTGCACATTTCCAGGGTCTGACCTTTCCTCCTCCCAAAACTTCTTTAAACCTCCGATTGCCAGACATTGACAAAATCTCCTTCTCTCTAGCCTTGATCATATGCCTTCAACCTCTGCTCACTTCACTCTCTCAGGGCCATTTAAAATGTTGCTGCTAATATCGTTCTTCTGCCTGGTCACCACTTCTAAGTCTCTCCGTTGACTCCTTCACTGAATCATACGCAAACTGCTGGTCTGTACCTCAGATCAAGCTAATTATTCTCTAATCTCCAGATTCGATGCCCCCTTTTGCTGGCAGCCTTGATTGTCCACAACTCTGACAAGAGCTTCATGTTCTTCCCTTTGCGCTTGTTGTGAGGGAAAAGCTCTCTGTCAAGATTCGTAAAGCCGCTCACTACATCCACCTCTGAACTCACCTCTGTGGTAATGCATACAGGAAACTACAGCCTGAGAAGAGCTAGGCAAGTTGTAATTACTACTCCTGACTGGCTGACAGTTGCATACATCCCTTTTATTTTGACCTCTCATCCACCTGTTGCATCTTTTCTTACATTGTAAGCTCTTTGGGGCTGGGGCTGTAACTTGCTGTGTTTTTACAATACCTAGCACAGTCTCTCCCTCATACTTGTTTGGCCTCTAGCACTGTAGTATCTGAACACCTCGTGATCTTTAATGTATTTACTGTCACAGCACCCTTGCAAGGCAGGGAGGTCCGGTTTATTCCCATTTTACAGATGGGGAACGGAGGCACCGAGCCTTTCCACCTGTGCCTCTCACAGCATCATCCGCTCACCAGTGGCAGCCTCTAGGAGCAGTAACAATTAAAAATAAAACTGAAAACCATACGACCATCCAGTCGTCCTTTCCTCATACGCTGATATGCAGTAATTAGGGAGACGTGGAGAACACAAATCCTTCTGACTTAATTTTACTTGTATAATTATGATACTAGTCCGATACCATGGTACCAATACTAACACAGCCATAACTACCGTTTTTATACAAATATCTCTTGATGGAGGTGGATTCAAGCCTAAAGAATTTCAGTGTTAACCCCCACCTCAACTGTTCTGGATTACTAAGAGCACCAAAAATGCACCTTGAATCGGGTTGGGGGGCAGCGGCGAGAGAAGCAGTTTCATCTTTGTTATGGAGTAACTTTTAAAATGGCCTCTGAACATTCATTCATAATTCTGCACATATGCAGTTCTATAATAATTTCTGAGGTATTGTCTCCTGGGGGAGAGGGGGAGAGAAAGGTGTACTTGTGCAAATAATTAACAGGCTCCACTATTGTCTTGAACTGTTCTTGCTCTGGGGAAGCCAAATCTTTTAATTTGACCTTGCTACTTCATGTGAAAACTACCAACTGCTTTCTCTTCTCTGTGATTTGAACATTAATGTTGTTTACGCCACATTAAATACACACTTTTTTCCCCCACTGAAAACACAACTTATGTTTCTATAACTGCGGAGGACCAACTATTAGTTGGTTATGGTAGAGGTAAATAGATGTTACTCAATCAAAATTCTGAGGGGTGTATGTATGGGAGAAGTAACTTTTCACAGCAAGTTCCCATGTGTGAATTACTTGGATATGGAAAGGTTAGAAATGAGGTTGAGACCATCTTTGAAAAGTGGCCACGATCATCATCATTTTTTATCCTAGCACCAAATGAATTCCTGTTGCCCTGTCCCCAAGTTCATAAAATAATATACCAAAAATTGATTGTACTTGGATAGTTTTCTGCCTCCTTTCCCAATTTCTGACGAGAAACTCCCTCTTGCAATCAGCCATCTCTGCCATACTTTTCATACCTTTTTGTACTCTTGATAAAATAATGAATGACTTAAAAAAAAATTGCCGGTGTAGGTTCCCCCTCACTCCCCATTCATCTCAGGGGGTGCGTGTGTGTGTGTGTGAGAGAGAGAGAAACTGTCTCAGCTAAGACAATGGATGGTGAGTCCAAAATCCAGAGAGGTGGGTAGGGTGTGTGTGTGTGTGTTTTAAACAGCCATGCTATAAACTCTTAAAATTAGGGGTTTCTTAATGGGCCTGTGGACATAACCTTTGCTGTACTGATGTCCTGTGTGTACAATGATATATGGCAAATGTTTTATATGTTTACTGTTTGAAAGATCAGGGCAGATGTGTCTGACATAACATTAAAAACATTGATTTGATAAAAATCTGTCTCTATTGTCTGGTAGAAGCCTTTACTCCCCTTTTTAACCCTATCTGCAGTCAGAGAGAAATACAATTTTCATTCAACATTGATGTTTCCCTTTCATCCACAGAGCTAATTTTTTTCCCCTGCAGCAGTTTTGGTGAAATTATGTATTACTTGTGATAATTCATTTTAAAAATTCCTCAGCTGTGTGGCGTACTTTCATGAAAATTCATTTAGATAAAATTAGATATTATTGTTTAATGAGGTGGCATTTCAATTTAGACCTTGCATCATGCATATACCAAGAGTTTTTTATGGAATAGTTAGGTTCATTTGAGTAATAAAGGCTGAATCATGGGGGCTTTAATTCTTAATCGCTGTGAGGATTGTTATCTGTGGGATGTGAGCTGTCTTAGTGGTATTCAATCAAGTGTCCACTTAGCCGTGACCAGAAGTAATTGCTCCCAAGTGGGTTGCACAATGACCTGTTAATACTTACTTTGACCCTGTGACCTTGTCTGGCCTATTGTTTAGGATTTTATGGCAAGCAAGTCTGCATTTCTGTGGGGTCAAGTAGATATCGGAGGTCAAACATTTTCTGATTACTACATAGAGTACACTGTAAGTCTACCAGATGCTGTTGCATAGCAATAGTCATTGCTTTATAGTGGAACATGAAGGGTTTGAAAATTTGTCTTCCTGACTGCATGTAAACAGTTTAATATTTTACTGAAAGAAGTTCATCCTGTAAATTAGGTATGAATAATACATTTGTAATTACTACTCATGCCTTTAAACACTTGTCTTAATTGGCTTGGGTATTTTTCTAATGTATTTGCATTGTCAGGGAAGTTAATTTTAACTTGCATAGATAGATGGCAAGTTGCATAGACCAAGAACATTCATTGCCCATAGTCTCTTAAGAACTTGAACTTGCATCAGTTTTACAAGGTCATTTGAAAGTGGGGGCCTTTTTTAAATTTTTGTTTTAGGCAGTTCTACATATCAATCCCAGTTTTGATTTGATTATCCTACTTGCTGATGATCCTTTAACCTTCCTGTAGTCTGTGTGTCCTGTATTCATTCATAATATTTAGCATGTTCATGATGGAGCCAGTGGTGGTGGTGTATCATATTTGTAGGTGAACAATATTTTTCTGTCTGTGGTGAAATAGCTGGATTGTAAAAATGAAGCCTTGATATTGTTTGTATGTACTACTCCCTCTTTTCATGTTGTGTTTACTAAACTCACTAGTCAAAACACTTTTTTATGCACTTTCTAGTCTTGTAGGTCATCTTTGCTCTAAAAAAAGAAAAAGAAAAGAAAAAAATGCTGACATCTCTCTGCATTGCATCATACTGGAAATATTTTGGTTTCAGTTCTTTAAGCAGGCCAGTGGTGGTGATGCATAACGCATATGGATTGATATATTTTTAAGCAAACAAAGCTAATATACTTCTGGGAGAGGCTGACTATAGTAAACTGAGTAAGCAAGAGATGAGTGATACAGAAAAAATTATATAGCACACATGGAAAAAACAAAGCGACTCTTTCCACTGCAAGAACATTTTAAAGTGTGTTTTTTCTGAAGTTATTAAACAGCTGATCCTATGATTTTAGCATGAAAGGCCATTGAAAACTTTCTTTCATAACTTTGAAGTTGGTAACTGCTAAAGAGTGGTCATCTGTTGACTGTGCTCTGTAGTGCTGTTGTAGGATCTGCCACAGCTGTGTATACTTGTCACTCCTTTCATTGGCCTGAATCCTAGAGATCGGGGCGAAGAAGACTTCTGTGTGCAGCTCTCCTCTCTCTTTTCCAAAGTGAGGTGTTGCTTACACAGCATCTCTCCTCCTTCCCCTACTGCTAGCAGTGGCCAAGACCCACTGTTCTCCTGAGACTGGCCCTCTTTGTATTACCTGTTCCAATTGTCCAGTTTTGCTAGCATGGTGGTCCTGAGCAGTGACTTCCACCAGATAGGTCAGAAGATGTCCATGCTACAGATCAGTGTGATCTACATCAGTGGTGGAGTCCTTTTTTTCTCCCAAGTGCCTGCCTCCTTCCCCCTTCTCTCCACAGGCCAGGGAGTTTGGGAATCCTCATCAGATATCCATTCCCCACAAAAGATTGTGTGGGATACTGAATGTTGAAGCTTGGTGAGGCCTTCAGATGGGCTGCCCAGGGGAAAACTCCGTGGTGGTTCTTGACTTCAGTAGCCCTGTGGAGTTATGCAAAGACTCTGATCTCTTCCCTGTGTCAGACCACCTCTCAATTCTACTTGGACCTCCTCATCTTACAGAGAAACACCTCTTTGCTGGTGGTAGAGAGAGATTGTCCAAGACTCCTCCCTGGATGCTTTCTCAATCTTGGTGGATTGATGGCATGCTCTCATTGCAACCCCCTCTCCCGCCTCACCCATACATACTGGCAGACCTATGCCTCTCTGAGGAATCTTGTGTCCAAGAGACCCTCCCAGCTCAAGAAACTCCAGGGAGTCTGGGTTGCCTCTTTCCACCTCTTCCTGTGCATCATGTGACAAGAATCTCTCCTTTCCTGAGCATGGATCTCTCCTTCCTCTAGGGAAATCTTAAATCCATAACGGGGGGATGTGAGTGGGTGGAAAGATTTCCCCCCCCACACACACACCATCCACCCCCAGCAATGCCTTTTAAAGATCTAATCAACCTGGATTCTTCCCCTTTGTGGACCAACGAATGCATTACCTCAGAGGTCCAAAGGGATCCCTTTCAAAATGAGGCAGGAGAAAGAAGCTTCACACTTCTCACGTTGAGTTATGGGAAAACTATCCTGGGCTCGGGGTGGATGCATCTGGAATGTTGGTGGATCTTGATCCAAATTAACTCCGGTTCAGTGGGACAAAGCAGGCAAGATGTCAGCAGTCTTTAATATGTGCCCTCCTTTTCTGGCAATTAGTCAGGATAGGGATAATATAACCCATTAAGACTCAAAATTTAGTAGATAGCTTGGGAGCGCTGAAGGATTTTGTAAAATGGGTTTTGAGTGTGGGAGTGTGCTGGCTTGGCTTTGGCAGATGCAACCCTAACCCTCCTCCAGGTCTGCTTGGTACTCCCGTCCAAGGATGACTCTGGAAGAGAGATTCCACAGAGAACCTTAAATCTAGCTCATCAGTTCACCTGTTCCCAATTCCTCCAAGATTTAACCAGTGGTCAAAATTCAGACTCTAACTGAGCTATCCTTTTTTCTCTCACCCCAGACATCTTCTGGAAGAGTCATTACATAGTCTGGATGTCAGTCTGGCTATCCAGCCTGTTTATAAAGCAGCAGAAGTTAGATATTCTGTTATCTCATGGGGAACACACAAATGAGTATTTAATGCTTCCAAACTGCCTGTTTTCCAGTGATTAAAAGTCATTTCCAATGTCTTCCAACAATAGTCCTCCTCAAGGATGATATGGCATGTCCCAGTGGCACAGGGGTATGGATCATACCATGTCCTGGACAGAGAGAAAATGCCAGAACTCCATTTAAACACCCTCTAGTCTTCTAAGCTTTAGGAGGTCAATGTATGGTCCTCAAAAACTGCAGCTTTTGGCCACAGGATTCCTCAGTCTGCTCTTGATCTGACTTAACCAAAGAAGAAAAAAGTATTTTATGATTAAGGCATTGAAACCTATTGCTTTTATTATTTTTCTGTACTGAGTTCTCTTCATTACTGGCAATTACTTGCTACTCTTAGATTCTTTCATTGCTGAAGTCGGTGGATGGATCAAAAGAAAAGGAAACTCCTTATTTCATGCTAGTAATTTTAATTTCTCATAATAGTACCTACCATCCATTCTTAAGGGGGTCTGTGCCTCTTTAAGTGGTGGTCATGTGGCAAGGAGGATTTATCCACGTTCTCCTTACGTTATACTCATTGCCGTGGTGTCCAAGGGCTTTGAAGACCTGTGCCTGCAACGTATTGCTGAAACTCCCATTAAAGTAAATGAGAATTGAGGGCGCTCAGCAGTGTTCAGAAGCGCTTGGCGCTTTGCGGGATTAAGCTTTTTACCATGAGATGTAGTTATGCAAATTATGACCTTTAAATGCATTTTGTATTTGGATTCAAGTTGCTAACACATTCTTTCCAAATTATGTTTTCCAGTATAATTCTGCTTTTGAATATGTCTCTCTTTCTGTTGATGTAGCAGTGTGGTGTCTTTCCAGCAGAGGGAATGCAGGAGTTGTTAAGCCAGAAAAACAGCCCCCATATCCAAACTGATGGGCAGGATACCAGTCTGTGAGGAGTCCATATAGGTGGATTTAATTTCCTTGAAGGGTCTGAACCATGTAACTGGATGACAGATTCATCATTAACTAGATGGATTAGAATGTGTATCATGGCTGATGCCTACCTCAAGTAATACTTTTAAAAGCTCATTCCACTGGCGATATTGGACACATCTTGGGTGGAGGAGAGAAATTGGCTTCTGCAGCAGATATTTGCAGAAAGTCACATTTCCACCATATGTTAGCAGAAGTCTCTTTTGGATGTGGAATTTGGATGGCGTTCTCAATGTTGCTGTAATCTAGTTTGTCCTTTACCCACCACTAATTCTGAATCATTTCAGCTACTGGGAATTTTCCCTGTGTTTCCTGTAGGACAGTAGGAAGGCTTTGCTTGCTCAGCTGCTTTCCACGCTTCATTTACATCTCACTGTAAAAACAAGAGCTAGGCACCTGAAGGCACAGTATCATATTGGGAAGGCGAGGTAGTTGTGTTCAAACCCTAAACTTCTGCCTGACTTGTCACAAAAAGGGGCAGGTACCATAAATCCCACCAGTCTGGATTCGTACATCATCTGTGTGACAAACCATTATGTAGGAAGGGAAATGTCCCTTTAATTTTTAATAGCTTTGCAGTCAAATTTTATTAGGTGGTAATATGGTTCTTAAGTGGATAAAAGAGGAGATTAAGGCCCAAGACACTTTTTTTCTCCAGCTGCGGGGGGTGCCCTCTGGAGACATTGTTGCCTTAAAAAGCACAAAATTCCTCTTCTTAATGCTATACATTTTCAAAAAACGAATGTTTGCAGCATTATTTCAGTGTGTAGGTAGCGAAAGAAGTGTCGGAATTGAGAACGAAAGGCGTATTGGAGTAGGAACAGAAAGGGGGAGGTGTGAAAAGTGCTTGGATGGTTTAACGCACATTTTGAAGTGAACTTCTATGCACATACCAGCTTCAAGAATCTGGATGGATTTACCTCCTCTTCTGATAGTTCCGTGAGATTTATATTTAGAAGGGAGAGAGAAAAAACAAGAGGGTCTCTTGAAGATGTCTCCATACTGTAATGTCCCCAGTTAATTATTTGTGGAACAGTTTATTATTGGGCAGCAAGTGGACGGGTAGCGAGACTGGCTTGGTCAAGTATCTCCATTTGTAGCTTTAAAAAGATATTTCCCTGACAGTACAATAGACATTCACTGACAGTTAATAAAGTGGTATGGGATACTACTTGATAATATAATCCTTATGCCACTGTGGTTGCTAAACCCAAGAGACCCTCAGGCAATTGTAGACAAATACATTTTGCATTGTTACTTACTTTACTGGTGTCTCAGATGACTAGACAGCATTTCCATCATTTTAAGACATCACGTTAGTGCACTATCTGTGATGCTGTGAGTCTGTATGGAATTGTGACTTGCAGGCATGTTGGGCCTGATTGTGACTTCATTTATTTACTCTGGATTTTAAGAGGTTCTGAGCACCAGCAACCTATCTAACATCAATGGGAGCCCATGGCGCACAGCACCTCTGGAAAGCAGGTGCTTTAGAGCTACATTTTTGTAACTGAAAATAGAATCTGGTCTATTGTGTGGGATTTTTTTAAAATCTTTTTCTTTTTTTATCTCTCTTTGGGCGTACCGATCTTTGGCTTGTGTGTAGTAGCTTCTGTCTCCTTTGCAGTAAGCATTCCAGTTATTATTGGAGTATCTTCGAATGCTACAGATGCCACTTAAAATGTAAGAGAGCCCATTTTTCCAAGGAGTTTATAACTGAATTAACCTTTGGTGAAATTTGGCATTCGGATTCGCACCTTGAATTTATTAATCTGGTTAGTCCGCTTCTTGTTCGGTTTTAAAATAGGGGGAAACCCCCCTGATAACTGGGTGGGCTGTAATATGGTTGGTTTGTTTGTTTTAAATCATCTTAACTTAAAACTAATTGTTTGGTTTTTAAAATCATTTTCCTCATGTCGTTCTTGTGGGCTGGCACCTTTCTTGAGCTCTTATTGTAAACACATTTCTTTTTTTTCTTTCTTTTTTTTTTTTCTTATTGCTACTTGCATTACCTGATCACCTTCTCTTCATAATGTGGTCTGGTCTTCTTTTTTTTTTTTTTTTTTTTTTTCCCCAGGTGACGTCCATGGGAGGAAACTCCAACTAGTGTCAGTGCGTGCTGGGTTAGGCCTATTTTATACCATGTAGTATTGGCCTTGTGGCTGGGATTCTTGTTCAACTCCCATTGATTTACAAAATCCCAGCCTATAGGTTCACTGTTTTTGGTATACATTTTTACTTCTAGTCTCGTCCTTACGGACAATAGCATTTTGTCCACAAGGTTACAGTTAACATTGACTGGATGTGATGGAAGTGTTACAGTGATTCTCCTTTATACATCTGTATCGAATGTTGGGTACCTCAGAAGAAGTCCTGATGCTGTTATCCCAATTTTAGTCCTATACCAGCTCTGCAGTATTTAATGGCAGTGTGTCTCTGTGTCGTCTTTCCTTTTTTTTTTTTTTTTTTCTTTTTTAATCCATGAGAAAACTTGCCAAAAGGAAATGTGAATTTCATATAATCCAGCATAAAGTGATATTATTTTTCTTTAGGAAACATTTTTATAGCATGTCAGACTTGGAAAAAATAACAAGCAAAATAAAATGCAATTTGAAATTTGACCTCCAAATACAATACAATGATGATGATTACAGACATTTTTCTCTGAGGAAATAGAGATATTATGTGGCTTGTCTCTCTGGGCAGAATATGCTACATATAGGGCAGGTGAGTTGAACAATAAAAATGAAATAGACAGTTGTGGTAAAGCTAAACACTGAGGAAATGATAAAAATTCAATTGACAAAGGAGGCTGTTCCACAAGAGCCCCGTTATAGGTATTTGAATACAAGCTGGATAATGATACCACTCCCATTTAACTCTGTTAACTACAGCTACTCACATCTCCTTATTGACAGTACTACCGTACAGCACGTTTTAGTGTTAATGTGTTAAGGCCATGTCTCCACCCCAAATTTCTGCCACACAGTTCTGTCAGTCCAGGCCCCTGAAGAGGTGTGATGCTTGATTGACATAGCTGCACTGACAGAAGCCCCTAGTGTAAATGCAGTTACACTGGCAAAACTGTGCTTTTGCTGCTCTCGTTTATTTTGGTAAGGGGACAGGGGAATAAGCAATACCAACAAAAGCACAGTTTTGCCAGCGTAAGATGTCTGCCCTAGAAGAACACTAGTTGACCTACACCAGCAAAGCACTCCTTTCGCCAACATGGCCTCAGCTGCAGAACTATTCTTTACAATAATTGTTCTTTTTAATGGGACTTATAAAATGGTACTCAAAACACACAAAATAATATATATAATAATATGTATAGTCCAAAGAGTAAAAAAACCCCACCATACTGAATAGAAATATGGAAGTTGTGTGGTGTATTTTGTCTTCTGATGAATTTTGTACTTAATTCAGGTTTTTATGTGAATACTTGTGTAAGAAATTCATATTAATGTCATCTGAAGTATAATAATAATAATAATAATACTCAGCATTTATACGGTGCTTTTCATCTGCAGATCTCAAATGCTTTACAGCTATGCTAGGTATTACTGTCCCCATTGTCATAGATGGGTAAATGTAGGCAGAGAGAGGTTGGTTGATTTCTTGCCTAAGGTCACGCGGAGTCAACGACAGATTGAGACATAGAATCCAGGTATCTTGATTCGCTGTCCAGTGATCTATCCACTGTTCTGCTCTGCAACCTTAAAATATTTTTACATTGACTTGGTTCTCCACTCTTGGGTAGATTTTAACACACACAAGCAATCCAACTCCTTGTGCCACAGATAATATTGTATGAAATACAAAGTGAGGTCTAATGGAGGGTTGGTGATTTCTTTTTTTTTTTTTCTTTCCCCCCCACCCCTTAACCAATGCACTTGGACACTTAACATATTTAAGACCAGCACGTGAGGAAGCCAGACGTAAGTCAGCATACACAGCTCTAAGTTCTCCCCGGTATTTTAAAAATCAGTTGTAAATTCTTTAAGTGCAACTTCGGAATTTAATAACTGTACAGAACTATACTCCTAAGAATAGCACATACACACACTTAGTTTTTTTAAACACTACATCTTGTATTACTTACCTACCCTTACATGGCATGGACAAAGCTGTTTGCATGTTGGGAGAAATATTTTTTGATTAATGACATGACTTGTAATCAGGAGCATCTTATCAGCAGCTTTTCAAAATTTGACATTTCTTCATGGAATGTGCCAGGGGTGAAAATTTAGCACTCAGTTAATGCTGTTACAGTTGAATTCCACACACATGAATTATGACAAGTTAGGCTGACTGTTCTGTGGTTTGTTGTGTCTGGTTTGGTTCCTACTTTTAAAGTTGCAGTTGCATTTGGTCATTTGAAGCTTATTTTCATAGTCTGGCCAAACCAGCAGGATCCCCGTGCACTGCAGGGGAACATAAAACATCAGCCTTTAAGCTAAAGTGCTCAATAGATAAGAATTTTAAGTGTCTGTTGCATCATGCACTATGTCTTGTTGGCTCATTTGGTCTACTCCATTTGATTTAATTTAGATATTGAAGTATTTCTCATTCAATAGTCAAAAGAGAGTGCTGTACATTGTATCCCCCTTCCCCTCAGTTTCTTCAAGGCAAGATGGTTGGAAGTTCTGAAAAAATCTGTAATCACATTCCTTCCAACCATGAAATAAACGTATGTTTTCAAAGTGTTAAAATGGATTTTTTGCTGTGTTGCTTTATATGTGGAATTAATAAAAAATAATCTCTGGGATTTAGGTTAGTTTTATTTGTGTGTTTTATTCTTTACATTCAGTAAATAGAAAAACAAATTTCAACCTTGTAAAGACTGTGGAATCCAGATGCAAGAGATTCCATCTTTGTAGTGGATTATTCAGTAGAATTGCCCGAACAGAACACGAAAATAGACTGTGGCTCTTCATTTCTCTTGTGCAGTATTGCAAATATAAAGTGTAACTCTTTGGCTGCTGTTGCTAACATCAGCTCACGTGCTGACATGTAGACCTCTCTTGTTAAAAGGTTTGGTTTACTACTTCTTTGTACTGGAAAGACTGAAAATCGCTTGGGAGACAGAGGTTCTGTTTGGATGGCTTTCTTGGGAGATAAGGAAAACCACAGGGAAGTGGCTTGCTTGCATCTTGCACTGGAATGCTGGGGGTTCTGGAGGTTAGCCTTTGGTGGCATGGCTGTTGTCACAGTCCTTTTTAGAACCAGTGACAAGTGACTAAGATTGCGGCACAATATAGATTAAAAGGATAAGAAATTGAAAACCTGACACGAAAGGTCTTGCTGTAACAACAAAAAGGGAGCTGATGGGATAAGTGAAATGTTTTAGTCATAAAGGTAACGTGTTTATAAGTTTCTTGAAATGTCATTTTACTTGTTTCTGAAGATAGTTTGGCTTGCTAAGATGTGTATCTAAGGGCCCATTTTCATGGCGCTAAGCGGATATGTGCACCGAAGGCAATGACCTTTTACTGAATGTCTTCCAAACAATACTTCAGAATGTGCCCCTAATTTACAATGTTGCACTCCTCTGAACTCCTTCTGCTTAAGGATAGTAAACATTTTGTAAGTCTGTCAATACCCAGCTTTCACTTTTAAGTTCACCCTGAGACATCTTGAGCCTGATTATTTTTTGTCCCCCCAAAGGGTACGGCTCACCCATCTTTCTAGCTGAAGTCAGTGGGAGCTGCAGATAGTCGGCATTGCTGAAAATTGTGATGGGGTGCAAAAAGTTGGGGTGCCACAAGTTTTGTGAGACCAAGTTAGTGTATAATTTAAAAACTTTTGCCCAAGGCTGTGTGGCAGAGAGGGGCATAGAACCCAGAATTCCAGACTGTCTCCAAATCTGTCTATTGAGTTCAATGGGATTTAGAGATGTATTCAATTTTTTTTCTTAAAAACTGATGCATTCGTGAATGGGGGCTCAGATTTTTAACCACTAACTAGACAGTGCTTTTGTGCCTGGTAGCAGACACACTCAGTCATACTATATCTGTGTCACTGAGTTTTGACTTTGCAACTAGTGAGATATGCTATTGATTATTCTTTTTCTTGTTATCAAAATCAAAACACTTGCTACTGTCCTTGAACATTAGGCTGGGAAGGATTGCATTGCCATGATACAGCTGGTGGAATTCTGCAGGATACTGTGGGATTGTATACGTTTTCTATAGCACATTTGGTATAAATTCCAACAGGTGAAGCTAATTCATCATTTCTCAAAAAAATTGAGTTTTTTATGTCTTGGTTCAGGCACGAGTTTAGGCCAGTAATCTTAGGCTTGGGTCCAGTATCCAACACTCCAGTTGTTGTTGGTGGTGGTTGGATCAATATAAAAATAAGAACCATTTGCAAAATTTAGATCCCTGTTTTGGATTTTGAATTACAACCCCCTTCCTATGACATCCTGTCCTAATGTATAGGGATGTTTTGGGTCAATCTGTTTGTTAAGCAAGCCTCAGTTGAAAATGAGAGGGAAAAGTGGGACAGATCTTCAACTGGTGTAACTCTCTTTAGCTTTGTTGACTTCTGTGCATTTAAATCCGCTTGGGATCTGGCCCAAGGACTAGATTGCTTGATAAATACTGGTGCTGAGTGTGCATGCGCTCCATCAAAGACCTTCAGTGGAGAAAAGAGGGAGCAGAAATCATATGAAGGAGCGGGATGACACATGCAAATATGTAAAACACCACTGAGCGGTCCATGGTTTGCGTGTGATGAGACTATGAGGTACTGTGGGCACAGGGAGAAGAAAGATTCATGCTCTTGTTGGAGGGGTGCTGACTTGCACAGGAGTCTGGGGAAGGGATCCAGACCCTTGCACCCCGAGTTCATTTCTGGAACAGATTAGTGTTTACTGTTAATCGTTTGTATAAGTCATGCCTGGGAGCCCCCATGATGAACTGGGGCTCTGTATTGCAGTGCACAAAAGAAACACACAGCTAAGAGATGGTCCGTGTCCCAGAGTTTAGGGATCATAATGTCATTACTAGCTCTTTAGTTTGGGACTGGGTTTTTTTCTTCGCCTTGTACAGCAATGAGTAGAATGATCCATCTGTTTGGTAGCTCATATGAATTGACCGGATTGTATCAGTCCAGTTCAAGATGCCAGAGAACCCCTTTTCATCAAGACCACCATCAAGAAGGGACTGAATTAACATATCCATGACTACCTAGTGTTCATTATGGCTTTGTATAGCTGAGAAGTGCTGATGGTACTGGAAGAGTTTGTGCCCTTTTAACGACACCCACAGTATTTTTTACACAAGAGACACAATTCAGCCAACTTTGAATGGCAATTACAATTACATTCACACGCACAAAAAGCACTGATGGAGATACAAAAATGGCATAACAGATAGCTGCAGTAAAACCCACTGGGTGTAGGCTTCTTCTACAGCATCACGTATACAAGGCTGTCAGATACAATATGTAGTAACTGAGTGGTAGGAGTTCTGATTTAACTTCAGTCTGCTGGATGGACTGTATTGTGCCTTTTATGAGCACTGTTCTGCTTTCAAAAATGAAGAGAAGCAAAGCTTCTACTGGGGGAGGTGGAAGGGGGTTCTCCAGAATTTCCTCTTGAACTTGTCCTCTGTCAAAATGGGAAATTTATATACCTCACCATGCCTGAAGAGAGAGTGCATGCATGCCTCATTTTGAATGTATAAGAATCATTATGTTTCAACGGAATTTTTCATCTCACCTCTCTGTGTTTATACAGCTAAGGCACTTTTTGCTTTCTAACCATCTGGAACTCAGTTTCTGTTGTTAAAAAAATAAGAGGTTAAAATCTGCATAAAATGCCACACATGCCACAATTTTTAGCTTATGTCTGGTATCCTTTAAAATCTCAGAAGTTCTAAGTAGTGGTAGATTTAGTAACTGCCTTTTCCCACCATGTCTCTTATGGTAGCCAGCTTGAAATCTTAGCCATTTGTTCAGTTACAGTTTTTCTGGTCGACACTTTTCTAACTGAGGATAAAACTAAAAGGAGCAATCTAAATTAAGAATGAAAAGGAGAGCGGGAAAAGTGGCACATATGCAGAGCTTCATGCAGCTTCTGCCTTTGTGTTGCTGGGTTGTCTCATTGAAAGGATTATTGCTTTATGGTCATCATGGGCTTGATTTTTCAAATGTACTGAATCCCTGCGGGTCCTACTGCCTTCAGTTGTTGCTGTGGGTGCTGAGTGCATGTGGAAATCAGGCCCCATGTTTGCACAGTATTTAGGGCCAAATGTTTGGGGGGAAAAAATCTACTTCCAAGCTCTTCAAAGAGCTCAACACCCACAACTAGGGCTAAACTTGGAGGGGAAAAAAATCAGCTTCTCAATAAATGTTAGTGGTGCCCATTCTGATACCTCACAGCTAGGCTTTCAAAACAGCCTGTTGCCCTATGTGCCACTTCTTTTAGTGCCTAAATGAGAACTTAGTGGATTTGAAGATCTGGTTTGTGTTGCTGGTGCTGAGTGCTTCTGAAAATTCCGGTGAGGGTAGAGAAACTGTTCTTCCTACTTCTGTCCCATTTTTATACTTTCTATATAGCATTTGCCACACATACACACGGCAAGGGGGGGGGGGCGGGAAATCAGCTGAGTAAATTAAAGACTTGTATAAAGGGGAGGGAGGCAGTGGGCAAAATCAAGTGTGCTCCTTCCTGTTACATGTCATAACCTGCTTTTAACACACAGGCACTCGGCCTTATGGGACCCAGAAATAATAGAAACATCTGTGCAAGCCACATGGCATACTTCTTGTGATAGTCTCAGTTGTGAGGAACTCTGTTCTAATTGCAAATCAAAGATAGATGGATTATTCTTGAGTCGGCATCAAAAAGTTGAGGTAGATCCTAGCTGATTGCTTGGGGATGCTGATGATGCATCTTATGGCCATGTTGTAAAGCTTCCTCTGTAAACAATCCAAATAAGATTTGAAAAGCTGTTCTGAGCACTGTTGCCTAATCAGCAATTTGTAAACAGAAAGCTGGTTAGCATTATATTAGTGCACGCACATTTTATGACTGTGTTTAAAGAATCTAATGATTTATCAGGAAACAAAAGCAGTGCAATCCAGTTGTGATGGAATTTACCCAGGTTCACATCCTACACACTACTGTAATAATCTCTTGTACAAGATATGCCTTGTAAGGTATCATTTGAAAACTCATAATTTGCTGGTCAGGACTGTCCTGGATAAAATGCGTGGCAACATTGTATGTGAAGTGATAAGATTCTCCTGTATCGTGTTTCTAATATATGTTCTGAACCCCACAGCCCTGGCCAAACAAAAGTCAGCAAGCAGGTCTGTCCTAAACAAAGAAATGTGTGCTTGCCTTAATTAGTATTTAAGCAGTAAACAGAGTCGTCAAGCAGGGAAACTCAAACAAGTGAAAAAACCCAGCAGGGAACATCCTTTCATGCAGATGCTTATGTTTCTCAGTTGGGAATGCTTTTCAAGAGGGGACTAGAACTGTTAAAAAGGAGGAGCAAACACCCTCTGGGTCAGCCCCTATCTCTCCTTCCCCATTTGTTCCCTGCAACTGAAATGTGTGGTCAGTAATCTTGCTGGAAGCATTCGGTGAGAAATTTTGCTCAAATCTAGTATAGTTTTGTGCAGTTAGGTATTAGGAATGTCTTGTCTTTATTTTTCTTGTAACCATTTCCGACTTTTTTGTCTCCATTACTTGCATTCACTTAATCTCTCTGTATAGTTAAAGCATTAAAACAAGTGTATTCTCTTACTCAGTTTTCTTAAGTGAAGGTGACTGGATAACTTTATTTAGAATAACAAGCTTGTGTTTATTCCTTTAAGGGAATAACAGATTTAATATATGTGAACTATCCAGGAGATGGCTGGGCAGGGCAGTGCAAAACAGTATATTTCTGGGGAAAGTCTGGTGACCCTGCAGTATTGTGGTCACCTTGCGGTATAACCAAGGGTGGTGGGATCCAGGGTGCAGCTGGCAGGCTGCAGTTACACAAATTGCATGCTGGTGACTGGTTGTGAACAGTCCAGGTTGGAGGCTAAAACAGCAAAGCATTTCAGGACACCCCAGGTTACAGGGCAGGGGTGACAGTGTTGCCCCTCCTCCCCACGGGTCTGGATTGCACCCTGGGTCATCATACCAGTGTCAGGCATTAACAGGTTTCAGTGCTGAATTAATGGGGTTCAGTTTTAATTTACACATTTATTAACTTGTTTCTGCCAAATAAGTTATTAAGAAACAAGCATTTTTTAAAATGCAAATAATATTCTCTTTATTTTGCTGCTGAGTGGTGATGTTTGGTAAACAGCCTGATTGTTAGGCTTTGGCCTTGGGAAACTTGCAGCTGCTCCATCCACGTTCCCTCTAGACACTTGTGCAAAGTGGGGATTGCTGAAGGGGGAAGATAAACAAACAAGCAAATGGTATAGTTATTATCTCTGCTTGTAACCTGTTTGATTGCAGTAGTTATTTGTAAGGAGAGCTCCCGGTTTTGGACTAATGCATTTTACAGACTATTGTTTTAAACAGATTCACAAGTCATCTAGCTGGGTATTAAGTATTAGGAATGCATAAATTTTAATATGTAAATAGAAAAAGGGTGATGATTTCAATCTCTTTTCCGATGGTACTCAGGGTGGTGGTAATGGGGTTTTAAATTCCTGTGAAAACAGACTGTATATGGCACAGTTAATGTTCCAACCCTTCCAGTATCTTCTTTGAAGTATTTTAATGTTTTAATTTATTGTACTTCTCGCTTAATACTGAAAATGGTGGGATGTGTTCACAGCTTAATTGGTGGAAAGACGACTTACTGTAATTTAAAACTGATTTTAAAAAAAGTTGTTTACACACACACACACTTTTATCTGGAGGGATACATTGAAAATTGATGTACACAATTTTTCGTGTGCGCGCGCATAGTGTGGCTGAGAGAAAAATCATTGATTAAAATATTCTAATGCGATTTCATTGTTGTTGATACACTTTTTAAAGAGCAAGGGAGCATAAAAGGAAATAAAGTCCCACCTTTAATCAGTATATAGAAACTTAACATCAAATATAGTTTCAGGCTTTTTTGAGCAAAAGCTGACTTTAGTGAAAATCCAGCTGGGGTTGGGAGATAGGATCACTTGTTCACCAGCAGCATAATGAGAAGGAGCAATATCTTGAAGTAGGTGATCTGGTGTCTTTGCCACATATTCCAAACAGGAGGCAGGCGTTTACTGGTTGTGATATTTTGATCACCCTACTGTGCTAGCCATGGTTGCCCAGTTGTCTGTTTTTCTCCCACAAACACCCATCTCAGGCTGCTCCACAAGGATGGGGGTGTGGAGGGGCTCTCCCTGGTTATCCGCTTTTTCCTCCTTCATATCCTTCCTTAAAGCTCTGCTCTGCTGTGATGCGCACAGACTAGTGACTTCTGCTAACAGTTGGGCAGGTAGCTTGTTGTGATTTACTGGGACTGCTGCTACTGATTGGCTTATAACATCTATGAATGGTGCACGCATTCCAAAACCACCTGTGTGAAATCCTAGCCTTAATGAAGTCCATGGCAAAACCTCCCATTAACTTCAGTGGCGAAAGGATTATGGGACATCCTCTCCCAACCTGCCGTGTCTTGTCCTTTTTAGAAGGCAAGCTCTTTGAGCAGAGACTGTTGGTTGCTATGGGTGAGGGTTTTCAAAAGTCTTCTTCATATGTGTTTGTGCAATGCCTAGTGCTGAATGGTCCCAACTTAGTTGAGGCCTCTTGGGGTTACCACAATGGAAACAATTAATGAGCATGATTACCTCCAGCTTAACGTATGCATGGGAGACCTTCTGAAATGACTTGCATTTTCTTCCACAGCCCCAGCAAGAGCTTAATGTCTCTTGGGACTTAAATAGTAAACATTTTCAAAAAGTGTTTAAAAATAAATTCTAAGCCTCTGAAGTTAATTTTTGTTGGGTTCAAGGTTGTGGCCAGTGCAGTGCACAATAACCTGAGAATCTTGGCCTGCACACTATTTGACCAGTCTGTCTCCACTGCTGCACCAACTAAATTCAGGCCAAGCAGCTCTGTTGTGTTCTCTTCTGTCTAGAGCCACATGCTCCCAAGGGAAATGAAAATAACTTTATGAAACCAGCAACTGTCCCAGATTCAGATCTTAGATGGCAAACATGAGTCATCTTGGATTCTGCCTCTAGACATGGGTTCTGCAGTAGGGAGAGGATCTAGTGGTTGGGGCACTCGTCTAGAACTTGGGAGATATGAGTTCAAGTCCCTGATCCACTCTAGGCTTCTTGTGACATTGAGCAGGTTGCTTAGCCTTTCTGTGCTCGGTTCCCCGTCTGTATAATGGCGATAATAGAACTTTCCTGTTTCGAGGCGGGGGAGGATAAAATACACTGAAGGTTGTGAGGTGTCAACTATTACAGTAACAGGAGCCTGAGAGATCCTGCAAGAACACAGTGCATGTAGTCTCTAACTCAACTACAGACCTGCCCAGGTATCCAATAGGCTCAGTAATAAACCCAGCTTTCCTAGGCATTTCTGAAATACTTCCTTAAGAAACCTTAAAAACGTGTATTAAAATATATAGCTTGATCTAAGATTAAGGTTGCTTTTGGCCTTCAGATATGGCAGAGTATTTCTGAGTCTCTGAAGCTGAGATCATGTTTAGTGTAAGTGGTGGCGAACAAACTTTTGGGTCTATTCATGAGTTATCCAGAGCAATCTAGTAATAGGAGCCTTTCTGGACAATGTAAGATGTTTTCTGCTTCCATGCATTTTAGATGAGAAATGGAAGCTCTAATACTTTTTGCAGCAGGGAAAGGAGAAATCCCTTTGGTTAGAGAAGTACCTTTTTTTGGGTCCCATGATATTCCATTCAGGTATTGCTGATAATAAAAACTTTCAGATGCACCTCAGAAAAACTTGGTTTGGAGTATAGTTGTAGCCTTGTCGGTCCCAAGCTGTTAGAGAGACAAAAGGTTGAGGTAATGTTTTTTTACTGGACCAACTTCTGTTGGCGAAGGAAACCAGCTTTTGAGCTTACAGAGAACTCTTCTTCACATGTGAGAGGGGAAAGTTTGGCAGCCTGCCAAAATAATTAAACACATGAATATTTGAAAGCTGGGGTCATGCTGCTGCCCAAGCAACATCTGATACTGTCCAGGGAATGCCTGGGAGCTGCCAGAGCAGGTCTGGTGCACGGGTCAGAGGTCGAAATGGATGACGATAGCCATGTCAGGTGGGCATCTCTCTTTGATGTGCTGCATGCACCTCATAAGGCAGAATTCTCTCCCTCTAGTCCAGGGGTGGGCAAACTTTTTAGCCCGAGGGCCACAAAATTGTGCAGAGGGCTGGGTAGGGAAGGCTGTGCCTCCCCAAGCAGCCTGGCCCTGTCCCCTATCCAACCCCCACCCTCTTCCCATCTCCTGACTGCCCCCCTCAGAACCCTCAACCCATCCAACCACTCCCCCCCGCTCCTTGTCCCCTGATCGCTCCCTCTGGAGACACCCCCACATTCTGTCCCCAGAACCCCACACCTTATCTAAGCCCCCCTGCTCTTTGTTCCCTTACTGCCCCTTCCCGAACCCCCCCCCACCCTAACCACCCCCACCCCTGGGGCCCCACCACCTGAGCCCCCTCTAAACCCCTTTTTCCCCTCCTTGCTTACCATGCTCAGCTGGGCGCTCCAGCCTGAGCATGGGGCTCTGCGGCTTGCTGCGCTCGGCCCGGTGCCCCGGCCCGGGAGCGCGGGGCCACTGGCACTGCTACCCCAGCCCAAGCTCGCGGGCCAGAAAAAAATGGCTGGTGGGCCGCATATCGCCCGCGGGCCATAGTTTGCTCACCCCTGCCCTAGTCCATTCAGTCCCTCCAACAGACCCTCTTCCTCTGGCGGGCAGATCAGTTCTGCTCTGCCTGATGTCACTCTGCTAGTCTTACCAGTTGGGCCATAAAGCTGGTGCACTCTCACTTGCCCAAACCCTGATTAAAAATAATAGTAGATTTATGCATTCCAAGGCCAGAAGGGATCCTTGTGGTCATAGAACGTCCCCCAAATAATTCCCAGAGCAGATACTTTTTTAGAAAAAATCCATCCTTTATTTAAAAATAGCCATTGGTGGAGAATTCGCCACAACCTGAGATAAATTTTGTTCCAAAGATTAATTACCCTAACAGTTAAGAATTTATACCTTATTTCCACATAGTGTATAGGCGGATGCTTAAGTCCTGTTGAAGCCAGTGGGATTTAAGCATGTGATTAACTGCTGTCCTGAATTAAATCACATCTGTGAGACCCAGACAATGCTTCTCTTTGGACCATGTTCTAAGACAGTAGGATTTTACCCAGCCTGGACGAGACATTTTGCTAATGAAGAAGATATAAAGTGGTTTGAAAGTAACTCTGTTAGTATAATGACTGTTCAGTTAGTGTGTACAGTAAACAGCATCCTTTGAGCTAAGCTTAGACACAAATATGTTACTATTAGCAGGGGAAAAAAAATCAAATTTGTATTTTCTTGACTGATGAAATATGCTGTGTGCAAGTTGTACCTCTCCTCTTCCTCCCCTTCTTTCCCAGCATCAAACATTTTTTTTTTCACCTGTTTTTCCTTAGAAGAAAAATGATTGCTAAAGAGAGGTTTGGTTTTGTTAAAGTTTTTTCAGGATGAAATGAGCAAAGGGAGGATAAACATCTGACAAACTCAGTGACCCTGTTTCATTTTGATAATGCAGACGTAGGTTAAAATCTCTCACAGTCCTGAAACAGCACTGTGTGTTTTCTAACAGAGTATCTGCTAGGGTGTTGACTAATTTTGGTATTGAAAATGAACATAAACTTATAAATCAGCAGAGGAAACTAGATACTTGAAATAATACTGCCTTTTAAAAATGCTGCCTTAAGTTTCAGTTTTATTTATAGCGAAAAAAGATCTTTATATGACACAATAGCATTAGATTTATTTCAAGAATATTTCAATAGGGGGCTTTCCCCACCTCCAGCATTTACACTTTCCTCTTTGTTTTCAAGTTCAGGGAAGTGGTGGGTTTGAGCTTAGTTCTAGCTAATTGAAGTTTTAAAACATGTTTTTGTCTTTCAGTCCATCTCCTGCGAGCCACTTTCTGAGTGATTCCAGCTTCCGGACATGTTTCCCATGGTACGGGTTTTAATCCCTTGCTAGATTTGCCCTGAGCATGAGTGAATATGTGTAATGCCCACAAGTAAAACTGGTGAGTCAACTAATCCAAGTCTGTAGTATTTTTTTCCCCTTGTTACTTGGAATGCTTTTGTTTTTTAGTATTGTTTGTACATAAAAGTATGTTACTAGTTTTCAGCTGTATAATGTTATATAAGAATCTGATTTAATAATAGAACCCCCACCCCTCCCAAGCTTACATGAAAATGCAAGATGATGTAGATCTCTGGTGGTGGGGTTGGTGTTTAATGGTTTAAACAAGTAATGAGAAAAACCGAAGCAGTGTTGATACGTTAACGTATGGTCTAACGTGCCTGTGGCTTTGCAGGCATTGCATGTCACAATTAAATATGGATATGTAGAGGCCTTTTTTCCATGGATCATTATTGCGTTGCTTTGCTTCCAAAGGAGCCATAACCAGTAAACAATTAGCTATTGCTGTTTTGCCTCGCTTCTATCCCAGTGACAAAATGGTGTCACTGGTACACAAGAGAGCTGTCTTATCACACACACCTGCCTTGTTAGCTTGGCATCCCATAGCACAAAGTTTTCCATTGTTCAAGGTGAAACCCTAGATACCAAGCTTGGCTTCTCCACTGAGTGCATGATCCAGCCTAGACAACTGGTGGGTGGGTGGGAGTGGGGGTGTTACTGTTTCTCCATTAATGTAAGGTTGACATTTGCGCCAGTTATTGTCCATATTCAGTCCCCATTGTGACTCCTTACCTGGAGCTGTGGCGTAATACGGTTAGGCCCCTTTTGGGACTGGGCTGTCCGTTCCACTCTGTGAACTGATTGGCAGTAGGTGCAGAAAGAGTGTTGGAGCTAGTGATCTGAATTCCTCCCCGCGACTCCACCAGCCTGGAGAACAGGGTTCCAAAGTCACTGACAAACTGAGATCACTCACATGGCATGTCCCTCTTCTCTTTACTCCCGTCCCATGTCCCAGCTTTCACTTATAAACTGGGCAAGATGGGGACAAAACAAGTCAGGAAAACAGGAATCCTTTTATTTTGCAAGAAAATTAAAGAATATGAATAAGGAGGCTTTTAAAAGCTTGAAATATGAGTTAAGTTGCATTGGAGAGGGGATATAAATTGTTTCTTGAAAATAAAGTTGGGTTTCTGGCACATGTTTAATAATATCCCTCTGTGTATTAGGAAACCTATTTCCATTCAAAGATTATGAAAACACAGAAATTCACACATCAGTGAATTGTGATTTTTTTTTAAAGGTTCTGTGCTTTTTTTTTTTTTTTTTCCCTAGAGGTAGCATAATTACCATGTCATTTAGCAAAGATCATAATTGCTCAGTTTTTACCAAGTGGTTTAGTAAACAGTTGAATAAATCCATATGGCATCTCAAAGTGTGTATGTATGAGAGAGAGATTTCTACCACTTTCTTCATGTATGGATTACCAACCCTGCTAATGTGAGTGAGATCCTAAAATGGGGAGCAATTCCAGATTTCTCCAGTGATGTCTAGCGGGGCAAGAAAATCCTCAGTGCTCCATAGCAAACTGATCTATTGACTTCAGTGATGGTGCTAGCTAATTAATTTAGTTTCCAGCAAAGCAGGCAGAGAAAACTTGTATAAGTATGTGGAAGATATTTTTTTCCTTTAGTAAAGCTCTCCTTCTGTATTTACTTAAATCTCCTGTAATAACCATAAATACAGAATTTGTGGAGTTTGTCCTGTTGTGCAACACTTTATTAAAGATCTAGGCCTCTCTGAGCATGGCATAGGCTAAGTGCAACATCATATGCTATTGTGATAACGCTGTGGCATTACCTGTAATGGGACGCTGCAAAGAACTGAGAGACTTTAAAATGTATCCTTGAGAGTATAGGTTGAATTATGAAACCGAAAACCTGTGGTTGACTAGTATCTAGAGTAGAGAAGAAGTACTCTAGAGACCAGTTCTGTCAGTAGTTTCACTATTAAAAAATTCAGGATGATGAATTCTCTCCAAACACTGGACCGTTCAAAGAGAGGGATGCCCATAATTTCTTGTAAATCTGGCTGCTTTTAGTCCTCATTTAAAATTTCATGTTACACAGTTGCCTTAAGAACTCTGAACAGAATCAGTTCCCTAAACGCTTCAAAAAAAAAAAATTCTGCAAAATAATGACAAAATGAGCCAAGCATTTCTGAGCAACCATTGGAAAGGAAGAATTTGCCAGAAATGGTGCTGACACACTTATTTTAACGCTTATCCTTTTTCTAGCTTCTAGTTGCATCATTAAATCAATGTATAATTAATGCCTTTCCCAGAATTCTATCAAAGGGTGGAAAGCTGCCTGGCAGCATACAGTGGTGAGGCTGGTGTAAGGGTGACCTGCTTTTTCTACCTTCCTGTTCCTCAGCCACTAGAGGACAGCCATGAGGAGCAGTCCTTTGCAGTAAAATCCGCCTTTATATATTACTGCTGCTTTCTCGCATTGAGCCTTCATCATGATGTCAGGATTTAATTCACAGCCTGTAGATTTTAGAACTTTCCAGCTTATTGAGTAACAAAATGTGATTCTTGCTAATTGTGTTGACTGACTGCTTAGAAGCTTTGGAAGAGAAGAGTTCTCTCTTTTTAAGGCATAGCTTCTACTTGTGTACTATTTTATGGCAGGCAAAGGTCATCTGGGGCAAGCAGCCAGAACAGCGAAATGCCTCATTGCAGCGCGTCAGAAAATGAGACTGAAAGAGATGGTAAAGGTTTAAACAAATTGCTCATCGTTACGAATTTTTAAAGTCAAGAAATTGGTGCTGTATACGTTTTTTAAATTGGAGATAACCATGCTTGCCCAATAAATTGACTTAAGAACAGAACAAATCAAAATAATAGTTTGGTGCTTAAAGTCTGGATTTTCAGCAAGGTTTTGCACAGCTTCGCCAATGCAGTTCAATGTTCTGAATTCCAAGCTAGTTGGAGAGTTATAAAACTGCTACTTTTCTTTTCAGCTACTTAGCATCCTTTACAGAGTTAGTGTATTTTATTAGCATTCAGAACAGACCTCCCCACCCTGAAGTAGGAAGGGGTGCTGTAATCTACATTAGAGCTGCCATTATTCCAAAAGAAGTCTAGATGGAATATCACTTCGGTCTGTCGTAACTGGTTCTTAGTTATTTGTGGGGTTCATATAGCTTACAGTGCTCCTTTGATGGCAGGGAGGCAAGGGATCATAGCTCTGTTTCTGGTCATATTCACACTAGTGTATATATCAGGAGTAGATTTACTGAGGTCAGTGGAGTTATACTAGCATATACTCATGGACCTGAGCGTGGGATTCAGCCCCAAGGCCAGAAGCTCAACTCGTCCTCCTGCATCAGAGTATGGGGGACAACCAGTCAGCTTTTGGGCTAGGTCGTAACAGCACATACTTCTAGGACAAGTGCTATGTCTCCCTTACTACTGCGAAACATCAGTGGCTCAAGGAACACTTTGTTTTGCTCAAACTTTCTATCCATGAAACTTTTCTACTTGTGGGGGAAAAGTAATTTTAACAATTTAATATACTACATAATGTGTTTTATAAGCTGGTGTGGATGATCCTAAGTATTTTGGTCTTTTTCATAACACAATGAACCTAATATTGGTAAGAATACGGATCTTAGATGCTACCATAGAGAGAAGCTAGATTTAATAAACAGTTATGAATGTTGGCAGCTGCCTATCAGATTGTATAACATCGACTATAGCACGCGAAGACAGTGTCAACTTGCATTTTATCTCCGAAGTATTTTCAAAGCATTTATTTTGCTTTCTCTTGAGTCCTTAACCTAATTTAAGTTATATAATTGCCTGAATATTTTTCCACAGAGCTAATTGGCTAGTTGCCAGCGTGGAAACCGTTGTCTGACTTGATGATGATCAGAAATTAACATGACATTTGCGTGGTGGTAATGGAATATTAGTAATGTAATTCATGACTGTAAGAGAGACCATCATCATCCCCCCACCTATGATCAGCAGGAGGGGCTCGGAGGATGATGAAGTGTTCCCAGCAGGCACCTCACAGCAGTGGCTAGCCAATCTCTATGTCAAATTTAGTTTTAAATTCTTCAGACAAAGCTGTAATGCTTACCAATTAATTACTACATATGTCAATTAAAAATCTACCAAATAATATGGTAAGATTAAATTTCAATTAAAAAAATTACATTTAACAAAGAAGATATAACATTATTTTAATGAATTCTACTGAAGGTGACAGTTTATCTAGATATATTTATACCATGTAGGTGGATTTAAATTCATTGGATAATGTAACCATGTTACTTCATATACAAATTAGTTGTGAAAATTATTTCCACTGTGGCTGTGTCCTGGAGGAGGGGGGGCATCAAGGGGCATTTCTCATCTGAAGAAGAGAGGGGAATTTTGAGCCTTTTAAGTACAAAAATCTTTTCACGCTTAAAATGAAACATCTATCGTAAACCTTCTTATTAGCTGAATTCATGGTATATCTCAGTGCTTTATATTTATAAAACTGAATATAGATTTTTATTTTTTTTTTGATAGTGGAATGGAATGAGACTTGACTTTGTCATGATTGTATTTATTTTCTTACAACAGTTTCCCAGTTAAATCTGCTTTGAGGAAGATGTTTTCCATTCTTCCTATGAGCCTGCTAACAGAATTATCTTATGCACATATCTGCTTGTGAAGGTAGTAGATTGTAAATGGTGAGCAGGGTTTTAGTTGTATGGCCCCAGCAAAGACCCCAGTTCAGCAAGCTACTTAGGCATGTGCTTACATTTTAAGCACATGAGTAATTCCATAAATCAGTGGGATTGCAACTGTTTAAAGGCAGGCGTATGCCAAAGTACCTTGCTGAATTGGTACTGGCAAAGTAAAACTCGTGTACCATTATAAACTTTTGTATTTACTTATAGTATATATGACAAACGTTTAATAAAACAATTACGTATTAGAACCAGAATGTTGTTTGTGTTTTATTTCGTAACTGAAATTATGTATCTGAAGGAAAAGGATGTTTTATTCAACACAGAAAATCTGTCTGCTAAAGGATGTAATACATAAAGTCCTTGGAATCTTGGGTTAAAATGAAAGGTATGGAAACCCTCTACAGTCTGGAAGGTTCAGAGAGTCCTGAATTCTGATTAGTGGAAAGTAGTCCCCATCCAGGCATAGAAGTCATGAAGGTATGGAGGCGCACAATTGAGAGTTAATATTTATTCTCTGTCCTCATAATGCTAAATATCAAGGAGTAGCTAAGGACGCTAGAGAAAGTATATTTAACAAACCTGATTTCTAACCCTAGTCTGATTTATTTCTATCAGCTTTTATTACTTCCTTTTGGCACTGTCCTATCTGAAATGGCATGTAGGGAACAGGACATAATAAAGACAAGTATTTTGGATTGTTTCAAACCAGAGCTGGAAAAATCCACCCTACAATAGCAAATGAAATTCTTTCTCTTGCTCGTGTGGGGACCTGTGGCACCAATTTCAGCAGGATTTGAGTGTCGTCTTACAAAATTAAATTCTAGCCTCACTCTGACTGTGAAGAAAAGTTACCAAATGTAAAGTAATGCTGAGTTCCTGAGTCTACAAATAAGCAGCTCAGGAAACTCTGCTGCTGCTCATGCTTTGCCAAGTGGTGGCTGAATGAAACTGACAAGACTTTGTTTCATTCCTGCTGTTTAGAAGTGCTGATGAGCAGCAGTGACTGCTGTAAATCGATCCAGCCTGATTAATCGATCACGCTACAGCCTGATTAAGATATAAACCGTGAAAAAGGTGGACACCAGTGTTTCTCATAGAGGTGGGAGGGCCCAAGGAAATGAAGACTGTTGAAGAAATAGTGTAGCAGAAACATCTTCTCCCCATCCTCTTCCAGCAGTCGGGGCTGGGAGAAAGTTAGAGAAGTACAGTCTCCTATTCTTTCAACAGCAGCCAGGAAGCTGTAAATGGGAGAGAAGATGGAAAGGTATTTCTCTCTTCCAGCGGCTAGAGGAGGAGTGGAGGTTCACAGTTATTGGATGTCTGTTGGCCGCAGGCAGAAGTCAGCTCTTCTGAAGGATCTATCTTCCCTGAGGCTTTTTGCCTCTGGACCTAGCCTGCTCTTCTCAGTCCTGAGAATGTGCTTGTGCCCTCAGGTTGACTTTCTTCTGACACTTGTTGAACAGTACCTATATGTGGATGCTTTGAGGAACGTGTAATCTTGGTGCTTTCCAGCCTTCCAGAAGCTGTAAGTTATATTATCTCCAGGAATTCTATCTCCAACAGGAAAAGGATTTTCCTTCTTTATGTCAGTCCACTAAGCATTTGAGACAAGAACATTCTCCGTTTTCAGTTGGAAGCACTTCTGCCTAGTGAGCCCTGTGGCTGCCCGGTGTTAAGAAGATCAAGAAGCAGAGGCGTTTAGTAGCCTTATTAAATGCCTTTAGTTGGTGGAGGTATGAGCCCTTCTGATGTGACCTTTGTTACAAATTCCCTTTTGACCAATGACATTTTTTAGTATAAGCCATGTTAGCTGCAGTGAATCCCAGGGAAACTGAAGTGGGAGAAGGCCTCAAAATAGACTTCCACCATGACTGCTGGCCTTTATTTATCAGGAAAATCCAAGTTTGCAACCAGTAAGCTGAGTCATACAAATATGCAGACTTATTTTAGGGAAAAATCAGTGTCAGCTGCAAAATCTTCCATTCTAAAAAGACAAAAATTCTCTTGTGTAGTCTGTATTAATTCAGGTGCCCTTAAGAGATGGATAACTGTTCCCACTAGGACATTCACGTGACAACTACCTTGTCAGGTCAGAAGAGACAGAGGTCACTAACAGAGTTTATCCTTATCTTCACACCCTACATGCTGTTGTAATAATCTTTTGTACAAAGTATGTTATGTAAAGTATCAATTGAAAACTTATAATTAGCTAGTCAGTATTGTCCTGATAAAAGTATTTGTGGCAACATTGTCTGTGGCGTTGATTCCTGTGTATGATAACACATGTTCTAAACCCCATAGCCTTGCCCAAACAGAAGTTGACAAGCAGGTCTGATCTAAACAAAGGAATGTATGCTCTGCTTAACTTGCATTTAAGCAGTAAACAGAATCATCAAGCAGCAAGGGAAGACAAATGACGTTCAAACAGGTAGAAAAAAACAATAGGGAACATCCTTCCGCATGGACTTTGCCTCTCCTTTTTATAGTTACAGACCCCTCTTGAAAATCTTTTCTAGGAGACAAACACCCTAAGGGACTCCTCTTACTCTCCTTGCTAATTTCATTCAGAGCACCTGAAGAAACAAAGGAAGCAGTTGTTGGACTCTGGGGGAGGGGTCCTGGCTTGAAGAGTTTGATCAGTATGACAGCAGTAAGCATGTGTTGAGAGAGCTTTGCTTTGAATCTAATATTGTTTGCTAGGTGATAAAAAGCATTTTTCCTTTTATTTTTCTTGTAGCCATTTCTGACTTTTATGCGTCATTGCTTGTACTCAATTAAAATCTCTTTGTAGTTAATAAAATTGTTCTGTTGTTTTGTTGAAATCAGTGTGTTTAAGTTGAAGGGTCTGGGCAACTCCATTTACAGTACCAAGTTGTGTGTGTTTTATTCCCTTAAAGAAATAATGGACTTACTATAGTCGTACTTTCTAGGAGAGGACTGGGCAGTATGGGATATACATTTCTGGGGGGAAATCCTGAGACCAGTCTGTATTGGGGTCACCGTGTGGTAATTTTTAAGGATGGTAAGACCCAAGGTGTGGCCGATTGGCTGCACCACACACACACACAGACGTAGCGGGGAGTGACTTGCCTGTTGGAGGCTGTTTGTGAGCAGCAAGGCTTGTAAAAGACACCCCAGGCTACAGGGTAGGGTGATACAGTTACTCATTGGTCTGGATTGTACTCTGATACGTCAGTCACACAATAGTAGAAAGACAGCACAGTTGGGTAGATATAGTCATACCATGGCTTACAATACGTAGACAGGGGGCAAACAACATAGGGAATGTTTGACTCGGTCAGAAACTTGAGAAAGTTCTCTGAGCTGCTCATGGGCTACTCTCTTAGTAGAAGCTACAGGAAGTTTTTCTGTTGGCTTCAAGGAATGCAGGAAAAGACCTTTAGTCCTAACTCTGCTGCCTGTGGTTGGAAAGGGGTCTGAATGGTTCCTTCAGTGGGAAAACGTGAGCCTTAGGTTACTCCCACAGGGACATATTCATTATACATCATGCTGCTAAAGCCCCTTGGGGGACAATATGCAGCTGAAATTCCTTTATATGCCGTTAGTATTCCTTTCCAGCAGAGCTTTAAGAGTTGTGGCATTTTTTCATGATTTCAGTGGATGAACAAACGTAGTTGAGGACTATTTGCCAGGAAAAGCCTCCTTGTAAATAGGTATGGACAATGTCCATTCAGCATGGTTGGGCTGTCATCTACTAGCTGAGGGGTTTTTTTAATGTAAAACCAAGTGATAACTTCCAGTGGTTGGGAGCGCTCTCCCAGCCCTTTTGAATGTGTCCTTCAGTATTGCTTCCAAGGCCTGTTGTTAATCTAGGTCTTCATGGATTGAGCTCTCACATACCTTTGTCTAGACTTATTTATGAGGGGAATACCCCTTGGAGAAGACTAAGATACCCCTCTGCTTGTTATTTTTTAAAAAAAAAAAAAAAAAAAAAAATGCTTCAGGGACACAGTGCAGTCCCTGAAGCATTTTGGGTTCGTTTGGTATGAACAATGTACTTGGAGCCTGTTTCTCTTCATGGTGAAGTTAGTGGCAGATATTTTTCTGTCTAGGCAGGTACTTGCATGGCTCCGTAACTGAATGATCACAGTGTCAGTGCCCTATTGACTTGCGAGGCAACAGGATCTGGCCCTTTTGTAGTGTAAAATGTCTGAGGTTTTTGCTTTTTATTGTTACCACTGAAGCACTGACAGAAGCAATAATGCAACTGCTGCTGTTCTGAGAGAAAAAGACTAAAGCTGAAGAAAAGAAGACAAAATTTATGAATGAAAGAAAACCCAACTTCATTATTTTCCCCTTAAAAAAACATGTTGCCCTTCTATTTGTTTCCATGAGGAATTACTGCTTGGGATAGGAAGTTTTTCTTTCAGGTTTACTTTAAATAATTTTACAACAGTCCTGTTTAAGCTCAAATCCTTAGGTCTTTACTCTGTCTTTTATGCCAGCAAAATTCGCAATGAAATCAATAGGGACTTTTTTCCTGAGTAAGGCATGAGTAAAGACTAATCCCCATTGAGTTAATTGGGAACTGAGCCTGAGTAAATGCAGGGAAAAGCCTGAGTTGTGGCTTAAACCCCTTTCCTGTCAAATAATTGTCGTGTCAGACAATGGGATTGATGATCTTTAATGCACTGGAAACACTCTTCCATACCGTGGCTCAATGCACACCTGAAGTGTCTTCAGCCATCATAACACATGGGCTTTTGTACCTTATTGCTTAGTTACTTGCTTTTCAGAGACTTCAGCAAAAACTCAGTCACCAGTCAGTGAGTTAAAGGTGGTGTCATTTGTAGAGATTTGGCTTTGACCTGGAATTTCCATGTTTTTGTGGGTTTAAGTCAAACCTTAACATTACTTCTATGTAATGTTTTTGTGGTTTAATGTTCTTAGGCTTTTTGTACATTATTTCTTTTCAGTTCTGTCAGTGAAGTGTATGAAAGTTGACAAGTGTAAATATGTAGTTAGACAGTTTAAAAAGTGTATTATTTACTGATCGACCATAATGGCTCCTTGGAGCCATTATATTCAATCATATCATGTCAATCTGCCGCAGTTATTATGATGATAGTACAGATATGCATATTTTTTAAAGAGAAAAACATTGTGCGTGTGTAAAAGCTGTTTTTTAATTGTCAATGTGCTTTTTTAAAAAAATCAGTAGTTTAGCCAATAGTACGGCTAACAGCCTAAAAGGTAAGAATAAGCTTATAGGAAGACTAAAAAAAGCTATCGCTGGCATGCTTAGATAAGTGATGGCTTATTTCTAGCGTGGCTGGTTTGTCATCCAGTTTTAGAGGAAATCTAGAACCTGTAACTCGAGTCTTGGCAGGTATAAAGCTTTCCATTAGATCTCTGCATTTTTTGGGTCTATTCCTGTATAGTCTACCCTTGATATCCTGGTTGTGTTTACGACCTTAGCAAGTGGCTACTGTGTGAATACAGTGCCTATAGTAGTGCTGTGTTCTTCCTGTAGTGTGCCACAAAAAGTACCTTAGGGAGAGCTAGACTTAGGAAGAGAGGTTGTTGAGTTGTGTGAAATAAAAGAAAGCACAGACTGTGTGCTGAAGATATAAGTAGTAGATTAGTACGTAGTAGACTAGTTTAATTGAAGAGAGAGTTGGAAAGAAGTGAAAGAGCTAAGTAGAGTCATGCTGGCTAACGGGAACAGGAAACCTTTAGGAGAGGAGATCTGAAGAGAAGGTCCAGGAATTGGTGATATGGAGATAGGGAGCAAGTTTGACCTAGATTGGGCTCCATAGGTCACTAGTAGACTCTCACGGGGTGTGTCAGGGAAGTCCTTGCCCCAGGAGAAATGATCCAAGCGAAAGCTAGTATTTGGTTATTGAAGATGGAAAATGTAGAGAAGTCAAGAAAGCTACGCACAAAGGGCCAGATACTCAGCTAATGTAAACCATTGATGGTCCATTGCCTTCAATGGAGCTACTTTGATTTATGCCCTTTGTTTTCAAGGCCTCGGTTGCAAAGCGAGACTCACTGGCACGGTGCCTCCTGCTGGTCACCTTGGGAATTAGCTTGATTCCAACCCAGAGTGCCCTCTGCAGCCAGTGGCTCACCTGCCTAAAGTCCCTGTGTCTCTCCCAGACCACGGTGCCCCTTTTCCTTGGGGTTCTTCCTCCAGCAGTAACCCACAGTCTCCCCACCTTGCCTCAGTGGCTACTGCCAGTCATCATCTAGCACCCGCTTACGGGGGCAGACTGCAGTCTGTAATGGCCACTCATTGGCAAGGGGTTAGGACTAGCTGCCTCTGCCTTTTCCTGGATTGCCCCTGTACAGCCCCAGTACCACCTTTAGGCCTTGCACAAAGTCTGCAGCCTGGGGAGTTGCCAGGCTGGAGCTCCCCAGCTCCTTTTGCCTTTTCCCCACCACTACTCTACCTCAGGTACCCTTGTCTCCCTGGCAGCCAGGTGGTCCTCTCTCCAGAGCTAGAGAGAGACTCCTCAGCTCCTGGCTCACAGCCCTTTTATAGGACCAGCTGTGGCCTGATTGGGGCATGGCCCCAGCTGTGGTTGCTTCCTCAATCAGCCTAGCCTTTTCTCTCCAGAGTGGTGTAACTGCCCCGCTGCAGCCTCCATGGTGCCATGTAAGCTGAAGTTGTTGTATTTTGTGTGCTGTACACCCATTTAATGGACAGGAGGCTTCCGGCTACCAGATAAGCAATGAGGCAGATGCCATTTTGTGTTTAATTTCAGATGCAGACATCAGAGCAGGTTGTATTCTTTGTCTATTCGACTCAGATTTGGGGACAAATTCTGCTATGGTACATTAGTATCAGTTTTGTTACTGCGGATTTGCACTGGTCTAAATTGGAGCTGAAATATATAAATTATTTTAGAATAAGGAAACACTTTATCTCCCACTGAAAATCAGGTAGTTTGCTCTCTAAGTGTTCTGGGGAAATATACCTAGAGGACACTGAATTGAAATGTACTCCTAGAATGGTCAGTAGCTTGAAGTGCATATACATGTGTATTTGCAAATCTTGCAAGAAATTCAGAACATTATCAAGGTAACAGGTTTTAAACTAACCAGAGCAACAAAGGATTTTTTTTGTCACTTCTGGGGAAATCAATTCTACTTTTCCCCAGGAATTTTGATAAAAAATACTAGGTTGCCTTTAAAGCAGTGAGATAAAAGCAAGCAAAAGACATTGCCTGTCTATAGTCTTCACTCTGCCTCAGACATATGGGTCGTATATTTGAGGTCAGGATTGAACCTTACATTTGTGAAAACTTGGCCAAGGGAAGTCAAACTTCACATTCTTTTAAGATTGGCCTGTCTCCCCCAATAGTATTTTGAAAAGTTACTCCTTGAAGTTTCAGTAGCTAGAGTCTGAAATACTTTGAGTGCTCCTACTGGGGTCATTAATTTTTAAGTTTGCTATTGAAATATTTTGTGTAGCTATATCTGATTTATTAAAGAACTATAAAGCATTTACACACTCAATGATGATTCAAAAAAGGAGTAGAGTAATTCAGTTTTTGGACTCCCTCAAGTGCGATTGGCTTCCCTTCTGGGGAGCTTATTTTAGGGAAAAATCAGTGTTAGCTGAAAAACCTTCCATTCTAAAAAGACAAAAATTCTCCTACTTGTGAAAATGTGTCTTGGCAGCTGCTTTAACTTCTGATACAAGACTTAACACTTTTCACTAAACATGCATGTTTACCATGGCAACAGCTACCTTACGGGCCACACGTTGGGAGTCTTATATGTTGTTGCAGAAACTTCTAACCAGTTGCGTTTTGATGATTCCTCCTTTCTATTGGCAGAAAGGGCCTGTGGTCTTTTTTGGGGGGGCGGGGGGGCGGGAAGGGGTTGGTAGTTGCTCCTTGCATGGCCCTCCCGTTGACATCAGAGCAGCTGCAGAATTAAGTTGAATGTAACTGAAATGCCATACACAGAAAAAAATAAAACCACTTTACGTCAGCATATGCTGCTCAGATATGCACCTTCACCTCTCATTTTCTAAAATCTTTTGTGCTCCTTTTTGACATCTTTTGTTTAATAGGTTAGTTTTGTTAGCTTTTTCTGTACCACCCATCATTGGGGTAGTGAAGTGCCGGGTTTTACTCGGCCCTTAAGTTCCGCTTCTCTAGTAGTGGAACATGTAGAAGCTCCCCAGCTCTCCTTGATTCCACAGTCACGCAGCTGGTTTCCTATTCTGGACAAGACCTCCTCTGCCTTCCTTTTGTAAGCCACCATATAAAGCCAATTTTGCTCTTGCAGAATTGTTTTCCCTCCTTGTCTAGGGGTCTGACTGCTGTCTGCCCATGGCCTCTTACCATTCTCTCTCAACCCCCTGTCTCTTCTCATTTTCTGGTGTAGTCCATTTTGGGGGAGATTAATTCCATCGCACTTCAGAGGGACTTAAGAAAAGCCAGGTGAACATGGCAGCATGGTGTCCTATGAGATTGTCCTTTTGACAAATACAAAGTAACCCACATTGGAAGGAATAGTTTGAAGTATACCTAGATGTTGCTGGGTTCTAAATGAACTGCAACCACTCAGGGAAAAAGGACCCAAGTGCCACTCTGCCACAGCTCAATGGATACTTCTCATGGAGCAACAGCAGGCAAAAAAAGCAAATAAAATGTTAGCATGTATAAAGAATGGGACAGAAAATCTATAATGCCATTTTATAAATTAGTGGTATGGCCTGGAATGCTGTATTCTCTTGTGATTAACCTCTCTTAAAATTAAACAAAAGTCCAAGCTACAACTGGATAGAGGGGAAGCAGAGACTGGGGCTGGTCTGGAGAGACTTCTGTAGAAGGAGAAATTGAAAAGCTTGGGGGTGTTTAGTTTTAGAGAGGAGGTGAATAAGAAGGGCAATGATCCAGGCATACAATGTTATGAACTGCATATAGGAGGTAAATAGGGTGCTGTTAGCTATCTTTTCTAATAATACAAGAACAAAGGAACATTCAGTGAAACTACAAGATAGTGATTTTTTTTTTTTAATTGAAGAAAGGAAACATTCCCCCTCTTCTCACCATTGCAGAATGGATCTGTGATGGCCACTGCATGTTGTAGAGATCAAGAAGTGGATGAGCTAGAAGAAAAGGGATGAGTAGTATTCGGATAATCAACATCAACAGTTACATTAAATATGAGTCTTGTTTAAAGCTAGAAGGGATAGAAACCTATGTGCTTCAGGACAAAGTCAATCTGTAACTGAAGCGGTTAGGATGATTCCTCCCTTATTCAGGTTATTTCATAAACAGCAGCCTACAAAGGGTTTTCTTACCCCTTCCTCTGAAGCATCTGATTCTGGTCACTGTTAGAATACAGGTTACAGGGGTAGAGAGACCATTGCTCTGTCCTTCTGGTAGTTCCTATTAATGCTTGGTGACTTAGCTTAAAATACGTTGTCTAAGTGCATGTGTTAAAAGGACTTCTCTAGCCCGCTCGTGTTTCCCCTCTATAGGAGAGGGGAACTGACCTCCTCACCCACCGGGCATTAGCAAAGGGGCCTTTTCTGCCCCTTCTTAAAAATCATTAAACTGAATAACATTTAAAAAGTTCTGCGAAGCAGGAATTAAACCCACAATCAAGAACTTAATCTACATGCTCTATAGAGCACCCTAACCTCTAGTGGTATGAGTCTGATTAAGAATAATAATCCCTCTTTAGCAATCCCTAGCATGGACTGGCAGTGGGAATAGAATACTCTGCTCATTCTGTGCTGCTAGCTCAGTGCTCCTGTGATCACAACTGACTTCTGTCAGTTGCTTTTGGTTGCTTGTTTAAATTTTGGCCCTTACTTGATAGTGTGAATTTGACAAGCTGCGTCCAGCCAGAATTTAATTAATTTTGTTTCCTTTCTTAGAATAGTGGCTTTCCTAACGTGTTACATTTGTTTCCATTTTGTTGGAAATTAAAATTAAGTGCTTCAACTTAGTGGATTTTATCCTGTACAAATATATTTGTTAAAATCACTTTAGCCTGTATGTGTGTGACTAAGAAAAAGGCAGCAGAGTAGGAGGAAGAAAAATCTTTTTGTTTTACTTAAATCAAATACCCAATTGGGATTTCAATTATACATGAATATGTTTGTTACTAAGGTGACTGGAGTGTCAAGGTTATATGGATGTAGTACTATTATAAACGCAATGATAATGCAAAAAAGAAAAATAATAATGTTGGCTAAAATCATCATATTCTTAGATCATAAAGTTGCACAGCATCCTACATTTCAGATTTGGTTCTATTAAATTACCTATTTAATAATTTGAATCCAAAGTTATTTTTATATTGCAAATGTGTGACTGCAAGGTTATTTTAAGATATATTTATTAAGGGAATGAATACAATAAGACAAGTCATTGCAGCCCACATATAGTTTGACTTTTCATTTTATGATGTTTCAATTGCATATGATTACTGAATGTAAGTTTTAACTTTTACAGGGGTTCATTAGAGACGCACTTGTGTAGAAAGAAATTCAGTGGAAACGTGGGATTTTTTTTTCTTAAAGCACTAGAAGTGTAGTGAGATATGGGGCAGCCTTATTGTAACATAATGCCAGGTGTCGGGAGTTTCAGTTCTGAGCTTGGACACTCATTTCTTGGATCGTCAAGGCTGGACAGATTGGAGAGGAAACTTGCTCGTCACCTGGGATGGCGAGTTAAGTAACTGTGGAAGGAGCGACATCTGCTCTGATCAATGCAAGGCTTCTGAGTGGGGAAGTACTGTGGGATCCCGGAGCACTGGCACTCATCGCCTGCTTCCTGAATAGGGTGCAGGAGAATGGTGTTGCCCTCAGCCAAAGTGGTGGAATAGGCTAGGATGACTAATTGCACAGCTGAATGCTGATGTTCATCATGTGCCTTTTGAAACTGCATGAACACTGTGTCTAGTGAAAAATGAGGGTTCTTTGCACCTATGGAATTCCATTTTAATAGAGCGTTCCTAATAAAACAATGGACCTGTTCCATTAAAACCAATCTTAGCAGGCGGCTGCTGGGAAAATGATCATTGGGGGCTTGCTTAAAGGAATAAATGTGATAAATGAATGAATCTACCCTGTGGTTAAAATAAATGCTGTGATGCTTTGGGTGAATGCTAAACAGAAGTAAATCACGTATAGTATTTTTAGCTATGTTGTTTATTAGTGTGTTTTTTGTAAAAAATCTATAATCAAATAATCCTGTCTCCAATAGGAGGAATTCTTCTATTCAGAGCTAGTTGTGACATTAGCTGTTCACTTCTTGTCTATTCTGTGTCACTTCCAACTAATAATTTCTCTTGTGATTGGAAACCTGAAAGGCAAAGTAAAGACAAAGGGAAGCATTTCTCCCACTCTGGGTAGAAGAAGGGAGCGAAACCTTCATCCTCAAACTTTATGCAAGGGATGCTCTGCCCTCAGGGGGCTAGTGGAGCCAGTTGATATCCACTGCTTCAATCCCATCCTGCTCCCAAACTCCTCTCTGCTCTGCAGTTGATGGGAGCCCCATACAGAATACAGCTTTATGGTTTTCAGAGGGGTGTGTATAGGTATCTCCTGGGCAGGATTTCTACATTCAGCCTCTCCTCCAACCAGAGGAATTGTACCAGTTTTGCCCAACTCAATCTATGGAGTATATACCAATTTCACTGAAGATCTAAGTGGGAATCTTTACTGTGTCTGAGCTTTGGAATGGGCCTTAAATGCAAAATTTTGCTCTTCCCCCTCCCCCTTATGGATGAAACCTACTGGCAGTGATTGCAGAGGCATGGATAAAATAATATGAATGTGGAGGGTGAGAGAAACTGGGAAAATGCACGGTGGACAAGACCCTACCTTTTGTGAACATTTTAAATTGGTTACTTCCTCATAGAAATCTCGAATGCCTGAATTTTATTCTCATAACTCGAAATGTGCCCATCAAGTGGAACTGGAAGAAGAAGATGGGCTTCCATGCCAGGAGGTAGGCTGCGAGGTTGCAAAACACACACTCACACTCACACTCACACACTCACACACTCTCCCTCTCTGTAATCTCTTTGAGAGTTTGGCCCACTTGAAAAATCTCCCTTGCCACCTGCTCACTTTTAATAACCTCTGCTGTGCTGGCTTATTTGGAGCTTCTTGGAGACCTCCATTGGTATGTGAAGCCCTGTGATCAGCTGCTTTGCCCACACAGTGGTGTGGTCATAAGAGTTTTTCCTGTTCCTTTGCACTTGGATGAGTGTCACCATTACTAAGAAGGGTATTAAACACCTGTGGAGGAGAAAGAACTAAAGTTGACTTGTGGATTTGTTTTATTTCAGTTATATGCTTCTCTAAGGAGTGAAGCAACCATTGCTCCTACCATTCTTGTTTTCTTGACCTGTTTGTTGGTGTTTAACTCTTTTTAAATAGTGGTAGCTGTTGCTGATGCTTATAGATTGTACTTGCAGCACCTGAAAACAGTAAACTGTCAGTTGTTTATCAGGAAGAATGTTCTCCATTTGGGCACTTCGTTCAAATAAAGGTAGAAGGAGTTGGTTTCATTCTGCAAGAGTACAATAGTCTGCCCCTACACTGTGTCCAGAAATACGGTTTTCCTTAGTTTTACCACCTCCCACAACAACAAAAACCAGCTGAAAAGCAATGACACAAACAATTACATAATGAAAAATAAGGAAACTGCACCTTCTAACATAACTACCAGTGACCATATAATGTTTTAATAAAAACTGAATGTAATTATATTTCCAGGTATTCTGTACAGCAAACTGCAGGAGGAAGTGAACAGCAGCTGAGAGAGAACAGACTTTGCTTAATATAAACTTCAGAGTTTCAAACATTCCTGTCATGTGTCCATCTAACAAATGAGGTTTGATCAGTTTAGAGCAGACTAGAGGGTCACTTCTGATCTTCAAACCCATGTATCATTTCTTGTTCATTCATCAGTAAGACCTTAAGCTTGTGCCTCACTCTCACAAAAGAGAGATTTTTGCCATGATGCCTACAAATCACTCCTGTCTGGCAGTGGTTAATCAAGTGATGAGCTATGACTTCTGTGAAAATCTGTTTACTTTATGGTTCTCGTTCTTGGTCTGAGGCTAGAACTGGAGGGACCAGAAGAAGTGGATGTGTTGACAGGAAGGTTGTATGAAGGGATGATAAGGATGAGGGTGGAGGGATGGAGGAAAGACCAGGACTGAGGCAAAAGTCCTTAGAAGAAAGGGGGAGGTGGATGTGAGTGCAGGATACAGGTTTGGGGTGGTGGGGAGGGTAGAGACTGGGAAGATTAGGGGGTGAGGGTGGGGGGGAAGGAAAAAGAGGTAGACCTGATGGGTGCTGTAGAAAAAGGAAGAGGAATCCGAAAGGCAAGAATCAGTATAGAAAAGATACAACTTTAATCACCACAGTTTGCTTCCTAAGGGAAAGAAAAGGGAAGATTCAGAAGGCACCTTAAATATCTTCAGTTCCTATCTAATTTTATGATGATCCAGTTCTGGACAGACACAGCTTCTAAGGCGGTTGAGCTGTGTGATGCCAGGATCCTCTAGTCCTCTGAATTCTCAGCGCTTCTCAGTCTGTCAAGGGGGAAAGTAATGAATGAAGTCTCCTGGAAATGTTATCCACACAGATTAAATTCCAAGGGCTAGATCTGGAGCTTTAAAATAAAAAGTCAAATCTCCCAGGGGCAGGGGAAATGGGAGATTTGTACTCCCCCGTGGATCCCCACAGGCACTCTTCTCTGGTATTAGCAAGGGCTGCCCTAATGGTGGCTGTGGTGCTGCTACTCAGTCCCTAAAATCCAGCTTAAGTTTGCTGACTAAGAAAATAAATTAATTGATACAGGATGTATTCTGATTTCTTTCCAGTTACTTCCCCCATATATTCTGCTTACTTTTTGAGGTAACTATCCAATCCCAGTATAAGCTACCTCACTTAATCTAATCCTTATCCAATTACTCAATTTTTATTCTGATACTTTAAAATATTTATTATACTCTTCTTGGATTATCTTCCCTGGAAAACAGTTCCCCCCCACCCCCTTCACTTGCCTGATGGTTTTTCACTTTTTTTTTTTCTGAAGATACTTTTTTTGGCTCTCACCCTAAGTGCCTGAAACTATGATTTGTTCAGAGTTGCAGGTCCCTGCATTTTAAAGAGGCAGACACAGCTTTTCCTAGTTCTCTCAGTTCCTTATGCCTTGTGCCAGAACTCTGCAAACAACTTGACAGGCATAATTTCTTCACAGCCACCAATTAACAATAATCCATGTGACTGAAACAGGCATGTTTGGAGGAAAAGATCTATTCAAAAGTAGATCTTTTAGTGTGTGTGTGGAATATCGGAACTTAAGAACAGCTATACTGGGTCAGACCAATGGTCCATCTGGTCCAGAATCCTGTCCTTGACAGCGGCCAATGCCAGATTCTTCAGAGGGATTGAACACAACAGGACAATTATTGAGTAACCCATCCTCTATTGTCCACTCCCAGCGTTTTGTAGTCAGAGGCTTTGGTACACCCAGAGTATGGTGATGCATCCCTGACCATCTTGACTAATAGCCATGGATGGACCTCGCCTCCATGAATTTACCTAATTCATTTTTGAACCCAGTTATACTTTTTGCCTTTTCAACATCCTCTGGCAATGAGTTCCACAGGCTATTTGTGAGTTATATGAAGAAGTACTTCCTTATGTTTGTTTTTAAACCTGCTACGTGTCAGTTTCATTGAGTGACACCAGTTCCTGTGTTCTGTGAAGGGGTAAATGACACTCTGTCACCCATCTCTATCAGATTTCCTCTGTCATCTGCTTGAGGGGGCCATTTAGGGATATGGGGCCAAACTCTGTTGATTTAATTGAGGATTGGTCCTGCTTTGAGCAGGGGGTTGGACTAGATGATCTCCTGAGGTCCCTTCCAATCCTGATATTCTATGGTTCTATCTCTTTTCCAAGCTGAACAGTCCCAGTCTTTTAAATCTCTCCTATGGAAACTGTTCCGTTCCTTTAATTATTTTTGTTGCTCTTTTCTGTACCTTTTTCCATTTCTAACATATTTTTTTTTTTTTTAAGATGGGGCGATCAGAAGTGCTGCTTAGTTTTGAATTTCTAGCTTTATATTTGTAGGGTTTCATCCTCAACCATGATTTGGCCAACAGTATGGAGAATGGGTGAGTCCATCTCTTTGCTCAGCCAGCTGACCATGGCCACTCCAGAGAGACCAATCTTTTGCCAGTTCTCAACACCTGGCTTCCCCTGTTTTCTTGCTCTCCCCCAATTCTTCTAACTTCAGATGTGGGCATGCCATTCTGAATACCCGGCCAGAAAGCCCTAGTGGGAGATCAAGATCAGGCTAAGTAACTGGATAGTCAGAGTAGTGTAGACTAACTATTCTCCAGCAGAGTACTTTCTCAGCTGGGGAAGTCTACTAGTTCACTGCTTTATGCATGAGGAAGGCTTACCCGTTGGTCTCTTGTGGTGCCACATGATGGAACACAGTGAGGTAAAAGAATTCATTCTCTCTCTCAAAATGCAAGTGAGCCATAAATCACCTACTAATTTAATTTTTTCAATAGAATAAGATTCCCTGCTCTCTCTCTCACTTCCACTTTGTAGCAGATCCATTTAGCCTCTCAAACAAGGTAGAACTAAAGAAATACAACCACATGGTGTACCTTTTTAACACAGTTCTCACATTTGCTCAGCTCTTTCGTAGAATTGCTGGATGGTAACTAGATGCTGCTCATCCTGCCTCCACAAAAAAATGAAAAATAGGATATTTTAACTATTAATAATGAATAATCACATAATTCAGTTCATTTTGTTCAGTTTTGACCTTTCCTTTGTGCCTGCCTCCTCCCTCTGTAAAGTAGGCTGGTTCCTACGGAAACCATGGTATGGGTGGTGCTTAGTAAAAATCTACATGGGCAGTATAAAATCAGTTCTTGCAGAACGTGAGGCTCCTGAATGCTGCCATGATGTCCTTCTGAGAGCTTCATATAATCCGCATCTACCCCTATAGGGCATCTTGATGGGTATCACGACCAGATGTGTAAATAAAACATCATCGCTCTGTAAAACGTTCCAAGTTATTTGGCTTTATTATTTAATCAACTCTGAAAAGTGTCTGTTGTATGTAATATAAAGAATACTTCCTGACACATCTCAAGTCAGGTCATTGGTTTATGACTACTTAGTGAGTTAACCTTACGACAAAAATACAAATCGATTGTGACAAAGTTCCTCTGCCTTGCTTGGGTCCTGTGCTTATTTGCAGATTTGCTCGTCTCAGAGGTTCACAGCAGTCCTCAGTTTGGCCACTTTCGTGGCTCAAATCTGCCGTTCTCTTAGCTAACCTCATCGCTGGCCAGCACGGGGAAAAGGAAGAACAATAATCCCTGCAGTCTCTGCTGATCCACCTAGTAGGTTAGAGAGCAGGCCAGAGACCTTTCTCTCTGGTGGAATCCACGGTCCAGGTCAATTCCTCGGGTATCAAGTAGGAAGGTGGAGGGATGAGGGGAAATCGGGCCCACCTTCTACTCTGGGTTTCAGCCCAGGGCCCTATGGATTGCAGTTGCCTAGAGTGTCTCCTGTGACAGCTGCATGACAGCTACAACTGCCTGAACTACTTCCCCAGGGCCTCTTCCCAACACATTCTTTATCCTCACCACAAGACCTTCCTCCCAGTGTCTGATAACACTTGTACTCTTCGGTCCTCTAGCAGTACACCTTCCCACTCTCAGCTCCTAGTGCCTCTTGCTCTCAGCTCCTTGCATGGGCCCCTCACTGACTGAAGTGAGGTCCTTTTTTAAATCAGATGCTCTGATTAGCCTGCCTGTTTTAATTGATTCTAGCAGCGTCTGAATGGGCTCCTGGTGTCCTAATTAGCCTTTCAGCCTTAATTGGTTCCAGCAAATTCCTGATTGTTCCGGAACTGCCCCTGTTACTTTACCCAGGGAAAAGGGACCTGCTTAATCTGGGACTAATATATCTGCCTTCTATCACTCTCCTGTAGCCATCTGGCCTGACCCTGTCACACCATCTATCCAACTCTTTAACGCTGGTCTATAGAGATTTTCTGAAAAGAAAAGTGAAAGCAGGATAGACATGGCAAAGAGCATGGACTGTTAATTAAAAAAACCCAACAAAAACTAAAAAATCCATACATTCCTTCACCCCTTGTCCCTTAACTACATGTGTGCCACTAACTAATGGTGGGGAAGCAAAATTAGTGGCTTGTCTTCTGTATTATGTCACTGCTGTGATTTTTTTTCACTCTTGTCCTGTATTTTCAGAAAAATCCCTGCAGCCTAGCAGATAACAGAAGTTAGATTAGTATTGATATACCATTAGACAGTCCTATTAATATTGACAGGCTGTCAGTACTGTTCTGCTGCTTTTGTAATACAGGATGTAAACTGATTACACTTTAAATAGAAATGCACTAATCTTATAATCACCAAACATGCAGCAATGGTCTCCACTTTGCTAACTCCTCCTCATCTTCTGAGCTTCCTTTGTCTACTTATTTCAGTTGGTCTTCTTACTATTCTCTGTATCTGGACCCTCCCTCTTTCTGTAAGTCACATGCCCTCTCATGCCTCCTTCATATGCTTAAAACTTGCTGCTTTCAGCTTGCTACACTTTGCTAGTCTCACCTCTGGCATTACATGCTGTCTCTTTTGTATGTGTTACTGCTTTGTCTGGTGTGTAAGTGTGATCTGACTTTTGTCTGCCCTGAGCAGTGCCAAGCAGTTCCCTCTATTCCTTTGTCTTCTGTTTCCTTTCCATCGATTTACCCACCATATGTTATCCGTCAAATGTAGGTTCTGCTCTTGAAGTGTTTTGGGTGCTGTTTCCAAAGGGCTGAACACATCAGCGGTCCCTGAAGTCCATAGGAGTTGAAGGCACTTACTTTCAGGATTGAGCCCACTGTTGGGAAGCTCTGTGGGATAGGGATCTTGTCTTTTTACTTGTCTAAGAAATATAATCCACCTGTGTGGCGCTAATGATAATAGAAACTTCTCCTGTGAAAGTGTTGGGTAATAAGAGCCCAGTCACCTGTCAGGAATGGTCTATAATACTTAGTCCTGCCATGAGTGCAGGGGGCTGGACTAGATGACCTCTTGAGGTCCCTTCCAGTTCTATGATCCATCCACATGGATCCGATTACAGGATCGGGGCCAAAACAGTTAATTATTGTGGTTTTCAATATTTGCGTTCCTTGATGCCAGCTCTCTTGTTGGTGGCGCATGGTTGTGACATTTACAAGCTTTATTTGCTGCCATCTTGAGCAACAGGTTTTTAGCTGAAATTGATGCCATGGAAGAATGAAAACTTGCTATGAGGAGGAGTAAATCCCATAGAAACTGGTGAGAAGCATGAGTAGATTAGTTAGACTCAGGGGTCAGTGTCACTGTGTCCCATGAAGGTGGAGTGGGTTTGTATTTGCAAAGTCCTGGCCAGATGGCATACATGAAAGACCAGCCCTATTCGGATAATGGGTTGGAAAGATTTTGTTTCAAGAAACTTTCAAAGTGATTCGAAACAATAAGCCATAAAAATATGTAAGAACGGTTGTTAATCCGCTTTGACTGTATTCTTTATCCTCACTTGTTCATACATGTGGTGCTTCCCATGCAAGTTTAAAGTTGAATCCTTAGTCTGCTGCTTGTTTTATTAGGCTTGTGTTAATAACACATGTAAAAAAAAAAAAATCTACTGTGGAAATAGCCCTCTTCATTAGAGCTAAAGTTATTTGGTAAATGGTGTAAAAATGTGAATTATGTAACAATGATCACATGTTTTTGTACTGTGCAGCTGGTGTTATCAATAAATTTGTGCCTATCTGTAAAACAAGGTGAAGAATTTACCATAGACCTTGGAAAAATGGGGAAAACGAGTCCTGTTTAGTTCCTCACTTCACTAGCTGTGATGCTACAATCTGCTGGGGTAGCGCTGAAATCCGTGGACGGCAAGGACGGGTCTGCTACACCGTACGGGCCAGCTTTTGCAGATAACTCAGCATATTATGCAGCGATCAGCAGAGCTAACTTCTGCTTCTGTTTTCCAAGTATGGGGATATTTTCAAATGGGAGGGAAGAACCTTTCTCTCTCTGAAAACTATCTAGATGGGATCAATTCACTGAATTATTAATGGTTATTTGGACATTGCTTGGTATGCCATTTTGGTAGGAATCTTCTGTGAAATGAATTAAACAGCTCTGCCATTATATATTGAGTAAAATGAAATACATGTCACAACACATGACAACTTCCCTCAGCTGTGCGTCTGATTAGGTATGTATATCTTTGTCATTGTTGTACATCTGTGAATGGCAGAAGTTGACAAACATCTTTTAAAGAAGTTACTGATAATTACATTTGTGGCTTGGAAGCCACAAAGTGTTACTATGAAGGTAAATGAGTAGTTCTGTGCGTACTATTTAGAATTCTCATCTTTTCTCCATAGGAGTTGTTTCTTCTTCTTGAATGTGCTTTGAAAAAGATCCTTGTGGAGAAGCCCCAGTGGTTCCATAGTTAAAAAGTTGTGTTGAGATTTTCACGTAAAGGAGAATGGAAATCTAGGTTTTTAAATTCAATCTGTGAAATTGTCATCATAACCAACCTGTTGAATTTTTCATCCTGTGTTTTGGGGAGCAAAATGCTGCTAACTTTGAGAGAGAAAAGATCCCCTGTGGGAAATATGGCAGACTGGGGCTCCAGCTGCCTTAGCTGGACAAGGATTCTGTACTTGAAAAACACCCTTTTTCAACATACACCATGTATATGGTAATTTACACATTTCAGACTCTGCATTTTTGAAGGTTGCTGGCCTTAGCCCTGTTTCAGCAAGGTGTGTAAGCATGTGCCTAACTTTAAGCACACAATGAATCTCCTGAATGCAGTGCTGAGCCACCACAGAAGTGGGGCTATTACATAAATTGGGGAAGGGATAGCAATAAAAACAATTCCCAAGTTAGAAGTGAAAACTAACCCTTTTGGCTAAATTGGCTTTTATCTACCTAAAATTTGAAAAAGGCACACACTGTGTCCTCAGCCACATTTACCCAAGCTCACTGACTTTATCGGGGTTGTATAGATGCAAATAATTGCTAAGTTTGTGCCCACACAGATTATGCAGGAAACATGATGTGCGGTGTCCAATACATTCGCCACTAGCCACATGTGGAGAATAGGCTACTGAATTGTGGCTAACGCATGAGCAATGCGTTGGTGTATTGAAGACAGCAGTACTGGAAGACAGGTTGCGTGCCTTGAAATATAACTTGTTAACATGGCTAGGATACAGTGCAAGAGAGACAACAGCATAGACGACAATATTATATTACTGCATGTAATAGTGCCAGGCGCTAGTGCGTATGTTAGTATGTTTTTTTTTAACTCTCTTTTTTGTAATGTGGTTTTGAATTTCTTATTCGCCACAAGTGTGGCTAGCTTTGAATTTCTATTGGACACCATTGTGCTAGGAAGACTGTGTGCTCTGTAAGGAAAATTCTCAGTAAGGCCCTGAATTGGTAACAGGCTCCACACAGGGCTCTGGCAGGCAAAAGGGACAAACACAAATTGCGGGTGCAGGGCCTAAGAAGTGAGGAAACCCTTAGCAACCCAATGCAGGGTGGGCAGGAGCTGCTGCTCCTGTATCGCCTGCATGTGCGTCAGAAGTAATGTGTAAGTGGCTCATGAGAGGGGAAATATCAGGAGTAGCTGTGCTAAACAGAGATCTAGGTCTCAAGTCTTCCCCCCCACTTTCATTTAGAGCCAATTAACGTTTAACATCCTAAAACTGAAAAGATAATCTCTGTAGGAAAATCATCATTTAGGGAAAAACTTTTATTAAAGAAACAGTTTACAATCACCCTCATGTCTGGAATTGTTTTACTTATTCTTCCTACAAGTGACACCTAGGATTGCTAGCTTAACTTCGCAGACGCTCGGTTAAGTCCGTCTTTTTGATTGAGGCAGCTGGGGTGGAGTTTCCTTTGGGAATTCAAGGAGTAGTAAGTGTTTAACTTTTTTTGCTGACTAGTGCTGGTGTGTGGGTGGGGATGCACTGCTGTTGTTATAATAATTGTATTGTTTATGGAATTGTACTTTAATTGATCATAATGGCACCTGGAGCCTGGGAGAAGTATTCTTGTATGTAGGGTTTAAATGCGAACAAGTAAATAAATATAACTGAAGAGATTAAAGATTTTTTCTTCTTAGTTTATTTACCTTATAAATTTAGTAGCAGGTTTTGTCTAGTCAGTTTGTGTTTCCCCCTTATAGTCAGTCTCCCCTGTGTTAACTGTGTGAGTTGCAGTAAAGCAACAAGGGAGAAAAATCACTTCCCAAATCCATCCAGGAGAATATGATTTTCGGACCACACCGATAGACATGTGGGCTCAAGAACAGCTGTTTCATCTGAACATGGTTTCAACTCATTTTTATGAAAGTTCTAATTTTTAGGTTTGCCTCAATTTCAGTAAATTGTTTGTGTGGGATTTAAAAAACAGTATGCCAAAATAACATTCTTGAATTCATGTTAATTGCTTCATGGTTTACTCAGAATAATAACTTACTTGATAACTTTGTCCTCCACATTTATCCAGTGAAGTAAAATTCAAACCAGCCTACCAGATAGAGCCTGTTTTTTATTTGTATGTGGTGTAGCTCCATCTGGTCCACATTAAGGACCCCCAAAAATATATGATTAGCTTTATAGTTCACTGCTAAAGGTGGCAAAGCTGGCTTAACATTTTTCAAATTTGCAGCAAGCATCTCAAAATATTTTCTGGCATTTCCTGACCGTGTTAACTGACCAAAGATTTTCTTCCAAAATGAAATCCAATTGGTTATGTCTTCTTTTCACTTTAAAGTATGTTGTATAGTTTAACTGGCTAAAATAATAGTGAAACCTGGTGTGTTGCTCCATTTGTAGCTGCTGTGCAAGCTACCTAGCTCTCTGAAGACTAGTCATTCTTGAGCCCCAAGACCCTATGCCAGGAAACTTCAGACAACATCTTTCAAAACAAAACAAAACCCTTACATTTTGAGAAATAAAATACGGGCCTATCACTAAGAGTAGGGCTGTTCTCCACAACATAAAACAGCACAAACTGGAAATAATGGAACAGATAAGCAGCGCTAGTTTACGCCAGCTCATAATCTGACCCAATGTGTTTGTTTAAATGTCAGCTTAAAAAAAAAAAAATCTGAGTACATGAGGAGGGGAAAAATCCTACCAAAATTATACCAATTTAGACCCTAATTGTCAAATGGTCTGTATGACTTTAGGGGGAGTGCTGCATGGACCAGTGAATTCACGATTGGGCTGTTGAAGAGTTAATACCATTTGCTACAAGCTTTGGATCAGATTGTCTACTTCAAGCTGCAAAGCCCTAGGAGGAGACTTCTTCCTTGTTTAATCTCTGTAAGGAGTTGCCCTCTGGGGTATGGTCCAAACCTGCTTACTTCATGTGCTGGAAAAAGAGCTGCATAGCAGATATTTGTGTCTCCTGTTATTCTGCACCAGGCCAGGAGTGAGGCTCCCCAAATTGTTTGATGGATTTGTTTTCATGTTTGAGGCTGCGCCGAACCCTTGTCAAAGTTCAGTGGCTGGTGCTATTTGAAGGGATCTTCTGTCTTAACCAGAAGTATTTACCCTATAACACCATGCTTTGTTATAGGAATCCAAAGTCCTGCACAGAGAACAGCTGCAGACTCTGTCCTAAACGGTCTCATGACATGAGGTTTCATGTAAATGAAACATGGTTTTAACTGTTCATATGTTGCAGTTTTCCTTCTAGCATTTGATCCTCCTTCTCCTGAACCAGTTCCTCAGACCTTCTGCGACCTGCCCCCAGTCCCAGTATAACAGCTGACACTACGATTCTGGAAAAATATCAGATCTCTACACAGAAGAGTGCACTGTTCCCTTGCTATCAATACTAGAACTATATCCAGAGCTATTGGTTATTGCAATATACATCTCATGTATGGAACATGGATCTCTTTCTCTCCATGTCTATCCTGTCTGGGAAGCTGCCTGAAGCCTAATGTACGTGTATATCATGCATCTTAACAGTCCATAAAGATTAATGATTACATGCATAGGGCTTACTTCTGCACTGCAGGTAGCACTGGGAATTTTCCAAAAAGTGCAGGATTGGGCCCTTAATCAGGGTTTTTTTTAGCTACACCCTTCTTTATATACTTGACTAGAAGTGCCAAGGATTTTCAGGAGTTGGATTGAAGATGTTTTGATGTTAACTGTACTTTATTTTTGTGAGCAATGTTTGTGGCTTAATTTGTATAGTTTTGTAATGGGCAAACATAAACGTGGTTATCCGATTACAGCATGAGTGAATTTTTTTTTTTTTTTTTTTTTTTACAATAAAATCCTGAGAAATTCAGTTGCCTGTCTAATAAAATTCACATTTCTTTTATGGATTAGTCTATTTTAATGAGCATTTTACTTGTACAGTAGTACATTAGCAAAGTGTCTCCTGATTTTATGTAGCAACTGTTTACATGCTGGTTCAGAGAGGCCTAACACCAATTTTTTTTTCTTCCAGTTCTTAAGGTGGAGTATTTGAGTGAGAAACTGTCAATACTAAATAGTGATGTTTCTGAGTTATGAAGGGGCCTTCTTAATATCAGAGAGCTGTAATTCATCCTTCTGAAAAGGAGGGTCAGTTCTGACAGGAAGTGAGAATAAGGATTCCATACTAGTTCTGTTTGAGCTTCTTCATAGCAGAAAGCTGTGCCAAACTGCACTGGGTTTAGAGGATTAAGCAGCACAGCTTTGTGATATTGACTAATAACAGTTACTTGAATGCTGAAGCAATATGGTACCTGGGGAACCTTGGAATCATTGCAGTGTTATTACTCCCGAGGTGTTCCGTGGGCATTGCTTTACGGGCACAGTAGCTTGTGCCTGTCATAGCTTTTAAGGCCAGCAGGGACCACTGTGAGCATTCTGCATTACACATGCCACAGAACTTCTTTTGAAATATAGTGTTAGCGTGACTTTACACAATGGCGCAGATGACGCACAACGGTTGACAGTGGGTGGGAAGGTGGAGGGGAGCACATGTAGAGTTACCATCTTTGAAGTGCAGGAAAAAAAAAAGGGTATCCCTCCTCAAGGCAACTCGAATGACCATGCAACTCTGTAAAAGCCCCTGCTTCAACAGCCGCCTAGTCACCTGGCAAAAACGTTAAAAAACAAAACAAAACAAAACACAAAACAGTCTGCCCAGTCAAATAGCAGCCGGGTGGTAACCCGAGGCACATGACCTTTTCATCTCTGCTGCCCCCTGTCGTCTCACTCTTTACATGCTCTCCTCCTCGCTGCCTCCTCCCACGCTGACTGTCCCCTCTCCGCTTTGCCCCTTCATCTCTGCCCCCGCAGCCCCACTACTCTTCCATATCCCCAGATATGGGGTATGCTTGTAGTGTTATGCTGAGAACAAGCCCTTAGCAGGAGTACTCAGCACACTGGCTGGTGGTCTCCTTCCATCCCCACTGACCTGGCTAGCGCCCTGGGAAATCCCAGACCCTCCCACATGAGACGCTGCCCAGGGGGAGGTGAGCCCTGCGTGTGCCAAAGCCGCCCAGAGCCCCGTGCAATGCCAGCTCTAGGGAGCCTCTTGAAAGTCTCTGCCCCTCAGCTAATCACAGGAGGCCATTTCCAGCCTGTTCCTGCCCTGATCTCACAGGGTCTTCAGCATCCCCTTCTGAGCCACCAGAGACTGGGCTCTGTGCTGCTGAAGCCTCTGTAGTCAGGTGCCCCCGCCTGGTGTACAGTGCCTCCTTAGAGCTGAACTCCTTCCTGTCCACTCTGTAACTGGGGGTCAGGAGGCGGCTGGGTTATGTTGGTGGTCAGCAGCATTCTGGAGGTGTTACCTGCCTTTTGGCATTGTGTGGGTAGGAAGGGACAGGAGCTGCATCCAGGAGCAGAGGGGCGAAGGGGGAGAAGAGATGAGCGCCGCAAAGACACGGGCCCCAAATTACTCCCCTCCCACGGTGCTACAAGGCGGCTGCTGGCCATGTTCTGCTGTGAACCTGCCCTGGCAGAAAGCTGGGGGGTGGGCGGACGGGGGATTAGGACATGACCCAGCATGATGCCCTCATGCTTCACCTCTGCACAGTGGGGTGAGTCCTGACTCTTTCCAGTACTCCTCTGGGGATGGAGGGATCTCCCCAATGCAGTTTTGCTATCTATGGAAGTCAACGATTCCTAAAGCGATTCAGGGCCATCCCGCTATCATATGAGCTGATGAAGCCCCAAGGCTGTGGTAATGGCCACTCTAGGCCGAGGCTTTCATCCTTACTCATGCTGAATAGCACCCTCCTGCACAAGTGATCTCATTGATTTCCGCTTGTGGAGTGAGGTGCTACTGTGCATGGTTGAATGTGTCAGAATCTGACTGTTTGTCGCCTGTGGGCAGCTATTTCTTCTACCACTTACAAGCCCCTTGAGATCTTGCTAGCTAAGTGGCCTGGCCACAGGATTTTTCCTGGTCCAAGAAATGCATATAGACTATGTGTTTGCAACATGGAGTAAAAGACGCTGTACTTTGTGACAGGCACACATCTCACTAGTAATACAAAATGTGTGTTGTACACAGAGGTTTATAACTTTAAGGCACCATTTTATTACTTCTCTTCTACGTTAAATAGAATGAAGTGGGTAGCTTCACTAAAACTTAAACGCATGTCAGGCTTGAATATATTGCAGCCTCCTGTGAACTCACCTTGTCCATCTCTCCTCATGAAGCTGAACCAAAGCTTTCTTTCCTGCTTAATATTGTAATTTTGGGTAAAGGCTGTGTAATAACTTGAGAAATGTATGAGAAGATCTTGTGTTAATACTGTATAAACCTCCTTTAACTTCAGGAGGCTTAAAATCAAATTTGGCAGAGCTTACAAGGGCAATGAATATGGAGACTCTTGACTCCGGTAACCAACAATGTATGCTGAAAAACTTCTAGTTTTCTCTTATTTGGTTTGTATTAAATATAGCTGCTAAGCTGGCCATAGTGTTTACATTGTATATAGCTGCCAAAGGGCAATGGTATTTTGTGGTGTTAATGATCCCCTCTAAATTGAGCTGTATTTTAATTTTTAGAATATGATTTGAAGCCTAGACTCTGTGTCTGCAGGTGAAAAATGTGTGTGATTTCAGCCTGATCTTATAAATTTTAAGGTCATACATATATCACTATTTTTCTACCTGTATAGGTTAAAATGGGCAAGAAGAGTAATATCCTAGGTAAATACATGTGTTTCTTCAGTTTTTTGAGAAAAAGAGGGTGCTAAAGTAGATTAATTGTGGAACTCTAAGAATACATGAACTCATCTTTAAAAAAAAATCGTATTTATCAAATAAGTGATCTCCTAAAAATGAATAGACTGATATTTTTAAAGCATTTAAAGTTGAAACGTGTTTTAAATTCTAAGTCTTTTAAAATCAAGGTAATAATTATTCCTAACAGTGTATCATGATCCATAGTAAGATTCCATAAGGGCGCACACAGAATGAAGCATCTGATTTTTTTTTTTTTGATTTTGATTTTTTTTTTTTTTTTTTTGGCATTCTGTTTGTGACAATTACACGACTCTTTATTAACTGTGTCTGGAAGAACGCAGTGTTACGAGATGAGGAGAGATTTCCTTCATCTGTTACCCTGTAGGTAATTTTTGTGCTTTTTCCAGTATTTAAGTACCTCTTAACTGCTTGCTGTCCATCTGTATACCATTCATAGTACTGTAAACTAGTATATGTAGCATGACCTTGTAACTTGCTTTGTTTGTGCATCTGCCAGTACAATATGCTGTCTTGCCTTTAAATGCAAATATGCTACATCCAATACAGAGCTCCTTAGTCAATAAATAAATTGAGGTAAAAAACTGTACCTAATACCCATTTAATTTAAATTCATTTTATAAACATAAAGGCGCCTTTTAAGAGAAGCTTTAATTCAGACTAGCACCTTGATTTGTGGTTGCCATGGAGAATCAAATCTGTCATTTGACAAGAAAAGTCACCCATTTATGACAGCACTTTATCTTGTCTCTCCAGGGGAAGAAAATGTCAAAAGTGAGAGCAGAAAAAAATAAAGCCTTGAAACACCAGAATTTCTTGATTTCATTTTTATTATTCAGCTATCATATCCTTTCTGATAATAGCAACTTGGTGAAAATAAATAATGTTCCTACAGTAAAATCAAATATTTTCTATTGGAATGGACAGGGCTCTTTGTGATTGTCAGTGCTGTGAAGTCTGGCAAGAAATAGTGTTATTAGATAAACCCACAGTGCCCAAATCCCATTTTCTTTTCATTACGGTGTCAAAATAATTATACCTGTGTAATTTGGGTAAGAAATTGGAGAATAAGTAAAATGGTCCATTGGAAGAAATTGCTTTAAGCTTGTGCTCGTTATAGGGTGGGGTTTCTACACATTGAAGGGGAAAAAAATGATGAAAAAGTATTTATAATTTCCTTTGAATAAAGATGTCTGGTTAGTCTTTCATATTTGCAACAAAAAGGGAAGCAAGTGCTGTATTCTGTTAAGGCTGTTACACACACCCATGTGCTTTACAAAACAGTGAAAAGATGCAGGAGTTTTCTCTTAATGCTTTAGAGATTTTGACCTGAGATTCACGAAAGGAATTTCAAAGACACGAGACGAAATCCTGCAAAGTATTTCTATTTTGTAGGATTAAGAAATTATAAGAATGAAGTAATTGCCAGGGCTGGGCAGCGATTGATTGGAGGTCAAAATGTTTGTGTGTATATTTAGTACATAGAGACACCTAGTTGTCCTCAGTGAGAAAACACTTACTGTAAAATTGCATTAGTTTTCACATAAATCCAAAAGTGCTATTTAACCAGACTAAAATGATCCACACTATGTCTCTTTCGTAAGACACAATTTTTGCCTCTAACAGCATTGTACGGTTTGATGTGGCTGAGGAGTAATCTTGTATCAGTGTGATAGTATTATAATAGAAAGCCCTTTAGTGAGGGTTTAGTGTAAATATTGGACTGGTAGGGGAGCTGCTTTCTGGAACAGTTGTGCCTGGGCGAGATTACAAAAATGGAGAGAAAGGAAAGGGTTGAACTCTCTCGTTTCCTTGAAATTGGCTCACCGTGCTGGATTCATAGCCAATGCGAGTTGGGATCTGCTGTGAGAAAACATGCAGCACAATAGCTATCTTCCCTCTTCGCATTTAAGTTAGCTCAGAAGGGTTGTTATATGCTAAAAGGAAGAAAGATGAGGGGAAAAATAGAGGAGAAACCTCAGGGAAATGTACCTGCAAATAAATTCCAACAAAATCTGTTTGTATTCTCACACGTTTTGATTGCCCTCTCTTTATGTGGGACTTAACCACATGCTTGTCCGGAGGTTACTTTGTCCCACTTCTGTGTGCATGAAATTTGCAAATAGAGATACTGTACAGAATATTAGACATAAAATGCTTAAAAATGCTACTGTGGATGCCTGAGCCACTTTTGAAAAGCAATATGATGCTAAATTAAGGCTGGCAAATCATCTTTAACGCTCCTTTCATATTTGACTTGCATCCCAGGCAGTTCTGTCCCTGCTTTTGTACAATAGCAGAAGGCAAATTCTGCTCTTGGATGCTTACTTGTAGCTCTTATTGACTTAATGGGGCAGTTCTGCGTGTGCAAAGGTCGAACATTGACATAGGTGGTGCTTTATGCTGTCTGGCTCTTGATGAATATACAATACTTGATTGCAAACATTGCACAAATGTTTCTACGTACGTAGTAGCTCTTATAAGTGAAATAGTTTCCACTGTGATATAGTAATACATGGCACTGTGAAAATATTTTGTCATGGTGGTACTGTAATGTGGTAACGTTGCTCCTTGGGATATCATCTGGGATCAATACGGCTGAAGTAACTGTGGTGTGGGATTACAGAACCTTAAATATTTTTAGTCTTTTGAGTTTAATCCTTTCCCTCCCATCCCAACCTGTTGCTATAACCTGCATCCGAATTGATTTGCTGTCATCTTGTAATTGTAGCCTTGTTTGCATCAACACCGTAGTCAGCATTTTACGGTGATAAATTTGTTAGGAAGTTCCAGAATGGCTGCTGATGAAAGAATTGTCACAAAAAGTATTGTGCATAAAAGTCTACTGGATATGCTAAGTCACATCTATAGGAAAAATTTTCAGAGGCACCCAAGTCCCATGGAAAATCAGGTTACTAAAGGTTCTTAGGTCACTAAGTTTTTAGGACTTAGGTCCTGAATCTAGTTTACAGGTTACTAGAGGTTCTTAGGTCACTAAGTTTTTAGGACTTAGGTCCTGAATCTAGTTTACAAATTTGGGGCCTGATCCTATAAACCCTTACTTACATGAGTAAGGGTTAGGCATAGTAAGGATTTAGATCCTTTGCTTTGACAAGGCTGTTGTTATCTTTTAAAGTATTTAGTTCACATCAAGTTGTAACTGCCTGCTAAATGTTCCTTTAAATAGGGTGACCAGATGTCCTGATTTTATAGGGACAGCCCCAATTTTGGGGTCTTTCTTTTATATAGGCTTCTATCACCCCCGACCCTCTGTCCCAATTTTTCACCCTTCCTGTCTGGTCACCCCACCTTTAAATAATAAAGCCACTTATTACTGTGAGGTTGACCCAGATGTATCCAGTTCCACTATAAGCTCAATCTAAAGCAAGGCACAAGAGATTTTTAAAATAATTTCTAATATATGTAAAAATCTTGAGCAGCTTGTCTGTCTCATTTCCGATGGATGCTGTCTGAAATGGCTGATATCCTGTCCTGAAAATCACATTAATGTGGTACCACAATAACGTAATGAAAGTGACAGAACCTCATTTACATTTCAGAAATAGTTCTCTTGAGTTTCCTGTTCTACCAGATTTTCATGTGTACCTGGTATTTGGTTTTTACCCACGTTTAAAGAGCAATACTTTAGATTTGACCCTCAAAGAACTGAGATGTATATAGGTAATGCTCTTACCTTTCAGAGCGTTTGCTACAGTAAGTACCGGTACAGCAATAACTGAAACAGCAAGTACTGTCTGATGTTTCCACAAAGGTTACCTCCTTTCCTTTGGCTTTCGTAACTTTTTCGTGATAGTTATTGTCGCAGCTACTGCACAGCAAGATTTTTTCACTTGGCTTAATGCTTCATTGAAATTGTACTTCTGTTTTAATAACCTGTTTCTTGAGGTGCAGAAATGCATTTTGAACCTAAAAAAAGTCTGATATACAAATGCTGGGTTTTTTTTGTATATTGTTGCTGTAACAGGCAAGTCCATGTAAACACATACCTAGTAAAGGAGGAAATATGTACTGTATGCTAATTACTTTGCATTACCTGTAAAACCTTTTTACAGGAGTGAGTGAGAGAAGAGAACTAGCAAATTACTAGGAAGGATGAAAAATCACATGGACCATGACAAAAATGTGACATTTCACTCTTTCCACAAATTAGTACAGAAAAACAAAAGCATAATAAAACATATTTAGATATTTAATGAAAATGAAATCTATCAGTGTTTGTGAGCAGCAGATGAAATGCAAATGCCCTTTTTTTCAGTTGAAGAAAATGACCAGAAATGAAGCTAGTGGCAAATTGGTATGTGTCCTTAGTTATTCTAAAACGTAACATCACATTGCTATATAATTAAGTTACAGCCAGGAATGTATCAAACATGTTATTTTCATAGTGCCTGATCCAACTCCAAGTGAAGTCAATGGAAAGACTCCCATTGACTTAAGTTGCAGTTGAATCCTGTCCACAGAGCAAATGTAGAGGTAAGTGTTATTCGGTAAGTCTTCTGAGCATGTGCGCATTACCCATGCTGATAAATCATATTACACTACATGAGGAAAAAACAAATAAGCAAATGAGGAACTGTAATGATATTACAACAACATTTTGTCATATGTATAACCCTTTTTACATTAAAAAATAAAATAAAATGTGTCCATCCAGGCGTTTAGACCGAGTTCATCATCATCATGGTGTAGGGATGCCAGTGAGGATGTAACACACATTTTCAGCAGCATAGAAACTGAATTATGTCTATTATGCATCTTTACAGAGGAAGTATTTTACAATACAATGGAATCCTGAGGTGCCTAAGCACTGCCACACATATGGAACTGTGTGAAACTGTTGATGTACATGCAAGCGGTGGTGACAAAAATGAGCGGCGTGTATGGATTGAGAGCTGTAAAATACCCGGTGGAGCATAAGTTTACCTGTTTGCTATGATAGTTTGGGCTGGTAGCACTACCTGTATTTAAGGTTGCTTAATGCTTTCCGGTATAGAACAGATTTTCATTAACTTTGCCAGAATTTACCCATTTGGGCTGAAATTTTCCATCGTTAATTCAGCCTTAGGAAGACTCTTTTTTTTTTTTTTTTTTTTTGTTTCTTTTTTTTTTTTTTTTTTTTAAATGGCTCAGACATTCCTGAGAATGAGGTTAGGGAAAAAATGGTTTTTAATTAAAAAAAAAATAAAAATCTTAAAGCGGTTTTGCTCAGAAACTCAGGCACCTCCATGTTTTGGAGCAGGGACTTGGAAACGGGCAGAGAGTCTCTGTGGTGTCAGGGATGCCATCCCTGTGAAAATGTGACCAAATTTGTCCAAAGTTATAACCTTCCCAAAAAGCCCAGCTTGCGTGTGCTCAATAAAGTGTTGTTAGAGTTTGCCTCCTAAATTATCAGAGGAATTCACCTGTACTGAGTGTGCTTTAGGTTGCCAACAGTTCCTTATTATAAGAGACACCCCTTATTTTTTTCATCTCTGTGCAACAAGATCAGGAGTTCTTGAGTGCTGCACAAAGCAGCATGAAATACCCCCCGGCCAATGTAGGTGAGTGCTGCTTATTTTTAATACTAATGTTAAGAATGATAATATTGGGTAGAGGGGTGTATTTTTGAAATACAATGTTGGCCACCCTAGGGCCGGGAGCTGAGCAGGATCTTTGGTGTAGTTACTGCTCTGGGGCTACTGGGGGTCGCTGTAGGGTTGGGCACCAGAACTGACAGTATAGGGGCGGCTGTCTCTTTAGTGCTTTCAGTGCTGCCCTACTAATGCTCAGCCTGTGCGGAGGAGGAAGTTGCCTGACTGGAATGCAAGGGGGGAGGGAGAAACAGGACAGAAGAGAAGTTGAGGAGAAGCTGGAGTGTGTGTGTGTGGTGGTGGGAGAGTTTGAGGAAAGCGGGAGGGGGAGGGCAGGAGACAATGCGGATGTGAATAGGAGGAACAGAGGGGAAGGGATCTTATACAGGAACGGGAGGTAGGGAGGTAACAGGTGCAGAGAGGGAAATGGGGCAGGGTTGCTGGGGGGACATGAGCAGAAGGATCTATAACTTCTAGGGCACACGTGCCTACAGAATCTGACATTGAACCTAGGAATCCTGAGTCTCTGCATTCCTTTGCAGTTAGCAAATAGTTGTAAAGTCTACTGGTAAAACGTGTATCCCATCCCCTTCTTGTGATGGTCCACTGAGAGGATAACAGCCTACTGCTGCTACTAGTTACTCTGTTAGTTCAGCTGACAAAGCTCTGCACTGGAGAGCTAAAGGTCCAAACTCTGCTGATAACTCAAGTTGGGAGGCAATATGGTTCCATGTGATGGAACTTCTGTGCTTGCTTGCTTATTTATGCATTTATTTATTTCAGATTTTCTTTTAGATATGTAGTTTTATGCAACTTTCCTAACATTATTTTAAGGTTGCAAAGTCCAGCAGTCAAAATGTAAGAACTGTCAGAGTAAAGGTTGCCTATGTGAACTTAATTTGGGCCCCATGTGAAGCATTATTTAATTGTGTGATCACCAACTGTGTCTTTTTTCTTTCTTTTTTCCCCCATAGGACCCCAGGGTGATGTTGGGCGAATCACTTAAACCAAAAAGTTCACAGTTGGCCATTTATTGCTTCCTCTTTTTCTGAGGGCCCAGTATAAGCCATCTGGGGCCTGATTTGCAGAAATGCTGAGTGCTTACAACTGCAATTGAAGTCGATTTGAGCAGTGCTTTGAATAAATATAATGTGAGTACTCTGAGAAAACAGTGAGGCCCTGGGTGTCCCCTGTTGGTCACCCCAAATTAGTGGGGAACTGAAACACAGAGAAATGAAGGTCAAGTATCCTTCTGTAGAACGGAGATAGCACCACCTGATCTCACAGCATTTGAATCTCCTAATCTCAGAGAAGCATCATGAGTGTTTAAGAAGCACTCATTAAGAGGACCATAGATACGCCCAGGAGTAAATAATTAATTTTACAGTAGACTCTCAATTATCCAGGTTAACCGGGCTGCGGATTAACTGGGATGTCTAAAACAGCAGTCGGCAACCTATGGCACGCCGATTTGGGGCTTCCCCTGCAGGTTCCTGCCAGCCGGGTTCCCGCTGCCTGCCCCAGTGAGCTCCCGCTGCCAGCCTGGGTTCCCTGCACCCAGGATAGTAGCGGGAGCTGACTGGGCCCTGCACCCAACAGCGCAGAGCGGCCAGTGCACCACCTCCCCTCCCCACCCAGGGTGCTGGGCGGCCGGCGCACTCCCCCCACCCATATTTCCTATGGCTCTTGATTATCTGGGATTTTATTAACCGGGTTTAATTTTTTCCCTATCATCCTGGATAATCATGAGTCTACTGTATATTCAGTGCAGGGTTTGGAATGGGGTTCATTAAATAGGGTCTAGGGCCAAACATTAAATGAAGATGAAAAGAAATTTTGAATAACAGTTCGTGACATTCCAGACGTGTGGGGTGGGGTAACCTCTTCCCTATAATTTGCGGTGTCTTGCAGTGCCTTCTTGTTGTAGCCTCCAGCCTGGACTGCTCTTTGCTGACTTCTGCCTGGGCAGGGCTGTGGGGTTTGGATCATGTGTCAATATCTCCATACAGAGGAATCTTGCTACTTTTATATTATAAGAATAGTGGTGACGGGCAAATCATGAGTTTTCAAATGATCTCTTACAAGGCATACTTTGTACAAAGATGATTATAATAGGGTGTAGGGTGTGAAGACCTGGGTATGTTCCGTCACAGCACCCATTCACTGAAGGAGGCTGCGGTCCTGTGGAAAAAAATATGTCCTCATGTCGTTGAAGACTGTATCATAATACATACACACAACGGACATGAATTAACGTTGCACAGGCAACTTTGATCCTGGCATTGCCTAACTTTTGAGTGCTATGTTTTGCAAGTTTAACACTCTTTTAATGTTTTTTTAAAAAATGTAGTTCCATAAAGAATGTACTGCCGTATATTATCATGCTGTGTCATCCTACATTTACCTGACCTATAACAAGTCTTTTGTGTAGTCTTTGCCAAAAGAAAAGAGAAAAAAAATGCTTTGAGCGTTTAAATCCAGAAACTCAGTCCAAATTAAGACCTTTAGTTTATTCTGGGTAGATTGTGTATGCCATTGGAGGGCGGATACTGGAAGTGTGTGAAATAGACCCAAGGCTATGATTCCCCTCTAAGCTTCTGCTTCCTCTTGTAATGGAATAAGAAAGATGCAACGTATTCCAAGACTGCAGCCCTATTCACTAGGGAAGGAAAAGGTGTGTGTGTAGGGAGGAGGCTACAGGGTGTGGAAGGCTGGAGAGAGAAAGGAGGGAGTGGAAGAGGTTATAACAACTTGTCAAGCTTTTCCTGCTAAAATGTAAATATTTGATTTTGCAAAAGGTTGGACACCAGAATTAGTTTTGTTCAGATGCTATAAATCCACTTGGGTCTGTTTTTTGAGAGAAAGCATCTTGAAGCTTTATCTGCTCGTTGTCTGAGAGAAATGGTAACTTGCATATCTGATGTGTGGAAAGTTTTCTGGTGGCGGGTACTGCCTGTGTAAATGGAATAGATTTTATTATATGGGTGGAGAAGTGACTGCTAAGGCGCTCTCTCTACCCTGAGTGCTTTATCCTTTGTCCATATGGAACAGAAAGGAGGTCAGACTGCCCTCTGGAATTCCCCTGCTTAGTCCAGAGAAGTGGGTTTTCAAACCCCCAAAATGTAAGAGAGTTTTAGGGAGGAAGGCTGGGCTCTGAATCAGGAAGTTCGTGCTTTTTAACTGGTGGTGTCACAGGCTTACTGGGTGTCCTTAGGCAAGTCACTTAATCTTTCTGTGGCTAAATGTTCCAGCTGTAAAATGGGGATAACACTTATTGGTTTCACAGGTGTTTATTGTGAGTCTGTTATTTGTGTATTTATGTGTTCGCTGCACCTGTCTCAGTCTACAAACATGTTACAAAACCTATATAGAACAAGGTAAATGTTAAAATGGAACAGCTAAACAGTACTACTCCCATAGACTGTAAAAGGAAGATGCTGGATATGCTTCCATTATCTTCCAACTCCAAACAACATCTTCTGACCTAGTGTTTGTAAAGCACTGTGCTATCCTCAGATGGAAGCTGTAATGACTGTAAGAGCAAAGTAGTGGTGGTACAAAATTCTGCAGGGATGTCTTTATTAGAAGATGGGAAGAAGGCTGGCTTGGAAAAATCTTTCTCTCTTCCACTTTAGCCTGTGAGGATAGGACACAAGCAAAGAATTGATTGCCTTTCTGCTGAACGCTTGATTTCGTCAACAGTCCATCCCCTGATCAAGTCTCAGGTTCAGATGATTTCACACTTACTTTCTTAGGGTTTTCAACCAGTTGTCTTGTTTTCTGCATCATATAAATATTATGGGAATTATAAACGAATTAGACCTTTGAGACATGTATCCTAGGGTATCCTAGAAGGCCAGAAAACCATCATAACCAGCCAGCTGAAGACTGTTGCTTGCAAGCAATAATCTCTGAGTGGAATAGAGTTGTGGCAGTTTTATGACACTTCAATCCCCACTTCCTGCTTAGTTCCCCACAAGTTCTCTTCATTGGTCTTCCCGACAGATTAAACGGAGTTGCATTCTATTCTCACTGTCTGGTTTGTTGTTTTTTTTTCTTCAGTATCTACAGCTTCAGTAACTCCAAAACTTACATCCTGGCACTGGTTGTGGCAACTGAATGTTCATGTACAAAGCTATCTGGATCTGGAGCATTTTAATATAGGGTGGCCATATGATGGCTGTAGCAGTGGGCTCAGAAAGCTCCCCCAGTGAGAATCTTCATACTGTACCAGTTAATTCAACTTCCCATCTTTTGAAGAAACGTTGCTTTCTCTATGAAAAGGTCTCCTGATAACTTCTTTGTAGGAAAGACATGAGAAAAATAACCATTGTCTTTAAAACCCTAGAATTTTTTTGCAAACATTGCCAGATCTCCAACTGGACAAATATATCAAACATAAATCTTTTAGGCTTTTCTGGAGTGCTGTAATATTTCAGCACTGCACGTTGTGTTTGTGAGGCTGGGAATCCCTTGTTATCCCTGGTTTACATATGGAGGAATTGAGGTACAGTGAGAGTGGGCATTTGCCTAAAAGAGTCCTATAGCAGAGTCGGGTAGAGAACATGGACTTCCTGAGTCGTCTTCCAGGGCCATGGCTGCAGAATCCTTCTTTGTATTAGATTGATAACAGTCAAGAAGTCTAAGACTCGTTTACTAGGCTGTACACATCCTGGACACATGCAGCCAGTTTATCAGACGTACAAGCATAACATTTGTGTAGGCATTTATGCCCATGCAGTATTTGTGTAGGCACCTAATATGTACATACATAACAGTGCATCCAGATCTGGTGGTTACCAACACCAGTGGCCCGATATGATCTAACTGGCCACTTGCACTGGCAGTTACCCATGTGCACAGAAACTTCATGGACAAACTGGGTGTTTACACGTGCACAACTTTTTTTTAAGCACACAGGCTTGATTCTTAGAGATGAAGTCTTGGGGTGCTGTCATAAGGGAGGTGGCTTGTTGTGTAGTTAACCACGTATTGAAAGATAATGGGCTTATCTCTAAGAGAGCTTTTTCCCCGGTGGGATTCCTAACTCTATGTGGAGCTTCTGCTATGAGACACAACAATCTTCCATGATTTAGTCATGGTAGAACATTTGATGGGTAGCCGTTGACACAAGGAGTTTTTCTTTTAATGTTAAGTGTTGTAATACTGGAAAATTGTGACGGGTAGCTGAGTGCAAACTAACCCTAGATGATGATGCAGTGACTAGTTATGTTACTTTTAGAAATGTTAAGGCTCTTGTATTGGCAATGGAATTGCATACATAGAGCAGGAGAGCATGGGGTTATTAGCACATGAATTAGGATGTGCAATCGAGTTTACCTACCATTACCTAGTTTGACAGTGTGTATTCGCATGAGCTGCTTTTCTTCAGTCCACGTCTATTGCTGCCTCGTAGTCATGTTTTAGTGGGGGAGGGAGCCTCTTGACACTTTCTTTGCCTCTAACCCCCTGTGAGTGTCAGATTGAAATCCTGTTCTATAGTGATGGTATCTCTCCCTACAACTACATTGTACAGGAGCTATCGCTAGCAGGAGTTTTTAAGCGATTGGATTTTGAATTGCTGCATTGTTCATCTGATTAAATTGTATTTAATTAGCTTTGTGTTTTTGTCCCTTTGTTTCAGTGAAAAGATAACGGGGGTGGGGGGAAGATTAAAAACTGTCTAAATGAAGCTTCATTATTTAAAACACATATAAAAAACTCCATAAGATGCCTTTTTATTCTGCAGACCTTTATCTGCCTTCACAAGCTTTCTGAGAAGGAGTAGTGCATGTTGAGGTTTATCTTTGCTTTTATGTGCAGTAGCCACATGCTTAGCATTGAGCACATTCGAGTTGCATTTCATAGGGTTTTCGCAATCCTTTTATAAAGGGACTGATCTGTTAACATCACCCTCTTTAGATCTAGCAGGCAGGATGTTCTTCCATACAAAGAAGAGCTCACAGTCTTTCTTGCCAGACCAGTAAGTGAATGATTTCAAGGCTGGTGGGCAATACTTGTGTCCATGCGTAACACAGACAGACCACAGTAGTAGGCAGCTGCATGTAATTTTGAACTCCATTCATTGAACTGTAATAAAACAATATAAGCACTGCTTGGGGGAAAGATTGGATGCAGTTATCCTTACACAAGGCTCGGGCATATGAAAGCAGTGCTGGCTGACAAGAGGATTTTGAGATTTGATTTTGATTGAATTGCAGAATTGAACAGGCCAGGAATGTCAGTGGAAGGCTAAATGCCTGTAGTGCCATAAAGTTTTATTCATGTGAGGCTTTCCAATATAAAGTGGATGGATTATTGGAAAAGGTGTCAAGAGACATGAAATAGAAGTGCGCAAAACATAAAATGTGTATATAAGGGTAAAATTACTTCTTGCTTAGTACATAATTAGTTCACAAAAATGTTTTGAGTAATTGTTTATTGTTCATCTTTTTTAAGTTAATTTCTTGCATGGTGTAAAAATGCAGTCCTTCAGTTTCCCCTTCGGATCCTCCTTTAGGGAGACTACATGCTGCTTTTAGAATGGGATTTTTAAAAAAGTGTTCACTGTCTTAATTAAAATTAAAAATGAGCAGAGGAAGGGACTTTTTCTGTTTCTGGGTTGCTTACAAAAAAATAGTCCACCGGATATGATCGTCAAGCAGACACTGAAAACTATTATGCTCAAAAACAAGAGCGGGATGTGTATTCACATAGCACAACACACTGACTTATTTCATAGCTCAGTAATGCATACATAATTAGAGTCAAATTTGCATAGGACAGCTGATATCCAAATTTGTATGACATTAGAGACAGCTTCGCTCAGTTGCAATGGGCTATGAACAGTAAGTAAAGTTGCACAGAAGATTGTATGTGGGTGAACAGAAGTGTGTCATATTTTGTCTCTCTATTCTTTATCCATTTACAAAGTTCTGCCTCAGTAGACATTTATTTAAGCATGTTCTAAATCATATATATTGAGACACTGGAAAAAAATATCCATAGCTTTATTCTGCATGCGCTTGTTTAGAATTACAAAATAAACAAAGAGCTTCAGTGAAATGGACTTCTTTGCATCGAGCTATTTTTCTATTTTTAAATTCTGTGTATTAAAATGAAAGGTTCATTCGGCTTACCTTCCTCAAACTGAGCAGTATCTTATTACATGAGCAGTCCCATTTATTTTTTGTATGAGGCAGTATTAATGTGTAGAATGTGAGCAGAATAGCACCCCAAATTACCACAAATTATAACTTGTAATTATATCTAAATGTACAGTACAGTGTAAATCTTGTTTTCTTTCGGCTAATTCCGTGAACTGTCCCATCCTTCCTTTACACCCCTCCTGCTTGAGGTAGTGAGAGTATGCTTAGGTCTTATTTTATTTGTATTTATTCTTTTTGTAAGCTGAAAGGAAATACCCAAATGATGTTCAGTGTGCTGGATTGTTGTTAAAATGTTCTATTGAATATCTGGATTTTTAAACACTTAGGGAAATAAGTGCCATGTTCTGTGCAGGTGGTAAACCTCAAAGGATTTATAAAATGTGTATTTACCACATGTTCTGTTTATCATTTTCCCCCCTTTATTTTATTTTACTTTCTCTTTCAAAAATAAATGTGATGAATATTTATCTAATCAAATAGCAACTCATTTACAGTGGATTTCTTTGAAGGCAAAGGGGAAGGGGGAGACCCAGCTATAGTCTTTTAATTGTGTGGTACGGATTCCATGATTCTTGTTTGCCTCACGTTTTTCGGGGGTGCACGGAATGGAATATGAGAAGTTGATTTCTGTGTGTTCTGCTAATGACCCTTAAGAGTGTGTCTGTGTCCCAGATCGTGTGGGGATTCTGATGGGAGAGGGACATTCACAAATGTTAGAAAGAGCCTTTTCAGAGTTTCTGCAGAGATTTGTAATACGCTGGTCTCTGCAGCTGCACCATTCTTCTTATCCCCAACCCAACCCTTGCACTGGCTGTGTATCTCCTGTGTTCAAGCAGAGAGGGCATGTGCCGTCATCCTTGATTTGTCCAGATGTCAGTGCTTTGGTTGATGTGTTTAATGTATGAAGAGTCATTTAAAATAGTTTCCAATTCTCAGCCTGAGAGTGATAGTGTTACATTTTTGTTCCAGTTTATTAAGGGAAAGTTAACTAGTTATGCAGCACCTGAGTGGTTGGTGCCTCGCCAAACTGATGATTTTTTAAAGAACCTTTGTGCCAGCTCCATAAAAAGCTAGGTTGGTTCTGAACAAATTGTATGCTGCTTTGTTACAAGGAAAACTGAATCATATGGCAGTGCCAGTTAGTTTTTAAGTGAAAGGCACTCTATTCAGTGTCAAATACAGCCTGCTGATGCTTGCCACACCTGGAGGTCCATTGAGACAAGATTCTCATGATCTACAATGCTTAAAACACATGCAGAGCTCTGAGACCTCAAAGAGCTGGGCACTTCAGATCCAGGATAGGTTAAATTGCCTTATTTGACTTTCTTGGATCTTTCTGGCTAGACTGTGTTTAACTCTTTCCTGAAGATTAGGGGAGCTTTTTTTATTCCTTTGGCTATGGCACAAACGTTCTGGGAGATGTTCTGGGCAATGGGATGATGGTTAAGCTACAGAGTACGCATGGGTTTACCTCTTTGGATGATCTGATTGATGCACATTTTCTGCTTAAAAATTACTGCAGCTGTCCAAAAATCATAAAGCAGCTTCTCAGCCATTTGGCCTGCTCTGTGCTAAATCAGATGGTCGTGATTTCTTATGTGGCCCTTCACATCTTTCAACTGATTTCCAACAAGGCTGGAGAGTATGGACCGGAGCTGGTGCTGATTCTCCTGCATGCTGTCCTGTGGTCCTAGTAAATTAGTTACCAATTATGCAGCGCACATTGAAACAGATCAGTTGCTCCTTCTGCCGTGGTGACTCCCCTCCCATCATGACTCCATCAGTGGTCCTTTACCCGCCGTGAACTCCACCCCAGCTCTAATCCCTGTTTCTTCACCTTCCTGTATTTCCAATCATGCTTTAGCCTGAATCTTTCCTTGATTGCATTGCTCTTAGCACAGCCTCCTAGAGCCTCTTTCAAGACTCTTTTTGGCACCAGAATGCAGCCTGCACTAGATTTCGGAAGGCTTGGGGTTTCTGTTGTTTGTTTGTTTATTTATACATGCATGCATACATATATACAAATCGTCACCCCACCTTGGGGTGCCTTGGCTGGCAAATTCTAAGGCTTTTCCCCTCTCACTTCCCCCTCAAGTCTGATTCTACCCTCACATTCCACATGGGCCAAGGGAAATGAGTTGGTGTCCCCTGCCTGGGAGACCCCAGGCCTCTCCATTTAGCAAGGGCCCTGAGACACACTCCGCATCCAATGGTGGTGGGGACCTGTACTCCCTTTCTCTGTCCACCTCATGTAAAGGAGGATAGGCTTCTTGTGAAACCATTTTAGCTCGAGTTCATTCTCTAACCCCCACCCCGCCTCAGGCCATGAAGGGAGAAGGCTGAGACACCTAGTCACAGGAAGAGCAAGTAAAGAACAAAATAGATGTGTGTGTGGTTTGACCTGGACTTCTGTTGCTGCCACCCGCAGGCCCTTTAGCAGGGACAGAATCCGTGCGGGTCTGCCCATGTGATGTGGGGCTCAATTATGTTGCAGCTGGATAGAACATTTTTTCCCAGCCCTGGTTTTGGGCGTTAAAAAACCCCAGTGTATTGGCCTGGATATGCTTTGGATCAAAGATGTCAATTAGAGCAGATTGCATTCAAATTGGACATGTTTTCTAAACCTTCCATAACAGTGGTTCAATGGACCATTAGGATGGTCTCCTGAACACATCCATACTAGAAATTTTCCATGAAACATGGAAGACAGACACATGCTCTGGAAATGTATTGCTACAATTTTTTGGTCATGAGTTCTCAAAAGCATTAGCTTGACTTAGTCCTAGCATTCCCCCCTCCATCCGGGAAATACATTCAAAGGTTTTACTAAACATAAATGGTTATTTAGAGTTCCATTGGCCTCCAAAAGCTCATGTTGACAATAAGGAAGGAAAAGATCTTCAGCATTATTGAATAATCCCAACTCACTTCTGGAGTGGAAAAGTGTCTTGGGGGGTGGAAATGCTGTATATATTAGCATTCCATGTATTTACTAGTGAATTGCTATAAGTGGAATTGTAGTATAATACTTCAACAGTTTTTCTACTAAATGAACCATCACAAATTGGCAAACATTAACTTCTGACATAAAAAGGTAATTTTTCTTATTTCTGGTAATAACTTATATTGCATTGATCTTATTAGTTAATAGCGTATTTAGACCAGGTGCCTTATTAAGTTGTACAATTATGAATGAATGATGCTAAAATACGTGTACGAGCATTAACACAGTCAAATTTGCTAAGCAGGTTTGCTAAGGCTTAATCCATGATAATTTATTCTTTTTAAATTCTGAAGGTGGTAACTATCTGAGATAAATTAGATCTATGGAGCCAGATCCTCAGGTGGTATAAATTGACATAATTCTGTTGTAGTCACTGGATACCAGCAGAAGATCTGGCCATTGGTGTATCATAGTTTGTGCCTAAATTGATAAATTAATATTGTAAGATAGTTTTCCTCTAATTCTTAATTGTATCTGGAATGTTGTGACATCAGTATGTTTGATATATTGTAACGGGGGGAAAAAAGTCCACTAATACCATTTATCCTTTATGGATAAATACATAAACACAGAACAGGGATGGGCCCAATCCTGTTCCAAATTAAAGTTAAAGTCAAAAGCTCTCATTAACTTCAGTGCTGCAGGATTGAACCCTATGTGTCCTTAGTTGATAAGCACCGAAATCTAGAAGTGGAAATTCTCAAGTGTTTGAAGTATTAACATAGCCATGAAACTGTTGATAGCTGATATTTCACATTACATCGAAAAGTTTAATATGTCACTGCAGTTCATTACCAAAAATATTTAGTTGTCTTTATTGGCAGTTTCAATTATTAGTTAAATTGTTGTGTGACAAAGAAAATGTACGGAACCAACACACAACAGAAAAATATATACATATTAAAACCAGGTAATAAAAATCCATAGAAGTCAGGCCTGTGTGCCCGGTGGGTAGATACATGGTCTGTAATTTGAGAAGTGTTTACTAATTCTGGGTGCCCAACTTGAAATATCTCGTGTCTGGTTTTCAGAGCTGCTGAGTATCATGTAGCTCCCTGGGACTTAACCGAGTGTCGTGAGTGACGATACCATTTGACTATCAGGCCTTAACAGTGTCAGGCTGGCCTCTCAAAACCAGTGGGTATTTCTGACAATTTGGCCCAAAAGATTTTGAGTTAGAGCCCAGTCCACAAGTACAGACCCTTTCTCAAGGGACTTTAGACAGGAATAAATGTCTGTACTTTTAGAAGCATTTGCAGGATTTGGTCTTAATAGATAGTCAGCTGCTAGTGCTTGGTACTTTTTTAATTGGGTATTCTGTTACCACAGGCTTTTTTCACCTTTGTTTTAATTTGACATAGTGTTTGAAATGGAACTGGGCAGGCTTATGGAGTCTAAGTTTCCAGCTCACGTTAGATGGAAAACATTTCTGCCTCATCAAAGAAATAATTGTGGTTGCTTTGCAAGGGGCAGGCCACTAGTTAGTTCGCATATTTTGGGATGAAGGGTGTGGGGGTATTAAGAAATTCTGGAGTCCATTCTTAGCCCCCTAAGTTACATGTAACCCAACTCAATCCCACATTTTGATATATATTTGTTTTAAATAATCATATGAACAACAAATGTTGCTTAAAGGAAACTTAAACCAAATTATACCAGGTAAAAACTTTAAGGCATTACAGAAACCCTACCCCTATATTCTTTTTAATATTCAAAATTCTATATCAGAGAATTATCTTAGTCCCCCCCACACACACACTTGGAATTAGTACCACAACAACTGCAGTGCAGGACACAGTAGGTTCACTTCTGTAGAGCAACTTTGTGGGGGCGCTGATGTCTCTCAGAGCAATCTGAAAACCCTACAGTGTGTGCTGTGGATCCCAGGCTAATTCATTTGCTTAAACAAACAAAAAAATCATCTGCTGCTGAGGGAAGCCCTGTCTGGAATGAGATTTCTGAAAAAAAAGTCAAACTTCCCCCTTTTGTAATTTACGATCCCTTTAACAATGCCACTTTCTCAAAGCCATGCATCATACATAAACAATGGGCCACATAGAAAAGCGTACTCCCCAGAATATTACCAAGCATGTAATTTTGTCTGTAAATTCTTATGAGTGAATTGTAAGAACATGACTTCATAGGAACTTGTGAGCCATTGCAGCTTTTAATAATACTTTGCTTGTACATGTAATGCTTCATTTTTACTTTTCTTTATTAATTAAATTGCTCCTTTTGTGCGTGCTTGTGGCTGTGAGGGATCCCATGCATCACAGCCTGCCCCACCCGATCCAGTCTTGGTGCGTGTCTGCCAAGGCAGTTTCTCACCTCCTCAGGCGGGCACTCTAAGATCATGTCCTGTCTGACTAGGTTTATGAAGTTTTTCACCCACTCCTTTGTTCTCAAAGAAGAACTCCCCTGAGAACTCCTCCTTCTCCTCTTCCTGTGTAAATGCCAGCCCTGCCTCACTTTTCCCCGGTTTGCAGCAAGGCATCCTAAAACGCCTGTCATGCTGGTTTACACTGTTCACTAGGGGGCGCTGGAGAGAGGCAACATGCTGCCTTGGAGGCTGAGACTAAATACCTCCGGTGTAGATGTGACATTCCCACCTACCCTCGCAAGCCTGATGTGCAAGTACCAAGTGAACTCCGAATTATACCTCTCCTGCACCAGCCCACTATTACTATTCATCCACATCTTTGATCTTTCCAATCATATATATTTTCATACGTTTCCCAAAAAATTGAGGTCAGACTTATTTCATTCTGGAATTCCTTGTCCCCACTTATTTTATTTTTTTTAAACAGCAACATCTTGGATTATGTAAAATGCAGGTGACCAAACATCTTTAGCAAATCGCAGCTGCCATTCTGTCTGCAGCAGCAGGGTTTGAATCTGGCTGCTTATCTAATAAAAGGAAGAAGCTGCACTTTTTACAGCTTTTTGTAGCACAGTTTGTGGGCTTGCCCGTAATAATACAATTATGAAGGTTAACAGGAAAAAACTGGGTCCAGGAGTGATTCTAGGCAGCTGGCAATCCCAGCGAATTGGAAGCGCACCACCAGTGAAAACTGCAGTGAAAAGCAAATTAAACCTCATATCTGCCATCTCACTCGCTTTTCTCTGCTTTCCTGTTTGGACTTGAAAGGTGATTGGAGCCAAGGCAGTGACAGTTGACGGAAGTGCTGCAAGGAGAGAGTATTTATTTACAGTGAATCGTGGTGATGCTTGTTCAGGATGCGGTTTCACGCAGGATGTTCTGTCCCCACCCCCGGTTTGATCATTTCTCCAACCCCCCTTCCAAAAAAAAAAAAAGCCTTGATTCTTTGAGGCCACTGCTCATGCTTGGAGAAACATTGTGCAGCATGCCTCTGCTTGGAATGCTCTGTTAATGTGCCATCATAGGAAGTTCCTGTATTGGGTATGGAGGCAACTATCAGAACTAACTCACATCCAGATGTGTTCAAACACAGCTATAATCGTTAAGCATTTTAAATAGGGAAGTAGGCTGACTACATATGCTGCAAGCTATGGTTAATGTGGGCCGCTTAATTCATTGCCAGAAATACTGCCAGTTGATGTTGTAATGTCTCCCTCAGGCCCCCCACCCCAACAAAAAACCCAGACTCAAGGTTTAATACCACACAAATGCTGTACTAGTATTATTTTGTACAGAAGTTACTGATTTTTGTTTTTACTTTAGCTTTTGGACATGGGACTTCACCTAGCTCTCGCTGTTCTGATAAGGTCTTTTCATTTCAATGCCAGTTAGATTGGAAAATACTTCAGAAGAACATCATCTTTGCGGATGAATTTCACTGAGCCATAAACAGAGAGGACTGTAATGCTGTGTTTGCCAAAAGAGCATTTGCTGGGTAAGACCTTTTCAACATTCTATGTAAACCATTTGCAATGTAAGATCTCGATGCCATACCTTACCATAGTATTATGCGTCTCAGTTTGTTTAATGTTAGCCAAGTATTTTGAAAATGCAGAGCACTAGATAAGCACCCTATTGTTTCTGAATGCTGTTGGTATGCTGCCAAAAAAAAAAAAGCACACAATTCGACCCCTCCTTCAGATGTAGTTTTTATACTGCGAAAAGTTGACAGTTGTCTGGTATATTGAGATATCCTGTCTCAATCAAATTCAAAACTTGCGGAAAGGTACTAGACTGACATAACTGGAAAACAAAACTCTCTCTTTTCACAGAAAAAATACAGGATGAGCAGTTGCAGCGGAGTTACTGCTGCTTGTTGTGGAGCAAACTGTTCTGAAGGGATGTCTTTATGGTTGAGCGCTCACTTCAGTCTTAGCGCCTACCAGAGTGGATCTTTAGCCTTTACTGAAACTGCTAACAAAACTACCATGCAGCTTTATAATGTTCACACTTCTCCACTCGGAAATGGACCAAGACCACCAATTGCTTGCGTGTAGGTCACTCACTACCATGAGTAACGTTTGTTACTACCAAACTGGGCCATATTCAGCCTCTGAACAAAAGAGAGACTTTCTGTATTGTGTTACTCCTGGGCAGAACAGGCAGCTCGGAGACACGCTATGGTGCACAGTTTTTCCTTCCTGGGTATTGAGCCAGGAAGTTATTGAAATGGGGGGAAAGAGGGAAGGTAGTGTGTGTTTTTTGTTTTTGACCTTTCTAAAACCTATTTTTGAAAGTATGTTTTAATTAGTCCTTATAGCTGGAAAAAGGACTCTAATACTTATTTTTTCCACTCATGCCTTTTAATTACATCATTGCTATAATCAGGGCCTTTCGGCAATCCACACATTCATTGTTCAATAGACCCAATGAAATGCTTTTAGGAAACTGTAAAAGCCAATAACTTGCATCCAGAGGACATCGTTGTGGTCAGCATTCAGGCAATCAAAACAATTGTCTTGATAACTTTATGGCCGGTACATGTGTTGCATTGTGTAGTGTGTGGTCTTGCTACAGTTTCAGAAAAATGACTATTGCATTTGTTATACCTCCCTCACAGACTGCATTACATATACAATTACGTTAAGTAACAAATGGAAGAAGTAGTTAGGGTTAGAGCCTACACTCAAGTTTCCAAATTGTCTGTTCTGTTGTGAGTTAAAATTCAAGCTAGCAGATGTTCTGTTACATGCCCCGGAGCTTTTATCAGTGTCCTTCATTGCTTCCAAGTTCGTATGTGCCCCTTTATGTTTCACAACTATTCCCTGGTATTCCACTGTGGTGGCAACTTTTGTTAGAATCCTTTATGCTGTGCTTACCTGGTGTCATATTGTTTTCTTGTGGTTGACGTAAAAATAACACGGTCCAATAATGACTTTTTCACCATAGACCAGTATCAAAGGATTGTATAAAATATTTTAATCTCTGGTGACTGACTTTCTTTTAAAAATTGTATTGAAGGCTTGCAAAAGCATGCAATTCTCACTGTTGATGGATCTCTGAGATGAACCAGAGCCTTACACTTAAGAAACACTTAAAGCCTTAAGGTGAGATTTGCAAAGGATCACCTAAAGGATTTACTCATCCATTTCCCATTAAAATTAGTGGCATCTGGGCAACCAAACTGAGTGGCTTTGAAAATTCCATTTTTGAAAATCCCACCCATGGCTGTTCTAACTGAACAACAAATGTCAACGAGCTCTTAAAAACTGGGATAAGGTTCTCAATTTTTAAAGATGAAAATGGTGGATGTCTCTTGATTTCTCAATATCTGCGGTGTCAAAATTGTAATTCATTTTCTCAGTGAGAGTGAAATCTCTACGTATGGCTAATGGAATGTGCAGTCTCCTGAGATAGTGAATGTCACCGGTACAGGTGCCATTGCAGGCTTCTTTAAAAAAAAATAGATCGATAGTCAAAAATAAGAATATTCATGCTTCACCTTTTTCTTACAAATAAACAAGACTAGTGTCATAAAATCTTAGATGACTTCTGATTTTTTTAAACTTAATTTAAATTAGGTTGTCTTAAATATTGGAATTCACTCTTTTATACTCATCTAATTTGTCTGCCTTTATGCTTTTTAATATGAATGCATGTGGACTTTTTGAAATCACAACCATAGCAAGGCTATGGCACAAAAAAAAAAGTTGTCCTCTTCTTTATATACTTATGCTCTCACCATACACCAGCCAATAGCATCCATGTCCCTCTTGTCCCCTTCCCTCCCTCCCCCACCCATCCACTGGGGAGGAAGAGGAAATGAACAGCCCTTCTCCAAGCCTCCTAGAATGAGGAGCAGGAGGAAGAGAGAGAGCCCTGGTCTCCAAGAAAACCTTCAGTTCTCTGTCCTCTCTGCTTTGGCCAGTGGAGGAGTGGGTCTTGGGTCATATTCCTGGGTGCATGGGGAAGAGACTCTGCAGAGGAGAGACGTGACGTGACGTATGTAGTGGCTAGATGCTGGTGAGCATCTGGGGGTGGGGGGAGCGGTAGAGGATGAGAAGATGTGTAACTGGGTCAGATGAGTCAGTCCAGTGTGGGTGTGTCTGGGTGTAAGAGGATGGGCATGTGTGTAATGTTGAGAAAGAAGTCTTGTGACGGCTGACTCTGAATGGATTCAAGTAGGTCTTCTCCCTCCATGTGTCAGCCTGTAACGGCAAAAGGGAGCATTTAACTAGGAGGAGTGTGGCTGAGGGAGGAAGACAACATACTGGTTGTGATGGGGGTGGAGAGCATGTTGGGAAGTGGGGGCTCCCAGCCAAACTCTTGGCTTCGCTGCCTAATGCCCAGCTCCATGCCCACCGGTGGACCTCTTGTTTTCTTCTATAATCCTTCACGTCACCTTACCCCTGGCCACCCTGTGTTTTTGATAAGCCTCATCAGCTTCCCTGGTCTGTCAGAACCAGGTCCTTCCTTTGGCAAACCACGGCAGGTTTGTCTGAGGCAGGGTAGACATCGGGTCTGGAAGCTCAGTGTCTGTCTAACTGGGCTGCAGCCCTTCCACTTCTAGCACTTATAAGAGGGCATGGAGACCGTGATCGTGGCAAGCCAAAGTGTCAGAGACCCTGGGCACAATCCTGATCCCATTGGCGTTGGTGACAGAGCTTCAGTTGACTCCTTAAGGATAGGATGTCAACCCCAGAGTTTGCAGCTCCTCTCTGGAGACTGCTGTGGCCTCGTGGGGCAGCCCAGTGTTGCCCTCTGCTTGAAAAGGACAGGTTCACACACTTACTGGAAATCATTGTTAATTTGGATGGAAAGCGTTATTTCTTGCTTACAATATCTGTAAAAGATCAGTAAATCGCAAGTTTAACCCAACATTCACATCCTCCCTAACCTCTGCTCCTACGTCTAGTGGGCTAAATATCCTAAAACCTAAACATGCCCCTAGACCAGGGGTGGGCAGATTATTTGGCCCGAGGACCACATTTGGGTATAGAAATTTTATGGCAGGTGATGAATGCTCAAGAAATTGGGGTTGGGGAGGGTGAGGGCTCTGGCTGGGGGTGTGGGCTCAGAGGTGGGGTCAAAAATGATGAGTTCCGGGTGTGGGAGGGGGCTCTGGGCTGGGGCAGGGAGGGTGGGGTTTGTGGAGAGGTGAGGGCTCCATCTAGGGGTGTGGTCTTTGGGTATGAGGGGTTTGGGATGTAAGAGGATGCTCCGGGCTGGGACCTAGGGGTTCGGAGGGTGGGAGGGGGATCAGGGCTGAGACAGAGGGTTGGGGTGCAGAGGAATTGGCTCAGGGGTACAGGATCAGGACAGAGCTTACCGCAAGGAGCTCCCGGAAACAATGGCATGTCCCCTCTCTGGCTCCTACGCAGAGGCGTGGTCAGGTGGCTCTGCTGCATGCTGCTCCTGCAGCTCCCATTGTTCCATGGTTTCTGGCCAATGAGAGCTGTGCGGGCGGTACTTGGGATGGGAGCAGCATGTGAGATGGAGTCCCCTGGCTGCTCCTACACGTAGCTCAAGGACCAGATTAAAATGGCTGGTGGGCTGGATGTGGGCCGCAGGCCGTAGTTTACCTACTCCTGACCTAGATGTACACCGCTTCACAACTGACTCACTTCCAAAACCAACGCAGAACAATCCACAGTGCATGCTTGCAAGCCCTCACTTTCAGTCTTGAGCACAAAGCCTGAACTCCAACCTCATTTTTTGTGTGCACAAGTAAAACAATAGGCTTTAACTGTGCGTGAGTGTTTTTTTGGTAAAACATCTTAATCTTGCTGAGGTTAGATTTCAGGTCGCGTGTTTGAGTAAGATGGTGAGGAACTGAACACGTGCACTATCTATGCACATAGTTCTATGAAATCACGTGCATATTGTGCACACACAATATACTGGATATATTGTACCCAACAAATTAAAATCTTCTGTCCATAGCTCCATTCCTATAAAAGAAAAAAGATCTCATGGCATACAGTTACAAACTGGCACAGATTAAATAAGAAGACAAGCAGACAGGGTAATACTTTGGTATGGATGCTAAAACTATGCAGAATCCACTTACAGTTTAGGCCCATCATTTATGGGTTACGCTAGGGCTTCTAATTCATGGCCACAGAGCCAGGCATGCAGGCCCAACCGTCTGGTGAGCTCTAACGTGTATTTGAATAGCACAGGGTGCTGGTAGGTTTATATACAAGACATTCACATACACCGTAGATTGGCTGGGGAAAGAAAGGGAAATTGTTTCAGCAGTGAATGATTTATATTTATCCACGCAGTGAAGAAGTACCCGATAGCTCACAAGTATTCAAAGCCAGTGGTGAGTTAGAGGTATTTCTGCACCAGTCAGGAATCTGATTTATTGTCCGTTTGTACAACGTGCATATTTTTAATGCTTATTTTTATTTTGGTTTACAGGTCTTTCTCTGTTGACTATCTAGTGATTTTTTTTTTTTTCATAGTCTCTCCTACTAGTTCTTTGTCTGGTTTTGGATGCCAGATACAGAGCAGGGTGGGAAGCCTTTGACCACTTCATTGATTGAACTCAAACTAGTTTTTCTGATTGCTTGGTTGCAAGTCACTGTGCTGAGCACAAGGAATTTCATTGTGATTGACATAGTATGTACTTTTAAAGCAAAAGTTATCTATCAGCAGTCAGGCACCCACAGTTTGATTTTGCATCTGTCATAATGATGCCCCAGGTGTTGCGTAGCCATTAAGTTTAAATTGCAGTTTCCATTTGAATCCTCTCTGGCGTTGGGTTAAAACTTGGCCATTTTATGTTGCTCTGAGTTAGCAAGTCCCACTACTTCCTACAAGCCAAACTCCAAGGTCTTCTCAGTTTCTGCACTTCTTCTCAGAGTCCAGTGGAGAGCAACAAAAATGATTAGGAGGCTGGAGCACATGACTTATGAGGAGAGGCTGAGGGAACCGGGTTTCTTCTTCGAGTGATTGTTCATGTGCACTCCAAGCAGGTATGTGCACGCGGCGGGCACACCAGCCGAAAGGATTTTCCCCTAGCAGTATCCGTAGGGTCGGCTCAGGTGCCCCCGGAGTGGCGGCACTACGGCGCCCAATATATGGCCCTGCCGACCCTCCACCCCCTCAGTTCCTTCTTACCGCCTGTGATGGTTAGCTGGAACTTTGCTCGCTCTTGCGAAGCAGCCTTAGCAGTGTTCCTGTTGTGAATATGTAGTTAGTTAGGTGATAGTTCTCATTAAGGTTAGTTGTTGGGGGAGTTCCCCCCGCAACTCGTGTTGCCCCCTCTGGGGCATGCCTGGGTCCCCAGGGTTTAAACTCTGCCGGGTCTGCGGCAAGTTTATGCCGAAGAGTGACCTGCATTCTTCTTGTCTGAAGTGCCTTGGGGAGAGCCACCAAAGAGACCAGTGTCGTATCTGTAAGGGATTCCACCCCAGGACCCTTAAAGACAGAGAGCAGAGACTCCATGTTCTCCTGATGGAAGCCACCTTGCAACCGCATGCTGATCTGGAGCCGGTGGAACCGACACTGAGTGCCTCGTTTTTGGTGTGCAGTGCTCCGGCTCCGCTGATGTGGGTGGAGGCCCAGCAGAAAGACCATAGATCCTGGCACCGGGGGGACTTGGGACACAAAGAGTCGGCATCGGTTTGGCACCGCACCCCTTCGCCAGTGCCTGTGAAGAGGAAGAGGCTGATGAGGGGATATTCATCTCACCAGGAACTCCAAGGGCTCGCGGCACCTGTAAGTGCAGCAGAGCATTCTGCGCTGGCACCCATCCCACCCAAGGCCTTGTCGACTCCTGCCCTGATGGAGGTCAATCGAGTCTGGACCGGTTTGGATCCCTGGAACCATGCGGTGAGGTTCACCCTCCTTCGATGCCAGCGGCATTTGAGGAGGCATCGGACCTACTGAGAATGTCGGTGCCAGCCTCTCCGCGAAGATGGGATGAGCCATTGGTGCCCACTCGACTGTTGATCCCATTGAGAGGCAAACCTTTGATGATGGCCCCACACGCTCCACCTCAGGTCACCTCGGCACTCACGTCGCAGGAAAGGGCTCCTTCCCGCTCCCTGGCCCAGGGCACTGCTCACCGGTGGCCATGGGTACGGCGCCACCCTGGTGGTCATACTCAGAGATCTCAGCGTCAGAGGTGGACTCTTACCATTCCTGTAGATTGCGGAGCTGCCCATCTGTGTCACAGGGCCAGCACCAGCCTTATTCAATGCCGTGGCAGCAGGACTGGTAGCTGCCCTCCCAGTGGCCCTTTTGGACCCCCTGGGCCTGCCATCAAGGTCAGAGACAGATGCAGGGCCCACTTTCGCGGTTTGCATTGGTATCGTCGATGGCACCGCTGTCGAACAGGGGAATGCCTCTTACTGAACAGGAACTGGCACCACCTCATCAGACACTGGCACCGTTGGGAGCTTTGTCTTTGGCCCTCCAGACCATGTCCAACCTGCCTTGTTGTGCTGAGTCAACCCCGGTACCAGTTGCAGTGCCGTTCCCTGCATCCACACCGGCCATGCGGCCAGATTACCGTGTGCCAAGGGTAAGGAGGAGGATTGGCCTCCGGTGCTTTCCTTCTCCTCTGGACGACGCGTTGGTGGGGACCTTGATGGCACCGGCCCTGGAGGACAGTACAGTTCTCCAGCATCTTCTTAGGAGGGCAGTACAGAGCCTGGCAATCCAGGCAGCAGAGGTGGAGGTCGAGATGGACCCTGTGGTGGACATCCTAACTCCCTCAGGGTCATCCAGGGTTGCCCTATCCGTCATTAAAACTGTGGCAGACACTTCATGCCCTCTGACAGACCCCAGCCTCTCTGGCCCCTACAGCCAAGAGGACAGAGGCGTTACTTTGTGCCTTCCAAGAGTCACAAACACCCGTACACTCAGGCCACATCCAGCCTTCCATCCCAACGTGGTCTCCACATTCCATATGGGCCAGGACATTTTTCTCCCAGTGTTCTGCCCGAAGCCACGTGCAAGCCCTTGTGTTCTTTATCGACAGAACTAAGCCGTTCAGAAAGTCCGTTCAGCTCTTTGTGGTGGTGGCTGATAGAATGATGGGCCTCCCTGTCTTGTCCCAGCATATTTCCTCTTGGATCACGTCCTACATCTGCGAATGCTTTGATGGGGCGAAAGTGCCTGCCCCTCAGATCACAGCCCACTCCACCTGGGCCCAAGCCTCGTCATCGGTGTTCTTGGCGCAAGCCCCTGCTCAGGAGATCTGTCAGTCTGCCACCTGGTCATACATTCGTATGTTCACGATGCACTACGCCATCACTCAGCAGGCCAGAGACGATGCGGCTTTGGATCACACAGTGCTTCAGTCAGTAGTGGACTGCAACCACACCATCTGAATTCGGCTTGTGAGTCACCTGCTTGGAATGCACATGGACAATCACTTGAAGAAAAAAAGACGGTTACCTTTTGTAACTGGTATTCTTCGAGATGTGGTGTTCATGTCCATTCCAATACCCATCCTCCATCCCCTCCGTCTGAGTAACGGCAAGAAGGAACTGAGGGGGTAGAGGGTCGGCAGGGCTGTATATTGGGCGTCGTCGTGGCGCCACTCCAGGGGGTGCCTGAGCTGACCCTACAGATACTGCTAGGGGAAAAACCTTCTGGCTGGTGTGCCCGCCGCGTGCACACACCTGCTTGGAATGGACAAGAACAACACATCTCAAAGAGCACCTGCTACGAAAGGTAACAGTCTTTTGTTTAATCTGCAGAAGAGAAGAATGAGCGGGGATTTGATAGCTGCTTTCAACTACCTAAAAGGAGGCTCCAGAGAGGATGGATCTAGACTGTTCTCAGTGGTAGCAGATGACAGAACGAGGAATAATGGTCTCAAGTTGCAGTGCAGGAGGTTTATGTTGGATATTAGGAAAAACTTTTTCACTAGGAGGGTGGTGAAGGACTAGAATGGATTACCTAGGGAGGTGGTGGAATCTCCTTAGAGGTTTTTAAGGTCAGGCTTCACAAAGCCCTGGCTGGGATGATTTAGTTAGGGATTGGTCCTGCTTTGAGCAGGGGTTTGGACTAGATGACCTCCTGAGGTCCCTTCCAACCCTGATTTTCTCTGATTCTGTTACTTGGACTATTTTGTGCTGCATGTAAGCTTCCTGCAATATACCAGTCTTCCCTAGAATGTGGTAAAGACTGTTTAACCTCACTAATTCTATTGTTGTAAGGCTTAATTAATACGTGATACTGCTACTAATTATTATTAAGCCTATAGAGATCCTTGGACAGAAGGGGCCACATCAGTGCAAAATATTACTTATTGTCAGAACTCAGGATTAAAATCTGTGAGTGTAGGTATTCAGGAACAATAGGGAAATTCAAGTGATTATTAAAGCAGCTTTTATAAAACTTTATAAAATGTAAAAGGTTTTTAATGGTCATGTAATGCTGAGATAGAGTGCAGAGCATTCTTAATAACTCATCCATGTAGTCTTTTTCCTTACTAATAAAAGACCTGTGAACGGATCATTAATGGATAAATACAGTAGTTCACATCAGAAAATCACCATGTCAGGTATGTCTAGTTTGTAAATGTCTATTTAAGGAAGTTTCAGGAATTAGCTGGTAAGAAATCTGAATGGCTTCTTATTCCCAGGGTGGTCTTTTCAGTTCAGGATTGTGGTCTTTGTGGCAGGCAGTTGGGGAAAAAATGCAGAGTCACTTCCTGTGTTGTACCTGGCTTGTGAATAAATAGCAAACTTCATATTCCAGAGCGACACGTTTTTATAGCTTTTTCAAGTACAGTAGAAGTAGTTTGGAAGAATTTTAGATGTTTTTACTGGAGATATAAGTGTAGATGTAGGATGATGACAGTACATGCCAGGTTTTAAAGTTTGAAATGAGTGATTGAATATGTTGTAATTAATAAATTGACTGGAAAAATAAACACCTGAAGATAGTAATTAATGAGGTTTGTACAAAGTATTTTAAGACTGTCACTTCTAAATTTTCCACTTTTTTTTTGTATATAGTTATAGAAGAGTTTTATAGTATAGTAGAGGTTTATTTTATGAAGAAAAATTCTCTTTTTGGCAAGCCGCAGATTACATTTTTCAGTTAAATCTCATCTGAATCTTTGGTTTGGTGGAAGAATAGTTACAGAACACACTAATTCAATTTGTCCCTCTTTGTAGCCACAGTCCTGAATTTTTATTTTCAAATAGCATTCATTCATGGAATCCTAAAAATGTAGGGCTGGAAGGGATATTGAGTGGTCATCTGGTTCATCCCCCTTCCACAAAGCAGTACCAAATATACCTAGGGTGTCCCTGACAGGTGTTTGTCTAACACATTCTTCAGAGCCTCCAATGACAGGAATTCTATGACCTCCCTTGAAAGTCTATTCCAGTGCTTAACTACCCTTATAGTTAAAGTTTTTCCTAATATCTGACATAAATCTTCCTTGCCGCAGATTAAGCACATTACTACTTGTCCTACCTTCAGTGGACACACAGAAGAATTGATCATTGTCATCTTCATAACAGACTTTAAAATACTTGAAGACTGTTATCAGGTCCCCTCTCAGGTCGTCTTTCCTCAGGACTTAACATACCTGGTTCTTACCTTTCATTATAGGTCAGGTTTTCTGAACCTTTTATTATTTTTGTTGCTCTCCTCGGGACTTTCCAGTTTGTCTACATCTTTCCTTCTGTGTGGTGTCCAGAACTGGACACAGTTCTCTATCCAAGGTCTCACCAATGCCAAGTAGAGGAGGAAGAACACTTACCTCCTATGTTTCACATACAACAATGCTATGTTACTCCCCAGTATATTAGCCTTTTTTGCAACTGCATCACATTGTTGACTCCTGTTCAGTTTGAGATTCACTCTGCCCCCCAGATCTCTTTCTGAAGTACTACTGCTTAGCCAGTTATTCCCCATATTGTATTACTGCATTTTTCCCCTTCCTAAGTGAAGTACTTTGCGCTTGTCATCTCTGAATTTCATCTTGGTGAATTCTCCAATTTGTCAAGGTCTTCTTGAATTTTAATCCTGCCGTCCAAAGTGCTTGCAGCACCTCCCAGAATCACATCATCTGCAGATTTGATAAGCCTACTGTCCCTTTCAGTAGCCAAGACATTCAGTGAAAATGTTGAATTGTTTGGGACTCCCCTAATGCATCCTCTCGGTTTGACACAAGCTATTGATGGTGCCTGAGTGTAGTTTTTTCAGCCAGTTGTGCATCCACCTTTTTGTAATTTAATCTAGACCACATTTCCTTTGTTTATGAGAATTCCATGTGAGGCTGTATCAAAAGCCGTAACAAAATAAAAATGTATCACATCTGCTGCTTCCCCCCCTGCTAACCCCTCCAATCCATTAGGCGAGTAACCTATTAAAGAAGTGTGAAGTAAGTTGATTTGGCATGACTTGTTCTTGATAAATCCATGTTGGCTACTGCTTATCGCCCTATGATCCTCTACAAATTAATTGTTTAATAATTTGTTCCAGTATCTTTCCAGATATTGAAGTTAGGCTATCTTGTCTCTAATTCCCTGGGTCCTCTTTGTTCCCCTTGTTCAAGATAGGTTTTATATTTGCCCTTCTCCAGTCCTCTGAAACTTCACCTGCTCTCGAGGAGTTCTTGAAGATAATCACTCATGGTTCTCAGGTTGCTTCCGCTAGTTCTTTAAATACGCTACAATGAATTTCATCAGACTTTGCTGACTTGAATATGTGTAAAGAATATTTCAAATAATTTTAGTTGTTCTTTTCCTGTTCTGTCTTGTGTTCCATACCCCTTGTTAATATTAGTTGTGTTAAGTGTCTGGTCACAATTAACTTGTTTAATATGCTTGTTTTGCTTCAGTCTGCATAAACACTTTATCCTTCTTGGTGTTATGTGTTATTAGCTCTCTTCTCCCATTAAATAGTGGGCCTACACTTTTTTTTGCCTTTCTCTTATTCCTAATGTATTTTCAGAACCTCTTTTTATTGCCTTCTTATTCAATTAGGTTCCACTCCTACCATGCTCCAGCTTCCTGTCTATGTTTCAGACAACATGCTCAGAAACAGATGGTTGGATAGATTTCAACCCCACCTTCCTTCATATAGAGTTCATATCTCAACATTCATTAGCACATGCAAGCCCAGAGGGTTTTGCTGTTTTGCTCCTTAGTATGACCCTTTGATCATGAAGTGCTAGGGGCTTTGCTTCCAAGACGAGGCCTTCTGAAGAGAAAAAGACCCAACTGAAAATTGCAATGGAATAGCAATCTGTTAGACACAAAGGGTGATGGGATAATATGCTTTTTAAAACACACTTGTATATTCTAGTGTCCTCTTTGATAATTTTGAGCAGATTTTTTTTGTGTTTGTTGGTATGTTTAGTATTGTATGGTTGCACAAAGACTGACATGATATTGTGAACTAAATCTCAGTTCTACCTTTTTTCTCCCCTTTGTTTTCAGCCTGTGACTGGGTTTTGATGTCTTGCTTCTCAGAATGCTTGACGGTAGTAATAACGGAAACAGCAAAAAATGTCAGCTTGACTACTGTCTGCATGTCGGCACTAGTCCAGGGAGTTTCAAAGGGATGTTTTATTGATTCTGTAATTGCACAGTAGAATGGACAAACTGAACTGTACCTCAGGGCAAGGAAAGCCCCTGTCTAAATGGCATCTGTTGTTGGATGTATACTCTGCTGTAATTTGGGCAGGGAGCGCTCACTATGCAGTTAAATCGTGGGATTGAGATCCCTCCTTAACCCTTTCTCTTATGTGTTACTAACACTCTCATTTGTCAGAGTCTGTAACCAGAAGTAGGAATTGAAGTTTAGAGGCTGTTTTTTTCCTGTCCTTTAGACTGATGCAGCTCTTCTGGGCGTCACTGGAATTTACACCAGTGTATCTGAGAGCAGAATTTGGCTCATAATATTTTTTCTCTCTAGCTACTTCTTAGGGCACATATGTATTTTGTTGTTGATGAAATCTTAAATCTTTAACATTATAATGTGTAGAATTGCCTCATTTGCAATATTCACCTTTTCTTAACTGAAAAACTGGCCTTAATCTCTTATGAAATAAATAAATAAAAAAATACTACTTGTGCTTAGGTAACTTCCTCTAACATAAGCTGATTACATTCCAAAACTGAAGGAGTGGACTGAGCTGTTTTGGTAAAACAGTTGCAAATTAAATTTGTAAACTTTTGCTGTTGACATATTTTTTCACTGGCACGTTGTCTCTGCTCTGTTTTTAATTTGATGAGAGCACAAATCAATTAGAAGGCTAATCTAGGGCAATTCAGAAACTAAAGAAACAGTCATTCACAGAGCATTTTATCTTTCAAAAGGAGATTTAGTACTTCACACAAGTGCCAATTTTTAAATCAAAAGTACAGACTTTGTGGTCAAACTTGTGTAGTTTTTTTGACTTGAGGTGTGGGAACTCAGGATTTGAATCTTAGGGTATGTCTTCACTACAAACTTATGTTGATTGTGTTAAGGTCAATTTTGTAAAGCAGACTGTATAAAATCGATTTTGTGCGCCCCCACAAAACACTGCAAGTCAGCAGCGCTCATCCACACTACAGTGGAAAGCATCGACATAGCAAGTGGTGCACTGTGAGTACCTATTCCACAATTCCCGGAGTCCCAGCAGACACCATTTCGAGCTTTCTCTGTTCCCAAACCCCCACTCCCCGCAGTGCACCTCCTGCTGTGAAAGCAACTGCAAACAGTCATTTAGCACGCTTTTCCTGCCTGCGCTGACGCCATAGCAGTGAAAGCATGGAGCCTGCTCAGGTAACCGCTGCAGTAAAGGCTGTTGTGAATATCTCGCGCATTGTTGTGGACTTTATGCTGCATCATATGCACAAGAATGTGATCAGGAGATGACTGCGCTATCAGGAGGGTGACGACACTGATGAGGACATGGACATTGACGTTTTTGAAGGTAGGAGGTCCGACAATCTGGCAGTTTTGGTGGCAATGAGGCAGGCTCATGCTGTGGAATGCCAATTCTGGGCCAGGGAAACAAGCACTGAGTGGTGGGATCTCATAGTGCTGCGGGTCTGGGATGACTCGCAGTGCCTCAGAAACTTTCGCATGCGTAAGGGCATGTTCATGGAACTTTGTGACTTGCTTTCCCCTGCCCTCCAGCGCAAGAATACCAAAATGAGAGAAGCCCTCACAGTTCAGAAGCAAGTGGCAATAACCCTCTGGAAGCTTGCAACGCCAGACAGCTACCGGTCAGTCGCGAATTAATTTGGAGTGGGTAAATCTACATTGGGGGCTGCTGTGATGCAAGTAACCAGGGCAATCATTGATCTGCTGCTATCCACGGTTGTGTGTCTGGGAAACGTGCAGGCTACAATAGATGGCTTTGCTACGATGGGATTCCCTAACTGTGGTGGGGCTATAGATGGGACTCATATCCCTATCTTGGCACCAGACAACGAGGCCGGAGAGTACAGAAGCCGCAAGGTATACTGTTCAATGATCATGCAAGCACTGGTTGACCACAAGGGATGTTTCACCGACATCATGAACCTTTCCCGGCGGGATGGCCAGGAAAGGTTCATGACACTCGTGTGTTCAGGAACTCTAGGATTTTTACACAGCTTGAGCAAGGGACTTTCTTCCCAGACCAGAAAATTACTGTGGGAGGTGTTGAAATGCCGATCGTTATACTTGGGGACCCAGCCTACCCCTTAATACCCTGGCTTATGAAGCCATACACAGGGTCCCTGGACAGGAGTCAGGAGCTGTTCAGCTATAGGTTGAGCAAGTGCAGAATGGTTGTAGAGTGTGCATTTGGCCGTCTTAAAGTGAGATGGCGAACCTTACTTACTCGCTCAGACCTCAGTGAAAGACATGTGCCCATTGTTATTGCTGCTTTCTGTGTGCTCCACAATCTCTGTGAGAGCAAGGGGGAAACGTTTATGGCTGGGTGGGGGGCAGAGGCAAATGTCCTGTCCGCTGCTTATGAGCAGCCGGACAGCAGGGCAAGGCGCTGCGCCTCAGGGAAGCCTTGAGAACCAGTTTTGTGACTGCCCAAAGTGCCGTTGAAAACCCACTCCCTTGCACTGCTCAGCGTTAAGCCTGCTATCCTCCGGCCCCATAAAGCTGTTGAAAACCCGCTCCCTTGCTCTGCTCACTGTTAAGCCTGCCACCCTTGCACCCTCCTTACCCCCCTCCACGCTTGCAAACGAAATAAATTCACTTTTTTAAAAAGCATGCATTCTTTAATGATTATTCACAAATTCAGACTCGCAAGGTAGCCACGAAGGGGTGGGTGAGGAGGGAAACCAGCAGTCGGGGTGGTGGATGAGGGGAGGGGGGGACAAAGACACAGCACATTTCAAAACTTCTGTGATGAAGACAGCCTTTTGCTGTCTTGTGGAGTAGAGTGGGTCGGTCCCCGGAGCCTTCCCCTGCCCCGCGTTCTCACCCTGCGTCTGGGTGGAACTTGGGGAGGAGGGGAGGTGGTTAGACAGGGGCTCCAGGGGCAATCTGGTCCTGCTGATGCTCCAGCAGACACCGGAGCATGTCACTTTGGTCCTCCATTATCCGCAGCATTGCATCCATCCTCCTTTTTTCATGCTCCTGCCATCTCTCCTCCCGTGCAGCTACTGCTGCCCTGGATGTATTCAGCGAGTCTAAAAATTTTTCTCTCCATGCGCTCTGATGAGCTGACTCAGCGCAAGAGAGATCAACAAGCTCTGTGAACATGTCATCTCTTGTTCTTTTTTTT